>OX439036.1:47287944-48487944 GCA_949317995.1 Acholoe squamosa | reverse complement strand
GATTTATTTCTTTTTGTTACGAAGTACGGGAAGGGTTTGGGGTGCACTCGGTTATATTATACAAGAATAAAGGTTATTTAGATAAATTCCTGGGATAAATGATCTACATTCTCAGGGGCGTAGGAAAAGGAGGGGGGGCAGGGGGGCCTGGGCTCCCCAACCAGAAAGGAGGTGGGGCCTGAGTATGTCTGGGCCCCCCAAAAAAAAATTGCCAAGAGGTAATAATAAATTGAGCAAGAAGCTAAAACTTTGCATCTCAAATTAGATTGATATAGTAATGAGATAAAGAAAATGGGGGCCTGGGCATCAAATCAGATCTAAAATTCATCAAAATATACTTTTCTACACAAATTTTGTTTAGGTATGTATAGGCGCTATGGTGCTTGAGCTGATGTTTCAATATGGTTGAGGTTGCCCCCCCCCCCCAATGAAGATTTGCTTCCTACCCCTCTGAATTCTGCATGTACCGACATTTGTTATGAAAACTGGAATCGGGATATCTTAAGAGGTTTTCCTAACATTCATTTCAAGCAATCTATTTCATACTAATACTTCAATGGTGTATGGACAATAAGCTTAGAATGATATCCTTACGAAATGCCTACAGAATTTCGTTGTTGCTTTGCAATGAGTAACGCGATATCACGTGATATGAGTCGAGTTGCTCACTTGAGCCCTTTCTTTAGACAACCTGGGAATATGGGGAGCTGATTTGATAGAAGTGCATTTCGAGGGATATTAAAGAGGCCGTGTCACGTTCCTGACTACTCACGTGTATCTAATAGTAAATATCACCGTGAACAGCACAGAACACTTGAAATGTGCTCCAGTCAGCAGTCGTAAAAGCAAAAGAATGCTATGCACCTGGCTGGTCAGACAGAACAGTTGCGAGAATGGCTATTTGGGGAAGAAGACGGAAGTTACGTCATCGGCAGGAGAGGTGCTAAGCACTTTGGAGTATGAGTGCAAGCTGTTATGCGGGGGGAGCACTAGTGTTTTATGGAATTTCATAACATCTATTAGTGTATCAATAGAAATATACAAAGAATAAGATACATTTAGTTCTTCAAATAAGTTAGGGCTAATCATTCATATTTTTCAACAAATGTACAAAATAAATCATTTAAACATATATATGATATTCCGTGATGATCTGTAACACTCCGTCTCTAAGTCAAATTTCTTTCAGTAGGGATGACAAATGGTACGATTTCCGGACCATTTATGACCATTATGATTCAAAATTTCAAACTATGGCATTTCTAACAAAAAGAAACTAGAGGAAAGCATCTTAGTCGCTCCTAACTCGGAAGAGATGGGCCTGTAGTTAGACTATCTACAGTCCCTATGCCCTGGCCTTTCCTCCAGTCCACTCTGGTCTTATACTTGATAGTTCTTTAAATTATTTTCTTTCTCCAGAATTAATATCAATAACCTTGTGCAAGTCTAGCTTGTGGTCTGACATCAGCACTCCCATCCACAGAAACCAACTCCAAGCACATGTTAAGTAGTAGCATAGTCCTTTACTTTCACAAGACATCTGCTTGGAGAGCAAGTTTCTACCTATGCTGAGTGGTTAACACATGGGTGAAAGGGCGGGAAAAAAAGATCTCCAAAGGTTTCCAAATGGAATGGTTATACTTTAACATTGTAGCAGAGAAGCGTCGCCTGACAGTGACTACAGGCACATTTTCACTCTCTCCCTGATAACAGCTTATCTAAGCCAAATTATGGGTTGTATGATATACCTCTATGAGCTATACATTCCAGGCTACATCAACAGCACAGAATCTTTATCAATATACATTGGAAATACCCTTTCATTTGATAGTGAATGTGAATTTTTGCTCCAATTTTGAGGGGTCTTAAATGTCTTAATCCATGGTGGCTCCTATAACTCTTCCGAGTTAAAAAAAATACATGGCAAATGAGGGCGTAGGGTGAGGTAAGATAATGTAAAAAAATCAAATGATGGTGATGGAATTTCAACCCCCTCCCATATGGGGAGGCAGACTCAAAATGCCCACTGGGGGAAACGGGCCAGAAAAATCATAGCTATTGATCAGAAAACTAAAATAACGATCGATGAACTGAAGTGCATAATATTCTAATTACAGTTGTTTTGTACTGTTAGAATTATGTTCTGATTACCATAAATCTTTATGATATAAGGGTCTACAAATATCGTAACAACTGCATTTTTATGTGGCCCAGGTTGGCATCAGTTTTCAATTTTTGAAAATTTTATTTATTTAGAATTAATGTCAACTTGCTAGAAAGATGCCTTTCCGCATACAGTAATCTTTGTCCTCGTATATTCCAGATGATGGATAATAGAATAGACAGAAGACACACTAAAACGATTATCTTCTACTGTATTCGGTGTAATTAATGCAGAGTGCCATCAAAAAGATATATTTCATCTAAAAAAAAAAGAATTCATTCTAATGAGTGCACATCCCCTTGTTTTATGTTTGCTGTTGTGTATCAGTATATACACCTATTCATAGAGTTCAATGCTACAAAGCCCTGCTCACTATTTCATCAATAGGCGTGACCTCACACAGTGTGAAGTGCAAATGCCACATCTTTAAAACTGTTGTTCACATCCTTTGATACATCACCATTACAATAAGGTGCATTGAGTGCTGCATTGTTTTCATGGTCCCCTACACAGGCCCTGGCTTCCGTCTCATGTCTATCAACCCCACAGCTTCAAGGGAGACCCTATGAAGCAGCTTCAAAGGGGACCCTATGAAGCCCCCTTCCCTGCTCCATATGGCCACACCTGACCCCTCCCCCCCCAAAAAAAAATAAATAAATAAATAGAAAAAAATAACCTGAAGGAAGTATTGTGATTATTATAATAATATCTGACATACCGGTAATGCACAAATGGAAATAGGTGAAATAGGTAATAGTTAAAATAGAATCACACAAGGGGAAAAACAACAAAAACATAATGCTTTCCCAGTACATGCATCAACCCTCCCTTAAATGCCGATGACGTCATAACATGCCATGGTGGGTGGGGAGGCCTGATAAGGGCGTGCAGCCAACCCACTGAAGTCAACCTGGATGTGTGCGGCGTCCATTCACCTGGGAGCCTCACTTTATTGGCTACCAGCGCCTACGGCGCTGTGATCATCGCTAATTGGGCCTTTCTAGCTAATGCTTGAATTGTTCAAGCTCAGACTGTTCAGTCTCAGGCAAAAACATTGCAGTTTCTTACAACTATCAGTTTCCTTGCCCTTCTACCAAACACAACATTGCAGTTTACATTGGGTCACTTTCGCTGGTTACTATAGGAGGCTTCTTAAAGCATCACATCATAGCCACTGCAGGCACCAGCTAACACTGGATGCCGACCAATAGCTGCCTTGACGTTTTGTATCTATTTGTGGAACAAGCTGGTCTCGAGCTGGTTCTGGAGACATACACTGATAAGAACTGATAAGATGAAACCACCATGTCCCTGGAAGTGGGTGTTAACCAGTGTTAACCAGGGACAAGGTACCCATCATGGTATGTCCTGGAAGTGGGTTTTACCTCAACCAGCGAAATTCAAAATGGTGGATCCATCCATACTGAGTCCTATGCACAGGCAGTGTTATTTGACCACAACCTACACAATTTATGAGAAATATAGAGAGGCAAAATATCGTGGCACGGCCTCTTTAAGGCAGTGGCTATAGTGGAAACAGTATACTGTACTCCCCCCCCCCTCCAAAGTAATTAATTTCAACGAAGTATAGTTTGACACCTCCACGACCAAAACCTAACAGTAGCCTGTAAGCAAATACTACCTTCAAAGGCTTTCTCTACTATGCATAAATCCCATATTGCATGCAATCTTATCGGCACATTACACTCACATTAGCGGTCTTTCTTAGGTGGCTTCCAAATGAAACGATGCGGCCATTGCTAAGAGATACGGTTTGATGTGAGTAAAAGGTGGCATCTTCAAAGTAACAATGGGTTGGGTTCCTTTTTTCTGCCCTTCTTTCTAGTGGTTGATAGAAAAATATCTCTGAAGCCTTTCTGAGACTAGGGTATATGTTTTGTGATGTAAATGATAAGCTGTGGACCTATTTGAGCAGACTTTCTATCACTGATGCTGCTAAGGGCGAGCTACTTGAGTTGCCTGCGGCTTGGGGTTGGTTGCCATTAGAGTCACTCAACTTACAATGGCCGCCCACCTCTGGAAACCAATGCACCACCTGAACAGCTGAAAGCAATATCCTTGAGGCCGTGACCCCATTGCGCCCAGCACTGCACCCATTACCTAAACTAACTGAGTGAGCAGGTCATATTGCTCTCTACATTGCATTGCGTGTGAGGTCTATGAGTGAAGCTCGTCAGCTGGGTACAAGGCGACATTCGCCTTCAAAGCCTGTAGCCTGTGCAGCACCCAGTGGGTGACAGCTTCTGTTGGAGGGATCTCACTTGATGAGCTGCTCCTCTTTGATGTGGCTGCGTCCTTAAACGTTGCCGAGCTGGTTGGCGACGACGGTAGTGAGCAGCTCGACTATTTGTAAGCATTGAAAAGTCGCCTCCTCATCTGTATGCAGGACCAGTGTCCTGCCCGGCAAATGCAGTATATTAGCCGGGTGTGGCGTGTAGAGACTAGGTATGGTGGGTAGGATCCCCTATGTCACATGTGCCGTCTATAGGAAGACACTACTACCGTACTGCCCTATAACATTACCCCTTCCATTGTCACTTAAAGTCCCAAGGCTATATATGACAATCAAGGGACAAAGTCTATTGTTTATAAACATGTAGGGTTGATTTGGAACCTATAGATGATACTATAAAGCACTGGATTGCACTGCCTAAAAGTGATTCTTTTAGAAAGGCATATGAATTGGGATTTTCTAGTCAACTGTAGATTGTTCAGAGGAAATTTGGTTCAACAAAACTGGGAGAAATTCACTTCCTAACAGCGGGTTAGAGACTAGCTATATATTGTTACACAAGAGAATTGCGGGACGCCAGCCTTGACTGGGTCAGAAAGGTTACATTCAAAAGCCAACAAACCTAAAATCATATGTAGGTGGAGAAAATAGGGTGTATATTGGTAAAGTAAGGGGTATTGGTTTGTGGCGGCATGTTGGGGTGTGTAAGATCGACCAGTGGGTGCAGAGCAGGTCTGTAGTACGGCCGACATGTGGCCGGACTATGTAGCTGGCAGCAGCTCTGCTTATTACAATTCTGTCAGGTCCCTGTAAAACCCTCCACCCATGTACACCAGTAATAGTGAACACACCCTGCCTCTCGCCCAACCAACTACACAGTTCCGTTAGCGGGCAGGCCCCCATCTCTGTTCAATTACATTCCGCATCGTGGAAAATAGCAAAAACAAAAACTGACAAAATGAGGTACAGAAAAGCAATATCACAATAAACAGTTTCTGGTTGTAGTTGGTTGGCAGGCAGGTGACGAAGGTGATTGTTTCAGGATAATAGTAGTAGCCCAAAGCACATCCCCACCCTGTTCCACATATATATATAATATATATATATATATATATATATATATATATATATATATATATATATATATATATATATATATATATATATATATCCGTATATTTCTGCATAGACCTTTTAACAGTTGCAACAAGGGATGTAATATCGTACCTTATTATCGAGGAAGAAATCATCTTCACATATCATGTACAGTAGTCGACAACAGTAATAAAAGTACCATGCATTATTAAATGCAGACCATAACAACGCAAAAAAATTGAAAAGAAAATAGAACAGAAAATTAGCAAGGACCCTGTCGTTGAAGTGGCTGGATTTAGACGACATGTACTGAAGAAGGGAATTAAGGGTCCCTTGAAATTGATGGTTTAATCATTCACACTTTAAATCGGGAAGGCCAATTTTGGGTATCAGGTATGTTTTCATTGAAGAGTAAAACGCCTAGTATGATATTAGAGGGAGAATAATTATTATTTTCATTGTTAAGAGATCACTTAAGAAAGGTAGAAAGATAGTAAGGGGTGGAGGTAAGCTAATTGGCTGGTTGCTAAACAAGTAGAATGGAACTTACAGTGGAGAACCAATAAGAATCTGGTCTGAAACTGAGGCGGCTGAGGAAGCCCAGCTGGGCAGCTGGAGAGATGACGTGCAGGTGAAGATGGTGCACCAGCAGCAGCGGCCTGTGGTGGACACCCATCCTGCCAGGGAAGACAACGCACAGCGTTACCAACGGCTCATCATTGTAAAGGGCATTTTCAAATTTGTCATATTTATGTTACAACATGCACAGCATTCATGTGATGCACTACCGAGCCGTGAATCCCTGCAAAGCAAAGCAGTCTTAATTC
Source organism: Acholoe squamosa (assembly GCA_949317995.1). Lineage (NCBI taxonomy): Eukaryota > Metazoa > Annelida > Polychaeta > Phyllodocida > Polynoidae > Acholoe > Acholoe squamosa. Next base: position 48,481,604 of record OX439036.1, on the reverse strand, counting down.
TGTGAACAAAGCCAAAGCTCACAGTGTGGAAGTACAACAGGGCGATGCGGTATACATGTATATGCTAATAAGAAATACGTAACACTTCCATGTAGATCGATACCTGTCAGAAGATCTATATTAAGCACTTCAGACTCGTACATGAGCTGATGAGCAGCTTGAAGATGGGCAGGGGTCCCAGTTGATTGAGGCTCGTGGTCACTGACTGGTCACTGACTTTGTTCCATATTCCACCCTTCTGTGACAGGCTCACTTTAAAATATCTGCACGCTCGCAAAAGTAACAGCCAACACGCTGCTTACATACCCTTCCTACCCCAAGCTACAAATCACAGCCTCATTTCCATAATTTAAACCTACGAGTGTTGACCACCATCTAAAAAACACCATTGGCTGTGATGACTTGGATTCACTTTGATGGCAATAACCCACAGGTCCCCGCAGGCGCACCACTGACCTCGCCCAATTCTCGTAAGCTTCGTCTCACAACTGCATTTTAATGTGGAAAACAATTTTTACTTTGCCTAACGAGATCACGCTTGGTTGAGGACATTATTAAGAGTGAATTGTACATCACAGATGTAATGGCCGAGAGATCGTAGTAGAGACATCTAATTATGCAGTGATTGGAACAAACACTCAGAGACTCTAGGGGACAGAGCTGTGGTGCTGTTGGATGACCTGGGACAATAGCAATTGACTACAGGTACTTAGAGGTGCCTAGAGTGGGTGTGGAAGCTATCAGCCTGTCCCAGAATGACCTGGAATAATAGCAATTCACTGGTACACTGGTACTGGTACACTGGTACACCACAGTCTTCGTATTGGTTGACTGATTTCAGTAGCTGATCTATAGTAGAGGGCTTTTGGCTGTTTTTGACATGACCTGCTGTCCCCCTTCTACATGATGTACATATGGCCGAGGAGACAAGTCTCTCGGCCAATAATCTGTCTTTTCATTTCATCCATCATCCATCCACTCTTTACTTCAAACCCGACCTCCTGGCCTCTCTGTTCTCCAGCCCCAGGAGAGAGGTTGCAGCTCAGGGAAGCCATTAGAAGGTCGTTGGTTAGTGGGTCAGGAGTACCCCTCCATTGGAGGCAGTTCCTATGAGAGTTAACTGTACGTCTGTGTGTTCATCTTTAGTAAAAGTGTTCAACTGTTGGTCTGTTCCTAGTGGCACTACGATGTTCTTGACGGTATCAAGTCGCGAAGGTCGCAGCCATTGCTGGAGCTGCTTACCAGCGAGCTATTACTGATAAGATCTGTTATTCGTTGCCCCCTGAAGCATTCCACAATGAACATGGGTCATTATTTCATTGGTTGATAATTCAACCCCCTAGCTTGCTATTTACACCCCTTCCAACAATACAGGCTGGTCAAATTTTGCTAATAACATAATTAATGGAAGGGTACGAAGGCCTTGTCTGATAAGACGCTGTCGACCAGCTTTGCCTGTATGGTAGCTAGAGAACTGTAGCACTGCTGTCAGAGCTTCGGACATGCTTATGACAAGGCTACAGTGAGACCAGTGGCGGATTTAAGACGGGAAACGCGCGCCCCCTGTATTTGCAGTGCTCAACTGTCTATTGGCATATTTTGGACCCCAAAATTTGCTCAAAAATAAGGGAGGCGCTCCCTTCTTTTTGGCCGCGCCCTCTCCTTTTCCGAATCCTGGATCCATCCACTCCATGGGGTTGATAGTTATAATATGAGGAAAACTCAAATTAGTCTAATGTAATTTTGTTATTTTCTATTTGTAGTGAACGCACAGTATAACAATAACAGCTGTTTATATAAAAAATCTAATTTGCACCTGTCACGCCTTTTAAGCATAAAATGGAAGGGAACAGCTAAGGGAGGGATAAAACTACGAACTATCCTTCTTTTCTGTTTCCCGGCAAAACAGTTATTTCTCTATAGAATTCCTTTCTTCTAACTAAAATGCGGGTGTAAATTTATATGGGAGAAAAGCCAGCGCGACGTTTCCATAATTATATCAAAGCTGTCACATTTTAACGACCTATTTACAGTGGTTTTCCCTGCGTTATATAAGACACTGTGCGCCTCCCAAGAACATTTCTGGACATAAATACAAACAGCGACTGTCTGACTATGTCTTCATTTTTATCATAACTCCCCCACCGCCTGCCTCTACCAGTCACACCTCTGATGCCGTTCTCAGACCTGGCCTGCCTGTCACAGTCTAAGTGATAAAGTACACCACCGGCGGCAGGCACGCGCCCCCAGATCAATACTATCTTAAATTAATAATAATTCTACATTAATCCATTTACAGCGCCAGATATCTCTTAATGCCTTTCTTAGCAGCGCCCCGGTGCTGTAGCACTCCCCTGGTGTCAATTGAGTCGTATCAACTTGTCAAATCGATAATTGGACGAGTGAACCGTTAACATAAACGCCTTTTTTTTACGGCAGTCCCACGATGGGGGATAACTAGGCGCTGGGGACTCTGGGTATGCTATCTGAAGTAGTGAGAGTGAGAGAATAATAGATGTTTACCGCCATTTCGACAGCTCAGGTCATATTCATGCTGAGAACTATATTTTTTTATACATATTGTTGATTCTGGAGTGTGCAGTTTAGGTCCATAAGTGGCCCTGTATCCTACTGGCTCCAGATGACCTTCAGATATTCTCAACTTAAGGATATGGCAAAGAAGCTTATACATACTCAAACAATAAGATTTTAAACCTTGGAAGTTTTGACAGGCATTCCAGATGGCCTTGTCAAAAAGGCAGTTATACACCAATTAAGAGCTTTAGCAACTCGTTTAAATCATTCCCTTGAGTCGAGCCCTGTGTTTGTGGTGTACAATTTGTTTAAACTTTGATATTTCCTCTACAATCTATCTTCAACAGGCAATGCATTCCATAATTCAGTAGCTTTATATAGGACTGATCTTTCATATGCACACAGTATAAAACGTCTTGGGGTTAATATGGGAGCGCCATGAGCTCTAGTATTTCTATTGGGTACAACAACATTCTGTGGATTTTTAACCAGTTTGTGTGTATAAGTCAAAAGTTGTGCTTTACGTCGGGGGTCTAGATAGTTGAGACCTGCTAGTTTATTGAGATTTGTTATTCACTGCCTAGGTTGTGCCCGCAGAGCAATCTTGAGACCCCAGTTTTGGAGTATCTGTAGGTTACCCAGTTGGGTTAAGTTGGTATCATGCATCAATATACCGCCATATTCCAGATGACGGAGGACCTTGATTTTATAGACAGCTAGGGCTTGTTTGTTGGACATATATTATCTTATAAATGAGAACATATATAATGTCTTGCTTTTGACCTCTGCTTTTTAATATGAAGGTCAAATTTCAACTGTTGATCCAGTACCACCCTAGATAATCAAATAAATCTACGTAATCAATGGACTCATCATTTAAGCTTAGGGGGGAGGGACAAAAAATCTACTAAGAGTCCCCTTAGAGCCAAAATTACACAATTTCAAAAAGGAATGTGTCGTTGCTCGCGTATATGTGCACCACACACATCTGAGGGGAAAGGAAAGGGCAGACATAGACCCCTTTAATGGGCTAGGGAAGCCCAATCTTAGGTAGTACCGTAAATTCTCCCGTATAAGCCGCATCCCTCGTATAAGCCGCACCCTGACTTGAGGAGAGAGCTATAAGCTGCAATTTAGGCTTGAGAATTGGTTGTTTAGTACTATTCTATAGTGTCAAGCCACACCCTGGCTTTGGGATCCTTATATAAGCCTCAATTTCATTTGGATTCTGGTATAAGCCGCGGCTTATACTAGAGAATTACACATAGAGACTGCGTAATACAGATAATGGCTCATTTCACAGAAAGTGGTTGTACAAGTGAAGGCATGAGAATGACTGGTTGTTGGTGAAGAGCAGAGGATGAATTCGACATATAGGAGATGGCAGTACTGAGTAGGTTTATGATGTGCGTTAACACAACTGTGCAGCAATATAAATTGATTATCTATCCATTTTCACACTGAACAGTCTTGTGAAATTCCAGAGAATGAACTGTCCCTCATCTCCAAAAATGTGCATGTTCGCCATATTGTAGGGGGTTTACCCCTAAATAGAAATAATCATGGCACAAAATACAAAGACCCATCGATAGAGAGCTTAATATGTCTAATAGACAATGCAGCAAACCCCATGTTATTATCTTTCCTAGTTTTTGAGATATTGAGAAAAATGTGAGGCAAGGTTGGGAATTCCTTGTGAAAAATTCCCCATACAAACTGCATGTAGAATGTGGTCATGGTCTGTGCACACACTACCACTTCACCATCCCCACTATATGGTCGGTATGTGACTCACCCCGCGCCCCAGATGTGCCAAAAGGCCCTGGAACCTGTTACATTATGACTGCACTATAACCCTAAATCCGTTCTAAACTACTGAAAATAAAAACTAACATGTAATAACTTTTTCAAGGACGAAATATTGAATTTTTAGAGACACCGGGCTACCCAACGGGCTCGGTGCCAAAATCCTGCTCAAATCCGGTTTGAATGTGCCTGCATGGGAGAAACATCTACCTAAGGACGATGAGTGTAAGGAACTCTTAGCATTCATTAAGTTTGGTTTTCCATCTGGATACCAAGGCCCTACATCTAACCAATCTGGCCTTGAAAACCATAAGTCTGCCGGTGATTACCCCACCAACGTAGAAAAATTCCCAGAAACAGAATCTCAACAAGACTCACTGATTGGCAACTTCAAAGAACCTCCTTTTACAGACTGGAATCATATTTCCCCTTTAATGTGTAGGCCTATATCAGACCCGAAGAAGAGAAGAATTATTACTGACTTGTCTTACGGGTGTTCAGTCAACAAGTACATTGTAAAAGGCAACTTCTTAGGCATTATCCGCCCACACACACTTCCAACAGTTGATGACCCAGTCAATTATATCAAAACTCACTGACCGGAATGACATGCTAGATTGGCCCCTAGCTATTATATCTGGAGAATAAGATGCCTTTCGGCTCTAGGTTGTCATCACTACATATGCAACATATATCAAATGCCATAATTCAAGTATTGCAGGAACAGGGCCATGACGTCATCATCTACTTGGACGACCTGTTGATCCTGGGGCCTAACAAGATGGCCGCCCAAGCAGCATACACTGCCACTCTAGCACTACTGGTGGAACTTGGCCTGCCAATAACAGAAGATAAACTCAAGCCTCCTGCTCCAGCCGCGACCTGGCTAGGTATTCAAGTTGATGATGTCCACATCTGCCTCTCTATGACAGCCGAGAAGATAAGTGAAACTCTTAAGCTTATAGATGCAGTACTAGGCTATAGATCCATCAGTAAGAAAGCACTTCGCTCCCTACTTGGGAAACTCCTCCATATATCAAAGACAGTGCGCCCTGGCCATCTTTTTGTGGCCCACCTCCTGGACTCTCTGAGAGCCATGGGAGGCCTCAAATACATGACTGTGGGAAGGAGCTTGCCTGGACCTTCAGTGGTTTAAAAGGTATCTCTCTGACTATAACGTTGTGGCCTTGTTCCCCATGGAGGAAATTGACCTTGTCATCGAGGCTGATGCTTGTGACAATGGAGTAGGGGCTCACACTGATCAGGAATATTACGCCGTCCCTCTACCTAAAGAACTAATTGGCTCCCCTATGGCTGAGTGGAAGCAGCCAATACGGCCCTCGCTCTACGCACATTTGTTAATGAATCTCACAGGGTGCTAACGTCCTCTTTATTTCAGACAATAGTGCCACGGTATCAGTCCTAAAGTCAGGCCGCAGGAAGAACCACGCCATACTACAGGCTGCCAGGGATGTCTGGTGGACCGAAACGCCCCTGGGTCAACTCTTGTCCTGGCCGACTCGCTGTCAAGATCGTTCAAGAGCGACTCTCACCAGTGGGCACCAGAGAACGCCCCCCCCCCTCCCCGCTCTCGTTTTCTTTCTTATTTTTCCCCCTTTTTTTGCGAAGGAGGGGTTCAGGGGGTAAATATCTCACCTTTGGCCCCCATCTTTTAACTTCTCCTGCTGCCCATTATGACAGTCTTTCATGATATAAAACAGCGTTAACCTGTCCAAGGCATGACTCCATGTTCATAGATGTTAGATAGGCAGAAGTCTACAAGTCGTTCCCAGTCTACCTGAGGTAGGAAGCAGTTCATAGTCTACCTAAGCAGATAGGCAGAAGACTGCCCGAGACAAGTGATTCTTAGTCCACCTGAGGTAGACAAGCAGACCCCTTGTTCAGCTGAGGTGCAGCCTAGACTGCTTGTCTACCTGGGGAAAACTAGGGACTCCTTATCTACCTGAGGTAGATAAGGGCTTTGGATGAAAATTTGCCAAGTTTATTTTTCATAATGCTACAGGGTGCCTGTGTAGTATATAAAAATATTCCAACTCTATGACTGTAATAAATCTTCATACTTTCAGCATTAAGCAACTCATACCATGCTCTGTGGCAAGGAATAGGTCTTATAGTTATGTCTCAACCTTAAGATAAATAGACACTTTGTTCCTTGACATGAATTCATTGCCAAAAGACCAATGTTTCTGAATTAGTTCCTGCCCTCTGATTAGTTTAATTTTCTTGTCTACCTGAGGTAGACTACAAATGAGCTGCAGCTAGTCCACCATCACAAGGCAAACTCTCAGTCATCCAACGGCAGAGCTGCATACAAATACTAGTTATGGGTCAAGGTGCTGGACGCGTTCACACTACCACTAATCATCCTACTGCTGGGTGGCCAAATTATATTTATTGATTTTCTTTTGATTATATATTGATTAATCATGTAATAAAATAAGTAGTTAATGGATACGTCATGACTTGTGACTGATATCAAACAATAACATGCAACAAGAGGGGCTTCACCCCCTCGTTGCATGTTATTGTTTGATATCAGTCATGTGTCATGACATATCCATTAATTACTTGTTCAGTAACCAAGCAGCCCAAATGTGAAGTTTCCCAAATACCCACAACCTAGTTAAATTCAACCTTCAGATAGATATCACTCCAGGGTTAAGGGAAAAGTGGGTAAAAAAAGAAAGGACACCAGAAATCATCCATTTATTAGAAAAGATGGTTAAGGTAACAGGCTAAGCCAGAGGCTTTCAGTGACATCTATGTTCAATGTGCTATATACAATGTACTATGCTATTATATGGTATGATTAATAAAACACCATGTTGCCTGTAAGGGGTTATTGTATGGTATGAATAATAAAACATAATGTTGTCTTTAAGGGGTTATTGTATGGTGCCATTAATAAAACATCATGTTGCTTGTAAGGGGTTATTGTAAGGTATAATTAATTAAATACCATGTTGCCTGTAAGGGGTTATTGTATGGAGCCATTAATGTAAGGGGTTATTGTATGGTATGATTAATAAAACATCATGTTACCTGTAGAGGGTTATTTTATGGTATGATTAATAAAACATCATGTTGCCTGTAGAGGGTTACTGTATGGATTAATAAAACATCATGTTGCCTGTAGAGGGTTACTGTATGGATTAATAAAACATCATGTTGACTTTAAGGGGTTCCCATGTAGCAAGCCCGCTTAGGGCCAATTCAGTTTTAGCTCAGATAAGCTGGTTCAAAGCTGGCAGAATACTATTCATGGTTTTAGGTTGGGCAAATGGTGGGTTTCCAGTCAGGGCCACATTGGGTTGCCCTAATAGGACAAAATAAACTAAGACTGTTGGGCTCCCTACAGTTTTTGTCCTCAGCAAGTTGTGTGGGCCACATAAGGCTAACTGATTTGGGCACAGAGCAGCTTCAATATGGGCAAACACTTTGGGCACAGATTGGTTTCAAGGTGGGCACCCCAAATCAGGCATAGATCAGTTCCAAAGATAATTCCCCAGACAGGGTTGAGGATGGGTTTGCAAGAGGCATACTGAGCTGGGAGTTCTGAACTTTGACACTAGATGACACCACTATGTCTGATGTACAGTTTTCCCCCCATGTCAGAATTGATTTTCTTTAGTATTATATAACAGAAATAGGCTAATGAATCATATAAATCATAACAGTACACAAATTTTCTCAGAGTTTGGATCTACTGGCAAAATACATTTGAAATGTGCAAAGTTAGGTGATGTCAGCAGTTTTTAATGTGACTACACCATTCCTGTGGTAATCATTTTATATTGAAGTATGCTACCCATTGGGAGGCAGTATGAACTTGAAGGCTAGCATGTTACTGGACTAGGTCTGGTTGACATGCCTTGGCCAACTAAGTTTGAATTGATGGTTCTACTGTATTATGATGATGGGGAGAGTAATATGGTATGTTTAGTCTCTCTCCAACTATGGAGGCCAAGGGGAGGGGCTAGCACCTGGAGGCTAGAAGAGCATTTTCAGGGTTCAAAATTTTAGAAAATGAGGAAAAAATTAGATTTTCTATTATATCTATCTCAGATGGCGCCACCTGATCAAAGTGGTCAGCCCACTTTTAGCCACACCAAAAACCCATGTTGACCCCAAAATGATAAATTTTGACCAGATGGCGCCATGTGATCAAAGTGGGCAGCCCACTTTCAGCCACACCGAAAACCCATGTTGAACCCAAACCCACTCCGAGACTGATCTGTGCCCATATTGGTTAGCCCAGTGTGGCCCACACACCTCACTGAGGACAGAAACTGTCAGCAGCCGATCAGTTAGCCCATTGCGGCCCACATCGGAAGACACACCAAATTAAGTGTGGGCCACAGTAGGGCCACACCACCTTTGCTACCTGGGTTATTGTATGGTATGATTAATAAAACATTATGTTGCATGTAGAGGGTTATTGTATGGTATTATTAATAAAACATCATGTTGCCTGTATGGGGTTATTGTATGGTATGATAAATAAAAATATCATGTTGTCTGTAAGGGGTTAGTGTATGGTATGATTAATAAAAATATCATGTTGCCTGTAAGGGTTTATTTTATGGTGCCATTGATATACTTAGTATGAATGAATGAACAACATAATTTAATCAATGGTCGTGATTAGAAAACGTAGGGCTGTATTCATGTATCATATCAACATATAACACTATGCAGCCCTTAAAGGGTTAATCAATGGTCGTGGTCAGCTGGCCCATGGATGTATTCATGTATCATGTCAACATATAACACTATGCAGCCCTTAAAGGGTTAATCAATGGTCGTGGTCAGCTGACCCACGGCTGTATGCATGTATCATGTCAACATATAACACTATGCAGCCCTTAAAGGGTTAATCAATGGTCGTGGTCAGCTGACCCACGGCTGTATTCATGTATCATGTCAACATATAACACTATGCAGCCCTTAAAGGGTTAATCAATGGTCGTGGTCAGCTGACCCACGGCTGTATTCATGTATCATGTCAACATATAACACTATGCAGCCCTTAAAGGCTTAATCAATGGTCGTGGTCAGGCACGTGCTGAGGCGTGAACAATATGCCAAGGCAACGACGGGGCAAGGGAGAGACGGGAGCCAACTGTTCACAGTTTGATAATAGCTGTGGTAGACGTGCTTGATACTATGCCTAACTTTATGGCATGTTATGTGATGGTTGAGCCTATGGGCCACAAAAGCAAAATAATTCTAAGACCCAGAAGCATGTCGTAGAAATTCGTTGTTCTTCCGTACAATCAACTGTTTCAGTTGACGTCCTACGTCACTGAAACAATAACGCATTTTCAATATTACAGTTGGGAACGTCATTATAAACTCCGGACACATGAAGTAAACTACTTAACCAAAGTTATTGCCACCAGTGCGATGCTACTAATGTTTCAACAGTATTTCTTAGGATGGAATTCATATTTCTAAGCGGCAAGTGTTTCCAGATTCTTAATTTGAACTGTTGGACTTTTGAATTGGACATCAAGGTGGATGGGTCTTACACGTGACTAGGGTGGGTGTACTAAGCGGGCCTATACTGAAGGCAAACCCTAACTATTTAACTATTTCTGGATGTCTCCTTAGATATTAAGCGAGGACATTCATCAGACTTTAGTTACATTTGAACAATTCCAAGCTCACCTTTAATACACTCACACACTGTGCCTCCTGTTTCAAAACCATTCAGATGCCAGCGTGAAGCAAATGGCTTAGAAATCCCGTAGGCTTATTGCCTTTGACTGGCAGTTGTAAAGGAGTCCAACTCACGTAGTGTGTTATGTGAGGGCCCTCATGCTAAGGTCTCGGGTGCGAGAAAGTGGGAATATATAGGTACAAGATTCTGCCTGATATTTGCTGTGTACCTGATGGTTAGAACCAAGGTCAGGGCTTGATAAATGTGGGTTAGGCTGGGTATCATGCATTATCTTGGTGAAAATAGGATAACCCCCAGTATATGGCTCTGTGTATGGGCAATGGCTTGAGAGAAATGACTATTTTTTTTTTCAGTTTGACTTATTTTATATTATCTATTTTTTTTGCATCCTGTACGGACGAAAGAGATTATAAACATTCTGACAATATATCGAAGGAGAGCAACAAGTTTTCCTGATGTACATGTAAGAGGTTAGCTGGTAGTAATACTAATATTTTCATGCCATTTCAATTGTCGCATGCTGAATATTGCTTAGAAATTGCAGCTTGTACGACTACACTGTGTTGTTTATATTATGGGTTATGCTAGTTTGCTTTTCTTTTCTTTTTTAACTAAACATTCACATGAATCATCATATTGAACGCTCATGTTGTTGATTCAGAAAAAAAAATGTCTGTACATTATCCCAGTGAACACATGCCGTGACTAAACCCATTTGAAAGTCATGCGCAGCTGCATATGGCACACGACTACGTTGATCATCTTTTGTCTAATCCCAGTGGTTCACCAATGCTCTTCGGCCATCAGTGCTCTTGGGTTTACCGGTAATTCTATAAGTAATTCTACGTTCCTGTAAGATGCAAGTTCAATTTACTGTTCAAACTGTACAATTTATTGTTCAAACTGTACTGGTTCTAGTGTCACGCATGACATAAACCAACACTTTAATGCTTCATGTTAGTAACCCAATACAAGTATATGGTCATTCCTGTCATAGGCAGCTCCCTTAGAGAAGCTCCCTTAGACAGTGTATCTACCTAGTCATAAGCGGATAGCACCCTTAACCTCCTTCAGTAACCAGAAACGACCATTGGGTCCCTCTAAGGGGGCACGTTTTTTTCCCAACTAAACCAGGAGAGTAGGTCTTGAACGAGCCTGAAACTACTAATCTTGGGTTTAGAGTATCTCCCTGGGGATACCAACCCTGATGAGGGCCTGGCTAAGTCTCCGGGTAGATTCCAGTCATGGAATGCATTGCGGCTTTGTGTCCCCGAGAGACCCAAATGTGGTTACCTAGACTAATTTTGTAGACCGAGGTCCGGTTCTGACCAGTGCAGATGTCATGGAGCTGTACCTTAGACGGTGGCCCGGGGGGTTGGGATAGAGGATGTTTGATTAGTTTTTGACCAGGGCAAAATATTGATCTACGGCAAGGAAAGGGCATTGCTACACACATGTCGAATTAGTTTCACTCCTACTGTCCCGCCTCGCTAACCTACCCCTTATTTTCCCAATCCATACACACCATAGGCAACCACACATAGGAAGTATAAACTATAAGGTCTCTCCATATTGCAGGCAGTTGGACCAAACTGCATCAGTAGAATGAACAATGCCTCCCGGTTTAATCAAAGTTAGATGAGGAGTAGACATCAGGACTGAGCAGCTCACACAATACACAAATGTATCTACCGGTAGTACAAAAGCTACACTCCAGATCATTGTTCCCCAAAGCCTTATCCTAACTGCCGTACGTTTGAAGTCTACTTAATGTGCGTGCCGGCTGCTAAAATTAACTTCATTTCAGGATAGATGAAACTCCTCCCGGGTTGAACACGCAAATTAGATTCTACAAACAGGCCTGAGGCACCCACCAAGCATGTTGAACGAGCAGCTCAGTCAAATGGGGTCAGTACAGGCTTCATCCACTCTACACAATTACATTCCCATGTCCGCCTCTTTTAAAACAATATATTTTAATACGGCCGACTAAATTTGATGTTGGCAGATAGAAGGTCTGAACTCATTGTGCCTGGATCTATTCGTGCAATATTTGGACTCATGTGGTCTCTTAGCATTTATTATGAATCAGCAAATGAACAGCGAATCGTCTTAAACAAAACATATATTGCTAGAAGACAATGGGTGGCTGTTCGCAAACAGAAATGAACAATAATTATGTGCAGCGACTAAATCGAAATTCCGGTGCATTATAAAGTTGAGAGCAGAGGGAAATTCGTGCTACCGTTGAATCTTTACAAGATGTTAACATGGAACACTTTGAAGCACATTAAAAAATATGAAGGAACTCTAGAGGATGCTTTGATAGATCGATCAACAAATTAACAGATCATTAATGGATTAAATGACAAGTGTTTAAGCTCTTTAGAAGGAAGCTAATGCGGAGTTGTACGAGGGCTAATCGTGTGGCATTAAATGTTTGTGAACAATTCCACTTATGTAGATGGGGTTCCAGCCTCTCTGAGAGTTATCAAGATGTGCTGGTGCACTTCTACCCATATAAGGGAAATGTGTATAGCTGGAGGGAAACTTTGTTAACGGTTAGAGATAACAACAGAGGTGTGCGTAGAATGATGTACACATACCAACCCTTTGACGGCCACAGGTGTAGGAGAGAAAAGGGGTTATAGTAGCCGGGAAGCAAGGCCCCCTATATAAGCCCAAATGTGGAAATCCTTAGTCTGCATTTGAACGTTGCATTTGAACCTATTGTGCAGCTCTCTGCACATATGACTTACATTTATCTTGGTCACTTTATAGCATATAGAACTGTGTTTTTGGGGCATTTTCTGACATTCCTTCACGCCTTTGATTTGAAACATTATAAATGATCTAGATTTTGAGATGAAGTGATCAGCTGGCTCAAGATAAACAAGGGGATTATAATGAGGCACCAAGGCTATGCTCATTTTACCTACATTGTAATGTTTAGATATATAATTTAGGCCATTTAGATTTTTATTTCAAGTGGCCAAAACATCAGAATGATGCATGGGAACCTCTACTAAAAACAATTTTACAAGCAAGCAATCTTCTGGGGAAGTTTTAAAAAAGATACTAAGACTTTTACTATGTGTTTCAACTGCTTTCCCTGAAATAACGACAGATTAACCCTTCTTTCGGGTCATATTATCAAAGACAGGGATGTAAGTCAGTCATGGGCAAAAATCAGGAAGCCATACATTTACTTGATATAAAAGCCTTCTGTTTTTCCAAACAGCCTTCCTTACCACTGGTATAGGGAAAATGTATGTCATTCAAAATTTTCAAAAATCAGGAAATCCTGATAAAACCTGAAGACTTACATCCCTGCAAAGATTTCCCCAGAATCCACTCGAAAAGATGTTGCCTACACCGCTGTGGAAGAGCCCTGGACCAGATATCAGGGGGGGGGGGGGGGGGGGGAGACAGTTGCCTCCTACACGCATATGGTGGCTAGGTTCTTAAGGTTTGAGCTATTGCACTAGTCCACCCACTATCCATTAATTCATAGTTCTAAACGGCATGTCATATTAAAATCTTTTTGATGAATTGAGACTTCGCTGGTCTAGATTTGTGAGATTAATGTTTAGGCAAAAAGCCCCATGAGAAACGACAGGGGAACTGTGATTTCCTCACTGCAAATTTGTCCATCTCGAGATCCCAAAGGGTGGAATAGCGAAAATGCATGGCCAGATAAATGTCACCCATCAAGCGAGAACACCCCTCCACGGGGGATTTTTAATTCCCCATTTGACCACCAGGGGGCATTGGAGGGGCAAAATTACGGTAAAATCAATATAAAAATACAATAAGCTAATTTTTGATGCAGAATTCAATGGTCTCATTTAAAATGCACCATTTTCGGTAGAAATGACCCCTATTTGGATGGTAAAATGAACATTTTTCATGAGAATCACCCTATATGCCTGTTCCTGGTTGCCATGGCAACCATTCCAATAATCAAAATTTGCAGATTTTTATGCCCATTTTCAGGGAAACTCACTAAAGACCCAAATCTGAAAACAGAAATGGAAAATTCCTTCTAGATCAAAATCTATGACAAAAAACACCATATTGTTATGTGTTTTTAACAAAAAAAAGGCTGATATTTAGATATTATTATGGTTTATAATGTATTTAGCGCTTAATCATCAATTTCAAATAAGAATAACGACCTATGTTAAAGGTGGGGTTCTGACATAACTACTAGGAATATTTAAGCCAATGATGTCTCATTTTAAAGATCTTCAGATGAACTTTGATAATGAGTTTCCCTGCAGATGGGTGTTTTTGCTTGCCTGGTCAAAAATATCTTTAATCTTGTTATCTGGTTGACTTAACATGTATAAGTAGAAGTTGGACGTTGTCACCAACTAATTCTGTTTGAGTCACTTCAGTAGATTAAGGGGCAACAATGCGAATTCCAATTTACTGGGTTTCGCTGAAAATGTCTGTGATTCTCCTGCTGCAATAAACGATACATAAATGCAATTTACGAAAGTGAGGCCACGTTCTGGAAGTAAAGGAAACAGCTTTAAAGTCTACGTAAAACGCTGCATTTATCCCTTTAGGTGGTATGATGAATGGATCTCTGTTTTCGGTCTGTTATCTAAACGGAAACCAATCAGTGTTCATGATATCAAAGTCCCATCAAGAATACTGCCTCAGCTAGGAAAGTAAATTTTTAAGGGTTCTTTTACGCCGTGTCACTGCCTGACAGTAGAAGTGAAAACATGGGGGTCCCTTCTTCCGTCACATTTATAAGATACTTTGGGTAGGTTATGTGATCAGGGGATGAAGGTTATCATGTAGCCCTAGGGAATCTTCTAGAATTCATCTACAATCAGACAGGGATGACAACGACACATTTCTGTGGAAATGATAAGGTAACACACTCCTTGAAATTCTTAACAGTTATATTTTATAGAGGTATCATTGGATCATGTACTGCACGGTACACATGTACTTCTCTACGGTAAAGCAGCCGACTTAGCGAGGCCACATTAGCCCATGTGACATACAAAGCGCACAAATGTTAGCAAAGTAAATATACACATTCAGCAGTTTATATAATGTATACTAGACACTGCAATAAGGGTGTTATTTGACAAGGCACATGACTGTCAATACAACACACTAACTGTACACATTAATGTTCACACTAAGGGAAAGGCAAAATTTGTTAAGCTAAGAGTAGCCTGGACCATACGATCAATTAGCTCTAAAGTTAAATACAACATGTATGCACTCATTAGACAGGGGACACAGGGACACAATATGCCCTGAGATATATTTAATGACGTGACGAAGGAAAGTGTGCTCAGACTACCAATGTTGAATTAAACGTGTAAGCTCAAAGTACAACATGGCAGAGCAGTTGTGTTTAATATTTGTATTGTGACTTGATTCTATGTTATGTATTAGAGTCCAGGTATACATGAACCTCTGTGTGTTGATTTAAAGTCTATAACCTGCTTACCTGACATCTTCCAGACTGCCGCCCTTTTCAAGTAGAACTTGTTTGCCTTTATCCACCATCTGTTCAACTGAAAGCGAAAGGAAATTTGGTTGAAATCTTAATTTTGTCCCCTAAGAATTGACTTTACCGAAAGGAAATGGTATCATAAAACGTGCATGGGTCTCTATTAAGATGTACACCATATAGGTGTAACAATAAATGTATTACCTTTGCTTTGTTCAAAGTGTTTTTATTAAACATTAGAAATTTCGTCCATTGAGTCAAACTATCTTTTATTCTTTCAGGGAAATCTGAAAGTTACATTTTCATCGAATGAGAATCAAATTACTAATTTTCCAAATATTGTGAATGGTCCGCTGGATCCCGTGACAATTGGATTAGGGTTACAGGATAAGGACACTTTAATATGATTTCTATTAGAATGATAAGGGAATTACTCCCAAGGCCATGGCTGCTGGTGAGGAATCCAACACTGATGAATGTGTGTTGAAAAGAGGGGGTGGGGCAAACTTTTGCAGTGGGACTGCAGGTTAAGCTGGGGGCCCACAGACCAACATCAGACTGGCACATTAAGGCGGCATTACCTGCGGCTCTCATCTAACATGAACTGTCACAGGCGCTGCCTGCAACAAAGCACACTCCACTTTGATGCCCAACTAAAATATTTACAACCACAAGTGAAAAATATTCCAGGCGTGATTCATCGGGCACGCATTGTACTGGTAGCATCCATTAGCTTTTGTTAATCATCCCACAAGAGGGCATATTTTGTGGCTGTCTATAGGCCGGGAGCTGTTTGAGCTCTGTGTGGGGGCACATGGAGGAGGGCTGGGTTAGGTCTTGGCAGCATTAGACAGGTGTTCAGCCTGTATGCCCTAACTACATGTTGTCTTATCTGGGCGTGAGACTATGCACTGAGGGATGACTCAACAACACAGGAACACATCAGGTAATGGAACCACTGCAAAATATGTTGACGGTACCTATACATGTACAGAGGCGTAGGAAGCAAATCTTCATTGGGGGGGCCCGGCGAGGGCAACGTCGCGACAACCTTGAATTGTCGGTTGATGCATGATGGCGTCTATATAATGCGTATATAGAATTTGTATAGAAAAGTAACTTTTGGTAAATTTTGGATCTGACTTCAGGCTCAAACCCCCATTTTCCCTATGACATCACCATAATAATCTTATTTGAGATGTAGAGTTTTAGCTTCTTTTCCATTGTGTTTATGAGTTCTTGGAAAATATTGAGAGGGCCCAGACATACTCAGGCCCCACCTCCTTCATGATTGGGGGGGCCCAGGCCCCCCTGGCCCCCCCTTTTCCTACGCCCCTGAATGTACTGTCCTCTCCTCCTGCTTCCGCATCATGCGGGGAGCGGGGGAGTGGAAATGATTCTACTAACTACTGTCCATATCTATTTCAATCTTCCGAAGCTGTGTCTACAAAATATATTTGGGGTGTTTTGATATAGAAACAGATTGCGATTACAGGAGCGTATTTTCAATATAGCTGACGATTTCAAAATCCGCTGATGATCTGGCTAGCTTAGCAGAAGGGCATGTTGTCGTTGAGATGTTGAGATTTCTCTTTTAAGACTGCTGGCTATGTAATTATGTACATGGGATTTTGGTAGAGTAGTCGTAGCAGTGTGCACACGTGTCTAGGTCCCTATCAGCAACACATACTGACATCCCTAACGATTTGTAGCCTATATATGCTGTCGTCAGGGATATTGAAATAAGCCTATAATATAATAAAAAAAAAACGTGAACGTGATCTGTTCCAAGAACTCTTGGAATGCCCAAAAGGATGTCCCTAAATCAAACACATCTATGTCTTGTTATAGAACTTTGAAACGTAATGGAAATCATTAACATACAGCAAAGACTTGGGGACCATTTTAGTGTACCTTGCTGCAGGGAACATGGATAAATCTACACAAGGAATAACTGATTTGAGTTTCAAGAAAATACTCACTACGTGAGAGACGCTTCAATTTGTACTGATGGAAATACTGATAGTGGTGTGACAGCAGAACTAAATGTGGTGTGACTTGTAACATAGAAATACTATCTGATGGTAGTATAACCTGTTACACAAGAAGGCTCACTGAGTGGAGTATGTTCATAATAACGGCACAGACGTATTACAGACTGACAGGTTTAAATTGGTACATAAAGATACTTACTGAGGGGTAGGTGTGATTTGTTCAGGTGGCTGGCATCCCTGATGTGTGCCCTGGGCACGACTAGGTAGTGATGTGGTGCTGCCGGGGAGCGGTCCGAGAAAACTGCCACTTGATCATCCTGCAACATCAACAAAAACCAGTTGTAGACGGTGCAAAGTCAGCCCTTTAGAATACACACCAGAGCTGCTCACTGGACACCACCGGAGCAGCTCAAAAAGCTTGATGAACTGCTCTTGCAATGAATAACCCGCTGTCGGCTCAGAATGTGAGGTGAAAGCCAAGTGGGCCATTTTTATCCAAAGCTCTCCTGCAGCTTTTGGTGGAAATTCTTACATGAATAACTCTCTAAATTCTTTTACTTGTCGTTGCTTATGTCAAACATTCTGAGAACGACTGAATGCAGCTTGTATTGACTATTCGTCATGAACATGGAAGTGTAAGAAGTTCTCATATAAGACATGTTGTGAATATTTCAGACCTGCTTCGTGCATTACTCAATCAGACAGTTCCTACTACAAGATGAGAATATAGTTTTACACTCCAGCACATGCAGCCAGTAACTTAACCCATGGCATCGTTCGGGCGTTTTATTTATCAAGCAAGCTCTCCTACCATTGAATCCTATTCAGGCCGCCTTCTATACAGTGTGAGGGCGATTAAAACTATAATGAACACCACTCCCCCATTCCTTATAACAAATTACATACAAAACAATTACTTCCTTTAGCGGCATCTGCAGACCCAAAAGCAACTCATCCATCTTTGCCGTGGTTGGTGCTAATGGGTGCCGCCTATTGGCGTTATTCCCACACCGGCCGGGGCCTTTAATGGACACAATTTCATAAAGCTGCACCTGCCTACTGTGGGGAATGGTATCAGTCATTCTAGCCGCCACCCTCCATCGGCGCCTCACTGTATGGCGGAGGGTTAAAAAATCCGTTTTACATCCATTAAAATTACCCCAAACATCCAGAGTCAAAACAGAGACAG
Organism: Acholoe squamosa; assembly: GCA_949317995.1. Lineage (NCBI taxonomy): Eukaryota > Metazoa > Annelida > Polychaeta > Phyllodocida > Polynoidae > Acholoe > Acholoe squamosa. The sequence goes on along the minus strand of OX439036.1, from coordinate 48,462,891 downwards.
TCGCTATACAAAAAGCATTATGAGGTGACTGGCACTTGTTTCTATGCAAAACCTAATCTATGGATCCACGTGGAATCGGTCTGTGCATAAGCCTGATTAAATTTTGAATACTTCATTGGTCACCGACTGGCAGACACTGACACAATTACACCTGGGTGGTACGTCAGAGCTCTATCCCTAGGCAGAGATAACCACACATACACACTGACTTCAATGAGACCAGCTGGGAAATGGGGTATCATGTTTTCTGGCATGCAAATTATCTTTGAAACTAGTCCAGACAGCTGCGGGTCTTGCCGGACCAATCGTTCAGTACGGCATTAAACCGGCATACCGCTATGAAAGGCACCGACCAACTAATATAGAATTGGCTGTGGATTCATTTTTGAGGTATATGTTGTATGATCTTGTGATATCAAATTAATTGTCTTTCTGCTGTACGAGTTCCCTGAGCAGTTTAAAATCCTGAATCAAATTCGTCGCGACACAGGTGCAAGGTAACGTGTGGCTTATCTTAAGACCTGCAAGTATTCAATATCTTACTACCACTTTTACATTGTATCGATACAACGCACCTGTGCACAACAAAAAAAAAAAAAATAACTTTCTTATATTTAGAACTTATTTCTCAATATTAACTTAAAACAAGTGTGTCTGCCAGGTAACAAAACTTTACTTGAAATCCTGGTAGTTCCAGTTTACTTGAAATAAGAAATACAATCTTAAGAAATCGATACATTTATTCTCAAATTAGGATTTAATTTTCTAAAAGGAAGTATATAATTCTCATGGAAGAGGATTATTTTAGATAAAATTACTCAAAGGTTTTCTTAAGATAAGTTATATTTTCTCATTTCTAGTATTACAAAAACATTAATTTTCTTGTCTGTAAAGTGGATTTGGTAGATTTCATCTATGATGGACATGTTTTAGATACAATAGAAGGTTGTCAGTGTAGGCATACATTCTACCTCAGCAACTGAGGTTTATCAGATTACATGCAGCCTTTTTAGCCACATTTTCATAAGTGGGTAAGACCTTTATTCATAGTCTTTGTATTACCAAAAGGCTCTGGGACGTCCTACCCTTAAATTATGTTTAGCTTCATCAACTGTTAATTTGTGCTTTGGATTCTCCTCATTCAACTGTCCGACCAATGGTCCTAATACTAAATGAATTCCAGATAGGCTTCCTACAGTTTTCACTTTATTGTACCCCATCTAATGTTTTAAGACTGAATTCGAGCCAGAAAAATTGTAATCTGTGTTACAGATAATTCACCATAACACTAGAGAGCATTTTAAGTGAGAGCAGTTCAAATGGTAACCAGTTACCAGTATGGGGGCCGTGGAACAAGAGAGCAGAGATAGTGGGGGAAAAACAGGATTGTGCATTCTCACCAGGGAATGATGCAATCATATATGGACCTTATGTGGATATTCCCACAAGTAAACAACCATAATGTATGTTAATGACCAGATGCCTGCTCCCCCTCCCAACCTCCCTTCCTGGACCAAAATGCAGTAGAAATGCAGCACTAGTGATTCAGTGTGAAAGCAGCATCAGAAACAGTATTGTATCAGCATCTACTGTCATTCTACTGCTCAGCACCACAAAACTTGCAGCAGTGGTACAGTAGTAGAACAGTAGTATTAGCAGCATGCAAGCAGTATTGAATCAGTTGTCCCAATTATGTAAATTAGATGGCAGTATTTGAACAGTATCTACTTATTTAATGCTGCATCACCATATATGGGGTTGGGGCAGTGTTCAATCAGCACTACTGCATGGCTGCTGCTATAGCAGTAGTTGAGCAGTAGATCATACTAAAAACTACTGCTGGGGGCAGGTAGAAGCATAAAAGAAGCAGCCGCTGTTCTAGTACTGGCACTACCAATGCCTCTCTAGGTGGTCCTTGCTGGATTTGAACTTGGGATCTGATTATTCTACCAACGCATTAGAGACCTGAGCCACCGCACCATCAGCTATGTGGAGCGGTTACTACTTCCTAGTAGTGCATACAAATCATCTAGGAGGGGGCTAGGGCAGTATTGGTTCAGTAGTATTGGGTAACTCTTAACATAGCGAAAGGGTAAGAGTAGACATATCTATAGAGTGCTGCTATAGTATAATGCCTTTCGGTTTACTGATGTTTAGGTGATGAGACAAGCACTTTGTAATTATCAATGATACATGGATACTATGTAAAAAAGAAATGTCATGATGGGGACCAAAAGAATACTCGATGATTCAGTATATTTGTACCCTATATAAAGTCAGTGAGTAATTCCTCACTTTCATACACCCCAACATCCATGTGTATTCATTACTGGCACTGAATAAGATATTCATATGCAAAGTGGTGAAGTATGCTTGTCTCCACAAACACTGGATAGTTTCATTATTCCATAACTGAATCTTTTGATTGCTGTTCACAACCATACTGACATTCACACTATGGACTGTCTTAGAAGCATCAGGTAAATAATCCGTGAATGGACAGAGTCATACCAGTAGACGGTCAGTAGACTACTGCATCTATGCTGCTGCACAGAGTGTTTAATTTCTGGAATCTATTAACTTTCAGTTGAGAGTCAGTAGACTACTGATTCTAGCCTGAAATGCAGTGCATATTCAGTTGATAGTCAGTACACTACTGAGTCTAGACTGAAAATGCAGTGTGGAGTCAGCTGTTTCGGAAGTATTTCAGCAGTACCTACTGCAATATGCAGTTGTTGATCAGCATATTATCAGTAGCCACTGATAGGAGAAGTAGATACTGCCTTCTGGTCCGGGTTACCATATAAGGAAATGCAACTCTGGTCTACTGCACTGAGAAAATAGTTCTGGCAATCTTTTGCTTTGACCACAAACACTTTCAAAGTATGTTCCCTTATTTTCATCAAAACCATACATAGTTATAATATTGTATCACATTCCCTGTCATAAACATAACGTTTTGATATATCAATTTATAAACAACTTGAAACATTCATTCAGATCACCATTCATGCATATCAATCTGTCAGACCCCTAATCTATGACCATATATGGACAGTCTCACAAGTTAATGTATGCTAAAGACCAGACGCCTGCTCCCTGCTCCCCCTCCCAGCCTCCCTTACCATATAAGGAAATGCAGCTCTGGTCTACTGCACTGAGAAAATAGTTCTGACAATCTTTTGCTTTGACCACAAACACTTTCAAAGTAAGTTCCCTTATTTTCATAAAAAAAACATACATATTTATAATATTGTATCACATTCCTTGTCATAAACATAACGTTTTGATATATCAATTTGTAAAAAAACTTGAAACATCCATTCAGATCACCATTCATGCATATGAATCTATTCCAACCCTAATCTATGACCATATATGGATAGCCTCACAAGGTAATGTATGCAAAAGACCAGATGTCTGCTCTTTATAGTGAGGTCGTAAAATCAAATACAAAAATGGGAATATCTCCTAACTATTTATACAAAAAAGATGGCATATGCTGATGGCATATCCTAACATCTGACTGAAAATGACATTCCTACATGCAGTAAAAAAAGTTGATTTACTATGGAGCTCTATGGATAATTTAGACACCTTCAACAAACCTCTACTTTTCTATACTTCAATCATCACATTTTAACAATTCCTACAAATTGGTCATTCAAAAAATGTTTAACTTTCTCACTGTACTCTCAGATTAAACAGATTCCAGTTATTGCCTTTCCTATTAAGCTCAAACTTTTTCTTAATTTTTCACCAAAACCCCAATGTAAAGAATGTGGGGCCGTTTTCTATGACAACATAGCTCCACAGTAGGGCACGGCCCCCCATAATAATGTTACCTGGTGGTCAAAACTACCAATTTCAGAATTCTTAAGTACTTAAATCAAAAAGGCAGCTCAAGATTTGTTCTAAACTTGATTTTTCTTAAAGTCAATATGACTGTAAAATCTCATAATCAGAATTTTCCTCATAACTAGAATAGATTTCTTATATCAAGTTTATATTCTTGGATAAGAGAATTATTTTTGGCTGTGTGGCAGTGTTAACAATATTATGTGGAATAAGTCCCCATGTCATGAATTAAATAGTTAAAAGGTGTGGTGTGTCCTGATTGAATAAGACCTGATGCAGTGCTGACCTCATGCATTAGTGGTGCACAGTTGTCAATGCATCATTGCAACATAGATACTCAAATTACACCTGTACACACTGCTTGATTGATAAGTTTTTATGTCTCGTTTTAACGAGAGACTGTCTCATGTTTAATCGGAAATAAAGTCCTTAGTTTTCACATTCTGGACAGGTACTTAAAAGCTGCTTGCTCGAAACAGCTATGGACAATTATTCATATGATCCTTGCCTGATGCAGCAGGGATCGAATGTATGGATGAGATGAATGTTGGAACCTATGGGTAAGGGACAGACCTGTTTTTTAAAGGATTGCAGGTATTCTTTTATTTGCCTGGTCCCATGGACAGGGCCAGACACACCACCAAGGAGGACCCCATGGCAAACAACAAGCATGGAGGCGTGGACCCATACGAAATGACACTAGCTTCACGCTCACTGCAAAAAAAAAAAGAAAAGAATTTCTTGACTTTGTCACCCTTTATAAATCCGGTATGCCTACTCTTATTAATTTTGAAAATGGACTCCTGACAATGCTCCGTCTTTCCCCCATTATCAAGATTCCCACTTCATAGGGAGAAATATCTATATAGCTACTCATACAAGACTGGTACAAAGCTACACATCATAACCAACTGGTACACAACATCTCATACACAACTCGTACAAAGCTACTCATATATAACTTGTACACAGACACCAATAGACTCTTGGGAAACAGCGACACAATTGATGCACAGTTAATACAAGAGTCAGTCCATTCATAGCTGGTATAGGAGTAAGCACATGCTTAAAGGACACCATGCACGTTTCTTCTCAATGGAAAAAAAAACAACATTCTATATACTTTATACAACAAAATGGCATTTGAAATAGATTGATATGTCAACATTAATGGTCCATGTGAGCTAATTCTGTTGGTGTGATGAGAAATAAAAACAGAAGTGGTTCCCCCTTATGGATAGTGTGTGCATAAGGGTACTGATGACTTCATCAGTACCCTTATCAGTGTAAGGTTACATGGACGTAAATGCTGCCCTCTCGTGAGTCATATGGTATTCAGGCCTGCACTGAAGGTGATCTGGGTGCTGATTGGCTTAGAAATCATATGCAAGAAATATTAGTAAAATTATGAAAAAAATCACAAGTGACCCCAAATAGTTCCTAAATGGAACAGTAGATGAGTTTTTATATTATGCCAAGGTTTGGGGATTTTATCAGGTCTGCAAATGTTCATCTGGCCAATGGAGGTTTTGAGGCCCAAAATAGGGTAGAATGGCACTTGCTGTACGTATCGCTCCCTTAGTTAGGATTTTCAGGGTTAAGCCTATCCTATATTCTAACACATTGTGTGTGAGAGATGGTTTAATCTTGCTACGGTCGAAAATATTACCAACGAACATTATGGGGGGGGGCTGTTTTTGTGTGTTATGCTATATAGAAACATAGAGGAAATGGAATTAGTTCCACGTAACCTGTAGGCAACCATGGACACTAAGGGTGACTGGAGTGCCCCCTTGAGGGAGAGTGTGAAAACACTCACTGAGAGATAAGACAAGAACTGCATCTGTCAGACCACAGGACAAAAGTGGGAATATCTATGAAAAAAAAACATGAAGTTTTGTCATAACAATTTTCTTTACATAGATATAACATGTTAGAAGCATGTAAATATTGCTTTATCCCAAGATTGAGGAAATTTATGCATGGTGACCTTTAACTGGTACAAGAGCCAGCTTGTACTTCGTGGTACAGGAGTCAGCTCATACACAACTGGCATTGGAACAATCCCATCCACAACTTGTACAGGATTCAACCCCTAGGCGTGCTAGGCATACACAGATGTTACAGGAGTCAGTTCATATACAACTGGTAGAGAAATTGGCTCATACACCACTGGCACAGGAATAAACTCATACACAACTAGTACAGCCGTCAGCCCTTACACAATTGTTACTGGAGTAAGCTCATATGCAACTGGTACAGAAGTAGCTCATATGCAACTGGTACAGAAGTAGCTCATATGCAACTGGTACAGGAGTAGCTCATATGCAACTGGTACAGAAGTAGCTCATATGCAACTGGTACAGAAGTAGCTCATATGCAACTGGTACAGAAGTAGCTCATATGCAACTGGTACAGAAGTAGCTCATATGCAACTGGTACAGGAGTAGCTCAAGCACAACTGATACAGGAGTAAGCTCATATGCAACTGGTACAGGAGTCACCTGCTCATGTGTTCAGATACAGCTTTAGATTGAGCACCATGGAAATAATTCATCATAAGATTTGAGAGGCAAACTGCGGCGATAATCAAAACCATTTAGCATCTTCCATTAGGCCCTACAGAAGCTTTCTAAGATCTTTGTATCTTGGAAGGTCTAATCAGCTGCAGCAGGAAGGGGTCTAGATACTGGAGGAGCGGTGGCTGAGCCTTCTCCAGACGCTGATAAGCAGGAAGGAGGATTCTGGGGAAGGGCCGTGTGAGGGGGGGGGGTTGTGAGGCTGATGAATCTTATTAATATGGCAAACGGAGGCTTTTAGAGCAGAGTCCCTACGGAAGGCACTTTTATTTTTATTAATCGTAACAAGCCAAAGGCGATACGGATGTTGCCTTTAATAGGTTTATGTAAACACGGTCTCAACCCTATGTGGCTATGTTAAAGCTATAGGAGGAGGCCCAGTCAAGGTGTCGTTGGGACAGAGCCCACTATGAAAGGACGGTCGAAAGGACTGGAGGGTGTTGCTCCTATTGTAAAAAGAGCTATGAGTATGTGCCCTCTTTTCTAAACAAGTTGTGCACTGTTTCACTATTAAACTTGCACTCCCCACATTAGTCTGAAAAGTCACCTGTCTTGTTTAAAATAGAGAAATCTGCACTACCAGGTACGTACTCATGTCACATGCTCTATAGTTTATTATACTGACTGACCTCTCCTAACTACAGGTACCTACTGAAATTCCCCCTTTTTAGCACTGTACTTGAATGACCACTTGTGAGCAACAAAAGGGACAAGTTATAGCGACATGAAAAGAAAGGACCGGAAATGAGGGCATTTTTAGCCAGCTCTTCCTTTTACTATAGGAGCAACACCCTCCAGGCTAAGTACCTCCATACCTGTGTCTAGTAGGGCGAATGATGGGGGGAATCAACGGAGACAGGAGAGTGGGTGGGTCTCACTGATATGTGACTAATCAGTGATTTATAGAGGCAATTTGATCGAGCCTAAGTTGAGTGTATTTTTAAATACAGAGTGCCTTATACCGTGCTTGACGTCTAGATGATATATGGATCTAATGGCATATGGTTCACAACGGCCAAAATCAATCAGTGTGCTAATATAGATGTTTCATACAGCAGTGTACGGCTGACGAACAATAAGATAGGGAGGATTTGGGGGGACTTGAATTGGCAAATGCTGTTCGATGCTACTTCTCTAGCCAATACCCTGAGTAATAAAAAGCTGAAAGAATTGTAGCTCTATCATCACTAGTTCCTTTTTAAAAGTACTTTTTCTACCAGAAAACAGGCTTTTTGTGACAGACAAACCATAGTCTTGCCATAGAGAGTGGTCTAGACTGGCGGTCAAGTTTCTGTGAATGTGGGGAAGGCCCTGTGTGTGCACCCTGAGCAGCCTCTGCAGTGAGTGGGGCCTACCTGCACTATAGAAAAGGTACACACAGTGCAGTATTTGTGGATCAACATGGTAAAAGGTATGCCCGCTAGGGGTGCGCTGGGGTACCTTTTACCATGTTGATCCACATTTGGGGACACAGGGGGTATCAATCTTACTTCAAAATGCTGAGGTTTTCTATTCCAATCTTTTTGAGCTCTGAACAGAAGATTGTTGAATGACATAACATTCAAATGTACCCTGCTGCATTTCTATTTTCCTAGGCAAAAAGGGTGTTTTGGCACTTCTTGTGACAGATTATGCTGTAGTTATACTGTTTATGCTCTGATCAAAATGCAGCATAAATGATAATGTAGCCCTATCATACTAGTTCAATGTAATCAATGCTGGATTGATTTGCCTAGTTTAGCCCAGCATCATAGCCAAGTCTGGATAAGGAGTTTTTGGAGAGCCATCCATTTCCATTACCAAATTGTATGCCTCCCCAGGCAGCTCGAAGTAGTCACTTCTCACTTACTTATTTATATGAAACCATGATTCTACTACTATAAACCTTTTGGACATTGGCATGTATGTGTAGTATGAAACCATAGCTTCCCCTTTAGTATACATCTTCATGTTGTATATTGAAGGTAAGTCTGAGAAATGGAAGATTAGTCTGAGAAGAGAGGAAAATAGCTGTTTGTCTGTGCCCTGTCAGTGCGGACTGACCACCCTACCCATTACAGATATCAATGAAGTAGCCTGTTGACGGTAGAATCAATTCTGCCGCTAGGCATGTCGTTTAGGAACATTAGGATATTTTTTCACATTAGGTCTGACATCAGATATATGGTCATTTCAGTATTTTAATAAATCATACTCAATATTTTTCAAATGATGGCTCCACCGGACAAATACGTACAGATATGATATTCACTTTCTTCTCTTTCCGGAGCAGTATTCATTTCCCAGTAGAGCATTCCCTCTGTATTACAGGAGCGTATATACATAAGACGGCCAAGCTTGAACATCCACCTTAATGTATGGCATTCTTAGCCTGCAGCCTACGCTCATATGGACGCCTGGACGTAAAGCAGACACCATCACGTATCTGGGGAACAATGCCTGTCGTGCACAGCAGCCTATATTACATAGTCCCCTGTGTATATGGCGTGAGCCCCTACCAAGAACACTTCATGGCAAGGAGTTCTACCCCTAATCAGAATTTCATACCATGTTTTTTTTTTAGTTATTTGATATCAAGCACTTGACATGAGTCTCCGTGTGTATCCTTTAGTCTCTGATGAATGTGGGTGATATATATCTCCTTAGAAAGCACCATGTTCGGTCTGGCGATGAGGACAGATGCTGAGAAAGGCATCCCATAGGTGATAACCATACTAAGTACATGTAATGTATTGTTCTATATGCTATGAAAGATTCTCGAGGCTTAAAGAAGCCAATTCACAGTACATACCTCCATAATGATGTTTTTTCCTATTCTACTGGAATATATACTGGCGGTGCGCAGTCTCTAAAATATTGAGCTATCTTCCAATTCGGTATTGTAGTAATGTATAGACGCGTTAATTTTCATGGTGAAATCAATCCCAATGTCCCTAAGTGAAAGCATGCCTCCTGTTGGCGGTTATATGATATTCCTATTGTTATGGCATTATATCTGTTCCTTCCAGGTTTATTTCTGGTTGCCGTTAAAATTGGTAACAATAGATTAAAAAAATAGAATATCAACTCAAATATATAGGTCAAATGTCGATGAATTTATAAGTACACCCCAAAGATGTTGGATCGCTGGGGTCTTCAAAGCTACAGCCTGTCAAATCTAACTTGTCAGCCCTAGTGCAAGGTTTTCATATTGACAACTGTAAATAACCCAGGTCCCTTCACTGGCAACCCTTGGGTAACAACCCCAAAACATCTTCGACATGGAAATTTTGTGCAAGCTAGGGCTGACAAATTAAAATATAATTCAAACTGTATAGCCCCAATATCTTCCTGCAAGGGACTCGTGTTGTAACATCGAAATGGGAAACATTAATTACCTACATTAGTTCCTAAACTTGCTGTCAGTAGAAGACCTAAGTCCTTACTTCACTACAAAGGTATCGGGTCTCTAAAGTTTTCTGAGTGACTAGGATAAGATGAACATGTTTAATCTTATCCAACTGATTTCTGAGCTACAGTTGTCACAGGGTCTTCACGCCTTATTTAAGCCAAACTGACAAACCTTCAGGGACGTCCAAGGACGTTGTCAATATCGTCATCATGTCATGTATCAAAGCTAACTTAAGATGCCCTAGGTATCCTGGCATCCTATATCTTTTTCAGTGTAATTGGAAAATGTTTACCAGTATTTTACCAGGCAATGCATTAAGTGAAAGGAATGAGAGATAAATTAAGATCTATTAAGGCTTGACACTCTTAATATAACTTTCTTATATCATCTTGATTTTCTGCAATAATTTAACCCGGCACTGGTGGTAGCATATAGCAGATGATTCATATCTTTCCTATATACAAGTATAATGCAATATATAGACCGCTTATTTTTTCATACTCAATCCACCACATACATCTTAACTGTGGCTGCGTGCCCTCATCCATTGACCAGTATCAGTTCAATATTTACCTCAACCAGCGAAATTCAAAATGGCAGCTCCACTAGGCCTCCATACTGAGTCCTATACCTAACACCTGGATGGGTTAGATCTGTTTTCATCAGGCAGTCTCCTCGGAGCTGTCCCCAGCACTAAGCCTGCTCGTATATCTAGTTGCCTCCTTCCCCGTAATGGCGGTTTCACCATCCAGAAGACTGAGTGGTGAAGAAGTTATTTAATTGGGTGGGGATGTATTTGTTGCCCATGGCCAGTACATGTATAATAAGGAAACTCTTCCTCAGGCTGTCAGAGCACCAAGCTACATAAGAGGGTCTACCGAAATGCATCCTGTGTAATCTATGGATGTGCCTCTGTGTTATTCTTTTCAGCACAGAGGTTACACAAAGACTCCCTGTTTAAAAGTCAGTCATAGGGCTGGTGTTTGAAGATGGCTCTCAAATGCCTCCTCCATGTTGTCTTTGGGATATAGGAGGGGTACCTTCAAGAGTAAAAGACCACCCCCATAACCCAAAAATAAACCTCAATGGATCGGTGCAAATCACAAGAATGACCCACTTTGCCTTAAAACATCCGAGATTTTGGATACATCCGGAAAACTCCCATGCCTGATTTTTTATATGAATACCATATCACTTCATTCGATAAAACATTTAAATATTACACCGAAAAGACTACCCAGAATTATATTAACATCCGCAATATGTTAATTTCTCCACAAATAATCAGGCATGCGGGCCACATTATGTACAGAAGTATATATGGCGGTGGTGATCCTAGAACGCAGAGGACCGCTAAATAGGATAATACTTCTCGAGAGAGTGCTTGTTAAATATTGAAAGCCAACACTTTAATTCACAGTGATTTAAGTGAAGATTAACCCACCCAATACCATAAGCACAGCGCCTGCATCATTGGGAGCTGACAGCCATAACCAACAAGAGGCTGGAGCCTATTGGCGGCGACAGGGGGTTAAATGTTAATGTCACTTCATCCTGATGGAGAAACCAAGCCATCTCATAAATACGGAATGAGTAGGCTAGGTAAAAACACAGACCAAATCCCCGTGGTCATTACTGAAATATCACACCGTGCAGAGGTGGCACTTGGAATTCACCACAAGCCTGGGGGGTAATATGGCCGATAAATCTCCAGTCACGTGGTCAGCCGGAAGGCCCCCAGGAGTGGGAGGCCCCACACCCCCTGGTGGCGTCGTCTTACCTTGCCACTAGGGGGCTTCATACGTCTGTGCCGCCTGGTGGTGCTGCTATCGCCCCCTCCCTTTCCACCTATCGTGTCCAATCTAAGTGAAGCGCCTTCCAACAGGCAGCCTCGGCACGCGCCTATCCTACCTACCCACGGTGGATAGAAGAGTGGAGGTCAGAGCCTGTCCAACAGGACGCCTCCTTACATTGAACCCGCCTCCAGACATGGCCCCTTCTTTCTTTACCTGTGAAACCTACCTGTAAGGTCTTCAGTATGGGGCAAATGCTGTCTGACTTTAGGTCTAAATCAACAACTCACCAGAGGCATATAGACATAAACATTCGTCTAGCATTGTGCGCAACGGTATTTGAAAGCCTAATGAAGCGGCCATGTTCTGATTGCAAGTATCCCGGTAAAAAGATAGACATTCACCTACAGACACTGCCTTCCCATACAACAGCCTTACACCCCCCTCCCGGCTTGGGGGGGGGGGGGGTGTAAGTCACGTGGGCTCCCCAACCGTGGTACCAAGCTTGGGGAGCGGTGGGCCGTGGCTGTTGTGTATTAAAGTGGGGTGAAAGAGGAACTGCCAATCGAATTACATTTTTACAATTGCATAGCAAGACGTAACTTGAATATTCCAAATAATTACTGTAAAACTCCTGAATATCAGAACATAATTTACTGGAAAGAGGGCCCTGAGAAGGGGGATGTTATCAGTCTCATTCAAAAAGGGGGCTGTGAAATGGCCGAAAGGGGGGGGGGGTGTAGTTTTGCATTTGGAACCTGCTATCAAAGAGTCGGTCACTCCCCCTGGGGGCAAAACCAATCAAATCTATATGCCTTTCCATGACGAATGCAGTTTTGTAGCATGTACTACCCCGGTAGCTGTCAAATCTGGGTAGTCAGGTTATTTCTAATTGTCAAGTTATTTATAAAACATCAACGCACCTCACCATTCCACCGGAGAAAACATATTTTCGTCATGATGTTGGCACTGACTGTAATGAAGCTTTTAATGAACCAAAACATCACCCTTTCCGAAACATTTTTCTTTAGAAACCTTCCCTCATTCGGAACTTATCTTTTTGTTTTCAATGTGTAAAGTGAGTTGAATTAATGGAAAACTCAAGAAATAACGGTAAATAGATAGTGCAGGATACTGAATTTCGAGATCGATTCCACCTAGTTTGGACAAAGTCAAACAGAAAAACCAACGTTTGGAGTATGCCTTTATGCTTCGGACTAGTCATAATTACTTTTTTTAACGTGTTCAACATTTTGGCCATTTTGAGCATCGCAAGTGTAGCTTTAAAGAGTTTGTGGGCATGTCCCAATGTAAAATTTTGAAAAGGTAGACATCTTTCTTTTTTGGGTCAATTTTTGTCTGAAATATATAATTAAGAAAAAAAAAAGTGGCGGGTTATCGAAGCGCATATACACAAGGAGAGCCTTTGCTCATCCTTATTGAATCTGCATGAAGTAAGGGCGCGCCTTAGAGGTGTAGAGGCGAGGATTTATTACATTAGTATACTCCCAAAATCAAATGCCCCTTATCATTCATTTCCTTCAACGGGGTGACCTTGTTCCCTATGATTTCTTTTATTTCTTTTATCTTTTTTTTTTTATGATCAGTGCCATGGAACACAATAGTCAACTTTTAAGGATAACACACGTAAGTAAACAGTGTTCACTAAATAATGCAAATTTAACACAATATAAAAAGTCCTAGCTTGGACTACATGTCGCGTAGACTTATGGGCATTTAGTGTTTCCAATTTTGTAAGTAGACTGGCTCTACTACATACACTGAGTGGTGGAAATAATCAAGGTATAATGAATTTTCTTTCGGCTTAGAGACAAACCAGTGAGAATAGGTCTGAACGGCTTTATTCATAGGGAAATGGACGCTAACATGAGCCTACAGACAGCAAGATGGCCAGTGGTGCAATTTTACAGGTAGAAACTAGAGAGGTACTACTCAATGTTGGGCAAATTAAAACGAGATCTTGGGCAGAGTTACACTCTGATGAAAAGGGCCACCTGAGGAGAGGCCTCCTTCAAGTCCTCTTTCATCATGGCAACGCTGCCAATATGATATGGAAATCACCCGAGGCAGTTCGTATGTCTGATAGTAATTGGAGTACACACGGCTGATAAGGTGGAGTAGTCGTACAATACCAGTACATACATGTATGGAGCCTCTACGGGGGTGACTAAATTATTTGTAGCTATATTAAATATTTAGAACATAGATGTATAGCAATTTGCTAGATTACAACCTTTTAACCCATCCCCATGGACCACACGCAATGATTGAATGAAAAATAGTATTACCTGGTATTCTATTTGCAATATATACTATATATTGGAATACAAACACTGTCTGATCTTGTTTTATGTAAAGGTGATTCGTACAATATAGATTGTCAGGAAAGCTTTGAATAAATAGTATAACATATGACTATGGATGATGGGCCATAGCAGCATGCCCTCCAAAAACGACTCGAGATTTGAACGTTCTAATGAACCGTTAGATTCTTGTGGGGATCACATGTCATGACACATGTAGATTTCTTAAGTTATTCGTGGGAATCAACTGATTGGATTCATTTAGCAAGTGTACATCTCGGGTTATTCCTCCACACTAAAAATGTTCTCATGAACCAGTGGATTCCTATGGGGATCACAAGTTATGACACAAGTTGACATCTTGAGTTATTCCTTTGACTAAATGAGTTAATTCTCATAGAAATTACAAGTCCTGACACAAGTTTAGATCTCAAGTTATTCCATAGAACTGGACATGTTCTCATAAACCAGCACATTCTCGTGGGGATCACAATTAAGGCAGTGTTTCAGGTTTGTTAAGCTGAAAACATTTTAGTGCATCATTTCTTAAAGGGGTGTTATAATTATATGTATCATACACCACTGAGACCAGAAGTGATGTCTCCTTTAAATAAGATCCATTTTATAAGGCGTTGCTAGGGACAGAATGGAAATGGAACAAAATTGTTCTTTTTTAGCTTCTTTTTATGAACAGAATAATAGTATGGAAATTTTAGCATGATTATCAGTTCTGACAATTGGGAACTTATTTAGAAGTCATTACCTGAGGGTTTTTTTAATTGTGTCGATACTCCAATTATTACACTGTAAAAAGGAGCTTAGGTTTTAAACACATTTAGGTCTAAACATGTTTAAAGTCTAAACATATTGGATATGAAGGTGTGCTCTTGCCTATCTATTTAGGACTTAAACACTTTTATTCTAAATGGCTAAACATATATGCTAAACAGTCATATTTAGATGTTTAGTATTGAGACACTCTGAAGTTCAGGTGTTTAGGATATCAACATGTATATGTTTAGGTGTTTAGGTATGAAAGTCTCACTAGGTGGCAGCTCTGTGCTTGACTGGAGTTTCAAAAAAGAGTTATACCCACTTCTCTTCAAAAATATGTTTACAATCCTTTGTAAATCATTAATCAGGAATTTCATATGAAAGAACATCAATGCTGTGATAAAAAATTATGGATTGGCTATTTAGATTCTATATTATTTGGATCAATGAGCAATTCGTCCCAAAGACACCTTTTCTATCTAGTCCAAGAATAGATAAAGCTATCTTCATTCATTCATTTTTTTGTAATCTACATGCATAGGGTTACTCCCTATTGTGGATAAGAGATGTGAAGTAATCCCTTGAGAGTATGATGTACTCTCTTTCTACTATAGATTTAGTGGAATAATTGAGATGATCTACAAAGTTTGATATTTACCACAATAGTTATCATAATGCTAAACACTACAACCTCGAAATATCATCTAAACATGTCATATCTAAACACATAGAAATCTAAACACAAAGGATAATCACATTATGAGGTTAAACATGTTTAGGTTCATAAAGTGTCCTCAAAAACGGGACAAGAAAATGTTTAGCAATGTGTTTAGACTCTAAACACCTTTTTTACAGTGTAAGGTCAGGAGAGCTCTTCAAATTTGCATAGTTACTAAAAAAGTGTGATTTTCCTCTATTTTCACCTATTTTCCTCTAAAATTTACCGTTCTTTAGTAACTATGCAACTTTGGAAAGCTCTCCTGACCTAGATAATTGGAGTATAGACACAATTCAAAAAACCTCCTCAGGTAATGACTTCAAGATGAGTTTCCAATTATCAGAACTTGTACTTATATGGAATTTCCATCCCATAATACTGTTCAAAGAAAGAAAAGGATTTTAATTGAAGGAGATATCAGTTCAGGTCAGAGTGGTGTATAATACATATGATTTTAACATCCCTGTAACAAATAATGCACTAAAATATATTCACCATAGCAAACCTAAAATGCTGCCTTAAAGCTGGGACAAGATCTGAAATATAAAGATTTTCCAATTTCTGCATATCTATCATCACCCCACTTGTGAAAGTGTCCTGCCAAAATCTCAATCTATTCAGTGCATTCTAACCATGTCATGTTCAAGCATATATGTGTTTAGAAATAAAATGCTTCCAGCATTTTATTCATGTCAACAAGCAGTCTTGATTGTACCAGGACAGTGGCTCCATCTGAAGCCATAAAGCAGAGTATTCTATAATGGTGGTGAATTCAATTTAGATGCCTGGCAGCAGAGCAGGCACCACTTAGTGCTGCCGTCATGAGGCTGTGACCAGAACTAATTAACCAAGTGGTTTCCCTTCCCACCAACGAGGATAGACCAGCTGAAACTAAAGTCCAATTATGTGCACATAATGAGCCATATCATGTCATAATAAGTGGCACCCTATTACTTGGGAAGGGGTATATAATCCTCTGAAATACATATCAGACAACACTATATTAGCTTTTATACCAGCTTTAAGTCATGACACAAGTTCACATCTTGAGTTATCCCTGGGAACTAACTGGGTAGATTCTTGTGGCAATCACAAGTACTGACACAAGTTTATGTCTCGAGTTATTCCCAGGAATTAGATATGTTCCTTCTGATCAAAACCCAAGAATCAAATGTTCTGATGACACAGTGGATACTCATGGAGAAAATGACATGAGAAAGACACAGGAGTTTCTTGAGAATTATGAACGTGTTCTTTTCCTGTGGTAATCACGAGTCAAAATCTCGTGAAGTGAACAGGTACAATTCTCGGTGGCATCACAAGTCATGGCACGTGAATGTCTTGAGTATACTCAGAATTGTGTTTGCAGGGTGATTTGCTGTATACTAATAGTGAAGGTAGGTGGAGGTAGCGCTCACAGACCTATGCTTCCCTCCCAGAGGGCCAGTTGCTGCTCCTCCAGGGAGCCCTGGTGGAAGGAGGCTGTCGGTGCCTCCTGTGGGTCTATGACCTGGCATGAACCCAATCAGGTATCTGTACCTATGAGTGGCGTCCGGGCGTGCCCCGTGACAGCACGCTCAGCGGCCGGACTCAACTTACCTCTAACTTATCTCTTACACAAGACTCTTGGCATGGGTCCCTACCGGGGTCCCTAGCATGAATAACAAGGATCACCTACCCTCGTAGGTGATGTTAGATATAATTCTACGCTGGGCGGTGGGGGGATATACATGTTCTCCACAGTATCAAATTGTTTGTTCTAAATCTGTGATTTTACGTTGTTAATTGTTTGTTTGCTTTTGTTGGCCCGAGGGGGGGGGGGTGGGGTTCAATTGGGATAGGTGTACAATGTAGAGGTACAATGTAGGTGTACAATGTAGAGGTACAATATCATATGGGCGTTGGGATAGTATGGTGATGTTCTGCCATCTAAGCCAGCAAGCTACAGAGAGCTAGAACAGGATAAAAAAAATACCTTACGTAGTCTCACGCTACTCAAGATAAGGGAGACGAGTCTTAGGAGGGGTTGATAGCGAGGCTAGGGAGTATACAAAGGTGAAGTCGCTTTATAATACGTGAGAACGATGTGTCCACGAGGAGTCCTCATAAATGCCCAGGCCATTTAGGTACATTACTTCGTCGGCATAGCAACGAAACATAAACCTTTTATCATTACCGCGGTAAGCTGTTGGATATGTAGTTTTGTCAGGATCAGAGTTGGATCATTACCTTTACCTCTATAGTAAGCTAAGGGTCAGACTGACAAATAAGTTATCAGGATTATATCCCCAGGCAGTGGGGCATCCTAGATTTAGAAAAGGAGGGGGCGCGGCCCAAGAGGAGGGGGTGCACTCCCCATTTTTGAGGATGCATTTTGGGTCTTAAATACTCAAATAAACTCTTTACGTATAGACAGATACGAGTGGGCGCCCCAGCACCCCCCCCCCCCCGTCTAAGTCCGGCCCTGACAGGCCAACACATCATGACGTCCCCTGATTTGCCAGGTACCCGAGACACCCTTATCACTGGAGTTGCCTAGTTTCTACTCTCTCTATTTTTATTTCTACGATCGTTTAAGTAATGCTTTATATTCGACCTTCTGTTAGGCTACTTCAAGCCTACTTTAATCCTTTCCCATAAGATTCTGATAAAAGACCCCTAAGGCTTAAATACTGTCACTTATTTCACATTGGCATTCCTGCGAACTGCATTCTGTTATGTTGAGTAGCCCTTGTACCTTGATTGTTGTCGAGTTTATCTGATACCAATTTTAGATAGCCACATACCAGAAAACGTCTATTTATTGAAAGCTAAACATGAAGATATTACTGCAGTATACCGCAGCATTGTGATATTCATATTTCAAATTAAAGAAATAGCTTTCTATAAGCGAACTTGAATGTGCTCTGTTGGTTCTAAATAACAAGTTCTCACAGCCCATATTGATGATTGGGACCCTTCCCGCTAGCCTCTTTCTCGTATAACTAATAATCAAGGGATTAAGCTAATCTAGATTCACTTTATTATGCCAGTCCATTCAATGAATTTGTCTACCATGGTGCCTGCTTGCAATGAGCTGCTCGGCTTGCTTGTAAATGAGGACATTAACCTACGATTAGCTCGGCAGCATACATCTGAATTGGACAGCTTTATTATAGAGCAGTAAGACAAGCCGCCCTTAGAGGGATTCACACTGGTTACGGGTCGTCAATATTCGCCCACTGAAACCTGCCACACCCATATGAACACGTGACAAAATAATCCCAGTATCGCCATAACAACTTGGCAAAAATACAGACATGAAGTCAAGTTTTTACTGCTGCAGCTTACAGGGTGCATAGACATTTGGATTGGGGATCTTTTACATGGGCACGGCTGTGGTTGGGGTAATCGACACAACCCGACCGTCATCCCATCGCAGCCGGACGGTCAGACGCGCAGGATATAAATTGCGAATTGATTATTTTATAAAGAGCTGCCTAGTGGTGGTGCTCGCCGTCTTATGACAGGGCAGCGTCGGCTCCTGGTGACCGAGTGGACACAAAAGACATCTGAACACTGCATTTCAACATTTTTATCCCTGATTCTGTCTCTGTGCGTCTTGAAATTGATGCGGCAACGATTGTAAGGTACATTCGCGGCGTGCCGGCTGTGTCAAGGTTTGTTCTACTGTGCACTTATTGATAAATACGTGGTGGGTGTCACTAGAGCTGTGGATATATAGATATAAGTATGTTCAATAACAATATCTGACATAGACATATATGTATGCTATGATAATCCTGCCCCCCCCCCACCCGTGAGCTCACTAACCAATGCCCAAGTTTATTCTTTAATGATGAAATGCCCTTGATGTGAATGTGCGTCTCTTTATCTTTTGTTGATTATAATCTTACTTAAAGAATTATATTTTGCAAAGCCATGAATCGAGTGATGAGAACCAGAAACATGGAACTGGATAGGTATTCAGACATTTCAGTGCCGACCTCATTAGAAATTCATAATGGCTGCCACCATTTTCTCCCAAATGGCCAATTTTGATTCCCTGAACTCACAAATGTACATTTTGAAGTGAAACCCATTTTTTCTCTCCTGATACATTGTAATGACCAGAGATATATCATTTTCATCATTTTTAAAGACTTTGGTGGCCATCTTGTGAAAAATCAACTAGACAGCAATTAAAAGATAGAGGAAAAGAATATGCAACAAAGTAGTACTTGTATAGGGGACCGCTGTAAGATTTTGGTTAAAGTAATGAAAATAACATTCTTATGAATACCCCCCCCCCCCACCAATCTGATGCAATGTCTCTCCCAACTCACTATCCATTAGACTATTACTAATATTACAAATCCCATTCACCCATTCATTTACAACTGTCATCAATGTGATTACTGCTCTGGTATAACATGACTGTGTCATGACTGTCCTACTAAACAGCTATATAGCTACAGCATTACATTGACAGTACCCTATACTGACTTCGCACCAGCACCAGCCACTCAAGACTCAACTGCCAATCCTGACCTGTAGTGATTGGTCTACACATCAGGGCTATCTGATGCAATGTCTCTACCACTCTCTCTTTGTCCTTACTTCTACATTTTCATGTGTTATATGTTGTTTTAACAATCATCTAACCATAGAATTTTCCTCATATTCTTTTGCTCCCTTATCACCTTCCTACTATCACACAAACTTACAGTTTAAAAGCTACATTATAGCTTTTGAGATAATTTTACTATGAAAATCAATGGGGAAAAAATTAAACTTAAACTTTGCCTTCTAATTACAAAGATTTCAGCCACAATTCTTTTTCTTAAATCGAAAAACATAATTAGACAACACTTCTGTACACTCCATTCAATTTTAATAAACTTCTATTGACCAGTTTTGTCACAAATGCCATCTGAGTGATTACTCCTCTTTCTTGCAAACCACTTCTCATAAAATGGGGGACCGACGTCATATGATATTAATAACTGCAACGTTACACTGACGGTCCTCCATAAAAATGCTATTGAAAATGCCTATAGAGGCCCAGTAGATGATAAAGCAAGAGAGGAATAAAAGATTATCAGAGACTTTTGGATCAACCTGTGATTGTGGCAATATCATAGAGCATATATGTAACATTCTGACATACATATATTACATTGAGACATGTTCCTTTCATCTAATCAACTTGACCTGGGTCCGCACATCTTTTGTCAGACATAATTTTCTCAGTGTGTATTTTCTATTGAGACCAAGCGGAATTCTGTTAGAGAGGAATCTTAAGTAAAACATTCACCCAACGTAACTAAGACATAACAGTTTAAGTTGTCAAAATGGTTGATATCTACCAAATTGCTACGTTGGATAAAGTTTTGTGTTTACTAGGTAGTTCATACCGTAGATGTGCTGTCCGTCAAGGAGTACGGTGTATATCAGTCCCTATGAAGTCACCCAGTCCAACTTGAATCTTTGTACTATTCTTTCCTTGAAGCAACTCTTAAATAAATGGGAGTGTTGTATACATATTTCACAGACTTGAGGAGGAAACTTCAGGCTCAGCCTTCTGTGCTTTAAATGGTAGGATTACTTGAAACACACCTTCCTTATAACAGCGTGTGAAACTCGGTTTCACTAAGTATAGCATCATTCAAAATTGTAACATCAACAGACTACATGTGATGTTATTTTGCCACATTAGACACATATATACGACCAAAGATAAAGAGACACACACTCATATCATGGACATTCAATCATTTAGTATTTCAGTACTTAATCAAATTAGCCTGGGCCCACCTCTCTCCTAAATCTCTTTCAGAGTTAATAAGCTAGTAGTAGCTAGGAATGTCACTTACGGCCAGGCTCTAAGCCGGAGACCATTAAGTGGAGGGGGTTATTATTTAGAGTGGTGATACCTACTTTCATTTCAATCGTTTTAACGACTGATAGTCCTACTGGTAGTGATATCACAAATAGAGATTACCCTCCACAAATAGGCAGAGAAGTATGCATATAGGAGCCTGGACCCATCCCCAGTGGGTCCACCATTTTAAATTTCGCTGGTTATGCTTAAGGTGGCAAAACACACTGATAAGGTATTGTATTTATGGGTACCTTGTCCCTGGATAACATCCATTTCCAGGGACATGCTGGTCCCTACCTTATCAGCTTATCAGTGCAAGTCGCCTGAACCAGCTCCACTCCCGCTTACATCCAATTGGCCTATTCCACAATTCTACTTTCAGATGAGATTGGAATGCTCATTACGCCCTTCCACTTCCCCATTCCCCTTCTGCTGGAAGCATACAATGAAACAGCAGGCTGTCTATAGTCATCAGCACCAGGAGAATACTTTTTTGACAACTTAATGGCTTCATTATGAAAAGCACAATGGATCCTTAGATGGCTCGAGGATTCAAAAGGAAAGAAGTAAGATGGGAATTAAACTTTGAAAGTTTGATTGATGAGGCAAAGGACCAGTAGTGGGACCCCTTGTATAGGCTGGGATAACCCACATCGGACGCATATCTGCAACAATATCTGCACAGTACTTCAAAGGAGCACACATACTCCCAGATTATCATGTGTGTTTTTATTCCATCTAGCCCAGTTCATCTATTGGCCACTTTGAAGTCCTATCTAGCGTGAAGTATGAGGTGGTAGCACCTACAAGTCTGTAGCAGCGTAGACTGGGTTCTAAACCGAAATAGCCGCCTTCAGTCCCAAAAGGCAAAGTAGAATATCAGCAGCGTTCTGAACTAGAAGCAAAGCGACCCACTCGTCCTTAGTCTAGTCTATAGATACACTACCGCAGGATTTACACTCCTATCCCGTGGGTATGTGGTTTGGGTGCTTCAAGTCCCTTCCAGAGCATTTACCTTAACTTACCTGGGTATACATTCTTTTCAATTATCCAAATTTAAACTGGCGCCAAGATGATCAAACCTGGGAGAATCCTGTGTGTGCTTAAGCCATAGCGATGTGAGTGAGAATAACAGAGAGATGTTCACAGATATAGGTGGTCAACGATGAAAAGGAGGGAGAAATGGCATTCTGACTCGATGATTACAGGCGTTTTAGAAGCTAAGCAGAGATTTCACCGCAGCTGTCAGAATTGTTCATTGGTTGGAAGGCGGTGGTGTAGAAGGAATCATTAGTCTATTACGGGGTAGGTTTGACAGGTTGCCGCTTCCAGAACCGCCTACCGACGGAATGAGACTCAACCCAAGTGTAATTAGCCCTTGCAGTCTCTTTCTCACTAATTAATATTCCATGTACCGGCTTCTAAAATCAGAGAGTGAAGGTGAAAAAAGAGAGGGATCTCCCCACCCTCTGCGTGTCTTTAGAAAAGGATCGGCCTGAAACTCGGTTATTGGATCGGTGGGATTAGAAATAAGTTTGAGTCAGTTTATCACGTTTCCGGTGTGGTGATGATGAGCAGTAATTGAGGGCGCCTGTGAGCCGGGAGCAGCACCGAGTTACTCAGGGCTGAGAGGCAGCTGGTACTGAGGGATGGCCTCTGAGCGGAGGAAATAAAATAGCAGCACCGCCTGAAAAGGCATTTCGGGAGAGGCGCTTGTTGTGGGGATAATATGGATCAAGAGAGTCAAATGCGACATTCAATTTTCAAGACGGGAGATTGATACTTTGGGAGTCTAGATCCGGGTAATAGTGGTTTGAATAAAGGAAGGGGCAGATCTTGAATTACAGCTTAGTTTTATTCAGGAACACCAAGAGAATTCAAATCTATGGCAACATGAATTAGAAAGAAGTGGTAGTACAGGCGGGCCAATCTAATTATAAGAGCGGCTTAGATAGTCCAGACAATCTGGCTGAAATATAGGAGTCATCTCAGACAAATTAAAACAAAAGGGTTTTCACCATAATGCATTTCCTTAATGTCTCTAGAATGACAAACTAAAAGTCCGAAAATATCCTGGTAGGGGAACTATGCTTAATTAGTATTAACCTTGTCAGCACTGCTACTTCTATATAGTAAACAAGGACTTAGCTATAACCTTGGTCTCCATAGGTCTTTTCAAGGGATTCAAAATCTTAAAACATGCATCTTGAGATATACACCACAGTTAGAATAAATGGGATGGTCCAAATTAACATAAATCCAATATGGCTCCCAGTTCTCCCGAATGTAGGTTATCTATCTGAATGAGAATGGTGACAGATACCTGAGGAAAGATGCAATAAAAAAGTTCTTTTTGCATAATGCATTTCTTAATAGTTCCCTGGTGATATTCTTAATATGATAATGTAAACATGCAAACACATTGTCACCAGAATGAGGCTTCTCAAAGGGGAACACTGCCCAATTAGCAGGTGTTAATTAGTATATAACAGCATTTGAGAATTCTGTACTAAACTAATGTTCCTAGCTATTTCAAATGTCTAAAGTGTACTTTTTTATCATGGTCAATACTTTTGCTTTAGAATTGTTTAGATTGAGGCAATTCTTAATTAGTGTAATTGCAATTAACAAGGATGCAAAGGGAAAGGATACAAAGGTAAAGGATGCAAACTGTTATGAAGGCTTTAGGAGGTTTAAAGTAATTTCTAAAAAAGTAACTGATAGGTACAATATTGTTGTGGTGGCAGATGATTAAATATCTGAACCTTTCCTTTAAAGGTAGTAGATATGATCTATACAAACGGCACCTGGTGGTATGTAACGAAAAAGTAACATAGAAACATTTTTGCAAACAATGAAAAAAAGCATTGAAAACACGTTTAAAACATTTTTCAAAGTGCTTTCAACTTTTTAAAAGACTTTTTACCCAAACCTAAATGTTTGTAAACGTGAAAATACGTTTTTGTCAACTGGGAAAATATATTCAAGCACTAAGTGGCCCTCAATCTTACTAAGTGGCTTACAATCTATTCGCTATCACAATCCACGCCAAAATATACTTTGTCGCCCTCAAGGGGTTAATGTCTATTTGTTACATCATTACATGTATGCTAAGATATATCCCTGCCCTCAAGGGGTTAATGATCAATTCACTATAACAATGTATGCCAAAACACATATATACACAATGGGAACCTTCAGGGGTTAATATCTGCTAATTAATCTGGCGCTCATGTGAGATATGGTATGTACTATATGAGTCTCACAGGGTCTGCATTTACATTGTATAATATCAAGTTTATGATAGTTATAATGGTAAAGTGAAAAAACTTGGGAAAACCTAACATTACGGGGATTTAGTGTTATCTATTGCCACCAGGAGTACAACCAGTGCTGAACATGGCACAACGTCCCACATTGTCATGGAATGTTCTTCCACTTTCCCTTGACAGATTTTGATGATTCATATATCAAAATGATCCTTGAGACCTTCTCATTTTAATGAAAACAAGTATGGTTTAATTGGTTCTTTTGAAATATCTTGGTCAACTGCTTACTTAAACCAGTTAGATATACCTGAACTAAGAATATCACAATTTCTCTAAACCTGCACAGATATTATCCATGTTAGGCATGATAACATGCTTATCTGTGTTGTAAAAGAGGAGTTTGTCCATTATTTAGGGTCTATGACTGTCCAAATATGTGGGAAGACCCATAGGAAGTATTCTGATAGGTAACAGTAAATATACCTTCTTGTTCTTTCTGGCTGTGCCACCTAGAGGCTCTTAATATCACTAAATCCCCGTAATGTTAGGTTTTCCCACATTTTGTCACAATATATTGACTAATTGCTGATAAATGGCGAGTAATTACTGACATATATTGACTAATATCTGACAAATTGTGAGTAGTTACTGACATATGTAGACTAAGTGTTGTTATGAAATTAAGCAAAATAAAATTTTGGACTGGGACAAATTTTTGTCAAAACCCCAAATAGGTGTCAGTAGTTTATACTTGCAAGCATATGAATTCTATAAGGGAGCAATGCCACACATCTATATATATGGAAAAGTTACTGCATAATTATGCTAATTATGCAAATAATATGCACGTATATGGAATGTTTGGTATCAATCTGGGGTGTTTCGTCCCCCTAAAGAACATGCCCCCCTAAAAAAATTGTTTTGGAAAAGAATAAGCAAAATAATTTTTTTAACTAGCGGCCTTTTCGGCCTAAGCCGGTCCACCTGCGCCCTACCTCCAGCCAAAACCTATCTGTTTTAAGTGTCACCGGCGAAAAAGGGCAGGTTTGAGGAAGGAATGGATCGAAATATAGGCTTTTTTTGGGATGCGGGGACCAGGCACTGGCAGAGAGGTCCAAGAACTGTCAGTTTTACAAAATAAATCAGATCTCCCTTAATAATAGGAGTTTCCCATAGTGTGACCTATAGATAAAGGGTAGCTCGAGCTGGCGAACGTCATGGCGGTCTTTATTTTCAAATCTGCACAATGGGAACAAAGTTATCAATACTTTAATCTATTACACCAACTTAGCGATCTTTTAAGGACAAATAAATGCAATGGAACATCAGTTTGAACTGCTAATAAGTACATCTATATGGAGAGGTATGTGAGTGGGGGGGTACCTATTGGTGCTTGTGTTTGGCCCTGTAGGCGCCGACCGAATAAATAGGAAACGGCGCTAATAATAGCATTAGGGCCAGGCAACAGGAGAGACCACCATGTGTGTGTCTTTGGCGCTGTAGGCGCCGACCAAATGGACATGAAAGGGTGCTAATAATAGCACTAGGGCCAGGAAACAGTATAGACCACCATGTGTGTGCTTGGCACTGTAGGCACCGACCAAATGGTCATGAAACGGCGCTAATAATAGCACTGGGGCCGGGAAACAGTAGAGACCACCATGTGCTTGTGTTTGGCAATGTAGGCGCCGACCAAATGGACAGGAAACGGCGCTAATAATAGCACTAGGGCCAGGCAATATTTTAGGCCTATTTAGCGATCTTTTAAGCACAAATTATTTATTATATGGCCAAATACAATGCTCTACCTATATCTGGAGTGACTATAACGATGTTTAGAGTCAATTATACAATTATGGCAATGTACAGGCTAATGTAGCAATCATTCTAATCAGTTAAAGTGACCATGTATCAGGCATCAGTTTATGTGAGGCATTGTGGGTGTGTGTGTGGGAAATGGAGGGGGGGTTGGACCGACTAAATGGACATGAAACGGCACTAATAATAGCACTGGGGCCGGGAAACAGTAGAGACCACCATGTGCTTGTGTTTGGCAATGTAGGCGCCGACCAAATGGACAGGAAACGGCGCTAATAATAGCACTAGGGCCAGGCAATATTTTAGGCCTATTTAGCGATCTTTTAAGCACAATTTATTTATTATATGGCCAAATACAATGCTCTACCTATATCTGGAGTGACTATAACGATGTTTAGAGTCAATTATACAATTATGGCAATGTACAGGCTAATGTAGCAATCATTCTAATCAGTTAAAGTGACCATGTATCAGGCATCAGTTTATGTGAGTCATTGTGGGTGTGTGTGTGGGAAATGGAGGGGGGTTGGACTATGACCTTGGGGGTGTAGACCTTCCTGCTAATAATAGCACTAGGGCCAGGCAACAGGAGAGACCACCATGTGCATGTGTTTGGTGCTGTATGCGCTGACCAAATGGATAGGAAACGGCGCTAATGATAGCACTAGGGCCAGGCAACAGGAGAGACCACCATGTGTGTGCTTGGCGCTGTAGACGCCGACTAAATAGACGGGAAACGGCCCTAATAATAGCACTAGGGCCAGGAAACAGGAGAGACCACCATGTGCTTGTGTTTGGCGCTGTAGGCGCCGACCAAATGGACCTGAAACGGCGCTAACAATAGCACTAGGGCTGGGAAACAGTAGAGACCACCATGTGCTTGTGTTTGGAATTGTAGGTACTGACCAAATGGACATGAAACGGCGCTAATAATAGCACTAGGGCCGGGCAACAGGAGAGAGAGTCATTGAGGACCTACACTGTAAATAGTAAGTGCTGTACATCTACAGCAAAAGTTGCTGGCAGCTATGGTTCCAGTAGATTTTGCTGTCTACAGCAACTAACTTGCTGTAGGTCTTCAGCAAACTGACTTACTGGTATTTGTCAAAATATGTCAGTATCTATGGACTATTTGTACGAAATTAGTTATTATATGTTAGTAGTTATTCACTATTTGTCAGCAATAAGTCAATACATGGTAGTAATTACTTACATTTTATCAACATTTAGTCAATATATGTTAGCAATTGCTCACTATTTGTCAGCAATTAGTCAATATATATTAGTAATTACTCACCATTTGTCGGCAATTAGTCAATATATATTAGTAATTACTCACCAGCAATTAGTCAATATATATCAGTATTTACTCACAATTTGTCAGCAATTAATCAATATACATCAGTACTTAGTCACTCTATATCAGCATTAATAATGCATGTCAGCAGAGAAATTGTCATTGATTCATTTGTGCATCATGCCTTGACTGGTATGATGCACTCTATATCAGCAACCACTGGGAATATGGGTTTCAAAGTTTAAAAAATAGGATTGGCATAGTGAAAAACCGTGAAATTAATATATTACATGTTAAAACCCGTTGATAAACAGCACAGAAAGAACTAATTGCTGACAAATAGTGAGTACTTACTAATATATATTGAATAATTAGTCACTAACATCCATCTGATAACTTTTGCAGATCAAAATTCACCATATATGGCCTGGATCCCTGTGTTTCCAAAAACCAAGATGGCCGCCACACATGAAAAACAATAGAATTGGGTAGTTGAGGTTTCCCAATGGTCACTAACATCAATCTGATAACTTTTGAAGATCAAAATACTGACATGTATTGATAATTGCTGATATATAGTGACTAAGTACTGAGGTATATTGACTAATTGCTGACATATTGTGAGTAAATACTGACATATATTGACAAATTGCTGACAAATAGTGAGTAATTAGTAACATATATTGACTAATTGCTGACTAATAGTAATTACTGATAAATTTTGACTAATTTGTCAGTGATTAGTCAAAATATATCAATATATGTTAGTACTTAGTCACTATATAACAGCAATTAGTCAAGCAAGCTGTATGTATACATTAACTTTTTACAGTGTAGGACCAGAGGTACCTGAAGCCGTTCTGAAGTCCCAAACGGCTTCAGGTACTTTGGTCAAAAAGCAATTAAGACACTGTAGGTACATGTATCGAGGATTCGTTCACTAAAGTGAAAGAATCCAATAACATGTTCTGTGGACCCTGAGTGCGTGCATGTAAGCTGGTAAGGGAGGGGAGGAGGAGCGTGTTGGTTACGTCTAAAACTGCTGCAGTGTGTTAGGCTGACAGTGTGTGTATGTTAGCTGGTACAGGGGAGGGTAAGAGGACGTGTTGATGACCTAACACTATTGTGGGGTTGTGACTAAGTATGTATGTGTGTAGGGTGATTAGGGAGGGAAGAGAGGCACGTTGATTATGTCCTAGACTGCCAAGGCCATCATGCCACTACTGACAGGGCACTAACCCTTTAAAGGCTGCATATGACTTAATATAAACTATAGATCTGCTACTAGAATCAAGAGTGGATATATACAGGCAGTACTTAAATGATTAAGGCACCCAGTAGACCGGCACTAATTGTGAAGGGAGTTGGGGATTCTGGGTAATAGACGTGCACAGTGCTATTTTTGTGGACTAGCAGCAACTTTTTGTACTTATCATAAGTGTTAAAAAACCCATTTTCGGAGACCAGGACATTAGCAAGTCTAGGCCATTAAGACCAAGTCTAGCCATCTAAAAGTATGGCACAAACAATAAGTAGACCAATACTACCCTTAGGGAAATGGCATTGCACAGACCCTACTCACTATTGGGGATTACTGGGTTTAAGGGCAACTGTGGAAGGGGTATTTCTAGGTTTTATGGCGCTACATGCATACTCCAGGTACACTTTTGTACTGGGTACTGGGAGTAGGAAAAACTGCCTTTAAAAATGGAAGATTCCAGGGGTGGTAATGCCGTAATAATGGCAGATACCTTATTAGCAGAATTCAGCATTTTGTGAAACATTTGACTGAGTCGACTAACCATGATGGTTACCTCATGTCCAATGGGTGGCTTTTTACTCAGTTCTTTCTTCTCCAGAGATTCCAAATTTGATTGGGGCCATTCTAGATTTTGCATATTAAGGCCCCTAACTTGCATAATTAATTGCGGGCCATTGTTCAACCTAGTAGCTCTAGTGATGGGTTGCCAGTTTTCTAAGTTTGCATATTTTTTTATGAATAAACTGTAGGTGGTGAAGGTGTCTCCTGTCACTCAGGTAATCTACTTTTGCTAGTCTGTGTATTGTGGCAGTTGATGTCAATGGGGGTACCTTGAAGCAAATCTATAGAGCTATGTTTTGGAGTCTTTGCAGTTTGAGTAGGGAAGCTTGGATGCTTGTTTGTTTGTTTGTTTAGTTTTACATCCGGGGGCCATCAAGGAACTCAGACATAGCTTGGATGCTACCATCATATAAAATGTCACCATAGTCTAAAAATGGAAGAATCTTGGTTTTGTATATTAGTAGGGCTTGTTCTGCACTTGTGTACTTCCTTATTCTTGTCAACATAAAAGTTTGATATCCAATCTTTTGCCTAACTTCTTCAAAGTATAGATCATATTTCAACCGTCTGTCCAGAGTAATACCCAGATATTTAAAGGACTCTACATTTTCCAACTCCTCATTACCCGTTCTCATTTTAGTATCTGGTTTTACTTTCTTTAATGACTCTTTTGTACCAAATTCATGACCTTTGTTTTCGTTGTATTAATTGTGAGGTGATTAAGCTAGGTCCATGTTAAAAGTTTTTGTATGTTAGTCTGTAGTCTCTCCACTGCAATATCTGGGGAATTACCGGATACATACATGACAGCATCATCTGCATAAAGACTAACTTGACAATTGAGCTCTTCATCAATATCATTAATGAAGGTTAAGTATAATAATGGACCCAAGCCCTAAGGGACCCCACACGTGACATCTTGTTGCATTGACTGTCTTTGCAAGATGACTGATATGGAACACAATTATATGTAGTATGACATTCAACATGCAAACCAGAGGAAAGTGAACAAGAAATAAAGCAGTATGAGTAATAACTAGTGATATGTCTAACTAGGACAACTACACAGGAGAAGATGAGTATGATTGTATGCAATTCATTTACCAGTAGAGCAAATACATAATAAGAGTACAAAGAATCAGACCTAGAATCCCTAATTTGTTACGCAAGTGTATGATACTCAGTTACATGTTTTGATGTATGTTATAGTAGAATGTGTCTATAAGGTAAGTAGCATATTTGATGATGGTGTCCTTGGTGAAATGAAGACCATCCTTCATTGTGCCTGCATATCTACTACCATATCGGCCTTGATGATCCACATACATGTTTAGGGAAGAGGATACACCACTGTTAAACTAAAACTTTGAGGATGTCCATATTAACAGCCTTCAAAAGCACATTTCAATTAAAATAACTGTCCCTTACCGAACCATTCAATGACATCACATATATGGAGAAAAATATAACAAAAATGAGAATTGTGAGCTGTAAAGCGGACATGATTTAACTATAGAAGTGAATGGGAAAACCATGGCGATAAGGAGGTGCAAGGAGGACAATTTTAGGCAAATTTGCCCAAAAAACAATGAAAATACTGGTCTATAATTGTATTTTTTGCATGCAGTAAGATATAGCACCATAGCACACTATAGCACAAGAATTGAACCAAAATGTTACATAATGAAGTTGCTAGAGCAAATACAATAATTTCGTGCACTTCTATCTCATAAACTATGAGTGCTAACAATACTACAGCAATACAGCAACCTAACCAATACACACTCACAGAAATACATGCCAGCCTATTAAAACGAGCAGCTCGGAGCAGCGCAAAGTGACGAGTCCTTCATCATGCAGCATCAGCACGAAATACACCATCTCGTGAGAAGAGTGGCTGACTTAATATGGACCATAAATTGTTAGAATTAAAGATAGATAACCCGCGGGGGCGAAACGACAATGGGCAGGAAATATGATTCGGAAATAACACTGAGTCAAATTACATCTCGAAATGATTTGTTCTGAGTGGAGAAGGTGAATTGGGGGTCACGCGGCAGTGAGGAGAGAAGAGGGGTATGACCCACATTGGACATTGACAATACGGTGTTACATCGAAAGTTGAATTATTGTCATAGGTAATAAATAACTGGTGGATCCCATAGAGAACAGTTGTAGGAATTTAATCCAAAAAAGAAAAACGGAATGATATTACCTTTAGTGGTAAATGTTTGAGAGCTGTTGAAAGATGAAAAGTTCCTTATTTTTTGTCCCACCTGTTCTATATATAACCTATGCGGCCCATGGCACCTATACATAGCAGTCAGTGCAGCATGAAGCGCAGTGAGTGGTCACTCTGCCTGCAGTCAAACAGCCTGATAGAGAAAAAGGCATTGAAATCATATTATATATTTCAGAATGCATCATAAATAAAGCTGTGTTTTCTTCACAATAATTAAGTATGATTCAATATCTTTCAATACATATATTTTAGGCATAGCAAAGTGAAGAAATCCTTGTGATATAATGATCATAAGTGGGCTTAGATTCGGCAGAAGACATCAACAGAATCTGTGACACGTTCTGCGAAAAGGACCCTTAGTGCAAGGTGCATTAAGGTCCATATTCCCAGTACATGTCACATTGATATGGAAAATATTTCACATGCATTTGATTATTCAATATCATTATTATAAAGGGTCGGGTGAACATTTATGAAATAACGTATTGTTCGTTGTCCTGTATACCTTCATTAGATAGATTCTGACCTGGGGACTGAACTACAAATGCAATCCTAGATGTTCAAACAGGTCAATGAACCCTAATATCCATAGAATAATCCCTGTTAATTAGCTTACTGTGGTATTATAGTAACCTGCCAAAATAGCATTGTTTGAGGTGGTATACAATGATCATATTGACACTACATGGACTGCCTACACACGCAGAGCTTAAACTGATATCTCCCTGCACTTCATAGGTCATTTAAAACAGGAATGGATAGGCTAAAATAGAATACATATGACTGTTACATGAAGTTATTCATTGCCTTTAATTCGAGACTATATTTGTACCTGATTAATGGATGATAAAGTTTTGAGATATAATACCCTATCTGAAATCTAAGAAAATATGCGCTCTAGACACAGGTCTACCAACCCATTGTAACACCCTAACATTGAAACGTAGGGTTTCGGGATGGAAGGGCTCGTTCAAATGGGCGTTTGCTGCAGGTTATACTATTGTATGCTACTAGAGGGGGGATAATGATATCATCATCATCAGGTTAGATGATGTTGTAATATTTGAATCTAATTCAATAAATAATATTGTACGTATATATGTTTGAATCTAATTCAAGCAATGATATGATACATCACTGGTCAAGTTCAAGGCTTCTTTTTGTTTGTTTGTTGTTTTGTTTTTTTAACTATTTTTGTTTTATTTTTCTTTCTTTTTCTTCGTTGCCCCCCCCCCCCACCTCTTTTCCTTGTTTTCTTTGTGGGGAGGGGGACAGTAACTCCTTTACCACTAGAAAACCAGTTTATTGCGTGTTGCCGATGACGGGAAGGCAGATTGGATAGCGGTTCAACAAGCCAGTCTGGTAATCAGGTCGGCAGCTGGCAAATCTTGATAAGGATTAATAAATAATGAAATAATAAGGACATGACAATGGAGCATTCTCCGAGCGACTGGCAAATGGATCTCTTTGTTTGTGGCCTGCAGAGTGTGACATGCCTTAGGACCTTGCCGGACACTGGGGAAGGGACGCCCATCACCTCCCCTTACACCATTCCACCTTCACACATACACACATAATGTGTTCGGTGAGAAGCCCATGCCGTCACGGGACACACCCATTCATTTGTATAGAGCCTGTGCTGAGACAATCCTCTGCTCCCGGACAGCCTTGGGACCAACTGTTTTACACCCCGTATGGAGTCGTCGTAAACTATGGGCGGAGAGCTGCTTTACGCGCTAAGGGGCACCTTCACTCATACCTCTGGCGGCCTAATAATGCGCTGGTGGCGGCGAGCAGCTCACTGGTTAGAATGGTGGGCACGAGGTGTGCTGGGCACGGTCCAGGTTGAGCTGCTCCTTCAAACTCAAGTTTTTTTCACCTACGACCAGAGGGGAAATAAAAGAAAGAATGCTAATTGGTTGATGGCCGTGAATCTCTATGGGAGGATAATGCATGCTGAGCTACATGATATGACATTACGACATCTCTCTAAAAATAAAGTTTAATTTACTTAACAACGGGCCAAGTCATGTCCGGACATATTGATTGGGTAGTTATGTGCTTTGATTGGCTATCGTCTGCTGTTGATTGGGTGCTGATGTAGTAACGATTGGTGGTTGTAGATTTCATGTTGTTTTAAAGGAAATTCGTCGCGGCGGCCTAACTAAGTATTTTGGTCAAACTAAATTCATTTCCCCTAATTTTTTCAGTTATTTTGAAAATAAAAATGTGTCATAACGGGAATAAGGCACTTGGTCATGGCTCTGGCCGTGCCCTAGACTGTCCAGAGACGTTTCTATACAGTCTAGAGCACGGCCACAGTCATGCCCTTCCCTTATTCCCTAAATAACACCTATAGTTAATACCAGGGCTATTAGGTGAGTCATGTGAAGACATTAAATAATTAGTGCCTG
Organism: Acholoe squamosa; assembly: GCA_949317995.1. NCBI lineage: Eukaryota > Metazoa > Annelida > Polychaeta > Phyllodocida > Polynoidae > Acholoe > Acholoe squamosa. The sequence continues at coordinate 48,428,729 of OX439036.1, read as the reverse complement.
GTAATGTGCACTATAGACCCTTTTAATTTTCTTGGAATGGGTATGCTCTTACACCATGCATTCCTTATTACTGGAAATGATGCCATTTTCTGTTTAGGCTGGCATTACCACAAAGCATCACCAGCTAGTACTACCCAGGTAGCACACAAAAAATTGCCAACATTGGGCCAACATTGGCTGCCCATCGAGCCTACGTAGGCCCGACCAGTGGCATTTGCAGGACATTGGCAAATGGTCGGCCAGGGGTTGTTGCTGATGTGTGCCAACCAAATGCCAATGTTGGGCCTATGTTGGCATTAGGTTGGCACCGTTGGGCCTACATAGGCAGGATGGGCAGCCGATGTAAAGCCGATGGTTGCGCCAACATTGGCCCAACGCTATGCCAATGTCTCTGTGCTACCTGGGTAGTAACCTGCAAGGCTTTGGGCATTGCTTACCAGCCATGAATTAGATCAGGTATATTGAGGAGAGTTGTACGTATTGCCCCTGTCAGAACTATCTATAGAGTGCTATAGTCGAATGCTCACACAACCAAGTTGTGGTAAGAAACATGTTTTACTATTATGTCTTGATCATATTGAGGAATTGACCAAGGATTCAACAGCTCTATCGTTGGAGAGGCGCCTTAAAAAGGGAAGTGCGTATTAGAAATGTATGCGATCATCTATAAGGATAGGTGGGAGATATGTGTGAAAAAGCCTACACAGAATAACTATCTAAAAAGAGTATGTACTCTGTTCAGAGTGATGGTAAGGGCTAGCAAATTGACAAAGAGGATAACTGGAAATGAGGATATTCAGATGCAATAAGACCATTCCGAAACCGTTTCATTTCTACAGGCGGACACTTTTCAAGCACCGCTAAGAAGTAAGGTATTCATAGAAAAAGAAAGTTGTGACAGGTGGACTTATCTCTAGGCCAAACCGACCAATTAACACGCAAAATACTACCATCATAGGCCCCATATATAGCTCAAGGCAGGTGATGGAATAACCCTCATTCCAAGGTTACCACTTTTTCTTAAGATGATAAGGCCTAAAAGAAAAAGGGTTGTTTCCAGTTACCCGACCGACCCTAGCAAAACAGGGCCGACCCTAGAAATTCTTTTTTTATTTTGGTATTTTTTTTTATTTTTGGGGAATTGTTAGGCATTTTTCCCGTAATTTTCATAATCTTTCATCAATTTTTCGTGAAGCATATCAAGGTCCTCATCTATTGGTATAGTGTTCATAACAGTCATTCATGTATTTTACATGTGCTTCACATTTCTTACGTTTTCATATTTCTACGGATAAATCATAGAATTAAACGTGTCTGCCCATACATTACAATATACAAAATAATAAAAAAAAACAAAAAAAAAAACTGACCTACCGACCCTAGAGATGCCAGAAGTGAGTACCTTCCAACAAATAATTCCGTTGGCATGGGGGAAGCAATCATGACTTCTGTTTTTTATCATGCTGGCCAAAAAACTACAAAACAATCTGTAAGCGGACACTGTTCTGTTATTAACAAAATGGAGATGCACAGCCTACATTACATTGTTATTTTGTGCATATCTATGCACTGCCTGACGAACTTGTCATTTTTGCCCCTTGTGCAGCATAAGTCGAATATCAATAATATCCCTGATGGCTAAGGTTTTCTTACGATTATAATGAAGGTATATACATGTATTTGAACACCGATACTGTACAGTTGATTTTAGGAAGTTCTGTGATGTCAAAGGCAATACTTGAGCATGGACTTGTAAGCATTTCAATGGATCGGGCCGCTATATAAAGGTGAATGTGACTCTTTACAATGAATCAATGGGTCACCTGCGTCTCATTTCCGATATGTCCCTAAGAACGTGCCAAAAGAATCTAGGCTCTATGGGATCCCAAATTGGTGACTTAGGAGTGTGTGTATTGTGAAGAGGAGTGGGATCAGGGGGACACGGACATGAGCGGGCCAATCAACGACCGGGATTACCACGATCATGTCGGTAGCGCATGCGCCAGTTTCAATTGGACGACTCGTATTTTGCTGCGCTAGTTCCGAGACGGCCCCAGCAGACGACAAATACCCGCTATGATGAGACGCGGAGGCGGGAAATAAAGCACGTAAATAAGTAATGGAGATGGCGGCCATTTCCATGGATAGATTCAGGTTGTCAGAAATGTGCGTCGGAACTGGCGTGAATGTGAGCAGGGCAATATCATGACGGGGCATTAGACATGCCTGTTTAGATGCGTGCGGTGTCTGGCACGAAGTGACGCAGTTGATGATTATCAATTAAGAAGTTCAAAGAGGGACCGCACTATGGCATTGGCAGATGGAAAGCAAGCCCTAGCATTGATTAGTAAGGCAATGTAATTGACACTATAAAACAGTTTGGGCTTCTGGTAAATCACGACAACCGTTTTTAGTGAATTGCGTCCTCACCACATCAAGGTAAGTACGTGATGGGAAAAGATATATAGAAATTAGAACGTGTCACAACCCGTCCCCTACCTTATCAGATATACAGCTTACTCAAAACACTTAGGTAATGAATAAGGCATGAGCTGAACTGTGGGAATATGAATAATGTCCAGCACTCCTCCAACCTATGACAGAAAATAAAAGAAGAGAAAAAACAAAGCAGCGTAATCAAACTTATCATTATGGCTCCCTGTGTCTAAGGTTAATGGGTCGTAAACATTCTCTACTCGGAATCCCGGGCCTATTCACAGTAAAACCAAAATTGAGATCCTTCTTAATAGCAAAGTTGGGGTATTGCCTTACAGATTCCTATCACGAGGCTCGTCCAGCCGGCCTGGAAGACTAATCAGGCCTCTATTAAGCCCTAGTGTGACTGAGGGCTCATAGAGGGCGTGCCCATCTGTAGGCACAAGGATTCTGGGAGCCATTCCGGGTGTCTTACTCCAGTTAACATATGGGTTCATACCCCACCATGATAGAGAGTGCTGATTACGTGTGGGTGAAGACGGTACCATATGGATATGTCATGAAACATCCGTATATCCTGCTGTATATACCGAAGTATTATACATGTACATTAAAAGTCACTTTTATGGGTAATGTACATATTTCTCTTCCCTTTTATCGGTAAGAGAATAGTAGTGTTTGGTCTGCGCAAGAGTCTCTGGCGCGACCTCCTAAATGACATTATGTGATCTACATACAATGTGGGTACCGCCCCCATCTTCCATGTCATTGACCATACAATCACAGGTTGTATAATGGCTCACCAAAAGTCACACGCCCAAAAATCTAACTTGGGAACATGCTACATTCTAGCATCTTACAATGTCTGGGACTATTTATTCATGTTCAATTTCCAACTCACCATCGTTCCTAGTAATTTCAAGACCTAAGCGTCTATTACTAGTATAGCCCTATTACTAGTACATACATAGTCATAGAACCCACTTTCACCATAGAACAATACCATCGGAATATTTCCCCCCGCAGAAACCCCATTTCCAGTTCCCATAATGAACACCTAATGAACGTGGACAGGGATAGTGCCACCAGTGGTGACCTAGGGTGGGATGTACGAGCGTCTGGGGAAGGCCACTGCGGGCTGGAACTTGGGACGTGGAAACTTAAGTAGTTATTCGGCCATAGCGTGCTAATTACCGCCTCGTGGATGTAGGCTGTGGGATTACCCACCCGGGGCATGGAATGGGCCGTCGGGGACGGGGCTAGAGGACCAGCACTGACCCGCAGATCGTATGTTTAGAGTGAAAAATCAGTTCAGAGGAATATCGATGGACTTTTTCTTTCCTATGGATAACAGAATGCTTAGATCTAAAAGTACTTGAAAAAGAGACCTTTTCATCATTGGGATAAGAAGGTCAAAGTAGGTCGTCGGAACCATTAATAGGGAATCCTAGAACTATTTAAATATTAGTGTGTGTGTGTTTTACATAATGTGCTATTACGTGCAGAAGACTATGTACGGTTCTTGGTCAGTGACTCTACAGACAGGTAAGTTAGATGGCGCCCCGCTGTCTGAGTTTGTTGATTTCACCTACTGTGCCCCGTGATGGCAGACGCTGGTTATACGTGATGATGACCGTGAGCCTACTCTGTGCCCCCTGACTCAGTGATTCCATAATAACTGCACCAGTCTTATTATAATGGTAGGATAATCATCATGGATAGCCACTACTGGAAGGTTCGATTATAATCACTGTAAATTCCCGTGTCTATGTACTACCTACACTGCTACATACTCCCACGTATATGTACTACTCGCACTGCTACATAACCCCTTATCCATGTACTACTTACACTGCTACATAACCCCTTTTATTTTATGTGAATAACTTCTTCCCGTAGAGATAGCATTGCGGAGCCGATCGCCACACCCCCAGTGGCGTAACGTGTCTCGATCCACCACAGCGGCTGATCCACTACTGCAGCCTCGTTCTGGGTGCATGTAAACATTCAAAATGGCGGACCTGCGCTCATACGGGGAACTACGGTAACGGATTTTGCTAATTTTCAGTTAATTAGACACTCTAAAAACATAAAATAAATATAGAACTAAACTCCCCTGGTATCCTCGGTGGCCTATCCACCCCTCGGGAGTTGTCTCCCCCGAGGGCGTTAGCCCGACAACTCCCTCATGGTGGATCGACCACCTCATACACCACGGTCATTTAGTTCTATCTATATCCATGTACTACTTACACTGCTACATAACCCCTTATCCATGTACTACTTACACTGCTACATATCCCCATGTCCATGTACTACTTACACTGCTACATAACCCCTTATCCATGTACTACTTACACTGCTACATATCCCCATGTCCATGTACTACTTACACTGCTACATAACCCCTTATCCATGTACTACTTACACTGCTACATATCCCTTATCCATGTACTACTTACACTGCTACATATCCCTTATCCATGTACTACTTACACTGTTACAAAACAGAGCAATTTATATATATAGCATAGGTCCAGTAACCCCTTGTATACTAATAGTGCGTGCTTTTGAGCTTTAATGCTATAGAATGTGTAAGTACTGACATATATTGACTACATGCTGATGAATAGTAGTATTGGGCCTAAAAAATCTTAAGTCCACCAGATCTTCAAGACCTGTCCCAGACATGGCAGGTCAGGCCTAAAATATGGCAGGTCAGGTCTAAGACAAGGCGGGTCAGGTCTGAGACATGACAGGTTAGGTTTAAGGGAGTGCCCCCCCAAAGGTTTTGTTTCCGGTCACAAATAGAGCTGATCTAAGATTTTATTGAAGATTTTTTTCACTTCCAAACCAGACATAGCATAACATGGAAGTCGTCAGTATTTATCAACAAGGGGGTTGGGGGGTTGGTGGGTGGCAATGCGCGAAAATATTTTACACCCCCACTCAATGGCAGTCAAAAGTGGAGGGTGGACATCTGTCCCTCTGGTAGATAATACCCAGGTAGCAAGGATACATTGGGCCAATGTCGGCTTATATTGGACCAAGTATGGCCAAGCATGGCCCAATGCTCCATTGTTGATTGGGTACATGTAAAGGAAAATTCAAAAGATATAAGATCTATTTGGCTTTACTCTACCAGTACAAAGTAATATGTTAGAAACAGCAGAGTAATATTTGGGGTTTTGAGAGGACTTTGAATGGTTCAAGGGTACTTTTTGGTTCTCGTTTTAAACTATACAAAGAGGGATGGTTTGTGACACTACCCATGTAATTTGCTCAAATTTTATCTTTTTCATCACAAACTATATTTTCTGAAAGCCAATAATGATTGTAGACATTTTGCAATTTTCCTGAGTCTTTCTGAGGGGCCATCCATAAATGACGCCATGCAAAATTTGACCATTTTTGACCCCCCCCCCCCTTCACGAATTGTCAATTTTGCAATGCTGAATGTATATGGAAAATTAATTCCATCATGCCAGGCCTGACTCCCCCCACCCAGCCCCTCCACCATGGACAGCGATGGACCAGAAAGACAGTAACATTGACAAAACATCCATGGACTATGATTTGTAGTGATTCTGTGACCTGATGGCAACTAGCCAGGGATTGACTATAGTTTGAAATCATGTTGTAACAAGATGAACACTAGCCAGGGATGGACTGTAGTGTGTAGTGATGGTATAACTAGTATGGGATGGACTATAGTTTATGCTCATATTGTAACCAAATGACAACTAGTCAGGGTGGACTATAGTTTGAAGTCATGCAAAACAGATGACACTCATGTTGTTTCCAGATGACAACTAGTCAGGGATAGACAATAGTTTGTACTAATGTTGTAAGCAGATGATGACAACTAGTCAGGGATGGACTATAGTTTGAAGTCATGTAAAACAGATGACAACTTGGGGGTTTATGATTTCTTTGGGTGTTATAAAACGTAAAAGGTCAGCACGATGCCTGAGTGCAGCCCAGGAGAGTAGACTACAGCATGAAAACTGGTGCATCATGACGACAAAAGTATATGAACATAGAGGCTTTACAAAGCTCAGTGTGTGTGCATTGCTGGTGGATAGCGTGAGTTACTATTTATGGGTCTCATGTTTGCAATGTTTTCCTGCAGCTAACCACCCTATGACGTCACAAGGGCCTAACTGCAACTCACGCTATTGGGACTCAGTGTGTGCACCTGGCAAGCCAACACATGGAAGATTGCGACCAGGGGGATGCGTTCACTTTCAGGTGACTGGTGTAAGGTGTGTGTGGGGGGGGGGGTGCGCCGTGACAGAGTACATTGTAGCAGACGACTCAGCATCAGTACACCGTAAACATGGCGCCCTTGCACACTGACAAATACTGACCAAATGCTACACAGGTGCCTCTTAGGGGATTATAATTATAACCATTCTAGGCTGGGCAGAGAACACAACAACCCTATTCACCCAATTTATCAGGCAAACTACTTGAACCTATTGCCCCTATTTACACTAATATGGGCCGCCACTCTGTCTGGGAATTTGGATTAAGTCTGGACATTTTAATTACCTGTAGGGGCTCTGTCTCCAGATTGAAGATCAACAAGACAAAGGGGACCTCAGTGAAGCAGCATAGAGGATCTTTTAGCCTTGACGATTCGCATGTATATACATGTTTAAGGAAAAGGGTGCACCATTGCTAAAGCAAAACTTACGAGCCTTGACTTTAACTCCCCCGAAAAGCACAGAAGTACATATTTTGTATAGTATTCCACATTTCAAAAATTAGATGATGTATGAAAGGAAAATCGTTCGAACTGGCCAATATCTGCCAACTTCTCATTCAGTACATTACACTGACTTCAATTAGAGCTCTCTGACTTTTTGCAAACTTTTTTTTTCAACAGCATGTTACTCCTAAATGTTGACATAAAGCATATAAATGAACATATGAAATAAAAGCTTATTGTCCATAGAACACACTGGAACACACATTTTCAACATTAGATGCATATTCTTATAAGAAAAAAAACAGCACAAACCCCAGCACTGCTACCAAATTCGTGGTCCAGACCTCAACTACCTAAGTGCGTACTTTTATTTATAGCAGTATAGAGTTAAAACAACAAAGCATGCACTAATAACCCCTTATCCATGTACTACTTACACTGCTACATATCCCCATGTCCATGTACTACTTACACTGCTACATAACCCCTTATCCATGTACTACATACACTTTTACATACCCCTTATCCATGTAGTACTTACACTGCAACATACCCCCTTATGCATGTACTACTTACACTGCTACATAACCCCTTATCCATGTACTACATACACTGCTACAAATCCCCTTATGCGTGACTACTTACAATGCTACATGCCCCTTATCCATGTACTACTTACACTGCTACATAACCCCTTATCCATGTACTACTTACACTGTTACATAACCTTTTATCCATGTACTACTTACACTGCTACATATCCCTCTATTCATGTACTACTTACACTGCTACATACCCCCTTATCCACGTACTACTTACACTGCTACATAACCCCTTATCCATGTACTACTTACACTGTTACATAACCTTTTATCCACGTACTACTTACACTGCTACATAACCCCTTATCCATGTACTACTTACACTGCTACATACCCCCTTATCCATGTACTACTTACACTGCTACATAACCCCTTATCCATGTACTACTTACACTGCTACATACCCCTTATACATGTACTACTTACACTGCTACATGCCCCTTATCCATGTACTACTTACACTGCTACATATCCTCTTATCCATGTACTACTTACACTGCTACATATCCTCTTATCCATGTACTACTTACACTTTATCTACATATCCTCTTATCCATGTACTACTTACACTTTATCTCAAGTTGAATACGAGAGCCCCATAGGCTTAACCAAGAAACTCTGTATCACACCCCACAGTGTGATAACCCTTCCCCGTATCACACTCCCTGGGAAAACATCCAAAACGGTCAAATAACTGATGATAAAATCATTTCTAATGCCAAATAAATCGAATTTTGAACATATCTGACTAAATTAACTTGAGATAAATAGACAAAGGTGCACGAGAATTAATCAGCACTGAGGGTTATCACACGAGGCGAAGCTGAGTGTGATAACCCTCAGTGCTGACCAATTCAAGTGCTCCTTTGTATTTATCTCAAGTTAATTTAGTCAGATATGTTCAAAATTTGATTTATTTGGCATTAGAAATGATTTTATCATCAGTTATTTGACCGTTTTGGATGTTTTCCCAGGGAGTGTGATACGGGGAAGGGTTATCACACTGTGGGGTGTGATACAGAGTTTCTTGGTTAAGCCTATGGGGCTCTCGTATTCAACTTGAGATAAATACAAAGGAGCACTTGAATTGGTCAGCACTGAGAGTTATCACACTCGGCTTCGCCTCGTGTGATAACCCTCAGTGCTGACCAATTCTCGTGCACCTTTGTCTATGTTACATACCCCTGATCCATTTACTACTTACACTGTAACATACCCCTTATCCATGTACTACTTACACTGCTACATACCCCCATGCCCATGTACTACTTACACTGCTACATACCCCTTATCCGTGTACTACTTACAATGTTACATACCCCCATGTCCATGTACTACTTACACTGCTACATATCCCCTTATCCATGTACTACTTACACTGCTACATACCCCCTTATCCAGGTACTACTTACACTGCTACATACCCCCTTATCCATGTACTACTTACACTGCTACATACCCCCTTATCCATGTACTACTTACACTGCTACATACCCCCTTATCCATGTACTACTTACACTGCTACATACCCCCATGCCCATGTACTACTTACACTGCTACATAACCCCTTATCCATGTACCACTTACACTGCTACATATCCCCATGTCCATGTACCACTTACACTGCTACATATCCCCATGTCCATGAACTATGTACACTGCTGAACCTAGACAATTACGTTGTGCAGGCTTAGAGTTACAGATGATAGATGAAAAGCCTAGCAGAGGGTAACAATTTCAATGATGGTAAGAATTTTACACGGTCATGCTATTCATAATTATTCAGGTGAGGTGAAAGGATTACCCGTTCCTCCATCCAAATACAATGTTTTAACCATTCGGTTACTCGCAAAGGCAAATGAAATTAGCAGGCAAATGAATGTCAGATAGGAATCTTGAATGTATAGGTATCCAGAGAAGTACAACCTCCAGAGTAACACAAAAGTATTTTCTAGCTAGCGTGCCATCTCCCAGGACAGATTTGGAGATGGAGTGTAGATATATAGATCCCATGGAGGCAGTTTGTCATAATAAAACTTAGAACTACGTTAAGGAAGGTATACACAGTAGACTGAGTGGAGCCGCTGTGACCTTTAAGGCTGGGCCTGGATAGGGGCTGGTGGACTGTGGCAACCAATGTGAACAGGAATAGGTATGCAACACTAAGAAACTCGGCCAAATACCTCACATATTTAGGGTGCACAATGCCCCGGCTCTGAGAAAGCTTATTCCATTTTACTAATACGACGATATTGCTTAGGCTGCCCAGTACCTACCAGTATGCACGTACCCCTGGAGCGTATTTCTCAGCATTACTCAAACTAGATGTGAAATGCCCTCTTTATTCACGGTTGCTTTTTTGTTGTTGTTTTTTTGTTTGATAGTATTGCATTTCTCGCCCCCTCTCAAACACAGAATGCTTACCATAAAGGAGGCATTTGAACATTAAAGTTTTTCTCTGTGCAAAAGGTTATTTCTCCGCCAATCTCCTTGTACAAAAGGTTATTTCTATATTTCTATATCAGTCTTCCTGTGCAGCAAGTTATTTCTACATCAGTCTTCTTGTGCAACAGGTTATTTGTGCACCAAGCTTATTGTGCAACGGGTTATTTCTGCATCAATCTTGTTGTGCAGACAGGTAATTTCTACACAAGTCCTCTTGTCCCTAAATAACAAATATCAGCAGGAGTTCCTGTGCTGAAAGACAAACCCTTCTTCACACAACCAATCAATGTTATCAATATATCCCAGGAACAACAGGCCTTTCTTTATTCTGTTTTCAAAATGGGTATTCGGTACATAGAATCGCAAAATAAATCGGACAGATAGTTAGAAAAGACACGCAAGGAGCAGGCTGTATGGCTGTGGGAAGAGAAAGGCGAGCCATGAGAAGGGATAACGTATGGTCAAAACGCTATTCATTACTGTGTCCAGTGTGATCCTGACCTTTGAAGAAACCAAACACAGTTCTGGCACCTAGGGAGCGGGCGGGGCTACACTGAAGCATTGGTATGATGCATGGAAAAGTGAAGCTACTGTGAGATACTCACCAGGTGTCACAGTAGTATTCCGCCCCAGTAAACCCAGGACAGCTAAATAGTCCCAACTAAAAACAGTGTTTTGCTTGGTATAATCAGTGCCAGGGGACCTTATTTTTATCGCAGATTAATAATTTTGGTACCAGAAGAAAGGTAACTATTTGGAGGAAAATATTTGTTGGTCACTATGGAAACCTATTGTGTCAGAGAGGGTCCAAGGTCACATTTGTGACTTGTCAGGGGTGCCTGTATCATTAAATTTATTCAACATGGTGGTTTCCATGGCAACTGGTGCAAAAACGGATCTGACTCCGCTATGGTTGACTACGCTAAAAAATCAAGAATGACTTCAGCTTTAATTTAAGCCTTTATTTATGAACGCCATCAAATTAGAACCCGATTGACGCCAGTTTTATGGTGGAAGATTCGGGGGAAATCAGAACGTCCTTGGCCCTATTTATACCGTGACACCACCAGTGGTGAATTCGTACATCAGGCTGTCTTCGATATTCCACAAAATCTCAATCTTGTCATTAAATCAAACTTCGACCAAAGGCGGGTAAGCAGACTGATCCTTTGGTATAGTCTATATAAATGTGTAAGGAAAGAAGGCTCTGGTAACTGTGATAGCCCTTTTCTTGCACTCCCCTGACCTTAATATGACGTTCACTGACCAATACCTCCACAGGCAGCATCTTAGTAACTCCCCTGAGCCCTGTAATCCTTTTGAGGTTGCATGCAAACAAAGGTAGCCCTTACTTTATTGTTTCCCCTACGTGCTATACCTATCTTGTCCATTAGATCATGACCTGCAAGAGCCGTGGTCTAGATAATGAGTACCCATAGATTGATTGGTTGTGTATTATATATTCAGAAAACATGTAAATACCAGATGTTGAACTTTGTTACACCTAGAGATGCACTGCTACACCCAACGTGGGAACAACCCACAGTAGCCACAAATCATCAGGATCAGGAATTAGGGTTACACAAATCAGGCCGGATGGGTCTGAGGAGCGGCAGCTTCAAATTAACAATTAACAGTTAGTGAACACGCCGAATAAAAAGGAACTGTCAAAAACTGGTGGGAAAGGAAAGAGAAAACAGTCGGCGCTGCAGGCCATAAAGACGTCCACTTGTCACGAACGTCATTAAACCGCTTCAGCTGACACCTCACGTTAACTGGAGGACGTGGGACAATGTTGTTCTTGTCGCACATGTATGAGACTTGCCTACTTCTGTGGACAGGTGGTCAAAACGATTTGTGAAGATCAACACTCATAATTGATGGAGTATTTCATACTACAAGAAAGACACCATTGGCTTGTCTCAATGAAAGAGGATCATTGTGGGCAATGTTTGTCAATCTTTAGTTTGGAAAATCTGTATACCAATCTGTCTATGTTATCTATTACTCTGATTGAATTCCGCTAATCACTGGGACCTGAGTTTACCGGTATTTATTCTTCCTATAGTCTACTTCATCAGCCCGATGTACTACTGGCAGCAGAGCCTAAGTCTGCTAGAACTGTACGGCGCCCTTCACTTAATTTGTGTGCAACATGCGGCAGCTTATCACCTGTTGACATGAATAAGAGCACTGGGCTGGGAGGCAGGATGGCTAGGGGCTCGCTAATTTCCTGTGTGTGATTGTGTGGCGTTGGTGGGCGTGACAGGGACGAATGATTGACAGACGGCGGGGCGATCTGAGGCCACCGCATGGTGAGCAGAGGACCTTCTCAACTTTGTGTAAGGGCTTACCTGTATGAGAGGGTGTTGGGAGGAGGCAGGGGGTTACCTGTGGCCCTGCACCATCTCATATTCTCAGGTTAGATACCATCTACCTATATAAGAAGTCCCATCCCTGTCACCAACACGGACACCATATTCTACTCTCACCTTGCACTTTTATCATGGCATATATACACGTCACTTTCCTTCTGTGGGAAGTATGGGGAGTGGATAAGTAGTTCCATTCATATATTTGGTGAAGAAAAGTGTCAAGCCCCACTAAAGATCTCTCAATCTGTGTCTCCCTAGCTGTGTCAGAGAATATATATCCGGTATCACCTGCCCACCGTTCGTCAATGTGGATGTGGCCAGGCTACTATTCTTCTCTCTCCAGCATTTACTTAAAATACCATTGTCCGGAACATATGTAAGGTTTATATGACGCAAAGGTAATGATAACCACATTTCCACGTGCGCTTTTAACAGTAGCTTTATAAAGTAGCCCTACGGTGCCTACGTACAAGTATAGAAAACTGCTTATGCACACTGATAAGGCTGTGTGAGGAGAATTAGACCATGTGAGTCTGAAGTATTACAGGAGACACTTACCAATTAATGGCCGATACACTATGATGACGTGACACTCACCTGGAACACACAACACACTTCTTGTTACACTTATGTTCATGATAAAAACGTCGTTTTACCTTTCAATAATTCATTTCGATATTAAAGTCCCTACTATAGATATTGTAGGGACCTTTTGGAACTGCGGAATTTTCATTCTTATGCACACCTGACCCTATATCTGTGGAAAAGTCAAAGTATACATATTTAACATTGTATAGAACGTTATGTCACACTTGAGCTACTAGTCAAACTTGAGTAATTATAACTATTTCCAACATATCTGCCTTGTGTTAAGCCGCAATGTCTGGGGTACATTAAACCAGCCCACATGGACATTGTGCTACCTAGTGTATTGATAGAGAGTTCACCAGGTTATAGCTGAACTAAGAGAACCATACAATACAGGGCAGGACTGTGCCAGTAGGCAATGTGGGAGAAATTCAAGTAATCGGTGTTGTGTAAACCTGTATTCACAATCAGTTAAAGCTACCATCGGCTATAGCTGTCTAATAATCAATGTATAAACATGACAATGAAGCTAATTGAATGTATACGTGTATATATGAAGTCTTAAGAAGATATAGAACCTGGGTATTCGAGAAAAATCTAAGAATAATTTTCCAGCCACCTTGCACACTGAGTCTTTAGACCAGCTACAAATATGAGAGAAACATTTCTTAAGCCTCTCACCAAAATGACCACACCGTCTACTATCTGCGGGAAGCCTATGGAGAGTGTAATACATAAGATACATAGACCTTACAGACGCCAGAAACTATCTTTACATTGAGGAATTGGTAAGGGCCCAATGCTCTTTCCAGTGAACAAGTCAACTCAATAAATGGCTTAAATATGGGTTGAATGTGAACAATCAGTGCATTCATTATCCAAACATCAACCCTGTGCAAGGGCAAAAATAAGGAGAAAGGGCATACCATTTACCTTATACGAGTCCACCAGGCCTTTTGGGGAGGTATTCTATACATGCGGGTCAAGGTACTCTAGTTCAAGGTACCCCATCCATGGGGCACATTGAATAACCCAAAACCTTTTCTTCCAAAAGGATTCATATAAAATACAAGAATCAAAATAATGTATTTAACATTTTATGACGCTTACTAATACCAAATGATATGCACTAGCTTCTTATTTGACTCCAGAGGTCAGGTACAAGTAAAAGGCTGCATAATTATTATAAGCCGCTCAACATTCCCACCCTCTCCCTTGTAGACGTGTACATGAAATAAAGCACTAGAACCATGACAGGCGGCTACTGCTGCTATAAAACACGGATGGCTCCAGAACTGTCTGACTCCCAATGGCAAATGTGGAATGATCTAGGTCTCCTATTTCCCGTCCCAACAGCAATCCACCAAGTTATTTTCATTTTCATATTTGGATTGCAATCACAAGCAATCACTGGGGACATTACAGTAATAGTCCTTGGTTCGAAATTAGTCCTATTTGCTCTTGTTTGTGTTATCAGTTCTCCTACAACACTGACTTTATGGTATAACTATAGGTTTACAGTACATGTAATGTATATCATTAGAGTGGGTCGCGTTTAAAGTCTAGTCTTAATTATCACAACGTACCTTACCCGTGGTGGGTCACATAAGACTTCATCCATGGTAATGTGTTCAGGGGCCTCCGCACATGTTGCAATCTATGGACGAGTTTTGTCTTTAAGAGGCCTGTTCTAAAACCAGGCAAATGTCGCCTTACCAACGCCAGATGGTACTAGGTATGGTGTCTCTGATAGATAAACATAACATATCTATAATATTACCAGATGCTACTTTTCAGTACAACTGCCATACCCAACCCAACGGTATCCCGAGCAAGTGGTAAAGGAACATTATGTCCACCTTGCCTATACCGATATAATCTATGTGATACTTATTACAGAAAATATGGTTGCTAAGACCGCCCCATCCCCCAAAACAGACATGTAGATGGACCCGTCCATACTTGAGGTGGCATGCCCAGGTGGCAACCGGTGGAGTGTCTAACAGAGCTCCCTTCCGCAAATACTCTGTTACCAGTATGACCGGCAGCAGGCCTATGACAGGTCGTCTTACCCGCAATATGACCCGGCAACCTTCTCCATCAAATCCACAGGATTTAGCCGCCCCAACGTCCAGAAGGAGCACTGCTTTACCAGACTTCTCCCTTCCTTTTAGTATATACCCCCCCCCCCTCACACATCAGCCTTATGTTTGACAGACATATACCATTGAGCTATTCCAGTGGAATATAATAGAATCTGTCACAGGTGACGTTTGGGGATTAGGGATTTGCCAACCTTTGAGAAAAATAACGTTCAAATAAAACCTGTTTTACACATCAACCACACAAATCGACGAGGTGAAAGTATATATTAATGGCATGTAGCAAAGTATGCATATTCTCACATCTACTCAGCGTCGTCCGCCACCAACTTCAGGGAACATGTGTCATCGGTAATTGATACAAAAAAGAGAATAACCCGAGCATGAACTATAGGGTGTTCACGCCACTCACTCAGTGCAAGGAAATCCAGCTGTTTTACTACAGTTCTCACAAAAAAGACCACCCTTTTGCATAAATAGCTCTTATAACCCACAAATGAACATACCAGTGGAAACATGTAGCGACCACTTGGGATTGGACCGGTTCCCAGGAGCACCCTGTGCATGCTGATATCAGCGATATCTGGTTCTGATCTCGCAACGAAACCTGTTCCAGGCAGGTCAAACAGTTTGGAAGTATGGTACCTGTCTGAATAAGGTGAGAAGTTCTGAGATCAGAACTGTCATGGCCGCGCACTCACATAAACGGGAAACCTCGCCATATTCCCATTCCTCATGGTCATACTACTCCCATTCTTCATGGTCATACTATAATTGTCAAGTGTTGCACTAAAAAGTAAGGATGGGATCCGGATAAGTTAGTGGGAACTGGCTCTCTATGAAGACACTGGTCACTAGCTTCTAGTATGCCACAAGGAGAGAGCCAGTGGATCTACTCTCTAGCAATTTCTTAAGTGCATCATGGCTAGTTAACGTGTAGGTCTAGTGGTTATTCAGATGCACAGATTAAATTGGGTACACTCAAGAGGGGCTTATATATGTGTGCGATTGGGCTGATAAAGTAGTTCCTCAGTCCTACAATACTTTTAATACTTTAACTCATTAATTACTGACGTTTACCATCAATAGTCACACTCCTAATGCATGTGACATATTCTACTCAGTGCTAGATACTAGTCTCAAATATACATGCCGTTTGATAGGTCATCCCCTCGTACCAGGAGGGAAGGGCAATCGATTCAAAGTCAAGTGTATTGGAATGCCATTTGGGCCTACATTTAGAGACCTTTCACACTCTGATCAGACCTAAAGGATCAGAGCTATAGCAATATCTAAGCAGACTGGAATCCCATATGTCATTATTATCTCATTTAATAGAATGGCAATACGGGTATTTTGAGAAAACTTTGTTTGAGGTATAGAGGAATTTGGATGGTACTCTACAAGGGAATGTTAGAGTTTATTTAACGCGAATAGACAATATTGCAGCCTATCATATAGACCAATCTATATAGAAAATGTGGCAATCTGTCAGCAAGGGTAGTCTGCACCAGGAATGTGACAATCTGTCAGCAGAAGTGGTCTAAACACTGTGACAAAGACCAGTTTCTACAGAGACATGCATTCACTAGTGTTAGGCCTGTGAGACAGGACAATCTGAGTAGGGTGCCATTGGTGTGAGACTGTCTCCAGGCGTTGGAACTAATGACCACAAGGACCCTGGGGGCAAGGCTATTCACACAGGCCTCCAGTAGCAGACACAGGTAGCGCTGGAGGCACTCACCTTGATACCTGCTTCTCATCTCTCACCCTGCCTCCTCTTCTCCTGTGTGACAGCTCCCATCTTACCACCCTTGTCGCCGCTCATAAAGACTGCCTCAATAAATGGATACCACCAAGCATGGCTTCTCCTATCGCTATCCCTCTGGGACTACATGATTTATTCGTCACCTGCCTAACCCCTTCACATTCCCCCATCGCCATGCGCTCCATCTTCTCGACTCTAAGGCGAGAATTCATTCGATCAGATTCACACTGTATCTTTTATGGGCAACATCAATAATGCCCGTGCGGCAATTCCCCTTCTTATAACCTTTTATTTCTAAATGAGGTTACTTTCCAAAAGGGAACATGGCCCTTCAAAGGGTTTTGCATAAATACATATTAAGAGATGTGACAACACGGGGGAGGGGTACCTGTACCAGAGACGCGTAGGGGAGGGTGGTAAACCAATATTAAATCAACCAATGAGCATAAGGGTTGCTTACATAGTTCCTTTTCCAAGTTGATAATTATAGATTGCAGCATAAAGGGTTTGTGAGTGGTATATTTATCAACTCTTCGTCCAACATATACTTCAACTTCCCAATGACAGGTCAGATAATACGGAGGAAAAACAGTATGTCCTATTGCTATCTGAGAAACATTGGATTCAATTGAAGGTTCACTTGTTCGTTTTCCTACCAAAGAGACGTCATACTGCTTACCTAAGTGATATACTAGAAACCCGTTACAGGTGTATAGAGTCTATTTATTTAATCAGGATATACAACGTAGACCGATTTTTGTTGAGATTGATGTCCTATATTTAGAGAAAAGACAAAGACCTTCTTCACGTCGAGCCTTTCTGTTGTCCCATAATGCACATATGCATCTAGTCTAACTGCACTGAGGGAATCATATTTGTTTTGAAAGCCACAACTTGAAGCTTTACCATTTGTTTAAGATTACAACTACCTCCAGGCATTCTGACAGATGTGGGTTAATCGTGTATACTTTAAGACCAACAAAGAAACTTCTGTGGAACCAAATCAATTCTATAATGAATCTATAATCATGAAATATCTTCCTGAAACGAAAAGAACATCGTTAACATTAAACCTGTGTTTCAAATAGACCATCAGTATGCCACTGCTGTTAGGATAAGGGTAACAGGACAATTCACCGGACCAGTAAATTTCCCTTCACAGACATAACCCCGCACTCCCTCACTAGACATGGGTAATGGGTCTTTAAAGAGAATATAATAATCTATCCGTTTGTGCAAAAGATGATTCTTTTTGATACATGATTTTTGGTATTCCTAAATAGGTTTTCAACATTATCTTTGGATCTTTGGTATTATCCAAGATAATATTTCACAATTTTTGTTTGGCTAAAAAGTGTTTCTTAAGACTGTTTTGGTTAGAGCAAAATATGAGTGACTTTATGAAAATGCTCAAAAATTTGAATACAAGGTGCCGTGCATTATCTTTAATAGAGAATAGAAGGGTGTCTGGAATCCATTAAAAAACGAGTCAAGTAAATGGGCATATATAGATTGTATAGTGGAGGTCATAGTCAGTCTATGAGGCTATCTACAGAGGTGGGTGACTTGTGCTACCCTCTATAGTGAACCTAGAAAACTCCTTGGTGGCACCATCTCATGGGGAGAAGAGGAACTAGAACCCAAAGCTAGTAAAATTTGCATTAAAGTGACATTTCTTTTAGACCTTCAGGAAAATATGGAATCTTGAAATGAAAAAGAAATGACTGCACCATTCTGTTGTCATTTTCATAGAGATAACTTTAGAATAAAATTTGGCTGTATCCCTGTCTCTGTAAGGGTGTTATTTCACATTAAGTCGCATTGCTTTGTGATGTTTTTTGGTAACTACTAGAAAAATAACTTTTTTCCAGAAAAATGGGTAAAAAAGAAAAAAATGAAAGATAAAACAAATATCCTATGACCTATATACCATTTGTTTCATGCATATTTTCTAGGACATAGAACCATAAATGTAGAAATAGGACAGAAAACATTGATATTGAAAAGGCCCTTCAGAAAACAAGTTCAAGTAACCAATAGAGCCGTTAGGCGTAGATCAAGTAGATCTATGGTATTACTTGACTCGTTAATAACAGCACAGGGTAAATGTCCGCTTTGTTTCTAGTCAATAGGTGTGGAGAAATGAGAAATATATTTATTCATTACGCTTTTATAGACTCCACTATCATTTGTATCTGAATGAATATTGGAGAAAAATCGTTTTAACTCCTTTTTGCCAAGCTAGGTGGGTTGTGAATGGAATGAATACTATGGGGAAACTTGTAGGAAATGGAAAGACACTTAAAAGAAAGTCTTGAAGTATCACATAGCCAATTAGTAATAACGTTAAGCCTAAAAGATTAGACTTTAGAACCATCATACCTTTGTAGTAAAGTTTCTTTTTCACTGTATTTTAATTTCTACAGCATTTTGAAAAAAGAATAGTCGTTACAAATTCTAAGTGTTCTGAAAGATAATTTCTCAAAGCTCACATGACCAAGGAATTATCTTCATTTTATGATGTCACAGGAGTTTATCCCGATCAGTTTTACACAATTCGACACAAAAATGATATTGCACCAAAATCCTTATTATCTTTTACAATCCATTTCTATTTTTTACAAACCATTCCTGAAAGAGATGCTGCGTCCACCTGGCCTACATATAGTGGCTATAGTGACCCAACTTAGTTTGATTCGAGGCATGGTGTGGACCGAAGGTGTCGGCTCAAAGCTTTAATGATCAATTATTCGTGTAGATTCGCCTATACCAATGGCTATTTTGGAGTTAATACTTCCCAGGTCAATTCTTAGAGGTCAACTGGTGGATAACAGTCTCGGAATGAGGGGGTGGGGGCAAGGTGGGTTTCAGGCACTTTTGGCCTCTTTGCCTCTTTTTGAGTGGTAATTCCTAATTTACTGGTGGATTATTAGAGGTAAACTTGTGGAAAGCAGTTTCGAAGTGAGGGGTACAAAGGTGGTTTTCAGCCACGTCTAACTTCTTATTGCTTGCTCCTTTAGGGTTGACCTACCCCCCCCCCAAAAAAAAAAAAAGAAGAAAAATAAAGAAAAAAGAGGGGCACCCCCCCCCGCCCTGCTGTCCACGCCCATGCCCATTTAGTCCATGAATAGAGTGTTAGCTCGTCTCTCAATTACGTTCATAGAACGTAACTACAAACTCGTCTGTCCACCTACAGTGTACAATCTGTACTTTTTGGGGTACCTGACCTTTCGCTGGCACTGCCATCAGTACCCATAGGGACCCCAAAATTAGCATCACCTTTTTGGAATACTAATAGCTATAGGTTCGGCCGCCCAGGACTGGACGACCTGAGAAGGCTATTTCTATGCTTTCAGCGAAGTAAAGCAACGAATGCAGCTGGGGCAAAACTAGTTTTCGTCATTTCCTATCCACAAGCCTACGTCCTGGGGATAGAGGATAACCCCTTTCCCGGCAATATCCAGTTTATTTTCACAAGGGTGTTTATGGTCATCTGCAAGCTATTCCTAGTTAGGACTTATGGAAAACCTAAGTCTCAATACAAATAATAATGTCTTATTATTTTTCTTCTCATTTTATACATTGGCGGATCTAGACGGGGGCACAGGGGCGCACGCCCCCTCCTTTTTTCCCTGTTTATCCCCAAATCTGGTCAAAATGTTGGTCTCAAACGAGGGGCGCGCCTCCTAATTTTCGAAATCCTGGATTCGCCACTGTTTCAAAACTAAAATTATCAGTATTCTAATTGACGCCGTAGGCATCATGTATATGGATTTTCTTGCTTCAAATAAATCACCCACCTCTCAATTTGCGGAGATTTTGGATACCACAAGAAATCGCGGGCACTTTGGGACTTGGGGTGATAACACTGTGAGCCCGAAACGCAAAATGTGACTCCAATTATTGAAGTTTATAGAGATAATGGTTGGTCTGGAGGGGTGAACTTTGGCATACCCTCTATATTTGTGAACAGACAAGCAGAAAGGGACATCCACAAAAGCAAGGGTGTATGGATGATTCTTTTTGCTTGCCTGCTCATATGTGTAGCGATATGGGGATTCCTACCCCGGTATCAGGGCGTTGATTTTGAAGATCTATCTTAATACTGATCTGTTGCTCGAATAAGAAGAAGGGTAAAGGAGCGGTCAGTCGGTGCATTATGTACATCTAATCCATAACACCAAAGGACTCAAGTTGTGCACCACCTACTCTGGTGCCCTGAGGTATAAACCCTCAGGGAACCACCATACAGGAAGCAGTATAGGAAGCAGAAAGGTCTGGTGGGAGAACATTAATTTCATTCCCACTATGCCTCACTCATAAGTAGGCAGGAACTGGAAATACTGCTCACTCTTCAAGCATAGGTTTTATTTTTCTAGTCTGAAACATAGGGTTGAAGAGTGCCAAGTTCAGGGACATTGTAGCAGTCACTAGTGCCTATATATGGCACTAGGTATGAGTGTATGCACCACCAAGTGACGAAATTAAGTGCTAGGGTAAGACGCCCCTGAGTCGACCATTAGGCATGTTGGTACAAGTATCATAAGTTGGCCACTATATCTACAGCCAGGATTTTTTCAGAACCTGTGAGCAATGTAAGGGATAATTGCGGGGTATTTGTGTTGTGAATGAGATACACATACTAATAATAAGATGGAGACTACAGACACACCTGTACACGACTGCGCCCAAAATCTAATGGCCGTTTAGGTATGGCAATTGTTGATTATGATATATCAACTCCTGAAACACGGCCAGTTATCTTTGAGTGGGACACCACCTCTGCAAATGTGTCATAATAACGTACAAACAGGAATTACTAATAGTAGTACTATATCGGTCTACGGTACATTTAAGAAAAGGTGATTAAGATGTTGATCATTTGATGCTACCTTAATTCTGGCAATGAAACTGGAAAAATGTATCAAAGACCAGAGTTATAATATATTATATTCATTCAATATCAATGCATTCTTAAACAGAGGGAAGATTTCGACAAGAATAAAGTAATAAGGTTAGAAGAACAGAGATGCGCGGAAATCTGTTAGAATAAATAGATAGAACTAAACGACCATGGTGTATGAGGTGGTCGATCCACCACGAGGGAGTTGTCTCCCCCGAGGGCGTTAGCGTTAGGGGTGGATCGGCCACCGAGGACACCAGGGGAGTTTAGTTCTATATTTATTTTATGTTTTTAGAGGGTTTAATTAACTGATAATTAGCAAAATCTGGTACCGTAGTTCCCCGTACGAGCGCCGGTCCGCCATTTTGAATGTTTACATGCACCCAGAACGAGGCTGCAGTAGTGGATCTGCCGCTGTGGAGGATTGACACACGTTACGCCACTGGGGGTGTGGCGATCGGCCGCGCAATGCTATCTCTACGGGAAGAAGTTATTCACATAAAATAAAAACATTTTCCCTTTTGAATTCGGCTTACGTGAGGTGAGGAAATGTTGCATCTGTAAAGCGTATTTTCTACACTGTTAGCTAGAAGTTAGAGCATTACGACTACGCATAGCATGCACCCAGCCTCAGTCCCAGTGACAGCAATAAACTTCTCTAAACAAAGCACTAAATTTTCAGTGCTAGCTCCATGGGTGTATCCCGTACTGCTGGTCTTGCACGCCCAGCCAGACCACAAACTGGCTGTAGATATAAAGTGTATTCCCCCATTGCAGATCTCCTATAACCATCCCGGACCAGAAGGCAGTATCTACTTCTCCTATCAGTGGCTACTGAGAATATGCTGATCAACAACTGCATATTGCAGTAGGTACTGTTGAAATACTTCCGAAACAGCTGACTCTACACTGCATTTCCAGTCTAGCCCCAGTAGTGTACTAACTATCAACTGAATATGCACTGAATTTCAGGCTAGAATCAGTAGTCTACTGACTCTCAACTGAATGTTAATAGATTCCAGAAATTATACACTCTGTGCAGCAGCATAGATGCAGTAGTCTACTGACCATCTACTGGTAAGACTCTGTCCATTCACAGATTATTTACCTGATGCTTCTAAGACAGTCCATTGTGTGAATGTCAGTATGGTTGTGAACAGCAATCAAAAGATTCAGTAATGTAATAATGGAACTATCCAGTGTTTGTGGAGACAAGCATACTTCACCCCTTTGCATATGAATATCTTATTCAGTGCCAGTAATGGATACACATGGATGTTGGGGTGTATGAAAGTGAGGAATTACTCACTGACTTTATATAGGGTACAAATATACTGAATCATCAAGTATTCTTTTGGTCCCCATCATGACATTTTTTTACATAGTATCCATGTATCATTGATAATTACAAAGTGCTTGTCTCATCACCTTAACATCAGTAAACCGAAAGGCATTATACTATAGCAGCCCTCTATAGATATGTCTACTCTTACCCTTTCGCTATGGTAAGAGTTACCCAATACTACTGAATCAATACTGCCCTAGCCCCCTCCTACATGATTTGCATGCACTACTAGGAAGTAGTAACCGCTCCACATAGCTGATGGGGCGGTGGCTCAGGGGGCTAATGCGTTGGTAGAGTAATCAGAAGATCCCAAGTTCAAATCCAGCAAGGACCACCAAGAGAGGCATTGGTAGTGCTAGTACTAGAACAGCGGCTGCTTCTTTTATGCTTCTACCTGCCCCAGCAGTAGTTTTCAGTATGATCTACTGCTCAACTACTGCTATAGCAGCAGCCATGCAGTAGTGCTGATTGAACACTGCTCCAACCCCATATATGGTCATGCAGCATTAGATAAGTAGATACTGTTCAAATGCTGCCATCTAATTTACATAATTGGGACAACTGATTCAATACTGCTTGCATGCTGCTAATACTACTGTTCTACTACTGTACCACTGCTGCAAGTTTTGTGGTGCTGAGCAGTAGAATGACAGTAGATGCTGATACAATACTGTTTCTGATGCTGCTTTCACACTGAATCACTACTGTCACACCACACTGTTTCCCAGCTGCTTTAGTGCTGCATTTCTACTGCATTTTGGTTCGGGCAGCACTACACTCTCAGCCCAGTGACCCGGTTTTGCAGTGGAAAGCTTATTATTGGGCACTATAGTGGAACTTGATGTTAGTACAAAACCATTGACTTGATAGGGGTTCTACTGTAGGTACTACGGCGGTATCTACTGCCTATTTACTATTCGGGCTGAGATTGTACTGTAGTAAGCGTTGCTATTGTTATAAGTTACCACGATGCACCCATCCTGTACCCTATGAATTATGGATTAAATGAAGGGGAATTCGATCCTTGTGCTAAAATCTATCCCACTGGTGGCCTATACATGAAGCTTGGACCTTGTTCAATAAGCTGTTCTCTTCAAGTATATTACCAAATCTTGAAAGTAAATCAAGACCAAAACATGTTCTGATACTTTGCTTACAAGTTACATGGAACAGTAATACTATATTGGCTACATCCCTTGTGGCTATGGTTAGAAGACATATTATATTATACAATAACCTTGTGTCCGTGCCAGGTACTACTGGACATAATGCCAATTATATAGAACAGAAATTTGCAGTCAATGTTAATTCATTAAGACAATTTACTGAACTTTATCATGATAATGTCTACAAAATCGCCTTCTATAACTACTATACTTTAATAGATCCCATCAACTCACCTGTATATGATGGCAATATTGCTGATAATGTAGTTTCCGATTTAATGTGTTGGGTAACAGTGTCTAAAGTGAAACTTCCTGAGGAGTTCCCCTTTTCTTTTGATTTAAAAGAATGAAACAAAAGCACTAGTGAGTGTGGCTAGCGACATGAACAAGGACTGCAAAGTGGTCATATGCAGCCTCTATGGTGCCAAACTGAAAGACATGGAGGGCATGAATCCAGCAAAGACAGAAGCAAGCCAAGTGAAATTGGAACAGACAATCTATGAGCTGAATTCGCACATCATGGAAATTAATGCAGACTGCAGAGTGCACACCCCCTTCTTGGAGCGCCTATGCTACAAGTACACACCCAACCGAGGTTACAGGCACAGATATGGACAACTGGAAAGAGGATGTTACCCCACCAGCGGAACTCAGGAAAGGATTGTCACACTAATCTGTGATAGTCTAAATAAGTACCTGAGCTAACAATCCTCACCAATACTGTCCATATTGTACATATGTTAGCCATAGAATGAGTTATTTGTGTGTATATCAGAGTAACTGCATTCAGATAATACCACACGTGCATACCATAATGTAAACATGACTAAGGTATTAGTATTGAGGGATTGCCTTCATACAAATATCCTGGTACTATGAAACTGATATGAAGTTATGTGAGCCGATTGGAATTAGGGATATGAGTTGCTGTAATCATCATCTTAGTAGGAGGCTGAATAAGCAGGGGTGTTGAATAAGCAGAGACACCGGGGTGATGGATGACTGCATCCCCCCCGGTCTAACTATGGCTTAATCATATGTTATACCGCACTCAAGTCGCTATATCATATGAATATTGCCACTGGTATATGGATGACTGCATCCAGCTAGGTGACTCTGTCATGATTGCAATGGACACTAGGTATTTGGCAGATTGCATCCACTACCACCCACCACCCCTGGTTACTGCATATAAAATGGAGAACACCTTACTAAGGAGTGTCAATTGCCTACCACACTGAATCATTCATAACTTGTTGAACTGCACGTAATGGAGGAACAACTGACATTTAGATCTTGCCGTGAGCCCATGTGTCTAAATGCGCCTTGGTATTTATGTTTGCACCTGTGTACTCTCTTTGTCCTGCTATCCCTCTCTATTGCTTTTACTACATACCCAGATACACACAAGATGAGCTACCAATCATTTGATACGATCAGGGGTATGAAAGGACTGAAAATGATAACAATGAAATCACGAAGCATCGAAAGGAAACCAAGCCAACTGTAAACCATGGCATATGGTATGGACTATATCTGTGTCACTAAGAGCTGGCTAAATGATAGCATACCAACAGGCACAGTAAATATATGGCATTATACAGATGTGACCGACCAAACA
Organism: Acholoe squamosa; assembly: GCA_949317995.1. Taxonomy (NCBI): domain Eukaryota; kingdom Metazoa; phylum Annelida; class Polychaeta; order Phyllodocida; family Polynoidae; genus Acholoe; species Acholoe squamosa. Next base: position 48,402,664 of record OX439036.1, on the reverse strand, counting down.
GTAGAAACCGACGTGGGGGTGGGGTGGGGTGGCTTGTCATGTTGCTTATAAGTATGCCACCTATACCTACCTAATACCTGAACTATGCAGTACTGCCAAGGACTAGGAAGCTGTAGGGATATTAACGACCTATCCTGTACAAAAACAACGTATTGTTATCACTGCATATAAAAGGCCGAAGAGTGATACTAAAAAAATGTGTCAAGCCCTAAGTTGCATGTTGGATAAACCAATAGTAGGTAATCGGGAGATATGGATCCTTGGGGGCTTCAACACAAACACCATGGCCAGAAACTCCACCAAATGCAAGTACATGATGAATTTCTTGCGCAAAAATAATCTAACAAAGTCATACTTGAAAACTTGAAGAAGTTTTGGCTTGCTTCTTTATAACGAACACACAAAGCAAGACAATAAAAACTAGGTGATGACTGCATCTCATGGTTAAAGAGCTACCTGGAAGGAAGAAAACAACAAACTAGAGCCAACAACAGAATCTCTACCTGTAGGAACGTTGATATCGGAGTACCGCAAGGATCTGTAGAAGGTCCTATGTTATTCAACATCTACATCAACGACATAGTGAATGTGATACAGAACAGTGGTTACCACCTATACGCAGATGACTTGGCAATCATATGCTCAGACAAAGACTCAGCTCTATATATTTATGACTACAGCAAGACCTGAATGCCATTGGAATGTGGTGCAATGAAAACAAGCTGACTGTTAATACGGACAAGACGGTTATACTCTGGAGTTACTCTCCAAGATCAATACCAGATCTGACCGGTATCAGTTTCACCTTGAATGGAGACTTACTACAGGTAGTAAGGAACTTCAGCCAGCTGGCAGTTACACTGGATACATACACGAATATTAAAGACCAGCTAGTGAAACAAATAAATCTAATCAAGGTACGGCTAAGCCAGCTGAGAAGGTTAAAAGCCAGAACTGACAGGAAGACAGTGTTACTTGTCTCCAAGCAAATGGTTAGACCTATCATGGAGTACTGTGGGTTCATAGTGAAATGTGAAATGCATTGTCAATGCAATGTAACGAAGTTAAAGATTACACAGGATAAGCAACTACTGTGCTTAATGTACAAATGGTCAAAAAGTCCTGACAATGTGATCACCCCAGTGAGAGTACTACTCAATGCAGACCGCGTTGTACTGAAGGCACCCTGTGTAAAACATGACATCTCCAGAAAGAGTCTGTTAAACAGAGGAAGAGAACTCTGGGACAAACTAGACAGTACCACACAGAATTCTGTAGATTATGACACTTTTGTGAGCAAATTGCCCACTACTTGAATACTGACATACTTATAACCTGATCTGTCGGCAGTATGATGTAGTAATGCAACTGATAATTGATATTATGTTTGAATTATATCTTGGTCATATGTGAACAGGTGAGGGGAAAGGGTCCTCCGAGGTTAAATATGAAATTTAAAATTGATGTTACCAGCTTTAAAATGAGATATAACACTTGTAGATAGCCCTTCTAGTCGTGGAGATATTGGTTCACGAAAATGGAATTACATGACTGTATCAAAACAGCAAATAAGCTTCATCATTCATTGTTTTAATCAAATCAGGCATCTAATTAGCATAATAATTCAAATAATCAATTAAAAAATGACCATCCCTGTCCATACATTTGGGAATAACTTTGGATCTAGAAATTGTATCTCTATGCTTTTTTCAGCGTATGAATCTCCATAAATCATTCTATCAGTTGACATTATTTTTCTTCTATTTGGAATATAATTTTGGTTGCCATGGCAGCACATTTATCTGAAAACCCTTATTTAGGCCTTGTTTTGTATTCAAAACATTCCATTTACATTCCAAATATACAGGAAGTGCCAGGAAATAGAACGTTTTTGAGAAAACCACCTTTTTCTGTGTAAAAAAGTACATAAAAGCTATTTTTGGTCTATTTTTCACACTTTTTGTCTTTCTAGCTCCCCTAGTGACCAAATTCAGTACTAAAAATCCCGCAGGGAGGGACCTTTCCCCTCATCTGCCCACATATAACACTTGTTGACTAATTGGCTTAATTAAAAAGCGCCCTGTGTAATGTGAACTTACTGCCAATAAAAACCAATCAATCAATCAATCAAACACCACACTGCATTTGGTTAATTAGGTCCATGTCTTTCCCCCTGATTAGAAATCTTCTATTAAGAAGAATTCGACAATGTGATACCCTACCTATCTTGTTGCAGCTGAGTTGTCCAGATACGGCTTCATTACATCTAGTGCAAACTAATCAGATCGTGTTAAAATATTGATATCAGATTCGGAAAATGAATGATGGGACAATCTGCCAATGAGAAAAAGTAAAAGCAAATGCAGTAATTAATTCTAAACAAGGAATTCTATCTCACAAAATGCTCGTTTTGAAGGATGGCACAGAGTGCCAGCTTTCAGTGTACCGAGTGGCAATGAAAGGGTTGGTTCTGGAAACATTTTCATTTTTGGCAACACTCAAACAAATTTGATGGAAAGGGTAGTTGTTTCATTCGATGACATTCGGCCGGCATGTGGTATCAAAAGAGGGGGACTAGGATAGGGTTCCCTAAGACTGTGTACTAGTGGATCCAGGATTTGAAAAAGAAAGAGGTTTGCTTCCCGCCAAGAATAGATAGAAATATAAGTCCCTAAGTACCTGACACTACAACGAAATGTTTAAAAAAAAGAAGGGTACATCAGTCATTTATTTTGACAGTCATAATGAGGTATGAGGTAACGGTCAAGGTTGACAGACATGTGCACCAATAGTTAAAATGAGCAACCGTCCTTGATTATTGTATCATTTCCTGCCTCCCACTCATCAGTTACAAGCCTCATAAAATGGCCTCCCCATCAATCAGCTTTCCCCAGGAGACCCTGCCTCCCTCATCGTCTGTAATTAACCACCTAGGTTTCTTAACTAGTATTTGGTCACAGTCACGACGGATTCACCCAGCATCCCCAACTTCAAAGACACTATATCCGTTTGGCTGCTCGATCTAAGGCTCCAGCAGTCTGCTTCCGTATGTAGACCCCAACATATGTTGTACTCCAGGGAGTGTAAGATCCAATAACGGAGATAGAAGGACAAGGTAATAGTGTTTTTGGAAGTCGTTCTCATTTCATGGGCGACAATATTAACCATTGGAAGCCCCATAATATTCGTGGCTGCTGTGGCAGGAAAACACAGACCAACAGACGAAGATGTTTTTAATTTCCACCCCTCTCCCTATGCGCCGTCGGCGAGCTGGAACCCTACCATTCCTAGCGGACACCAATCTCAAATGCAAATGATCGCCGGTGCAAACCCAGTGGGAAACAATGGCCGAGTCCAGACTTTTGTAGTAACTGATTTCCCATATTTCTAGTATAATTCAAAATCCATTTCAGGAGACACACGCTTCATTTACCATAAATTATGCATTTTTGAAATGTAACTCCGATCTCATACAGCTGTATTTGTTTAGCCAAATTCAACACTCGTTCACAGCGTAGTAATACGCTTCAAGCCGTCTGCCTTCATATTTAATTCAGACAATTTATAAACAAGCATATGGTGTATAAACCTGACCTCAAATGCAAAACCAATGCACTAACTTTATTGAAGTAATGTAAAATAACAACACACACAAGGTCGATTCTTTTTCTGGCTGTGCCCCACCCCCCGAAAACAACATTCACCCCCCCCCCCCATCTGGGTACCTACGCGAAAGAACATGATCAAATAAGGAAAATATTGAACCGTTTGTGATAAACACTCTTTCCGATAAACAGAGAGTACTTTACATTCTCAGGTGGTGAGTACAGATTGAAAGGTAAAACATCCTGACTGTCTCATCATAATTTTAGGTCACAAATCATAGAAAGTGTGCATATGGGGCCTCACATGTCATTCGCCCAGACATGTGCCCAGAATCATGAAAAATAATTCTTATAAGTATGCTTCTTTTATGATAGCAAGGACACATCTGACATAAATGATAATGTGATTTTCTTAATCTACAGGTCAAAATGGTCTGGACCTGAGATTTTCATGGAGGTATGATGATTGTTTCTGTAGGAAATGAAGCCACCAACATGGCTTGTAACTTAGGCCCCTAAATGTCATTCGCCCAGACACAATTTCACCCAGACAATTTTGGGCCCACTTTACCCCCCTGGAGCCCAAAATATTCATATGGGACCATCAAAACCCATATGTAACACAAAGATCTCATCCAGCCTGACACTTTGAGCCAAAAAAATAGAGGGGGAAACTACAATTCGAAGAGTAGGGGCTGGAATACCTCCAAATTTGTCATATGCAAACCTTCTATGATTTTCGACCTTTAGTGTCCTTTTTATGACTTTCGTAACACCCTCGAGGTAATACACCCTAGCAGGAAGCAAGCCTATGACTATACCAAACTACATGTACACTCCAGGCTTTGTCAGTGTTCGTCGTCCTACAGTTTGTCATGCACACTTTAGGACCTGCTACTTCCCAACACTTCCAATGTCAAGATAATCAATCAGAATCTAAAACGATTGGGACCACTATAAGGATATTTGAGTTAAACATGCAATAGGGATCTGCATGGCACATTCCAATCAGCAATATGGTATAGCATGTATACACATGAAAGACTATGATATGTTGGTAGCTGATACATGCATGATTTGGTTGTCAGGGCAGATTGATCCATATTACAATATGGGATTGTATCCATTTATATTTAGTTATCATTCTTCTGGTATCAAGTATTCATCAAAACGGCGGGAGGTAATGTCATGTTAGATACCAATGGCGGAGCACCACATCCCTCTTACCAGGAGGATTATGATGAAAACAAGTGGCTAGGCTATCAGAGATGTAAGTCCCATAGTGATCCTACTTCTACCTTTGGCTGATCACAGAGCCCCCTACTGGCCACTAGCCGCGTGACGGCCGTATAGAGAGATAAACTGTAGGTATATAATAGAGGTCCCAGCCCCCTTTACTTTGCACGTATGGGGAGTACACAGGGAACGTCATATGGCACGATTCCCAGCCGTCTACTGCTAAGGCATGAAACATCCCAATCAGTCGATTAATCTTATCCTTAAGGAATTGCGGGCTGCTATAGCCACCCACAGACAGCCAGACAGCCACTGGGGGAATGCAGGACAACATGACCAGTGCCCCTAGAAATGGGTCTGGGAAATGGACAATTACATAGATTCTATACAAGAGTATTATCTTACACGCCAAAGTGTAATGTCCTCTTAATTTCCAGCTAAATTCCAGGTGCGTTTATGATTTTCTTTGCAGGGAGCATATATATATATATATATATATATATATATATATATATATATATATATATATATATATATATATATATATATATATATCACAACACCTAGATAACTCTATCAATTATTTAAATCTAGTCTACACACGTATATTCAAAACACACTTCTCTATAAGTATATCCACTTAATCATTATAATGAAGTCCCATCCGAGCTTACCCTGTTAAAGCTGCCTATACATGCAGATCATATTAACCTCTGCTTTTGCCAAAGCTTGGTTTGAGGCTAAAACCCGAGAGGTACAGGTCGACCTTCGTGAGATCTGACTCTTCATTTCTAAATCATAGATATCAAAGTACCATCATACAATAGGGAGACGAGATCTAACGAACGTAACATAGCCTTTCATGCCTCAACTCAAACTCTACAAGGAATAAGTTTTGAATAAGCCAATGTCTCATGATGTCACATTGCGAAGTCACCACAGCCATAGAAAAGATATGAATGCTCTCCCTCCCGAGACAACATGAAGAGACGTCATCACTATGTGTCTCACTGCACAGACCCAAGGGGCCACTATTTTGGCTTTAAGCCAATCAGAACCTCCAGGGCCACTGTCTACGCCGACTGTATAATTATGTGAATGTGAATATGAATGTGAATGTGTATGTACATATGTAACTTTACCCCCATAAAATGCAACCCAATGCAACCCAAACTGTAATTCTACTGTGCCTCACTTTGAACTCCAGCGACTTTTGGCGGCTCGATATTGCATGATCACTGCGGCTTCTGTTATATATATATATATATATATATATATATATATATATATATATATATATATATACATATATATACATATATATATACATATATATATATATATATATATATATATATATATATATATATATATATATATATATATATATATATGTACTTGCTGCCTTGCCTAGAGCATGACGTAGTTCTGTGTTTGCTCTACACTGTCAGACTGCGCCAAGCTATTTGCAGTACATTGCTTTTACTTTTGGAAAACAGTAGGAACTGCTGTTAGTACAAATCTAATGACCCTACACTAGCTTGCATTGTACCTCCTACAGCTTGCCCTGTACCTCCTACAGGGCAAGCTATTGCCCATTTACAATCGGGGCTGAGAGTGTATAGCGTATGAAAGTGTAGCGTTCTACCCCTCGATGTTATATCGAATCTTTCGATAAACAACGAAGAACAACTATTCAGGTTCCAGTTAAAACTTTATTGTCTAATAACACATAGGCATCAGCCGTTCTCGATCACAGTTACAGGTGGCAGAGTTTGAACTCTATTGCAGGTTCGACACTAGGCCTTCTAGTGTCTAGAGTTAATATTCCACATGAACCCCCTCTGTGCAGCAGCACAGAGGAGTATTAGAATATGGTAGCCGGGCAGCCGCCGACCATTGCTCACAATGGTCAGTCGGGGCTGGACTGACCCTGAGGAAGGCCGTACAACGGCCTTATATACACCGGAGTCGAGGGCCACGTGACCAAGTGGTGACGTGGCGCTGGACTCCAGCGCCCCCAGGCGTCGGGTAATAGAGGTGCTCTCGACGTCGCCCACGAGGACCACGAAGGTACCTCGAAGACGACGCGGGACCACCACACCACCCCCCACTAGACTGAAACGAGGTCTCTGAAAATTCAGAGATCCCGGATCAGTCTAAACAATTAGATAATAATATGAACTACTGGATCCGTCGACATAGTCGACAGAAACAGTAGAGGAATATATAGAAATATAGTTTCTACTGTACTGTAGAAAAAGAATTATTATCACAGTTAAATTATAAGGCGTTGCTCCATCCAACGTAGGAGACCAGTGTCGAAACACTGCTTCACGACCTGCTCCTGGTCGATCCGAGGGAGGCACGACCGGGTATGGCAACCGGGGTCGTGTCGTTTCCTCCCTGTCTCGTTGAGAAGCTCCTTCCAGCGTAGGAAGCCCATCGATAGCGTACAATACTACTATGATGGTCCTTCGACCGTGAGGCCGAGGATGTGTGGCACCACCGGGCCCTAAGACCAGGGTGGCGTCGGATCCACACAGCTTCGCAGGGAGGTCCGGGGACAGGAAAGGTACCCCCACTCGTGGAGGGTACACCGTCGTCCGGGAATGAGTTCCCGGGGGTTCCGTGCTGACATCGAGACTCTGTTCGATGTCAGCGATCCAGGCTGACGAGGAGGAGCAATAGTTTCATACTACTGATCCTCCGAGATGGACCCTGTAGCGGCGTCGATTTCGGCCTGCTCTCCGTCAGTGCGCTCCTCTCCATGTGGAGCGCTGGCAGCTAGCTGGCCCGAAAACGTCGGCAACTCCGGCAATGGGACCTCACGGTCCATTGTCGTACTCCAAGCCTCGTTAGAGGTCTCGGGTGCATCCCGGGAGTCCCCCTCAGCATCTGAGTGGAGAACGGCCGAGTCTGCTGAGTCGCTTCCGTCGTCGTCGTCGCTCTCCTGACCTTCACGGTCGTCCTTGTCTCCCTGGTCAGGGGGAGGCTTTGGAGAATGATCGACGACATCGACGTCCCCGTCTATATCCATCGACTGTTCCACCTCGGCAGGTTCTACTGCTTGGGCGGAAGCCGACGGGTCCGGACAGACGGCTACGTTCGCCGGGGCCAGGGGAGTGATGCCCTGAAGATCCGGATGGATCCTCGTGACACCACTCTCTGGACCGGTGGCGGCGTAGGCTCGGTGGTTCCCGAGAGGGTTATCAAGGGAACCGAGGAGGAAGACGGGGCTGCTGGCGGGTAGACGGAGGCACCGAGAGACCTACCCGGGGTGTCAGGCTTGATCTGCACCACCTGCTCTCGGCCCAACATCGTCATAGCCGAGCTCAGACTGTCAATCTTTGGAGACAACTCTCTCAAAGGATTCGTCTGAGCCGCCAGCGTCCTGACGTCAGGAATCACTCCACCCTCGACGAGGTACCTCTGCGCTTCGCGAGAGGGCTCGGTTCGAATGGGCTTCAGGGTTCGGACGCCATGGTGTTTGTCCCTCATCCATTCCGAGAGTTGGACCCCGAAGACTCTAAAGAATTCGCGGTCGATTTCCTCCCAGCCTTCTATGATACTGTCCCTCTTGGTAATATCATATTGGGCCTGTGCCTCAAAGTTATTGAGACGCGTTCGGACGTCGGTCAGACGAGAGTCCATCTCCATCTGAACGGTCTGGCGCGCCTCATTCCTAAGAGCCGGAAGGAGCTCGTTACGGATGGCCATGTTTGTTCTATCAAACAGGCCGAACAAGTAGGCACTCGCTTCCTCACGGAATGCCTCACCGAACTTGTCGATAGCAGGGCTGCCTGTCATCTGTAGAAGTCCCTTACAACGTTCCACGAACGTCTTCGGGACCCCACATTCGACGCCATCGCCGTATGCAGGCTGTGCCAACTCCCAACGCAAGGTTGCTGTCGGGGTGTCGGCGCCTGTCACGACGTTGGAGAAGCTAGCTCCTGCTGCCGAGGTCAGTGTCGCGCCTCCCACGTGGACACGCGGCGTGGCAGCTGGGGTGCTGCCCTCTGCCGCTGTAGGGGGCTTGACAAGAGACGAGTTGGTGGTCACCTTGGGTTGTCGATCACGACCACTCCGGGTTTCCACCGTCTTGCCTCCAGTTTTAGCACCACTAGTGCTTGGTTTGGCCGAACCGGTCGAAGCAGTCTTCGACTTTTTAGGAGCCGGGGCCGGGGCGGCTTTCGATGCCTTTTCGGGCTTCGAGGGAGCAGCCTGCGGCTTAGGCTTCTTGGGTTCAGTCGAACCGGCAGACTTTCCAGCTTCTGTAGAGTGGGGCCTCTTGTTCCCACTCGTAGAGGCTGTAGGTCCTGGGTCCCGAGGACGACTGGCCTCCCGCTTCTTCCGTTGCTCTACCCTGAACTCGGGGTAGGCACCGTAGAAAGCGGGCATCAGCTCCGGTCTGATATACAGGCGCTTCGTAGACGGGGGTGCGGGGGCCATCCGCATCCAGTGTCTAGTCGGCGCGCCTGTCTTCTCATTCCGTTCGCACTTTCCAACCAGTGTCTCCACTAGCTGGATAGCGCCCTCGGCGTTGTACTTATGGGGCTGCTTGTACGACTTGAGATGACGCGCCATCAAGCCCCTTCGTGAGGTCACGAAAGGAGGAGAGGTCGGGTCATCAGGGTCCTGGTAACATGGAATGGTCTTTTCCACCTTAACACAACCGAACTGCGGACGGATGGCTCGATGCTCTTCAACCAAGTGTCGAGCATACCTGCCGTCAGTCGCGTATACGCGAGGGGGAAACCCCTTACGTGTGCAGTTCTCGAAAGCACACTGCTGCCCTGGACTGAAGATGCGCCATGCGAACCCAATCCGCTGTCGCTCGGGCAGCGACACCCCCGACGAGTCTGAGGCATTCGTAATATTCTCGATCATCGAGACATACCAGTCAATGGCATGACTGTCGTCCGAATACCATTCCTCGTCGTCACTACCATCCTTTCCGACGAGACTTGGGAGTACCACTTGACCATTCTTGCGGTAGTCCTGAAGCTTTGTCAGTGGCCTGTCATCGACGTACTCAGCACGTCGTTTGGCAGTGATCGCTGACAGTTGCTTCCACTCGTCGACAGCCCTGGCCGTGTCTGGGGGTGAGGATACGGTGCTCTCCACGGCACCGGCATCGACCTCCGACGGCTCGGTTCCAGGTTCCGGTGGAGTAGTAGACTCGCTACTCCTTTCCCGGGCTGGAGCCTTCTTGGCTGCGGACTCCTTTTTGCTACTTTCCTTCTTGGGCACCCTAGGGATCTTGAAATCCTTCAAGGTGCCCTTGGATGCCTTTGATTCAGTCGGCTTCTTGCCCTTAGAACCTGAAGGGGTAGCACTTTTCGATGGAGCAGGCGTCGACGGCTCGTCGACCTCCATCTCATCGGGAGAAGAGTCTCTCGAGGCGGCAGCAGCTGCGACCTTCAAGTCGCGCTTCTGCTGCTTAGCTGCCTCCTTCGCCTTCCGGCGGAGCTCCTTCTCCCGCTCCTGGGACTCAGCCAAGGCTTTCTGTGCATCCTCGATCTGCTTCAGAAGGGCTGCACTCTTAGCCGAGGTAGACTCGAGCTCTTGCTCGGGTCTGGTCCTCTTGGACTTCTTCTTCTTCTTCTTCTTCTGCGACTTGTGGCTCGCCGAAGAGCTGTACCCTGACTGCTCGTCGGACGAGGACCCCATGGTTCTTCCTGAACTGCCGGGTTCCACCAGGGAGAGAAGACTCCGGGTCTCGAACCGTACTCAGACGGGACGAGACGTCGGAGAGAATCTTCGAGGTTTTTCGATCCGCACTCTGGCGGGTCGAAGCCTCGAAGGTGCCTTCGATGTACCTCGAACCGCACTCAGGCGGCTCGAGGGACCGAAGACTGGAGTCTCGAGAGAACACGAACCTGCGCTCACACAGGTCGTGTCCCTCGACACTAGGCAGGGGAGACCTCCTACACTCAGGTAGGAAGTCCCCAGACGGAGCGTACCAGCTGGAATAAGCTAGGCTTAGTCCAGCTTATCTGCGTCCGACTCTCACGAGAAGGGCGCAGATGTGACCTCCGTGGTGGGCGACGTGGCCTTTTATCCCTGTGGCGCACGCCTCTGATTGGAGGAAGGGGCTACGTGACCGAGGAGGGCGAACCCTATTGGTCCACAGCGCATCACGCCATGACCAAATAAGGTATTGCTCAAAAAATAGAACGACTCACTCTCCCCTCACCGTCACGCTCTGCTTCTCCAGTCGCAATGTTTGCATATGCTGTTATTTCCTATGCGGTCTATGGGTTCCAACACTATTAACATGGATTAATCTGGGCACCCCCTCCTTCATCAGACTACCGGGATTAAAAAAAAATGGCTCCAATATGGATCTACCCTTCGGGCAGTATCCACCAGCCTATGCTGGGAACCCGTCCTCACAGTCAATAAAATCAGAGGCTCCAAATTTCCATGTTTCCAGTGTCAGTTTGTCTCAAACTAAGAGGCAATCGTACGACTTCTCGTTGTGTAATTTTTTATTCACCGTCGGCTTCACGTCCACAGACAGATTTACTCAAGAACGGCACCCGTTATTTTAAAGTCTCATTAAAAACACAGGTTAGTAAAGCTGCTGCTTAGTATTGTGCGACTCATCGATTACTGAGTAGGGTTTAATCTAGGACTTTTCCTGATTCTAACCTTTACTACAGGAACGAGTGTTGAGCCTCGGGGCGGGTTACTATCACCCCCTCCTAGCCCGCCGTCCTTTGATGTGGCCGGGCCGACCGGGCTATTAACCCGTTTCCGTCGGCGTCTGCCCCCCATCACTTGTGACGGTGTGGATGCAGGAGCCAGAGTGTTTGCTCTGGGTTTCCTTTCATCCTCGACACTCGCTGACCGTTCCTTTGATGAGCCTTGGCGCTTAAGCCTCGCTCGAGTCATAGGTCCGGACTGGAGTGACTGATCTTTCACTTCAATCGAAACGTTTCGATGTGAAGTTTGTTCAGTCGTTCGCACCTTCGAGGGGGGGTCGGGCTTCCGACATCCCTTCAAAGGCTGTTTAGATGTTTTCGACTTATCTCGACGGGCCGGTCGACCACGGCGCCGCTTTGATGGTTTACTGGCATCCAACACCTCCACCTCGCTCAGTTTTCGAGCTTTTTGCTGTCGTTTTTGATGACCCTGCTTAGTTTGTTCTTTAGACTGGACTTCCGGCAGCGACCTTTCGACCTCTATTTCGACCTGTCCAGAAACAGACTTAGCCCTTTTCGTAGCCTTACGAGAAGGTGAATCATCATCAAGTTGTGGTTGCAACAACTCGACAGTTTGTGATAGTTCTACGCCCAACCACCGGCGCACTCTATCAACATTGCTCTTTTGCAACCGTCCGCGGGATGATCGAAGTAATAATGTCGACTCAGAGAGGACAGAATCTACAACGAACGGCCCATCCCAGTTGGGGGCAAGCTTCATAGCTGCCTGGGGGGTGTGGTACCTCACCACCTGTTCACCAACTGAGTATCTTCTCTGCTTTAGCCCATAGTCATACCCGACCTTCTGGCGTTCCGCAGATTTACCTAAGTTTTCCCTTACCATGCTATAACTCTCCCTCAATCGGTCACGAAGTTGTTCCACGAAGGTGACGGAACAAGGGACTTCGAGTGGGTTCTCGATTGAGCCGAAAATCACATCCGCTGGCATGAGAATTTCTTCCCCGAATACCATCATATTTGGACTGCATCCAGTAGAACTGTGCTCAGAGCTGTTATATGCGGACACCACATATTTAGCCTGTTCATCCCAGTCGTCCATATGTTTGTCTACCAACATAGTCAGACTCTGAATCAACGTTCTATTGAACCTTTCCACCTGACCATCACTCTGTGGTCTGTATGGATTGGTTCTCTGTTTTACAATCGTCAAATATTCACACATCTCAGAGAAGAGTCGAGACTCAAACTCTCGACCTTGGTCGGAATGCAGAAGCAACGGGACTCCAAAGGTCAAAACCCATTCGTTCACGAAGGCCTCTGCACAGGTCTCTGCCGTGTGATTTGGTAGGGGAATAGCGCGTACATACTTGGTGAAGTAATCCTGGATTACTAACATGCAAGTATTCTTGTTTGGCGTGGGTGCAAATCCCGAGATGATATCCATAGCTATCCTCCCGAATCTCACCCCGAACAACTCTTGGTGCAGAGGAGACTTACCCATGCCCTCGCCGGGCTTTACCAGGCAACAGGTAGGACAGTGTCGAACCCAACGACCTATGTCCTTTCCCATCCCGGGCCAGTAATATCTCCTTTTCACTTTTTCGAGCGTTCGTTTACGACCAAAATGTGCCGCTGTTCGGTGTCCGTGGCAAAAGGAGAGTACCTCACCCCTCAGTTGGCGTGGTACAACTACTTGAATCGTGCGCCTAGCTCGACCCGCCTCGACTTTCCAGCGACACAACAAGCGTTCACGGAAGGTTAGTAGAGGCCATTGCCCTACTAATTTCCGTACCTCGGCGCTCTCGATCGATACATCAGGCCTAGTGGGTTTAGCCCCCTTAACTAGCCATTCAGCAACTCGTTTGATGTCAGCGTCCGCTTTCTGAGCATCAATGAGTTCATCGAGAGACCAAAATGCAACACCCACCCGGCTGTCTACTAAACCACTTACAGCTGCCAAAACAGCATTATGACTGCCGCAGTCTGTGCAATCCGACCTCTGGCATAGCCGCACAGGGATACGACTAAGGCCATCGGCGTTTAGATGCTTGGCCCCACTTCGATGTTCGATCTTAGAGTTTTCGAGACCGAACTCCGAAAGGTGGGCCAGCCACCTACCCATCATTCCCTCAGCCTCTTTGAAATTTAGGAGCCATTTCAAAGACGAATGATCGGTGCGGATAGTGAAGTTACCACCATAAAGGTAGTGTCTAAACTTCCTGGTGTACACGACAACTGCCAACAGTTCCCTTTTGGTAGTGCAGTAGTTTCGTTGTGTTTTACTTAGAGTGTTACTGGCAAATGAGATCGGGACCTCCATTCCATCCTGCACCTGGGATAGAACAGCCCCGATCGCTGTGTTGCTAGCGTCAGTGTCCAAGATAAAACGACCGTCGGGTGTGGGGAATCGAAGTACAGGTGTCTCCCTGAAACTTCGTTTTAACTCGACAAAAGCATGTTCGGCTTTCTCCGTCCACGCGAATGCCTCGTAACGACCTCTACTACCTTTAGGTTTTTGGATCACTAAGTCCTGCAAAGGACTCACGAGTTCCGCGAACCCCGGGATGAACTCTCGGTAGTAGGAACAAAAACCAATGAAGGATCGGATTTCCTTCACTGTAGTGGGCCTAGCCCAAGTCATTACATCGCTAATTTTCCCCGGGTTGGCTTCTATACCCTGTTCAGACACGATTCGGCCCAGGTACTCGACTGAAGTCCTAAAAAGTTGACATTTTTTAGGTTTCAACTTCAGTCCCCATGCCCGAATCCTGTTGAAGACTTCTGCCAGATTCGCCATTGCTTCATCCGTCGTTTTGCCGAAGACGATGATATCATCGAGGTAAACCAGGCAACTTTTACCTAGCAAACCTCTCAACATCTCCTCCATCATTCGCTCGAATGTGGCGGGGGCGTTACACAAACCAAACGCCATGCGATCGAACTCGTAGAGCCCCCTCTGGTAGGAAAAAGCGGTTTTCTCGACGTCGTCGGGATTCATCCCGATCTGCCAATATCCAGATTGGAGATCGAGACAACTAAACCACTTGTTTCCTCCTAGGGCATCCAAGGATTCGTCGATGCGCGGGAGGGGGTAAGCATTTTTCTTAGTCACTCCATTCAGACATCGATAATCAACGCAGAATCTCATGGTCCCATCCTTCTTCGTCACCATCTGGACGGGACTGGACCAGGGACTAGTACTTGGCCTAACCACCCCCGTATCCAACATCTCCTTAAGTTGTTCATCCGCCGCAGCCTTCTTGCTGAGCGGAATCCTTCTATAAGGGACTCGGATAGGTTGTGCGTCACCCGTGTCGATGTTATGCAGACATCGATCGGTGCGCCCTAACGGCTCATCTGGGGATTTAAAGACATCCACATGCTTACGTAGTAAGGCGGACAGCTTCAGTCTTTCCTCTGGCTGGGTCAGGTGGGTGTCGCCATACATGTCTAACAGCCAGGTAGGGAGCTCCCCCGTGTGGGTGCTCGCGATTTCTGCCGTCTCGATGTCTGCAGCTTCTTGCTCGAGACGCATCATCACGGATCCTACCTCCGGTGACGAGAGTTCACCGTTTCTGTCAGCATACTGTATAGTACCGACCACCTGGCCTTTCTCCAGGACAATGTCTCGATTCAGTGGATTACAGACGGGAAACACTGTTCGACGAACATTGCTGACAAGGGCAGCCTCACCAACCAACCCAAAACAGTGTGTTCAGGTCGGGTTCGACTATGCCCTGTCGGTCTCTTTCCAGACCTTCGGATTTTACCAAGACATCGCACCGATGTCTGGCAGGTATCCTAGTGGTCTGTGCTACTGAGGCTATCGATGACACTCTCTTCAGTTTACACTGATGGTGCTCTTCTACCGGCTCGGTCATGACCAATTGACCCGTCCTTGGGTTCAGGATCATACCGTATAATGCCGCGAAGTCGAGCCCCAGAATGCCATCGTCAGCCACATCGGCCACTATTGGGCTAAACACATAGTGGGTCGATGCGACCTTAAGAGGTAGAACCAATCGACCATAGGTCCGCATTTCGGCTCCAGACGCAGTGCACGCCGTTATTCCCTCGTAGAGATTATCTGACGGCACCACTAACGTTTTCGCGAGTTCTCGAGAGACAATGGTGTGGCTGGCACCAGTATCTATCAGGAAGTCCAGAGAACGCCCTCGAATCTCTGCAGACAGGTACCATCGTTTCCCCGACAAGGGGGCGGTTCCTGCTAGCATTCTCAACCCTACGTCAGTACTCAGATCGATCCCCCTCCTCTTCAGAAAAGAGAGACAGGGATCATCTGAGGGAAGCTCTGTTGCGCAGACTCTGGCCAGCTGCCGCATCAGGGCTTCTCTCCCGGCGTCGACTTTCACTTTCGATCCAGTCGAACCCTCGACCTCGGAGTTCGGGCTGCCAGCGCCCTGTTCCTTGGCCATTGAGGCTTTTTCTACACCGACATCTTCGGAACCCGACCGGTGATCAACCGGTGCCGCTGTGGTAAAGGGCTGGGACGGCCCTACCGGGACCTTACCTAGTTCCCTCGAATCTACTGTCGTCTGATCAGGAGTGCCAGAGGTGCTGATACCTTGGCTTTTCGATGGTCGGGCAGCTCGATTGCCACGTCGAGCCGCCCGCCTCAGTTTTCCGTCGCGTCAGGTGGTAGTCCTTTAATCGGCTCGGGGCAAGTTCGTGCGAAATGCCCCTGCTTCTTGCAGTTCCAACACTTGGCGTCGGACGGAGGGGTACTCGGCTTCTCCGAGATAGTACCAGGGACATCCCCTCCCTCGATAACCCTGAGTAAATTCTTCAATTGACTCAGCGAGAAGGTCTGCTCCTGTGCCTTGGGTTTGGAGGCCTTGTTTGGTGTTTTCGATTTACCAGCGGATTTCTGACCATTCTTAGTCTTACTCCCCGCCCCGGGCTTCGAGTATGAGGAGACTTCACCCTGTCCTTCCTTAACCAAAGCGGCGTCGGCCAACGCCGACAATGCATTTGTCGAGGTAGGATTCACCAACTTCGGCAGGAGTTGTCGTTTCCGCAACAACTCGTCTGCCAAGTCCATGAGATCCTTTAGGGACATGTAAGTACGCCATTCCCGAAGAACGTCTTGTTGTAAATCAACGTCATACAATCCTCCTATGAACAACTGGTTGACTTTGGTTATGAGCCATTCAACCGAGAAGTCCACACCTGGATAGGCATCGCCGGCAAGACGTCTCAAAGCAAAGCCATAGGCTCTAATGCTTTCGTTCTTGCCTTGGCGTCTCTTCTCCATTGTAACAATGGGGTCTTGAAGGCTAGAAGTCATGGCTTCCGTTACCATGTCGACCAGTCCCTCCAAAGTCCCATCTCCATGCTCCTCCCATAGCCACACAGTATCAGCTGCAGGGCCATTCTGGAGTAACATGAGGAGTTGAGCTAATGCCATACTCGAGGTCCATACATTTACTCGACGGACGTGATTGAATCCGTGGTACCAACGGAGCCAATCGTCCTTCCATGTAAATGGAGGGCACTCGACTGACCTAGTTCGGGCTGGTTCATGCCCGATAGAGGTATTTTCAAACATTCTGCTTGATCTCCTGACCTGATCAAGGGCGAATGTTGTGCCTCTTCTAGGTATTTGATGGTCCATCCCCATGTTTCTCATAGTCGTGTCTGCACGACTGTGATTCATCCCCCAGGGATTACCAGAATCGGCATCACTCAACCGCGAAGCCTCGAATCTGATATCCCTATATTTGGGTGGATCAACATGTTGTTGGGTCGTGATAGGGGTCGAGAACTGCCCGATCACTTCACTTAGACCATCGGTGCGCGGCATTGAAGGAACTGGTTGGGTCCGGCGCGACCTCGAATCCACTTTCGAGATGTCGTCGATTGCTCCCACCATTCTATCTATCTCCGCCTGCTGTTTTGAACGTTCCGCCTGTCTTAATTCTGACACTAGGAATTCCAGGCGGGCATGTTCGGGTTTCGAGAGATCTCGTTGCTCGCTGATGGCAAAAAGTTGCTTGGCCTCCTTCATGGCATGGTCAAGCCACTCTCTGTAGTCAGGGTTTTCGACTAGATCCCCTTGAGTAGCAACTCTAGTAGTGCTGCATTCACTACTTTGTTGCTTTTCTCGAAGTCTAGCGGTACGCAATTTCGATTCCGTCTGCTCCTTCAGACGTTCTTCGAGTGCGAGTTCATCACGAACTTCTTTATTCACCCTGGCTTCATCAGCCTTTCTGCGAGACAATATCTCTCGTCGGAGCTCATCGATTTCACCACGTATGGCTCCCAAAGTGTCCGAATCCTTCTGATCTTTCAGTGACTGGGCTACTAGGGATTCAGACTTCAAGGAATTAAGCTCGGCCTCATGCCTCGCTTTTTGTTCCATTAAGACCTGATATTCCGCCATTTTGTTTGCGTGTTCGATTCGTTCCTCACAGCGACGACGCATTTCTGCCTCGTCCCTGGCTCGAGCATCCTCGTCAGCTTGCATCTGACAGAGTAACGACTCCCGTTCCTGACGTAGCTGTTTCACCTGCTTTTCATAAGCCGTTAGGTGCTCAGCTACTTCTTCAGTATGCTCGGCTGATTGTTGGTTCAACTTATGCCACAACTCTTGCAGTTGTTCCTCCAACATAGTCTTTTCTACTTCTTGTAGTTTCAACTTATGTTTAAGGGACGTCTGCTCGTGCTGGGCATCCCGAAAATCGTTTCGAGCTCTCTCGACACATTCTCGGCGGCTTGTAGCAAGGCGATCGATCTTTGCTTTTAGCGATTGACAATCCATTGCTGTCAACCGACTACGCTCGATCTCTGACTTCGTTGCAAGCAAGGACTCCTTTTTGCTAGAGAGCTGCTTGACCTTCTCCTGAAGATCAGTAAGTTCTCTATTTGCGATCTGAGTCTTGTTCGAAGCCTCTAACGCCTGCTGCCTAAGCTGTTCCAATTTCAGCTCTATTTCTGTACTCTTCTCCTGAGCTTTCATGGTGTTACTCGCGAGAGCATCCAACTGTTGGCGACCCTGGCGCAGTTGGCGTTGCTGCTCTTGTAGCAACTCCTCGTTGAGCCCCCTGCCACTGTCAAAACTTCCTTGTATCGACACGGGCGAGGGACCCTCGAAGGACCAACTGCCAAGGCCCATTGGAGTTCCCACGGGCGAGGCTGATTTTTCTACATAGGACAAACTCTGTGTCCTCAAGAAGTTCTCAGCCGCCGGAGAGAGTTGAGTCGATACTCGCCAATTGAGTAGCCGGCTCCTTTGATACAGGCCCAACGGGTCAGACGATGGGCCTAATATCAGGGTGTGGTTCAAACCACCACCAATTAGTGGATCATTCATATCCACTAACGGGCCTGTAGTCACTTGATGTTGATGATTGGGGTCATCACCTTCATCCAAGTGACCCTGCATGTCGAACTTAAGCTCGCAGTACCTATGCGGACTAAAGTTAACAACTGGTCACGGCACCAGTGTAGCGTTCTACCCCTCGATGTTATATCGAATCTTTCGATAAACAACGAAGAACAACTATTCAGGTTCCAGTTAAAACTTTATTGTCTAATAACACATAGGCATCAGCCGTTCTCGATCACAGTTACAGGTGGCAGAGTTTGAACTCTATTGCAGGTTCGACACTAGGCCTTCTAGTGTCTAGAGTTAATATTCCACATGAACCCCCTCTGTGCAGCAGCACAGAGGAGTATTAGAATATGGTAGCCGGGCAGCCGCCGACCATTGCTCACAATGGTCAGTCGGGGCTGGACTGACCCTGAGGAAGGCCGTACAACGGCCTTATATACACCAGAGTCGAGGGCCACGTGACCAAGTGGTGACGTGGCGCTGGACTCCAGCGCCCCCAGGCGTCGGGTAATAGAGGTGCTCTCGACGTCGCCCACGAGGACCACGAAGGTACCTCGAAGACGACGCAGGACCACCACAAAAGTATCAGTTGAATGAGAGGAAGCAACTTTGTGAATTTTTTTTTTTTGAAAATTGGGACTGACTTGTCCCCATAGCCAAATGTAACTATAGCCCACTGAGACCATGGAGTTCTTAACTATTACATGCTTTCCACTTGATGTTCATGATCAACTTCTCCGTTACAAAGTCTGGAAAAAGGCAAATTTCTGCTGGTTGTCTGCCCAGGCTACCTATGTACTGCAAGAAGAGGGCGTGTTATGTGTTATCCCGCCAATAATCAGAAAGTCATCACAGTGATGAGTCGATCCCTGGTAGAACAACAAGCCAACAAGGGTATCACCTCCAGACCATATACCTGCCAACTTGGAGCAATTACCACCAGGGGTATCAAGGAAACAATAGATATCCTTCCTCAACCTCCCTCCATAAGGTCCTTTATCTCTCCTCCACACCACAGGTTGGGAGTTATAGGGTGTGAATGGAGGTGGCCATGGCCGGTTATGACAGGCCACAGGCTCCTGGAGGCACAGGAGATTCGGCCCTGGAGGCCTTTTGTCTTGTGGTAGGTGTGGCCCAAGTGGCCAGGAGGACTGCCAGTGATCAGCCCACAAGAGGAGCTAGGCCTCTATATCGAGATAGATTTACACAGCGAAACAGTTCAGGAAATCTCAAAAATAAAGTGGTCTCTGCAATTTCTAATCTAGAATAGACAATAAGAATGAGTGTGCAGTGTGTCACATGCATCTCTTTACATTTATCCAATTTTATATAATATTTACATATATACATGTTATATATTTCCACTGCGTAACACACTTAGGTTGTCTACGCACCCAAATCAACCGGGCTACCTTAATACAATACACACTTAGAATGCCTGCACACTAAGAAGGAATTGCAGAAATGTTTCCTTTTAACACCATCTTTAAGTGTTGCATTGACACAATGTACACTTAGGTTGCCTGCACTTAGAATCAACAATAGGTATTTTGCCTTGATAGAATGCATACTGACGTAAGCTACACTAGAACTGACTGGACATGTTGTCTTACACACATAGTCCACTAGGCCTCTGTCGCAGAAATTAATATAGGAAATGTATGGCTCAATGGCGTAACAGAGGCCAAGTGGACTATGGGTTTTAGTATTTGTTCATTCATCTTAGCTATAAGCACTATTATGCTAACATCGATAGTCAATTAGGCCTCTGTCACAGAAATTTATATAGGAAATGTATGCCTCGTGGCAGGGGGCAAGTGGACTATGGGTTTACGGAAACAGCTGGCAACATGTCCTATCCTTCTCTTCATAAGAAATTGGCGCAACCCTCAAAGAGGCAGCTTCCTCGAACAGGAAGCCGCATCAGTAATATGCTGACTAATGACAACCTTGCCAGGCAGTTCTGAACATTTGCACAAGGTCAACAGGGAGCATATAAACCGTGTGGGCTTAGCGATTATTTGTATATCTAAAGTCCATAGTCCACTTGGCCACTCCCGGACCAAAATGCAGTAGAAAAGCAGTACTAAAGCAGCTGAGAAACAGTGTGGTGTGACAGTAGTGATTCAGTGTTAAAGCAGCATCAGAAACAGTATTGTATCAGCATCTACTGGCATTCTACTGCTCAGTACCACAGAAATTGCAGCAGTGGTTCAGTAGTAGAGCAGTAGTATTAGCAGCATGCAAGCAGTATTGAATCAGTTGTCCCAATTATGTAAATTAGATGGCAGCATTTGAGCAGTATCTACTTATTTAATGCTGCATGACCATATATGGGGTTGGGGCAGTGTTCAATCAGCACTACTGACCATACTGAAGACTACTGCTGGGGGCAGGTAGAAGCATAAAAGAAGCAGCCGCTGGTTTAATACTGTCACTACCAATGCCTTTCTAGGTGGTCCTTGCTGGATTTGAACTTATGATCTTCTGATTACTGCACCAATGCATTAGCCCCCTGAGCCACCACCCCATCAGCTATGTGGAGCTGTCATTACTCCCTAGTAGTGCATGCAACTCATATAGGAGGGGGCAGTATTGATTCAGTAGTACTGGGTAACTTCTACCATAGCAAGAGTGTATGAGTAGACCTGTCTGATAAAGTGCTGCTAAGTAGAATCCCTTGCACTTTATTGAGCTTTGTAATTATCAATGATACATGTACATGTATACTATGTATACACCCCGACATCCATGTTTATTCATTAGGCCCCCTACTGGCACTCATTAACATAATAATATACAAAGGTATAAGTATGCTTTTCTTCACAAACACTGAATAGTTTCAGAATTTCATTACTGAATCTTTTGATTACTGTTCACAACCATACTGACATTTACACTGGACTGTCTCAGAAGCATCAGGTCAGTAGCCCAGTAAATAATCCATGAATGGACAGAGTGATACCAGTAGATGGTCAGTAGACTACTGCATCTATGCTGCTGCACAGAGTGTGACAATTTTGGTATCTATTAACATTCAGTTGCGAGTCAGTAGACTACTGATTCTAGCCTGAAAATGCAGTGCATGTTCAGTTGATAGTCAGTACACTACTGAGTCTATGCTGACAATGCAGTGTAGACTCAGCTGTTTCAGAAGTATTTCAGCAGTGACTACTGCAAAATGCAGTTGTTGATCAGCATATTCTCAGTAGCTACTGATAGGAGAAGCAGATACTGCCTTCTGGTCCGGGTAGCTGTCATGCGATTGAGCCGTACATTTCCTATATGAATTTCTGCGACAGAGGCCTAGTGGACTATTGATGTAACTTGTCATGGGCGAGGCCTAGGACTGAACACTAAGGCGACGTGGACAAGTCAATACTGGTGCCCTCAGTGGCGGATTCTTAGTGGACGGTATAGAGGAAGCTTCATCCCAAGGGCCGACCGTCTACCCTGGCATGTTCAAGAGAATCGGTTTAAGATCCCTCTTTATAGCAGGGGATCCAAGAGCCCCAAATGTCAATATTTAGATTTAGGCGTGAGTGGAATGCAATACTTACTTTGAATATTGTAATCTTTTAGGGTGTTTACCCCTAATTGAAATAATTATCGCACGTGATAGTAAGACCCACCAATAGAAACCTTTATAAATTTGTATGCCTGATAGACAATGCTGTAAACCCCATCCCATTATCTTTTCTAGTTTTTGAAATATTGAGAGAAATGTGAGAGAGGGTCAGGCTTTTTTCTGTGAAACGTTCCCCATACAAAGTGCAGGAAAAAAGTGGTCATGGTCTGTGCACACACTAGCAATGCACCAACCCCCACCATACAGGGCTATGCAGGTAAACAACCTAGATGATGTATTTTATTTTTTCATTACACCTTGACCCATTGAGGGCTAGCATCAACTATAGTTAACACCACGGTAGGCCTAGCATTGACTATAGTCGACACACATGGTAGGCCTAGCGTCGACTATAGTCCAAGCCATAGTATTTGTATAGGAATTGAAAATAGGCTCGTCCTCTAGAAACTATACTTTATTCAGAGGCCGTTCCCATGGTCAGGACAACCATTTTTGCTCTGCCTTTAAAGGGTTAAATATTCATCATATCTTTGAAATTCCTAAAGTGTATGAAGGCTAATGCATTACTCAATAGCTCCACTAGTCCATTTTGCCATTTCTATTCTCTGTATTTATTAACTTAGCCCAAGCATAAAAAAAATCACTTATTAAGGCTTTTATATGCACCCTTATGTCATGGCAGATACTATCGTTACTATAGATTAGTACTAGAACAGCTGTATTCCATGGGGGCATGGAATACAATATACTTGTATTCAATGGGGTCTGCCATCTTGGATTTTTTTCTTTATCAAAAAGCATATCAACCCCATAGGCCATGACATAAATGCAAATGTCCACTCCCATGGAACATTTTTGCATCACATTCATCTCGGTGAGGCCTGTCCGCATTCAACTCTGCCTATAAGGCATCATGGAATACAGACAGCCTCACCTTGGTGAATACGATGCAAAAATATTCTGTTCATTACATTTCTGTTGCTGTTTTTATGAGTGGAGACACTTATGATAATGATAGATAATAGGGGTTATATTCAAAATGTAGCTTAGTATGTTACCTATGCCACCAAGGCATTGGCTTTACTCAAATCAGTGCCTCAAGGCACGGATTTGATATAATAGAACATGTCCCTACCCCCCCCCCCCCGCTTCACTCGTAGGCCTATATTTTGCTACTGCAGGGCTCTATGGGGACCGTTTTCGCGGCCCTCAGGGGCCCTCAGCAGTGCAGGTAAACGGCCTAAATCTTGGTATCCTGATTCCGGATCTGCTATGTGTAGAGTGCTCCAGGTATCGAAGCAAGGTCAAAACAAGGTGGCGTGTGCATTTAGCTTGACCATGGCAAAAGTGTCTAGAATCCATTAGAAAACGCGTCCAGTTCGCTAGGATACATAAGACCCTGCATATCTTTCTGACTATGTGTTTAATCTATATAGAAACATGAGCTAATTACTTCCCATAAGCCTCCAATCCCCCATCCATGGCTAACAAACAAGGTCACAGACAGTCAGTGTTGCCAAGGTGATTTGACCTTGTTACAATTACTTATTACAATTTCCTTTGTTTGCAATGGGAAAAGGAAGTGCCAACCCATCCTCTTAAAGGGGCCACAGCTATCTCATTGCTCAAACTGACTGGCCTAGATTCACCTCCAAGTCTACATAACGGCCTCCAATGTTGAGGCTATGGGGAAAATGAAAACATTCTTTGACAACAATTATTGAAGCTGAAGACTCTCTGACATGCTAATTTTAAGTGGCATAGGGGTGAACAGCACTTAACAAAACCTCTGGCATGCAAAGAACAAGTCTACAGATTGACTTCCATTTACTCATAGTTATGCTACAAAGACACCCTTCACCAGAA
Source organism: Acholoe squamosa (assembly GCA_949317995.1). Lineage (NCBI taxonomy): Eukaryota > Metazoa > Annelida > Polychaeta > Phyllodocida > Polynoidae > Acholoe > Acholoe squamosa. The sequence goes on along the minus strand of OX439036.1, from coordinate 48,378,343 downwards.
AAAAAAGTACATCAGTACCCAGGATTAAGTTGTTTTTTTTTAAATTAAAAAAAAAAGAAAAATCAGATCACCCCTTAAATTACATATTTCCATCAAGATCTTCATAGAGGTCTTCCATGAAAAATATCTGGAACATTTATGCATTATAAGCCATTTTAAACCACTTTTTCCTGAAAACATTGAGGACCCAACTGGTAGCAACGGTCCAGTTTATGAAATCTTGAAAAAATTGAAAATTGATGGTAGAAACTGGACGTGTTAATTAAGGTCAAATATTGGACTGCCACATAAACAAACGTCCCCAGGCCTCTGATTGATCGAAATGTTCACCCCTTGCCTCAAGTAAAATAGAGATACTGGTCTCCATATGCCATTATTTGCGGCTTAAAAAGTTTTTAGAGAGTAAACATTGACAGGGGATGCTCAGTGTTTCTGTGATCCACTAGCATTATTATATTTTGTATTAATTTACCTAGTTCTACCGTGCGTTTAATCCATCAATGCACCACTATTAACTGATGGGGTAAATCTTTTACTTCCTGGACTAGACCTAGTCTAATGTCACCGTTTAGTCAGTCATTGGTCTGAAGGGGTTAACTAAAGCGATGCCTCTATAGACAGTATCGGCTACAGCCAGAGGAGGTCAGGTTCTACATTATGGATACCCACCAACAGCTTAACCTTCGAAACTAGAGTATTGTAACAGACACCTATACAATGCACAGGTAGACACTCAAGTATATTGACTATACAGCCAAGGTGCTCATATACCCATAGTGTATGGTGCTCAACAAAAGACCTCTTTTATAGTAGCTAAGTCTCCCATATGTCCCTTCCTGATGAGGCATGTGACACACAGCAGGACCTAGGGGATGGACACCAGATAGCTCAATCCGCTTAAGCATTGTTCCCCAAGGTCACCAGCTTCCACCCAGGCAAAAAAGGTAACTCCCGGGAAATTTGGTCATCACTCTGCATTGGGTAAGTCCTCCCATGTCTTGCTAAGCCAACAATGGCTGTATCTCTTCCTTGAGAAGGAACTGCTTGGACGTGGCTAGAAATGTCTATTTTCGTTAAGTGGATCCGTGCCACATGGGCTGCGGCCTGCCTATATAGACAATTTGACAAAGACTACACAGAAAAAATAATGATACTCACCTGGAGCCTAATGTTAGCCTCAGGCAAATGTCGCCAAAATGAGTATATTTTGATACTCAGGGTGAGCCTAGGGTGTAGGCATACTCCAGCAATACCTGACACTCTACTCTAGATTGTTTATGGCTTAGCTGTACCCTCTCTACTGCCCTATTCTCACAGTGCAGGAGTCTCTTTAGAGACAGGCTCAGGGTCAACTGGAGTAACATAATAGAAGAGAATAGGACATTGCCTGAGTATCTCTATGAAGAGGGTCAGGCAATGCTGGATCCTACCTGAACAGGCTCCATCATTGCAGGAGTCTTTCTTACCTATGGTGTAATGCACTGCCAGAGTATCCCCATACATAGGATCACACTTTACTGGATTCTATCTTCAGAGTGAGTCCAGCAACACTACCCAGTGGGCACAACCCCACTTAAAGAGTTACTAATCAGCACTGCATTGTAGGGATTACAGACAGTCTAAATTGTAATGGTTATGTAGCCCTGCATTTGTAGCCCTTATTGAACTACTAAGCTGTAGGGTGTATTAAGCCCAACACATAATTGGTTTGTTAAACATTATAAAGAAATATAGAAATTAAGGTCACCGTTTGACAAAAGCCCATAATTTCATACACACCAGGATTTCAGATGGTCGAACATTCAACTTCCTAAGGCAGTCTAATCAATCGATGAATAGTTTGTGCATTCCTGGTTTCAGTGTCCTTTTTGCTCCTTGGTGGGATTTGAACCGGGTACCTCCTTATTGTGACTCCTTTGTGCTCCTATATGTGCTAGCGGGTCAGGTGTTGAAAGTGGCACTATCAATATGATATTTCAACCATAGACCTACTACAGTGAGATGTCATTGGTCATATGACGCCCAGTAGACTAATAGGGAACACAGACTGGAGTGACCATAGTAAGGAAAAATGCCCATAGTAAGGACAAATGTCCACAATGTCCTCAGTAAGTATTGCACAGTCCTACTTATATGCCTATTGCAACCTGGCTCACCAGTTGTAGAGGTGGCACAGCGTTAGGATTCTCGCTTTGCATGTGAGGGGTCTCAGGTTCAAGTCTAGGTGGTGCTGAGAAACATTTTTCTTTTTTTCAGTTTAGCCATCTATTACAGTGTATATTTCTAAGACCTAACTTTGTAACTAATTGAAATAGATGCTTGCTTGAAAACTGACAGAATCTTCAATGTCTGCCAAGTCAGAAAATAGCAAGAATATAAATCGTTTGCATAACAAAATATTTCGGGTTGAAAATTTGCAACTTTTGAAGTGCATCCCTGGGCTGGAATCGAACTCAGGACCTTCTCATATGAAGGTAAACATGTTACCACTACACCATCTTGACTGTGCTGAAAGATCTCCACTTGAAATCTCATATGATCTGCTCCCTCTGTGTGTTGAAATCTGGTATTCTACTTTTTTCCAAGCCCCAAAACATTAGAAATATGCCTGGGACCATATGTTACTTTTACATTTACTGCAAAGATATGATCATACTCTAAATGTTTTAGTGATTAATTCCTATTATATTCCTATATAGATAAGATTATATTCTTAGATATCATGGTTACAAGGACTAGAGGATAATAGAAAGGATATTGAGTATGTGCAAGAATGGGTGAGGGGGGGGGCTTAATAGGGAAAAATCTTCTCACAACCCCATTATGAATGCATAATCATGCTCACATTGTAGCAATAAGATTGACTTACCGAGAATGACTTTACAAAAATTCTCAATGGGGCTTGAACTCACCACCTTCAGATGCAGAGTTCAGTGCCATATCAACTGAGCTAATGAGGCACATGGTGTGGTGGGTGCTAGGATATGATATAATCTCAGACATCAGTGTAAGGGCTAGACCCCTGCTTTGCTGGAGTATTCAGTTAGATTCAGACTGAGTATGGCACCATGCCTGAGCCTTGTGCCATACTCATGCTGATCCTTTTCCCAATGTGTGGCATTGAAGCAGGCTCAGCATGAGTATGGCATGTCAGGGGAGAGCCTCTAGCAGAGGCTCTCTTGATACTCAGACAGCACAAGAGACTAGGTGAAACTCAGGTTGATCCTCTTTTTTCTGTCAGTGTACTGCTTGTTGAGGAGGGGGGATCCCCTGCCCTCAATTGTCATCTTTTGGCTGAGAGAAAAGGCCTACTCTTGGGGTCCCGAGGGCCAATTTGGGTATTGAATTCAACCAGTCATTCTGGTCAATGTTGTTCCCTTTTGCAAGACTGTAAATCCAGTATCTGTACACATTTGCCATGGCTCAGACTTTGGAACAGAAAGCGTCACCTCGCTTTACTTTTGTCATTCAGTAGTGTCAAATCAGGTCTTCATTCTTCCTGATGTAACAACATTTCATGTAATATTTTTAAAAAAGTATCTTGCAAAATAAGGTTTTTGCAAAGTCGAAAACATGCTAAATTCACAACAGAATCAATTCACTACAGAGGTTGCTGATTCAGAGACGGATATTTTAGTATGGGGTTGGCTGAGAACCTCCTTCTGACACTAAATACAGGTCAGCTTAATGCTCGCTTCATCGGGTTTGGCACTGGATTCAGATTTGGAAAGGGTAGTCCTAAAATTACATCTCATTTAATGTTGGACACCCTTCCATACGAGGGGACAATAGGAAAGGATTAAAAGATTAAAAGATCAAGACTTTTAAGAATGCATACCATAATGCCAGTCAGATTATGTTATGATTTTATATTAGGAGGTGCAGTGGCATCTTTCATTTGGATATATATGATCATTTTCAATGAAGCAGCGCAGCATAGCTGCAGTGCCATCTTTCATTATGATTCATATGATCATTTTAAGGAAGAAATGCAGCAGAGCTGCAGTGCCATCTTTCATTATGATTCATATGATCATTTTCAAGGAAGAAATGCAGCAGAGTTGCAGTGCCATCTTTCATTATGATTCATATGGTCATTTTCAGGGTGACGGATCATGCCGCTCCATCAGCCAATCAAAGAAAGGGATGCAGGGTCAATGCATCCAAAGACGGGGACTGTGGGTTTTCAGTGCGTCCCTAGACTTGCATAGTCCTTACAATTATTCTATTTTTAGCGAAATATTTTTTTAACTAGCAGCCTTTTTCGTCATGGCCAGTCCACCTGTGCACTATTCAGGGTGTGGTAGTGCCCTACCTCCAGCCAAAACCTATCTGTTTTAAGTGTTACCGGTGAAAAAGGGCAGGTTTGATGAAGAAACAGATCAAAATAAAGGTTTTTTTGGGACGCGGGGACACACGCCAGTCCAGGCACTGGCAGAAAGGTCCAAGAACTGACAGTTTTACAAGAACCATCATATCTCCCTTAATAATAGGAGTTTCCCATAGTATGACCTATAACTTAAGGGTAGCTCGAGCTGGCGAACGTCATCATCAACTCTGATTTCATCTTAGACTAAGGGTAAGAAAACTAGAACTTTCATGGGGCAGGACCCACCCCCCAAAAAAAAGCAAAGAAGGTAACCAACCTGGGTTGTTTATCACCGAGAGAGGGTCTCAGACCACCAACAGGGCCGCACATCATACACTGTCATGCTTTGTTCAGATATAACAATTTCCTGCAATTTCTCGGCACCATGCGGCAAACAAGGATGAGTTGTGACAATAATCCATGTCTACTGTGACAATAAAACAAGATTCCTTTCAAATAATAACCGCCACACAACAACAACACTTGTTGTTTATTGCAGTAGCTTCGGGAAGTGCCTAACTGTCCTTTGGCGCCGAGAAACGTGGGCAGCAAGTGGCGCAGTGTGTTGGCATTCTGCCTAACTGTCCATTGGCGACGAGAAATGCAGTCAGGTGCCTAACTATGTGTTTGGTGCCAGTGACGGGGTCAATGCGTCTGCATCTGCCTATCTGTCAACAGCCAATCAGAGCGTCCCTAGACTTGCATAGTCCTTACAATTATTCTATTTTTACCAAAGCCTACTCTTAGGTGCATACAGTCATAGGATTACTATGGGTAATAAAAAATATTTTACTTTTTGGAGACCTACAAAAGAAAATGCTATTCTAAATGCGCAAGAATGTCCACCTTCTTGTATACACATACTGAAGCCATAATTTCCTGAAGGAAATATGGCAAAAATCAATATGGACTCTCTGAGTTTGTCTTCCCGGGCTGTCGGCTTGATTAGTTTATGATTGCATGTTTTTACTCTAATCTGCTGGGTATTTGTGAACTGAAAAAAAAAACTTTGAGTGGCATCAATAAGCTTCAAAATTCGCCATGGCCAGATGGCGACTAAAGTTGAACATGCAACCAAAGATTTAAGGATTTGGGCTGAAGTGAAATTGCTTAGCAGGAGTCGTTATTTAAAAAAAACTCTACAAAATACAAACAAGTAGGAGCCACTTATTAGGTAAACGTGATTCTCATTATGGCCCAGCTCGCTCCTATGGCCTCTATAGATCCAGGAACCTTTGTCTTCCACATTTCCCGTAATATCCCCAGCTACAATCATCATTCATATCAATCCACAGCTGTAAATGGGGCTTAAGTAGAGGTGGGGTGGAAGACAGATGGGGGTGTCATAATTGGCCTTACGCCCACGTGTAATCCGGGCAGAGGACAGTAGGACGGATGAATATTACAGCCCTGTGTGGATAGGATTAATTGCTAACACGAGATAGGTGACACAGTCTGCAGCTTATAACGACTTTATGATGCAGGTATACCTGGACACAGCAGGCAGGACCTATAGCTGCGTACAACGGCTATATTTTGTTGACATGGCCCAAAATATGCTGTCCTGCAGAATTAGAAGTCTGCAGGACCGAATGTCCTGCACAATGAAACAACTTCCACAAAGCCTGGATATGGTATGGCATTTCCCATTACCCTAAATTCAGTTCAATGACGCAGGCCACTTGACAGTTTCCGGGTGAACGTCACTGTCTGTGAAATGGCAATTGCATCTTATTCACGTGATATTGAATTAATTCCTAATCCTGTGGCTTTGAATTGACTGCCTTTATCATGTAAGCATGCACTCCCATGATTATTCACCTGGCTGGGCACTCAAAGGATGCGTCACTTCATTCTGGAATGGGTCCATTAGCCGCTGGCCATCCTCGAATACCTCTAATTATTGTCTGCCATTAGGGCCAGACGCCTGAGAGGGGTTTTCAGTCATTAGTTAAGAGTAGCAATTACAGTCCTGACTGGCGCATGGAGCTATCAGCCTGTAGATCCAATTCAGAGGCTGGAGGTAGATCCTAGCAGAAATTGGAGCGTGATGGCGAATCAGGATACCTATACCAATACTCTATATCTTATCTCTGTATGCAGTGCTGAAACATGAACAATGGGAGGCATTGTCATATCTAGCTATGGGGTATTCACAGCTACTATATGAACCTAGTGATAACAAGAAGCTGGCAATTAGTGAATAATAGATGATAGCTTTATTGTACAAAGTACATGCTGAACTCAGCGAATAGCTAGATGGTAATGCTGGCAGGTGTATTAGCACCTGGCTGTATATATACATAATGACCATCAGGTGTACCACCCCTAGTGACAGGGTGTGGTACGACTGCATACATTATAGGCGAGTATAGCATAGTGAGCAATAATGGATGTCGTATAAATGTTATAATGTACAATATATTAATGGAGTAAAAGCGGTCGAGTTCTCTACTTATCACAGCATTGCATGTCAAAACACCCTCCCCACCTAGGAAAAGTATGAAAGTAGTTTCCAGACAAACCCATTTATATACAGTGGGAGCTGATCTCTATTTTACTCCCGATAGAGACGATGCCATCGGCTGATTACCAATATGATAATCTATAGTATCTCGTGCACATCAAGGGGGGCTCTCAGTGGGCGTGGGGTCTACTGTAATCAATCAGTATTGCCTGCAGCATGCATGGTTTCAGTGGTGTTTGGCCAAGTCACACGCAACCCTCAGCCAAACCTTCTCATGTTCCAGTGCTGAACCCTGGCCGTGGTCTGAGTGGATATGCAGGATATAAGTGCAATGGTTGTGTCCCCAAATAAAGCATCCAAATCTCCTCATTTCATCCATCTATGAATCCCATGTCACTAAATAGCATCTCAACACGATTCCCCTGGTAACACTTACATACACCAAATGCAGTCCGATTTGGGCTGTTCACAATATCAAGTAATTGTAAAGCATGAAGGATACATGTAGATCAGATTTTTGGCAATTACCTGATATAACTTGAAAACACCTCTGCCAATGCTCCTATAAGAAAAAGGTCAGAGGTATTGCATGTTTGCATTTTTGAGAATTCTTCAATGTACAGGAAGGCGCAAGCTTGTTGCATTTGGGATGAATGATTATGGAATATGCACTGAAGATCCAGCAGGAACACCCCCTCCCCCCCGCCAGTGCAAACGCACTGATATATGCCACCATAGAGATAGAGACGCCATGATGCCACAGGTTGAATTGCCTGTCATCTTTGAGTGCTGTGGATAAGTTCGTAATGGAAAGGCTGTACGGAGAAAGGATAAGGCTCAGATGTAAAGCAGGTATGCAGGCAGACCAATGTATCCTGTGGTGTTTTATAATGGACTACCTGTACATTGTACATCTCCTATACCACTGTGATTTGGTCGACCCCCCCCCCCCCCCCCACTACTCCTGCTGCCTGCCCTGCATGGTATGGGTTGCTGCCATGTTCTGTACAAAACTTATGTAGCAAGCAATGAAAACTAATGGGTCTCTGGTCCAGAACCTGGTATAGCTGCCAGGGTTCTACCTCTCCCCAACACACAAGTGTTAGAACTGCATCTAGAAATCTGGTAGGAGAATGAACCTATATAATTATAGTAATAGGGTCAGTCACTCTGAGGGGCCACCAAGGCACCATATTGGTACCCCAGGCTTGGAAAACGTTGGCTATCCTCCTCCGTAGGAGGAGGGCAAAATGTTGGCCTATCCTCCAATAATTATGGTTGAATTTCAAACACCATAAGGTTGAGAATAGGAAAGGCAATTTGTGCAAGGCACTAATGATTTGTGCAAGGAATTAGACCTGCACAGTGGTTGACCTGGTATATGTATGAACACATTCAAAACAAAGTTGTATATGATGAGATATGTTGCATTTACTGTATCAAAATAATTTCAAATCATGCATTTTCTGTAGACTCCATACCCCCTCCCTCACCTCCCCACTTGCATTAGCACCACTGTTAGGATGGACCAACACCTTCACTAATCTCTTATCAGCCATCCCTATGGCAACCAGGAGATAAGGACACTCACTGAGGGCCAGTGTCCACCAGAGAGAGAGAGAGAGAGAGAGAGAGAGAGAGAGAGAGAGAGAGAGAGAGAGAGAGAGAGAGAGAGAGAGAGAGACTTTAGTTAGAACATGTCAGAGATATGACAAGAGTCTCCTATAGCGCAATGATACTTCGTATCAAAGTCAGGTCACTTCCTGAATTACCATTAGGCCATATTTAGTCAAAAGAAAAAATAATCATTCCATTATGTTGTATGAATAGGGACTCCACATTTTCTTAGTGCACTTTCCTCAATATGCCTTCTAGACACAACTCGGCCAAGGATGGTATAGGTTCCCTAGGATGTGTTACTGAAAGCATAGTCTATGGGAAGAGTGTAACAGGCCAGGCCACCCCTCTACGCCCCCTTAAAAGTAGGCTGCTTTGTGTGTTCAGTGTTGATTCCAATTGGCTGGAAGCGGCTTTGGAGCTGGTTCTGGTGACATGCACTGATAAGAACTGATAACATGGGACCAGCATGTCCCTGGAAGTGGGTGTTACCCAGGGACAAGGTACCATCATGGTATGTCCTATCAGTGGGGTTTACCTCAACCAGCAAAATTCAAAATGGTGGACCCACAGGACGTCCATACTAAGCCCTATAGAGGATTAGGTGGTTTATGGATCTGTGGTAAGCCTTTGTCAGGTTGATACCAGATGGTAAGAAAGAACTAAACCAAAAAATTCTGTTGAATCCAAAATTTATAGTCTTGATTCTCAGAAATTGATCAAAATTACCCAAAAATGAGGTTTGATGATGAAAATATTTTGAAAATGTACAAAAATAATATTGGAAAATATTGGAACTCTTTATAGATACAACACATAAACCAAAGTTCAGACCCAATCTACATATCCAAATGATTGCCTTTCTCTCAATCTGGCAAGGACTGTGCCTGTACATCGCTCTGCATATCCAACATACTGCCTATCCCTTAGTCTACCTATCACTCATACTGCCTATCTCATAAAGGCTAAAGCTGACGCCTCACCTTAACTAATCCTCTCTTAGCCTACTTCCCTTAGTCTACCTATCCTCAATCTGCCAATCATTCAGTTTACCTATCCCTCATGGTGCCTATCCCCCAGCCTGCATATCACTCATGCTTACTTTACATATCCCTCAGCCTCTTGACTTACCATGCTTATCTGTATATGCCTCACCATGCTTATCATTATGCTAGCTTTCTATCCAACTTGCTTCACATCCATCTTGATGTCTATTCCTCTCTTCCTATCCCCCATGCTGCATATCACTCATGCTATACCACATGGCAAAAAACATTTTTTAAGGTTAAAAAAGTTCTCTCTAGGTTCCTAAATTGTTCAAATGTTTGTTTAAAACATGCACTAAAAACATTTTAATGTTATATCAAAAGGTTTTTTATTAGGTAAAAAACAAAAACAAACATTAAAAACATTTTACAAACATTAAACAGATGTTGAAAAACAAACATCAGATGACATTTTATCATGTTCAAAAGTTTTTAAATGTACATATTTTCAACTTAAAATAAACGCTGGTCCTTTTGAATATTTTTCTACCCAAACCTATTTCAATCATTTAAAAACGTTAAAAAAATGTTTTTTTTTGTCATATGGGATCTATCCCACTTAGACAAAAAAAAAACGTTTTTCATGTAAAACAAATGTTCATTTCAGCATCTTAAGTTTGTTTTAAACGTAGATAAAACATGTACTCAAAAAAACGTTTTTTAAACCTCTACTTAGTTAGGTAGACTAAGGGATCCCACTTGGATAAAAAATGTGTTTTAAGGTTAAAATAACATTTTTATTTGGCTCCTAAGTTTGTGAAATGCTTTTTCAACGTTGAAATAACATCAAAACATGTACTCAAAAAAAACATTTTTTCACATATTATCAAAATGTTTTGTTTTATTTCAGGATAAAAATAAACGTAACATAAAAATGTTTATACAAATGTTTTTTAATGTTGAAAACTGGTTTAAAAACATGTTTTTAACATTTTTCAACATTTTTTTACCAACAATTTTACCCATACCTAATGAAAATGTTTGCAAACATTGAAAAAAACATTTTTTGCCAAGTGGGATATATACCATGAAGGATAGGCAACCTGAAGGATAGGTTAACTAAAGGATATGTAATATGGATGATAGGTAGATGTATGGTTGAGGTAGACTGTTTGATTGATACCTTAAGGGATAGGTTGACTTTGATTTGGTCATCATAATGAAGATTGGTCGTGATGGCCAGGAAAACTATAAAGTAAGGATAAATGATAGGACCTGTATTCAAAAGGATGGGCAACAAGGGGGATAGGGAGCATGTGTAAAAAACAGTTTAAGAGATGGGCATGGAGAGCACCTTGTAAGGTGAGCATTATTTAAAGGAATCATGGATGCTAGGTAATATGACAGAAGTCAAACATGAGGGATGTGCAGAGTTGGGAGATAGTCATCATGAGGGATAGGTAAAATGAATGATAGGCAGATTGAGGAGATAGGTAGACTAATGGAATGTACAGAGAAAGTTAGGTACAAAGGTATGAGGTGAATTTTGATCCTTTAAGCCTTTTGATGAAAAACCTGTTTTAACTCTAGATTTCAAGAGAGAGGTATTATGAGTGATAGGTAGACTAAGGGATGGGCAGTATGTTGGATAGGCAGAACCATGAACAGGCAGTAATTGTCAGGTTGAGAGATAGGAAGACATCGGGATAATATTATGTAGATTGAGGTACTGACTTTGATTAGCATGTTGCCTTTATAGATGCAAGTCCCAATAATTTTCAATATTACTTTTGTACATTTTTTAAAAATTCTCATCATCAAACCTCATTTTTAGATACTTTCAGTCAATTTCTGAGAATCAAGATCACAAATTTTGGATTCAGCAGGAATATCAGTCTGATAAAGATTATTTGCATCTCCATAAACCCCATTATCTTACATAGGACTCAATACTAAACAAAAAAGGGAGCCTACTTTTAAGGGGGGTAGAGGGGGGGTCTGTACTATAGGACTCTATGAAGTAACACATCCTAGGGAACCTATACCATCCTTGACCCGGCCACATTATTCATGAGTATAAGAATAGAGAGTTCCTTTGTACAGGAATATGTGAAGTGCTCAACCTCAGCATTTTTGAATATTTAAATCATAGTTAGAAGGAGGGTTGTTGGCATAGGAATATCCGATACTTCAGCCGGCTCTTCTGGGAAGGTGAGCAAAATTGGGATTTTATTCACTTGAAATGGCGTTTCCATGGTAATAAATTAGCTGAATATGAGAAAGGATATTTCATAGGCAGGTCTGAGCCGAGGCTGAGAAGAAACCCCAAACTTAAGAAAATGGCCATTTCTGACCCTGCTTCCCTCTGATCACTGGACCATGACCACCCTGTAGTGGTGTGCACCCAATCAGAACATGAGTTGATATTACTGTCTGGGTGGTACTAAGGTGTGAATGCAACCCCTTCCACCTATCTTTACCTACTGTACCCTTAGGGAAGCCACATTCAAACATATATTTAGTCAATAAATTGCTAATTGATTTTCCTGACTATGAGGGTACATATCTCAAATATCATAGAATTTTCTTGTGGCAAATACTATGAGCTTTTACATGGACTGAAACTCAACACAAAAATCGGAAATATGTTTTAGTGGTGTCTACAGGCAAGTTTAATTGTAATTTGGTGACAAAGTACATGGTTTCCTTCACATATATAATGTAATTTGTCATGCTGAAGCTGATCCTGGGTAGATAGGTGTTCCTCTCTTATGTAGTGCTATCACCAAAATCACAAAAGTAATAGAAAAGGGTATGAATACAATTTTCATGTCACTTGGATATTGTACTTAGATGTATCCATTCAGGGCTAGAAATGGCCACGCGCATACACCTATGGCTGGGGCCATACAGAGTGCGGTCTCCAACCTGATAGATCTACTCTGCAATGTTCTAGTTGACAACAATCAGGTATTCCACAGATAACAACAGTACGTCATGTCTGGGTTCTACCACCACCATGGGGGTTGATATTATAGGTTGCCATGTTGATAATCAGAAATATCTTTGCCTGCTCTAGTGACCACTTACCAGGCAAATATCAAGTCCATATTTTATACGTTATGTAGTGGACTTCGTTACTTGACCACTTAAGGTTTTGCATAAATGCCCTATAGACCAGCAATGCGTAATATCACGAGGCTATACACCCAGCAAGAGTAAGGCTATACTTATAGCAGTGCTAGGCAAAGGTTGAACATTGCTGTATTTTATGCTGTGTTGAATATTACATGTGTGATTATACAGTCATCTTGGCAGATGAGACCATGGTGCTCACTGATGCCTAATACAGTATGCACATGGATATAGCTAACGATTAACTACATCTAAAGAAGTAACATCCTACCTCTGGAAATGAGACTGGCCTTCCCCAGCTAATCTGAATCTAATGGTTCAGTATATTCTTCATCTGGAGATAAAGGCCTACTACAGAATGTTACTAGCCCGGACCAGAAGGCAGTATCTACTTCTCCTATCAGTGGCTACTGAGAATATACTGATCAACAACTGCATATTGCAGTAGGCACTGCTGAAATACTTCCAAAAGAGCTGACTCTACACTGCATTTTTAGTCTAGAGTCAGTAGTGTACTGACTCTCAACTGAATATGCACTGCATTTTCAGGTAAGTAATATATAATGCATAGACTTGCACGAGTTGGCTTCAGGGGGTGATAGAAGCATGAGCCGTAGGCGAATGCTTATATCAAACCACTGAAGCCAACGAGTGCAAGTCTATGCATTATATATTGCGCTTATAACACAGTTTTCACCATTAATTCTCAGTATTTACCTTCAAAAATGATTTAATCCATTCATTTCTTATGCGAGTCGACAGGACGGCCCTCCGCCATCTTGGTTTCATGTTGTCGTATGCTTAGGCTGGCGAACTCCTCAAACTCCAACTCTCATAGACCTACTACTGCGAACACGTCGAGACAGGGCTGCGCCAGTCTAAAATATAATCCATTCTGTACACACCAGGCGGTGGCACCTGTAGTGTTTACAGAACGGGGAAGACGCACGGCAAGTCGCTCGATTCGAAAGTTTAATAATTTTTTATATCAAATACAGCCATAATATCAAGGAATCTAGTCGACAGAGAGGTAGAATATGGTTTCAACTATGTTATGTCCAAAGCATTTCGCTATATTTGGTCTATAAGCTTCAAAAATGGAGAATTTACTTTCGTGTCACAGTAGGTTTCAACATGTCCGCCCCGCTGTCCGCGCGCCGTGAGTTTTGGGTGCTCTATCGCCAGATATAGGAATCGATATTATCCATTTTCGGCACTGAAAACTCTCTTTATGTAGGGCGTAAATGTACTGAATTATCAAGTATTCTTTTGGTCACCATCATGACACTTTTTTTTCACTAGTGTACATGTATCATTGATTATTACAAAGCTGCTGTCTTATCACCTTAACATGGCATTCTAGTATAGCAGTACTTTATCAGACATTTCTACTCTTACCCATTGCTATGGTAGAAGTTAGCCAGTACTACTGAATCAGTACTGCCCTAGCCCCCTCCTACATGAGTTGCATGCAGTACTAGCAAGGATAGTACAGTATAGGATGGGTTACTTCATACAGTCCTATAGTGAAGGCCACCCCCCCCCCCTCCGATGAAACTAGGTGCTTTGTGTGTTCAGTATTGGGCCCTATGTAGTATAAGGGGGTTTATGGACCTATCATCTATCTTCATGAATGGGATACCAAATGAAATGAAGAGACCATCTAAACCAAAAAAAATCCTGCTTAATCCAAAAATGATGGTCTTTATTCTCAGAATTTGACCAAAAGTACCCACAAATGATATTTGATGAGGCACTCCTTACCATGTCTTCAATTTTACTTTCGAATTCAATCATAAAAATAATATCTATGGACTAATTTTTCTAAAAGTATAATGCCCGTCCTACAATGAATCTGCCGGGGCTGAGCTGGAGGTGTCTTCAAACTTGGAATTATTTAGACAAAGGTTAACAACATTCCGAGTGCACGTCTGTATCTGTTTCATGTGATTTCTGGACTAGATTACTGGTCACAACTTAATTTCATTGGGCCTCATAGTTTGTTATTTTTTTCTCATGGTTTTATGAGAAACTGGGATTTTACCATTGGCTGTTGTGGAATTACCCTTATCATTATTCATTGTCAGGGACGTTTTCCCACCCGCCGTTAGGCAAGGATACATTAATGGCAACTTACTCATAGTATAGCCACGAGGAGACACCTCATAATATGTATACTAAGTAGATGGCAAGGGACATGTGAGACTAAATTCAACACACTAGATATAGATACAATAGAGAATGTTGCATATACACAGTACATACGTCATTTACTGAGGGCATTCTTAACGTGTCTTTTTGTGGGTAGCCTCTGAATGCCTTTGACCCCATGATAATAAGCTGAGCGTTAATAAAAGTTTGATTAACCTATGTTAACTCTAAGCTTCAGATCACCCCTAGTACTTATGTGCTACCCCTAGTACTTATATATGACTACATCGTCAGGATATAGGGTGAATTTACAGTTTTGGATAACGTCAGAAATCTGTAATGAACAGTACAAAATTCAGGGAGCCCAAAATTGAACCTTGCATTCACTCTAGATTTAACAGGCGAGGAACCAAAGAGGACCCCGTGCACCCTATGTGTCCCAGATATATGCAGTCGGCTATTTCTTCAATGTTCTATTTATATTCAACCTGTTAATTTGGGCAATTAGAGTAGGATGATGCGCACAATCAAATGCTTCACAAAAGTCTATAAAACAGGCAACAATAATATGACCGTTTTCTCTAGATTCAGAGATCCATCACTACATTGAAGATGGCATACATAGTCCCAATTCGGGCAAACCCCAAATTGCTTATCTGATCAGATATTGGCTTCTTCCAGGTGTTCACTCAGTAACTGGAACCTTTTCTAATGACTTGGCAGGCAGGGGTCGCAATGGAGTGGGGCGCCAATTCTTAAAGTATTTAGATTACCCTTATTTGGAATCAGGACTAGCAAACCTTTTGACCATGACATAGGGAGTTGCGGAAGGTCGTGGTAAGCTCTGGTATTAAAACCAGTAAACCACCCTTGTCATTTTCACAAGACTAAGCACGGTGTCCGTTAGTTGATAAAGGTCCATTGATAATCAGGATCCCTTGACTTGTGAAAATCATTCCAGTCTAAATCCACCAGAAATACCTTTATATCACCAGGATCATATTTTTTTTTTATAGATTCTACCATTAAAACTGAGGCCGCATTTTTTTCTCTCAGAGTTTCTTTCTGGCCGCATAGACAGGAAAATTATATGCTACCATGAAACTTGCAAACCCTGAATGACTTACTATATCTCAGTATGTTAAATTTTGTCAAGACATGTCCCCCCAGTGGTAGCTTCATTTGGCCATAGGTATCTTGACATTTTGCTCGAGCAACCTTTTAGAACCAGTGGCATTCCTATATCCCTTACATTTACGTTATGTTAGTTTATCAATTCATATTGCTTGAATTTTCAATTCAGGCACCATGAGCTCTAAATGAAGGCATGTTTTATAATGTGGTGCTGGATCATGTATATGTTAATAAACCGCCGGCTGTGGTGCGTGTCCTGCCATTTCTGAATATTGTTTTCCTGCCACAATAGAATAATGTATCATCTATATTATCTATTGCCCGAGAATAGTTCACAATGAGCAGGCGGAAGGGGTCATGAGATGTACATGTAATATACCGGGGCACCAAGCCGGGGGAGTAGTCACAAACCTTGATTCAGTGCCTAAACAAGACACAGCCACAAAGGGCAACGCAGCCTGCGCAATAAATGCCGAGGGGCTCCTCAGTCC
Source organism: Acholoe squamosa (assembly GCA_949317995.1). NCBI lineage: Eukaryota > Metazoa > Annelida > Polychaeta > Phyllodocida > Polynoidae > Acholoe > Acholoe squamosa. Next base: position 48,361,993 of record OX439036.1, on the reverse strand, counting down.
TCAGCAGATTAAGTATTTAGTTCATGTATACTTATACGTTGTCTCACAATGACACAGACCGTCTACAATGTATACATTCTGTAAAGCAGACGAAACAGAATTAGTCCACACGGGTAGGCTTGTAAGGAGCGCCTTGTTTAAGCTATTGGGCTGTGGGAAATATTGTATAAAATAAGGAACTGTGCTTTATAAGTTATAGTATACTGAAGCCCGGACATAAAAAGTATTCAAGAGCTTAGGTGGTGCTGGAAGTTAGGTATAAGCAAAATAGCACAGTGTAGCACATCTGCCCTGGCGCCCCCCCCCCCCCCCGCCCCCGACAAGTCCACACAAGCGTTCATTTCATGTTCTATACATGTGTCTTAAATAGGCACTAGGAGTAACAATACTTTGTAAAAGTAAATCTCTAATTCCCAAAATGTTGCCATGTGGCGGGCTGGCCTTAGATCAGAGGTATATGGCACATGTTTATATGGCAGATAGGTGGACACCTGCCATCACCCACCACTTCTGGTAGCCGCCATTGAGGGTGGGAATAAAGATGAGACGATTTATGGGGAGACCAGCCAAGACCAGGATTTATTAGATGTTGGTTTTGAGCAGATAAATCACACACAGGTGTAATCTAAACACATGGCTAGCCACCATATAGGCTGGTATGGAGGTCTGTCGGGAACATTACTATAGATAAATCGTGACTAGACGTGTTTACCTCAGATTTCTTTCTACATAAAGGAGGACTCCTGGGACAGAGGTCTCTAAACTAAGGAACTTAATCACCCGGGGGACACTGACTCTTTGATTGGTAGTATCAACTGCGAAACTACAGCCCCCCTTTTTTGCCATTTCACAGCCCCTTAAAATACAGCTCAATTTTTTACAACCCACCCCCTTTTTGGGGCCCTCGTCCATGTAAATTAAGTTTTTTGACAATAATACTCAGGAATTTTCACCCTTGGAGTGATTACATGGAATATCCAAGTTATTTCCTTTACATGCATGTTTTAATAAGTATCAACAGCCCCCTAATCTTAAGATTTTATTCAGTCAACAGCCCCCCTTTTTACCCCCTTGGACGCATCAACAGCCACCGCTCCGCGGGGTCGGTACCACAGTTGGTACCCAAACCGAGGCCCAGTGCCCCCCCCTTGGGCTTAATTGGACTATAAGCTTTCTCTCGATCATCGCACAGCACGGCCACATGGGTTGATATTAAAAAAAGACAGGGAAATTTTCTGGAAATGGGGAATGAAAGATCAATTTTCTTCCAGATAAATCCAGAATACTCATGAATGTATTACTCTGACTCTACATGGATGTTTGGCATGATAAGACAAGACTGTGCATGGACACTTGGTGTATCGAGCACTTGTATCATGGCAACAAATAAACATGATGCCTTAAAGCATAATGCCGTCCTAAAGGGTTAGGGACACTTAACACTGAGAGTGGTGGCTATGTATACTTTATAGCATTCCCAAAGGCCAATGCATCTACCACTTTATGGCAATTTTGCAATAAACCATGTGAAATGGGGTCATTACCCACCCCTTATTCCTCAAAGTCGATCCTTTTATACCTATAGATCCCCATCCTTTGGTAGATGGAGGGGAGAGATGATTACACTTAAAGGTGATCCATCACTACATTGAAGATGGCATACATAGTCCCAATTCGGGCAAACCCCAAATTGCTTATCTGATCAGATATTGGCTTCTTCCAGGTGTTCACTCAGTAACTGGAACCTTTTCTAATGACTTGGCAGGCAGGGGTCGCAATGGAGTGGGGCGCCAATTCTTAAAGTATTTAGATTACCCTTATTTGGAATCAGGACTAGCAAACCTTTTGACCATGACATAGGGAGTTGCGGAAGGTCGTGGTAAGCTCTGGTATTAAAACCAGTAAACCACCCTTGTCATTTTCACAAGACTAAGCACGGTGTCCGTTAGTTGATAAAGGTCCATTGATAATCAGGATCCCTTGACTTGTGAAAATCATTCCAGTCTAAATCCACCAGAAATACCTTTATATCACCAGGATCATATTTTTTTTTTATAGATTCTACCATTAAAACTGAGGCCGCATTTTTTTCTCTCAGAGTTTCTTTCTGGCCGCATAGACAGGAAAATTATATGCTACCATGAAACTTGCAAACCCTGAATGACTTACTATATCTCAGTATGTTAAATTTTGTCAAGACATGTCCCCCCAGTGGTAGCTTCATTTGGCCATAGGTATCTTGACATTTTGCTCGAGCAACCTTTTAGAACCAGTGGCATTCCTATATCCCTTACATTTACGTTATGTTAGTTTATCAATTCATATTGCTTGAATTTTCAATTCAGGCACCATGAGCTCTAAATGAAGGCATGTTTTATAATGTGGTGCTGGATCATGTATATGTTAATAAACCGCCGGCTGTGGTGCGTGTCCTGCCATTTCTGAATATTGTTTTCCTGCCACAATAGAATAATGTATCATCTATATTATCTATTGCCCGAGAATAGTTCACAATGAGCAGGCGGAAGGGGTCATGAGATGTACATGTAATATACCGGGGCACCAAGCCGGGGGAGTAGTCACAAACCTTGATTCAGTGCCTAAACAAGACACAGCCACAAAGGGCAACGCAGCCTGCGCAATAAATGCCGAGGGGCTCCTCAGTCCTCAGCAGATTAAGTATTTAGTTCATGTATACTTATACGTTGTCTCACAATGACACAGACCGTCTACAATGTATACATTCTGTAAAGCAGACGAAACAGAATTAGTCCACACGGGTAGGCTTGTAAGGAGCGCCTTGTTTAAGCTATTGGGCTGTGGGAAATATTGTATAAAATAAGGAACTGTGCTTTATAAGTTATAGTATACTGAAGCCCGGACATAAAAAGTATTCAAGAGCTTAGGTGGTGCTGGAAGTTAGGTATAAGCAAAATAGCACAGTGTAGCACATCTGCCCTGGCGCCCCCCCCCCCGCCCCCGACAAGTCCACACAAGCGTTCATTTCATGTTCTATACATGTGTCTTAAATAGGCACTAGGAGTAACAATACTTTGTAAAAGTAAATCTCTAATTCCCAAAATGTTGCCATGTGGCGGGCTGGCCTTAGATCAGAGGTATATGGCACATGTTTATATGGCAGATAGGTGGACATCTGCCATCACCCACCACTTCTGGTAGCCGCCATTGAGGGTGGGAATAAAGATGAGACGATTTATGGGGAGACCAGCCAAGACCAGGATTTATTAGATGTTGGTTTTGAGCAGATAAATCACACACAGGTGTAATCTAAACACATGGCTAGCCACCATATAGGCTGGTATGGAGGTCTGTCGGGAACATTACTATAGATAAATCGTGACTAGACGTGTTTACCTCAGATTTCTTTCTACATAAAGGAGGACTCCTGGGACAGAGGTCTCTAAACTAAGGAACTTAATCACCCGGGGGACACTGACTCTTTGATTGGTAGTATCAACTGCGAAACTACAGCCCCCCTTTTTTGCCATTTCACAGCCCCTTAAAATACAGCTCAATTTTTTACAACCCACCCCCTTTTTGGGGCCCTCGTCCATGTAAATTAAGTTTTTTGACAATAATACTCAGGAATTTTCACCCTTGGAGTGATTACATGGAATATCCAAGTTATTTCCTTTACATGCATGTTTTAATAAGTATCAACAGCCCCCTAATCTTAAGATTTTATTCAGTCAACAGCCCCCCTTTTTACCCCCTTGGACGCATCAACAGCCACCGCTCCGCGGGGTCGGTACCACAGTTGGTACCCAAACCGAGGCCCAGTGCCCCCCCCTTGGGCTTAATTGGACTATAAGCTTTCTCTCGATCATCGCACAGCACGGCCACATGGGTTGATATTAAAAAAAGACAGGGAAATTTTCTGGAAATGGGGAATGAAAGATCAATTTTCTTCCAGATAAATCCAGAATACTCATGAATGTATTACTCTGACTCTACATGGATGTTTGGCATGATAAGACAAGACTGTGCATGGACACTTGGTGTATCGAGCACTTGTATCATGGCAACAAATAAACATGATGCCTTAAAGCATAATGCCGTCCTAAAGGGTTAGGGACACTTAACACTGAGAGTGGTGGCTATGTATACTTTATAGCATTCCCAAAGGCCAATGCATCTACCACTTTATGGCAATTTTGCAATAAACCATGTGAAATGGGGTCATTACCCACCCCTTATTCCTCAAAGTCGATCCTTTTATACCTATAGATCCCCATCCTTTGGTAGATGGAGGGGAGAGATGATTACACTTAAAGGTGGGCGTAGAAGTATAGAGAATATTCGAGCTGCTGTAGTGCCATAGAAACATGCTTATTGTGCAACACTACCGTAAACTCCCGCGTATAAGACACGTCCTCTACGCCAAACAAAATGCTGGGGAGTCTTATAGCTTTCTCTAAAGTTGGGGGGGCGTCTTATATGAGGGGTAATTTTACTATAGAAATGTACTAATATTGCAATTTCCATCCTTAAAATGTGCGTCTTATACGCGAAAATGCTTTCCCCAAGAAGGGGGTGCGTCCTATACGCGCACCGCGTCTTCTACGCGGGAGATTACGGTACCTATCAAATAGGAAAAGGTCAGATTCCCACCGACACCGACTGTACATTAAAATGGCATTAATCTAACCCGGTTTCTGCTATCTGAGATGTTGATTTCCCTAGGTCTTAGCACCTCGGCAATTTACTTTGTCCTGTACAGCAAACTGTGATACAGGTTGTACACAGCCTACTGCCCTTCATTAATTGCAGTGTTCTTTTCCTGTTGGGACCTTCATGCTTTTGTGTAGGCCTGTGGGACACATCTTTGACATTCAAATCAATCGGTTTTTTTCTAAATTATTATTTACCTTGTACTAAAGCTAATCATGGAAATATTCCACACGTTGCATAAAGTTGCAATATAAGGGCGGCAGGGGTTTCGACAGAGATCCAGCAGGTGATGGGGATAGTGGGTGTGGCGGGGATAGTTGTATTGGAATAGATCTATAAACAAATATGACAAAACACAACATAAACATATTTAACTCATGAGTGACTCCTTTACAAACCCGATCAATATAATTTTACATTTAGAAATCCCGGAATTATATTGTCAGGGTCTGGAAGCCTGATGATCAAATCAGGCAGAGGTAGGTTTTGGTGGGAGAGTCGCTTTTAACAAACGTTGAAAAACGTTGCTGAAGCACTACGAAATTAATATCTGGATATTTTCTGTATACCTAGGGTGGTGATTTTGAAGCCAGATGGATTTGAACCACCACCCTCAGCCCTTATTTACAGACCAGTCATCTTTACCTAGCTGAGTCACTCAGTGTTTATGTCGGGAGACAGATGGGTATATATTTGTATATATGATGAGATCGGACACTAGGTTATACAGAAGCTGTCAGTGGCAGAAGACTAATAGTATGAAGTGGTGGCTGCTGCCATACCAGCTTCACCCCCTCAAGATGAATAGTTTTATTATGCCCCACACACATTCAGACTAGTATCAATCATGTTAGACATTGCTGCTAGTGTGAGCGGCCCCCAGTCTCCGTCACCTATTACCCCAGTTGGTGATTAGATTCTACTCTGGGAAGGGCGCACCTCCGGCTGGGGTGAAATAGATGAAGGTAGCTCTGGGGGTAAACATGGATGTGTGGTGTTTAAGTAAAAGTCCCAATCTGCCATAGGATGTGATGGGTGTGAACAGCTGAAGATTTTCACCATCGCCATGTGGATGCTGGCAGACGTAAATCTAATGAGACCTTGGAACCTAACTTGATGTTCTGATGTTTGCAGTAAAACACACAGTGCATCTTGTGGCAGTCCTAGCTGTCTTGATGTTCTGATGTTTGCAGTAAAACACACAGTGCATCTTGTGGCAGTCCTAGCTGCCCTGATGTTCTGCTGTTTGCAGTAAAATGCAGAGTGCATCATGTGGAAGTCCTAGCTGCCTTGTTGTTCTGATGTTTGCAGTAAAACGCACAGTGCATCTTGTGGCAGTCATAGCTGCCTTGATGTTCTGATGTTTGCAGTAAAACGCACAGTGCATCTTGTGGCAGTCCTAGCTGCCTTGATGTTCTGCTGTTTGCAGTGAAACGCACAGTGCATCTTGTGGCAGTCTTAGCTGACTTTATGTTCTGCTGTTTGCAGTAAAACACACAGTGCATCTTGTGGCAGTCATAGCTGCCTTGATGTTCTGATGTTTGCAGTAAAACGCACAGTGCATCTTGTGGCAGTCATAGCTGCCTTGATGTTCTGCTGTTTGCAGTAAAACGAACAGTGCATCTTGTGGCAGTCATAGCTGCCTTGATGTTCTGCTGTTTGCAGTAAAGCACACAGTGCATCTTGTGGCAGTCTTAGCTGACTTGATGTTCTGCTGTTTGCAGTAAAACACACAGTGCATCTTGTCGCAGTCCTAGCTGCCTTGATGTTCTGCTGTTTGCAGTAAAGCACACAGTGCATCTTGTGGCAGTCAAAGCTGTCTTGATGTTCTGATGTTTGCAGTAAAACACAGAGTGCATCTTGTGGCAGTCCTAGCTGCCTTGATGTTCTGATGTTTGCAGTAAAACACACAGTGCATCTTATGGCAGTCATAGCTGACTTGATATTTTGCTGTTTGCAGTAAAACACACAGTGCATCTTGTGGCAATCCTAGCTGCCTTGATGTTCTGTTGTTTGTAGTAAAACACACAGTGCATCTTGTGGCAGTCCTACCTGTCTTGATGTTCTGATGTTTGCAGTAAAACACACAGTGCATCCTGTGGCAGTCATAGCTGCCTTGATATTCTGCTGTTTGCAGTAGAATGCAGAGTGCATCTTGTGGCAGTCATAGCTGTCTTGATGTTCTGATGTTTGCAGTAAAACAAATAGTGCATCTTGTGGCAGTCATAGCTGCCTTGATGTTCTGATGTTTGCAGTAAAATGCAGAGTGCATCTTGTGGCAGTCCTGGCTGCCTTGATGTTCTGCTGTTTGCAGTAAAACCCAGAGTGCACCTTGTGGCAGTCTTAGCTGCCTTAATGTTCTGCTGTTCACAGTAAAACACACAGTACATCTTCTGGCAGTCCTGGCTGCCTTGATGTTCTGATGTTTGCAGTAAAACACACAGTGCATCTTCTGGCAGTCCTGGCTGCCTTGATGTTCTGATGTTTGCAGTAAAACACACAGTGCATCTTGTGGCAGCCCTAGCTGCCTTGATGTTCTGATGTTTGCAGTAAAACACACACTGCATCTTGTGGTAGTCATAGCTGCCTTGATGTTCTGATGTTTGCAGTAAAAATCAGAGTGCATCTTGTGACAGTCCTAGCTGCGTTGATATTCTGCTGTTTGCAGTAGAATGCAGAGTGCATCTTGTGACAGTCATAGCTGTCTTAATGTTCTGATGTTTGCAGTAAAACACACAGTGCATCTTGTGGCAGTCATAGCTGCCTTGATGTTCTGATGTTTGCAGTAAAATGTAGAGTGCATCTTGTGGCAGTCTTAGCTGCCTTGATATTCTGCTGTTTGCAGTAAAACGCAGAGTGCACCTTGTCGCAGTCCTAGCTGCCTTGATGTCCTGATGTTTGCAGTAAAACACACAGTGCATCTTGTGGCAGCCATAGCTGTATTAATAGTCTGATGTTTGCAGTAAAACACACTGTGCATCTTGTGGCAGTCATACCTGCCTTGATGTTCTGATGTTTGCAGTAAAATGCAGAGTGCATCTTGTGGCAGTCCTAGCTGCATTGATATTCTGCTGTTTGCAGTAAAACGCAGAGTGCACCTTGTCGCATTCCTAGCTGCCTTGATGTCCTGATGTTTGCAGTAAAACACACAGTGCATCTTGTGGCAGTCCTGGCTGCCTTGTGGTTCTGCTGTTTGCAGTAAAACACACAGTGCATCTTGTGGCAGTCTTAGCTGCCTTGATGGCCTGATGTTTGCAGTAAAGCACACAGTGCATCTTGTGGCAGTCTTAGCTGCCTTGATGTCCTGATGTTTGCAGTAAAACACACAGTGCATCTTGTGGCAGTCCTGGCTGCCTTGATGTTCTGCTGTTTGCAGTAAAACACACAGTGCATCTTGTGGCAGTCTTAGCTGCCTTGATGTTCTGATGTTTGCAGTAAAACACACAGTGCATCTTGTGGCAGTCCTGGCTGCCTTGATGTTCTGATGTTTGCAGTAGAGCACACAGTGCATCTTGTGGTAGTCTTAGCTGTCTTGATGTTCTGATGTTTGCAGTAAAACACACAGTGCATCTTGTGGCAGTCCTGGCTGCCTTGATGTTCTGCTGTTTGCAGTAAAACACACAGTACATCTTGTGGCAGTCCTGGCTGCCTTGATGTTCTGCTGTTTGCAGTAAAACACACAGTGCATCTTGTGGCAGTCATAGCTGCCTTGAAGGGTAATATTACCGTGCACCCCAAACTCTGATATGGCTGGCTTTAGGCCCTATCTTAATGATATACGTCTGGTCTCATAAACATAACGTTGAGTATGTCTAGCATTTGAACACTCACACTGATAGTTTGTCTAAGTTTCTTTGAATACAATTGTGTTAATGACTTCTAATCATTCACTGCTTCAGCTTTTGGTTGTTTTACAGCAGCAGGCAATCAAAGTTATGTACTTTATAACTTAATCATGAAATGTACAGCTTAAGGGCAGGCCGTTTTACTGCAGATGACTGGAGAAAACGATTTAAAACCAATAACCCTAGGCTTAACGACACATCGACTATTCTCTACTATCTATTTACCGTTAGGTTTCAGCCCTGGGAAGTCAGCTTATTCTTGTATCTATGACATCCAGGGACTATTGGGATATCAAAATGTGAAATTTGCCTTATTACTCAGACCTCAGTATCCACCAGTATCACAGCTGCCAATCTCCTTTAACCAGTTGAGCTTACTAAGGACGCGAAAGCTTCGCTTTTACTTGGTCGCTCTTCGCTGGCTTCCGACTTGTGACATATTAGTGCTATATATACCTGCCGGCAACCAGCGTGTCCGGTGGCCACCTAACGACACCTGAGCTGGGTCAAGGAGCAGGAGGAAACTAGGAAATAACCTCATGTGTCGGCCATTGCGCCCCTACCTCCCTACCCCGTATTTACATGCCATACCCATCCTGCCACCCCAGAAATGAGAGCCCTAGGGGGGCCTACAAATCATGTAGCTACTACACATCCATATATATATACCAGGATTATTCATCTGAGGGAGGGTGACGGTGGGGAAAACATACAGACACGCGAAGTATTGATATGCTGTTTTCATATTCAACTAGTCCTACCATAATTAGAAATTGTATCGAAAACTATGTTGCCTATCTTCCCCATCCATATGTTCTTTCAACATTATGCTTGGAGCTTGCGCTACCGTTGCCATGAAACCATACCTATGATTAATTCTGAGACAGTGTTAAAAATACCCACCAAACTGCAAGCAAATTACTTGGTCCAGAGGATTATATACTGAACATGACGGGTACTTTAAGGAATTTAATGAATGGATGATGATTTCAGGAGTTGTCAGGGAGTCCTGGCAGGACAAGCAGGAGACAGATCCTCAACCACAGCTGTCAGTGTTTGTTACCGTCGCGTGAGATGGGGGTAGGACATGTTGATTCAGTATTGAATTTCCTTCCAATTCATATTAAACGAAGGCAGTTTATCTCAAATGCCAGTCACATCAGGGCGACCTTTCATTACAGCCAACAGAGTGAATATGTAAAGCAGGTTCTCACTAAAACACAGAGTGATGTTGCAGAAGGCTGCCTGGATTATGTGAAGGTTGGCAGTGGATGTACAAGGTGAGTGTGAGGATGGTGGGCTTGTAAGGTATTACCATAATGGTATCCACATTATACCGGACCGTTTAATTAAGGATCAAGCAACCAGCATGTTCTTCGTTTTCACATGATCCCAGTCTGTCAATGGAATGTTACTGAAATATTTCATTATTTAGTCATACCCCTGCCTCCCCTCGAGGTTGCAGGTTCCCTAGTAGGGAGCACCATTGATTGATCTGCTACCTAGAGAGATAAGTACTGATAGCCAGCATGATGGGTACCAGGTGTTATGTAATTCACCCTAAAAAGTCTGCATTGAATGAAGGGTATTTATTCATTGGTCCATAATATATCCCGCTATGTCGGTATACTACTCACATGTGTGACTATTGACAGACAACTGCAGCAGTGACAACTTGATATACTACTCAAATATATTAGACTAATGAAACAGGACAGGCAACTGCAGCTGTGACAATTTTTATATTATCACCAAGAGATATGAGACTGAAGCAGGGATTTGAAGAAAACTGCAGCTTCACCTACTTTCATATACTACTCACAGACATGAGACTACTGAAACAGGGCTTTGAAGACAACTGCACCTGCGACTACTTTCATATACTACTCACAGAAGTGAGACTACCCGGACCAGAAGGCAGTATCTACTTCTCCTATCAGTAGCTACTGAGAATATGCTGATCAACAACTGAATTTTGCAGTAGGTACTGCTGAAATACTTCCAAAACAGCTGACTCTACACTGCATATTCAGTATAGACTCAGTAGTCTACTGACTATCAACTGAGTATGCACTGCATTTTCAGGCTAGAATCAGTAGTCTACTGACTCTCAACTGAATCTTAATAGATACCAAAAATGTCACACTCTGTGCAGCAGCATAGATGCAGTAGTCTACTGACTATCTACTGGTATCACTCTGTCCATTCATCGATTATTTATTGGGCTACTGACCTGATGCTTCTGAGACAGTCCATAGTGTAAATGTCAGTATGGTTGTGAACAGTAATCAAAAGATTCAGTTATGAAATTCTGAAACTATCCAGTGTTTGTTAAGAAAAGCATAATTATACCTTTGCATATGATTGTTATTGAGTGCCAGTAATGGATACACATGGATGTTGGGGTGTGTGAAAGCGAGGAATTAGTCACTGACTTTATGTAGGGCATAAATGTACTGAATCATCAAGTATTATTTTGGTAACCATCATGCCACTTTATTTTTTACATAGTATACATGTAATATCGATAATTACAAAGCTGCTGTCTTATGACCTTAACATCAATAAAATGCAAGGCATTCTACTATAGCAGTACTTTATCAGACATGCCTACTCTTACCTTCTTGCTATGATAGAAGTTACCCTGTACTACTGAATCAATACTGCCCCCCTCCTATATGAGTTGCATGCACTACTAGGGAGTAATGACAGCTCCACATATCTGATGGGGTGGTGGCTCAGGGGGCTAATGTGTTGGTACAGTAATCAGAAGATCCCAAGTTCAAATCTAGCAGGGACCACCTAGAAAGGCATTGGTAGTGCCAGTACTAAAGCAGCGGCTGCTCCTTTTATGCTTCTACCTGCCCCCAGCAGTAGTTTTCAGTATGATCTACTGCTCACCTACTGCTATAGCAGCAGTCATGCGGTAGTGCTGATTGAACACTGCCCCAACCCCATATATGGTCATGCAGCATTAAATAAGTAGATACTGTTTAAATGCTGCCATCTCATTTACATAATTGGGACAACTGATTCAATACTGTTTGCATGCTGCTAATACTACTGTTCTACTACTGAACCACTGCTGCCATGTTCTGTGTGCTGAGCAGTAGAATGCCAATTGTTACCGTCGCGTGAGATGGGGGTAGGACATGTTGATTCAGTATTGAATTTCCTTCCAATTCATATTAAACGAAGGCAGTTTATCTCAAATGCCAGTCACATCAGGGCGACCTTTCATTACAGCCAACAGAGTGAATATGTAAAGCAGGTTCTCACTAAAACACAGAGTGATGTTGCAGAAGGCTGCCTGGATTATGTGAAGGTTGGCAGTGGATGTACAAGGTGAGTGTGAGGATGGTGGGCTTGTAAGGTATTACCATAATGGTATCCACATTATACCGGACCGTTTAATTAAGGATCAAGCAACCAGCATGTTCTTCGTTTTCACATGATCCCAGTCTGTCAATGGAATGTTACTGAAATATTTCATTATTTAGTCATACCCCTGCCTCCCCTCGAGGTTGCAGGTTCCCTAGTAGGGAGCACCATTGATTGATCTGCTACCTAGAGAGATAAGTACTGATAGCCAGCATGATGGGTACCAGGTGTTATGTAATTCACCCTAAAAAGTCTGCATTGAATGAAGGGTATTTATTCATTGGTCCATAATATATCCCGCTATGTCGGTATACTACTCACATGTGTGACTATTGACAGACAACTGCAGCAGTGACAACTTGATATACTACTCAAATATATTAGACTAATGAAACAGGACAGGCAACTGCAGCTGTGACAATTTTTATATTATCACCAAGAGATATGAGACTGAAGCAGGGATTTGAAGAAAACTGCAGCTTCACCTACTTTCATATACTACTCACAGACATGAGACTACTGAAACAGGGCTTTGAAGACAACTGCACCTGCGACTACTTTCATATACTACTCACAGAAGTGAGACTACCCGGACCAGAAGGCAGTATCTACTTCTCCTATCAGTAGCTACTGAGAATATGCTGATCAACAACTGAATTTTGCAGTAGGTACTGCTGAAATACTTCCAAAACAGCTGACTCTACACTGCATATTCAGTATAGACTCAGTAGTCCATGACTATCAACTGAGTATGCACTGCATTTTCAGGCTAGAATCAGTAGTCTACTGACTCTCAACTGAATCTTAATAGATACCAAAAATGTCACACTCTGTGCAGCAGCATAGATGCAGTAGTCTACTGACTATCTACTGGTATCACTCTGTCCATTCATCGATTATTTATTGGGCTACTGACCTGATGCTTCTGAGACAGTCCATAGTGTAAATGTCAGTATGGTTGTGAACAGTAATCAAAAGATTCAGTTATGAAATTCTGAAACTATCCAGTGTTTGTTAAGAAAAGCATAATTATACCTTTGCATATGATTGTTATTGAGTGCCAGTAATGGATACACATGGATGTTGGGGTGTGTGAAAGCGAGGAATTAGTCACTGACTTTATGTAGGGCATAAATGTACTGAATCATCAAGTATTATTTTGGTAACCATCATGCCACTTTATTTTTTACATAGTATACATGTAATATCGATAATTACAAAGCTGCTGTCTTATGACCTTAACATCAATAAAATGCAAGGCATTCTACTATAGCAGTACTTTATCAGACATGCCTACTCTTACCTTCTTGCTATGATAGAAGTTACCCTGTACTACTGAATCAATACTGCCCCCCTCCTATATGAGTTGCATGCACTACTAGGGAGTAATGACAGCTCCACATATCTGATGGGGTGGTGGCTCAGGGGGCTAATGTGTTGGTACAGTAATCAGAAGATCCCAAGTTCAAATCTAGCAGGGACCACCTAGAAAGGCATTGGTAGTGCCAGTACTAAAGCAGCGGCTGCTCCTTTTATGCTTCTACCTGCCCCCAGCAGTAGTTTTCAGTATGATCTACTGCTCACCTACTGCTATAGCAGCAGTCATGCAGTAGTGCTGATTGAACACTGCCCCAACCCCATATATGGTCATGCAGCATTAAATAAGTAGATACTGTTTAAATGCTGCCATCTCATTTACATAATTGGGACAACTGATTCAATACTGTTTGCATGCTGCTAATACTACTGTTCTACTACTGAACCACTGCTGCCATGTTCTGTGTGCTGAGCAGTAGAATGCCAGTAGATGCTGATATGGTACTGTTTCTGATGCTGCTTTCACACTGAATGACTACTGTCACACCACACTGTTTTTCTACTGTTTAAATACTGATTTTCTACTGCATTTTGGTCCGGGTACGGAAACAGGGGTTTGAAGACAACTGCACCTGCGACTACTTTCATGTGCTACTCACAGAGTACTGAATTAAGCGGAGCTGGAGCCACTACTTTATGTACCCTTCACATTTATGACACCACTGACACAAGAAAAGTCAGGCTAGTGAAAAGGGGGTTATAATGCAATGGCAACTACTACTTTTTTTATTACTTACAACTCTGACAGTAATATATAGGGTCTATTAACAGTCTCCTCTACACACGACTGTGATCCTTCTCGGAGTCATCTCTGTAAACTATGGTCTGCTCACAACTGAGAAACTAGTGCGAATGCACATATAACTGGCGTTTCTCTACTTTCATCCATACCTCGCAACTGCGAAACCACTATTCGATCTATAGCTCGATGCAGCAAGTTGGGAACTTAAAACTTAGTTTTTCCTGAATTTTCGCTAAGAAATGCTTTGGTTTAGCCAAAAATTATCCGATTTACACAATGTTTGCAGCAAATGAAAGATGAAACTCATTGCTTTCAGGCCAGGGTAGATGGTATTACCATTATAGAGTGCACAGTTTACCACTGAAGTACAAATCATAAATTTAAAAATCATTAGTTTGAAAAAAATTGCTGTTTTTCAAAGTTTGGCCCTATATATTTTGTGAAAAATATTCTAATCATCAGTTTTTGATAGATAGTGCATAATACTGACCCATCGAGTTTACAAATGAGTATGCTTTTTTTCCCTTCCTCTAGGGTGGCTTATTATTCTATGGGAGACATGTGATTTTTGTTAGTTTGCAAAAACTGTGATTTTCAGCAAAATTTCTCTTGGTTTTTGATGTGGGACCACATAGATCACCATAATATGGATTCGTGATCACCCACTGATACCAGAATTATCCATTTTCATGGTCTACTTGATCATCTTTAAAGGCATGTGAAATATCTAAGTGATACAATAAGTGTGAGAAGAATTAACCACATCTTATGATTCTAGTCTTTGGTGCCGACAACGCTTTTGTTGCTATTTACAGCTAAATAGCTCAATAGTGCATCATAATAGGCCTCACATGCCCAATCTGGGGTTCTAATAGCATTTCAATATGGTTTTCCATGGGTCATCAGGTCAGTCATCAGGTCAAAACAACAATTGATGATGGAATTAAATAGAAACAAAAGGGTTTTGTACCATGGACCTGTTCACATTGTTCAGGTCTTCAGATATTCTTATCTTGAAAATGATGAAGGCATTTATGAGCATGGTGCTTTTCCAGTCCATATGGGACCTACAGAGGGCATTTCATCTAGTGCATATAGAAGACCTATAATCTGATTGTGTGAGACCAATGTCAGTTCTAATATGAGGTAATGGCATCTTCCAAGAATTCCTCAGCTACAATTGTATTCAATAACCACTATTCAATCTACATTCGCAAGGACAAACATTCTCTTATAGTGAAAAAATAGATTTTTGACACCTTTTCCAGGGAAATGAACATAATTCATTACAGAAATCTTGTCAAAACAAAACCGTGAATTCCTGCTAAACCAAGAATAGTGATGATTGTTTCTAACCCAATCCGGGAAAAAAAAATCCTTTTCCATACCTTCCCTGACCAGTTATTTAATATCAAGGCAGCCCCTCCACCATCTCTTCATCTCTATAAGTTATAGTAGCTCTTAATACACTTCATGCAAATAAAGCATAGCTGCATATAGACTCTAATAAGGATTTAACAGGGTATTAGCACTCCCTAGGCTCCATCATACATACACTTAAAATACGCTCATGTAAAACACAGAGAGCTGCAGGAGGATAATGCACAGACCTGGCGGCGGAAGGATACGATCAGTAGACTTTAGTGCCTACTCTATCCACACTGTGTAACAACAAAACCACAAACCGCCGCCATACCCTGTTTAGGCCGTAATTAGAGCACTAGTCAGGATACAAATGAGAAATCAATGCTCACTCTCCAGAGGGATGGAGCCAGGGTAGGCCGCCAGAAGTGTGTGTGTGTGAGGGGGTTAGATGGACGAACACGGTGGGTGCACTGATGTAGGGTACCGTATTATCTCCTTTATGTTTCAGGATCTATATGATAGACACCGGTCTCACTTTAGTGCTTGGGGCTAAGGGGTGTTGGAGAAAAAGAAATTCATTACCGTAGTACCTTGCATATAAGGCGCGGCCTATACACAATTAAATATAAGCACCAGTTGCACCTCATCATTAGGATGTGCCGTATGGGCGGGGTATATCTACTATAGAAAAGAGAAAGTGGTCAAAACCAAGCCTCAGCTGCGCCTTCCGGGATCTCTTTCAACTCAGGGTGCACCTTATATGCAGGGTGTGCCGTATACACTATGATCTACGGTAGTTGCAGTGCTTGAAATGAGTGTTAGTGTTAGAAGTGCCTGATGACAAGGCCCAGATGGAATCAATAAGTACATGGGTGTTTTAAAGTCACCCATATCCTTATAAATGCCTATACCCCATACCGTAAAATCCCGCGTATAAGCTACAACATCCGATAAGCAGCACCCTGGGTTCAAGTAAAAAGACATAAGCCACACATGTGGCTTGAACATTTTAGTACTGTTCCATAGTCTCAAAACTCCGCCTACATCTTGTATAAGCCGCACCCTGAGTTCGAGGTGATCCTTAAGCCCCATCTAGGGCTTGAAATGGTCTATAAACCGTGGCTTATACACGATTTTATGGTATATGTAGGTGGGGAGGTTTGTGCGGGTCGGTGGGTGGGAGCATCTGTGGTGGCAGGAGGAGAGGTATGTGGGGTGGGAGAATGAGGAGAAGAAGAGGTATATGGTGTAGGAGTCTGACAATAGATTGGTGTAGACAGACCGTGTGACTCTGTGGGCGCCTTACCTAGGTTGATAGATGTACAGAGAGAGAAGGGCGCTGCAGCACAACACTAATTATAGCATACAAGGAAGCCGGGCGCTGCCAACGCTGTAATCAGGCCCCGTAAATTACATAAAATAATCATTACCCCCGCCTCATATATAGACCACATTTACCCTACATCACATAGATATACTAATGTCACTATTTCTAGTATTCCTATCGTTTGTTTTTTGTTTCTTTTAATGTTCTTATGAATCATAGTTTTAAAAAAAAATGACTTTGCATGAAATAACCATTTACCTAAAGACAAGTTATCATCTAGACCCAAATTAAAGAGCTGAATGATGGGACTGTGCATTAGCCTAGAAGTCATTCTTGCTAGAGGTATGTACCGGAAGTAATAATGAAAAAAATAACTGCAATATGAGCCGCGCCTTACACACAGCACAAAAACAGCTTTCATTTGATACAAATATTAATGTAGGGAGCGGCTAAGGCAAGAGGTTTTATCTGCATTATACAGTGCAAGAATAGCCAGGCGTAGACCCAAGGTGCGGCTTACAGCTTATCCACAAAGTCAAGGTGCAGCATACACGCAGCCTTTACGATACAGCCACTACAGGCAGCACAAACCAGAGACAAACATAACCTTAGAATTTCCAATGTTTAATTAAGAACGATCTTCCCGGAAGACGTTGTGACCCACTTAACTACAAACATACAGGGGCGGTGGAACCATTGCAAAGTTGGGGAGGGCAAGGCCAAGATATTGGCTCATGGGTCTTGGGTTGGGGGTGGTGGGGGTGTGAGTACATGGATTTGGATGGGAGTGGGGGTCACATTGAAACTTGTAGATTCGTGCCTGCCAAGTGTAGACAGGGAAGAAGTGAGATATCAAAAAGAAAGTTTCATTGAAGAGAGAATGTATGCCATTTTGTTTTTTAAATTAGAAAATTTTGAAAATTGTGAGGCCAAAAGCTGTATTTTAGTGCCTTTTGAGGATAGCTGACATCTTCTTTAGCCCCTGTAAAGATAGCAAACATGCAAACCAGGGAAGTGAAAAAAATGAGGCCTCAAAAGTGAAGAGAATTTTCTTGGAACTGCCATTCACAGGTGAAAATTGGGGGGTCTGGGGGTTTTTCCCCTATGAAAATTTTGAATACCAAGAAGTTGCTTTTTGAGGATGGTTAATACTCACGTATCCACATTTTTCTAAGACCACCCCCCCCCCACCACATAAATGGTTAAATGGTATCTCATTGGATCTGGACAAATGATAAGACTGACCCTGAGAGATCTTAGGAGAACTAAGAAAACTGAAAAAAAAAAATGAATAATTTGCATGTATGAGATAGCAGTGTTACCCCTTGCAAAATGCCAATTCTTTTGAAAATCTATCTATTTTAATAAAACTAAAATGATGCATTTGAATTCACTTTTTGGCAAACATTTTCCACTCTAACTTACCATAGATATACTATGAGCCCTTCTTTGTACCCCATTCACTTGGGACAGTATTCATCTAATGTCCTCTCTGTATAAATAACCCTTCCTCTTAGAAAAAAATGAGATTTGTTTAATTTTTGTGAGTTTTAAGAGCATAAATAAATGTCCTATTGGATCTTAATTGAAAGCCTTGATATGGTACAGAAAAGTTACCCTAAAATGTCAATCTATTTGTGGAAAAGTTGGGGGGGGGGCAAAAACATAGTCTTGCCCCCCCCCTGGAATGGAAGTTGGGGGGGTACATGCCCCCCTGCCCCCCCCTCAGTTCCACCGCCCCTGACATATGCAAGACATGTAGCCGTACATCTATTTAGATAATCAGTTCCATAAATGTTCACTGTAGTACGACCATCAGAGCTAGATGTGATAACACTGGAGTATAGATAATGCTGACATGGGGCCCATGTGATATGTTTTATTCACCTGGTTTAAGACAGATCATTATGGTCTGTTTGTACTGGGCGGCAGAGACAACTAGGTGCACTAATTGGAAGTGAAGCACAGCTGATGCTACATGCGGCCATCCATCTCCCTACGTCTCACTACATGATAGGTGTAAGCTGCACCAGACCTACTGACACACCATTCTACAACACACATCGTGCCACTAATACATGTCTCTACAATACAACACACACCTTGCCACCAATACCTCTCTCTACAATGCATATGTAAAAACAGGACTAAAAAGTGCATTTATTCAGCCTCTAATATGAGATGGAGTTTCCAATTAAATGTTAAATGCTCATGTACCCTAAAATAAGAGTATTATTATACCAAAGAAATCACTGCTCAGCACTACTACATGTTAATGTTTTCACACTCAGTCAGCGACCTCAGTCTCATAACAACTACATTTACGTGATGAAAATTCCACTATTTCTACTACCCGGTAGGTATTAGCTGTATGTATATAGCAAGAGGCAATATCTGATAAAACAAAGCCTTTAATGGATACATTATTTATATATGATCTCTGTGAATGAATGCAGCCCTGGTGAGTTACTTGCATTCATTTACCATTCATGGATGCACTTCTCTGTCCGAGTTTGTTTGATGCACCATCACATTGCCAATGAGTTACTCACCGACAATGAGTTAATGACAGTGGATCATGAGAGGATAAATGCGTGTACATGCTGCCGCTTCCTGCTGACAGTGTAGCATCATATAGATTTCCTCCTGGATGAGTATAGTATCCCAGAAAGAAATGTGGAATAAATATTTGATTACTGAAGCAGATTACTTTGGAGGAAATGGCACACTCTACCACAGTATAGGGGATTTACACAACATATATACGATATTGTGCCGTTATGGGCCTCATTAATTCTTACAGGAAGAAGCGTTGACTTAGCTTCATGACATCTTTCCTGTGGGCGTCAGCAGACCAAGGGACAAATAAGATAAGGATATTATATTGTACTATATGCCTCGAGAATGCTGGTTTTGATATATAGTGGCATAATCATAGTGGCAACCCCGAGTACCGGTAGCGAGTTTAAAGCCATTTAGGACCATACTTCTGAGCCACACTGGTGTAGGTTATCTATCAAATAATCCTTGAGGATTTACCAAGGTAATTTACTTTCAGTGAAAAATTATCCATAGATATTTACATTTGAATAATGGAGTTGGCGGTCTCACACTATAACTTTATTGATTGACATATGCATACGGTAAGGGTTGCTGCCTTAAATATTAACCTCTATATAGGCTAAAAGGCTACCCGTCTTTCATGGTATACTCAAAAACTCAAACTTATCAAGACCAAGTTAGTTGGTACAGGTATGGTCAGATGTGCCGATGGTGAGCTGATGTAAAGTTAGAACTTGTAGAAATCGCATCTAATGATTAATAATATCTTCATAACCCCAGTGTATCAGATGTCTGTAAAGAATGAGAAGAAAGGGACATGATTCTGTGATACCAGTATGCGTAGTGAAAGTGGCAGTGAGTGGTAGTGTGCAAGTGTGATGGAAGTTCTTACATTCAACCCCTTTTCCGGTACCCTGGTACCGGTACCGTAAAAGTAGGGAATAAACAGGGTTTAAGAAAAAAAAAAAAAAAAAAAGACAAAGACAAAGGGACATAGTCTTTAGGGCCCAGGGGCAACAGTCTTCCCCTCCCCCTACGACACAGTCAGATAATCAGCACTCCCTAAAAAGATGCTAAAGGGAAATGGGAGCACAGTTGAAACCCAATCATGACAAAGTCGATGTGCTCCCGTTTCCTTTGAGTGCCCCTAAAGTCAGTAAAAACAAAATAACAGCCACAACAGTCTCATTGAAATCGCGGTAAAGCCTGGGATTTCCAACCAGTTAGGCCATTTAATTAAGATAACTTGGACTAACAAAGGAAAAAGAAAAAAAAGTTGAATTTTGAAACCCAAATTTCCCAGCAGACAAAGGCAAAAAAAGATTTCCATCTAAAACACCACAAAAATGTACTTTTCATTTTTCTTTGGTGATTAAATATACTTTTTGGGGAAGGTAATATATATAGGAAAGATCGACAATTGCTAGGTGTTTGGTTATCACCATGTACTTTTTTTTCAATTCTTTTGCCTCACATCTTGAAAAAGCCCGACGGCCAAAGGTATTTTGCCAAAAATCCTAGCAGAGGATCCGTAAACCAAGTTATTTTAATTAAATGGGCTTAAATACCGGTAGTAATGCTAGTTCAAGGACTTCCTAGGCCTATAGCCTGCACCCCTCCCCATGGGCCGGGGGGAGGGGTGGGGGGTGGGGCACTTGAGTGTCTTTTTAGGGAGTGGTGATTATTTATCGACAGAGGGGTGGTGGGTTTGATGGGCGGGGAGTAAAAAATTCAGACCCCTCTTGAAGAGGGTCAAAAAATTACCCTCTGTTTAGCAGAAAAGCCGGGGCGCTACTATAGATCAAAGAGGGGCATGAAAAGTTCTCCGTGCCTCGAGGGGGCGCAAAAAATGTCGACTGCCCTCCGGGGGGAGGGGGGCGTAAAAAATGTTCATGCATCCTCGCATAAGCCCCCCACCCCCTCTTGATTAATAATAACCACTCCCTTATATGGGTGCGGCTGAACCAGCATGTATATATACCAGTACCGGTACCTACCCTTGCTACTGGTACTAAGAGTGATACCCTTGCACTCATTCGCAGGGTTTTCTACAGAACAATATATTGGCTCAAGTATCAAATATCTTAAAGCCAAAAAAATAAAGTTGTGTGTTTCAGGTACGGTAACATGCTGAAAGAAATTAGGTAGTGTAGGTCGAAATTTCTTTTAACTGCTTCAAAGACTCGCAACGAGTCGCGGTGACTTGGGCGCAAGTGGCGGCAACTCAGGGAATGGCTAAATTGACTAAAAACTTGGCCAAAAACCTATATTTTCTTCAAAAATGGAGAAAAAAGTCGGCCCTGTTTTGCTAGGTAGGGTCGGGTTACCTGAAACAATTTTGTTGATGTTCTTTTCATTTAATAGTGGGTTAATTTTCATGAAAATTTCGAGATTTTCCATGTAAATCAGTCCAACCAGAGTGTATTTTGCTAAAAGTTGACCCTTGCTAGGCACATTTTGGTCAAAAACTGGACTGTTGATAGTGACATTTTCCTGATAAAATAGCCTTACCAGCCTCACAATCACATATAAATCTATATGACATTGTGTATCTCCAACATATGAAGTGCCACTCTCTGTATTAAAAAGTCATTGACAATGACAATGATTTTATTCTCTAAACCGCAATGAGGTACATGAGATACATAGATGAGATAGAAAACTCCATAATAATGAACTGAATAGTAACTAAAAACTAGTCACACATAACTACAGAAAGCATGTTTCTATACAAGCTAAGGTAGCACCAAACTATCTTAAGACTAGATTTGAATACAGACTAACATGACATGCCAATATATATCCGTAACAAACTGGTTCACAATGGACATACATGAGCACCAAGTTTAGCTTAGTACCAAGCATGTAGTCAGGACTAGATATGGGAGTAGGATACTATACGGCATTCCACAAACTATGGTTACAGGTATCTATCTCTAACAATATCCCCCAAGTAACCTAGAGGGTAAATACAAGTAAATTACTATTGGATATTTACATCTTCCTAGATGAGCACCAGACTCTTGCATGTTTTAAATGCAGCACAACTGCGTGGTATAACAAGTTAATGGCTGTTAACATGACATACTTGGTCCAATAATTATATCCCATGTATTTATACAAATGATTTGCATATTTAGTACCTGTCTATTAGTTAGCACCAGTTCCTGGCTACAGTCAGTTGAGGTTACCAGACCTGAATTTTAACATGACAAGGTTTACAAACTTTGCGAGATTAATCAGTTGCTGCAGATCTTTAGTGTTAAATAGCTCTGAGATTCTAATGTTCACATCACCTACAAGGTAATTTGAGTTGATTAGTTTACTACGCTCATTTGTGAAGAAACCACAGTCTCTTATATAGTGTATTTCGTCTCCTATTTTGTTACTGGAGCACAAGGGGAAGGTGCGGTCATGAAATTCTATTTCCCTATAATGACCAGTTGTAATTGGAAGTTTATGGTTTCCTGCTCTAAATCTGCTTAGTGTAATTCTATACTTTTTTGGGAAGTTCCAGCAGATAGGGCTGTAGTTTGAGGTCACCTTTAAAGATGTTGTAGCTCTGGGAAAAGGCTGGAGTTGGCCAAGGAATGGTGCCATATCTGTACCTGCTGGTCTGACCTAGTTGTACCTATCCATTTTTTAAACCACTCTTTGTTGAAACAGTCTGTGTCCCAAAGGTAGGTTGGGCCTAAGTCATTGAGTAAACTCTTAATTTTGGATAGCCATTTGGGCTGTACTTAACATTTGTCAAACAACATTTTCATAATTTTGTAGACAGTATAGTTCATTTTTGAATCTCTCCCATTTACCAAGCAGGCCCAATAGTTAAGCAATCTCTGAGTGATATAATACTGTAGGCTGTGCCTACCCACCTCACCTCGGGCAACATTATTGGATGTGTTCTTATGCAGATAGAGCATATTTTTGCATGCTTGGGAGTGTAATATTTCTAATTGCGACGTGTCGGAAAACCCCCAAACCTCTGATCCATATAACAGAATTGGGACAACACAACTATCAAACAGCTGACATTCTACATCAATAGGTATTTGTAGTTTTCTAACCTTGCTGGTGACACCATACATAGCTCGCCTTGCCTTGCCTGCTTTACTTGTTTAGATAGACATTTGTTAAAGGATCCATTATGATTAAAGGTCATACCAAGATATGTGAACTCTGAGGCTGTCTCGATTATATCTGGACCAAAGTGCCATGCCGGTATCTTTCTAACCTTACCTCTGGAGAAAACCATGACCTTTCTTTTGATTGTATTTACACTGAGCCTCCATTTCTGGCAATAATCATAAAGAGTGTCAAGTGATCGCTGAAGATCAGTTTCATAGTCTGTGACAAGTATTTTGTCATCAGCATAGAGTAGAGTGAATAAATAGATTAACAAAAATATCCATACCCTCAGTCTTATTTACTACTAATAATCCATTAGATTTGCTCTTTAGGTGAGATTTAAGGTTGTTAAGTAGAGGGGATAGATTATCCCCTTGCCTGACCTCCATCTCACATCTAAATAATGATGAGGTTTGATTGTTAGATCGAACACAGGACTAAGTGTCAGTATAGAGGGCTTTTATGACCTTGAAGACTCTTCCAGATATACCTAAACTCAGTAATTTACTCCATAGGTTAGCTCTATCTACCATATCGAAGGCCTTTTTATAATCAACTAGTGACTCTGGCACTAGTGGGGGGGAGTGTTTCACACGAAATAGTGGTTGAGTTTGACGGCAAATAGTAGGTCAGTTTCATGGCAAATAGTAGGTCAGTTTCACGGCAAATAGTAGGTCAGTTTCATGGCAAATAGTAGGCCAGTTTCACTGCAAATAGTGACCAAGTGTCACGGCCCATTGTCCCCAAAAATGTGGCCAATTGTTACTGCAAACTGTGGTGTGTTTCATGACGCTAGTGACGTTGCCTAGTGACGTGATGTTATCATGTGACATGACATAACTAAGTGAAGTGATGTTGCGTCATAAATCTTGCTAACAACACTACGGTACTCTCCAAGCAGATTCTCTCGGAGGAGCTCAATTCAGAAGTTTAGGGTCTAGTATCTCTGTAATTTGGAGTCTTTTTATCAGTTTATTTCTAGGGATGATAGTGTGGATGTATGGCATAAACATAACATACGTTTCATGCCTAATCTAAAACGAGTTTACTTATTTTAATCGCACATTGAATGAGTTCAAAATGGCGGATTTTTTTTAGAATGACCTGCCTCTCGTTGTTATGCAGTGGGGCTAGAGATTATTGTGCTGAATATTATGCTTCTTACGTTTCAGGTGAAATATTATTGCATAAGGGTACCTAAAAATATTAAAATCCTTAAAGGTTGAAAAGAAATCGAGTTTAACTTAAAGAAAAGTATATATTTCTATGTACTATAATGTAGCCTCTTTTCGTTTATCTGTTCTTGGCAAGCACTTAACCTTATTTCAATGGGGTGGGAACCAGCGACGAACTAATGCCTTTTTATATACCGGTATAGGGTAATAAATGCACAGTATAATCTCTTCTTTTGGGTTAGGAGGTAGTCAATTACCAGGTTCAATGTTAAGATGTGGTCTGATGTGGCATACCCATTACTAAACCCTGCTTGCTCTTCCCCAAGGGGTCTAGATAAATGCTCAGTCTTTGGTTTAGAAGAGATGTAAATAGCTTACCAATGCAGCTAAGAAGTTGTCTGCATCTTTGGGGCTTCTTTTATGTTTAAAGAGGGGAACTATAATACCTATTTTCCAGGCTGAGGGTATCTTGCCTGAGGAGAGAACTAAGTTGAAATAGTCTACAATATGACTGACCAGCTCAGTAGGACTGTCATAGACACAGCACAGTGACAGTCACATCTCACATCTAAATAATGATGAGGTTTGATTGTTAGATGGTAGTGAGAACAGTGAATCTGTCAGGGCTGCAAAAACTTCAATTTTCCCTATCTTTAAGAATTCCCGGAATTCAACCAAACTTTAAGGAATGCTATTAACCAAGTATACCACATACCCACATATCCATTTATAGAAAGATTCATTGAGAACAAAAGCCAGGAGATTTGCGCAAAATGTCCTCGCGCTCAACTGACAAGTTTGGCAATAGATGTACCTACGACCTCCCCCCGGGGGGCCACTCCCTATATGATCCATAGTAACCATGTGTGTACAAAAAGTAGAGGGAAAGGGGTACTTTTTAAGGGTTTAGGGCGGGTCCGGCCGGATCCGTTAAAAGGGGTACTTTTTTTTTGGCATTTTGGAGTCTGAGTTTGAGTGAGTGAGTAAAAGGGGTAGGTTTTAGGCCCAAAAACCAAACCAATTTTTCAAAATTTTCAGTGAAAAGGGGGTTATATTTTGGGTAGTTTTAATAAAAGGTATTACATTGTACATCAAAAGGGGTACATTTTTTGCAAATAAAGGGTAGTCCCGCCAAAAGGGGTATGATTTCTTTCAATTATTTGAGGGAAACCCACCCATAGGGGGGTGATTTAATGAAATTTTGCCCCTCTAGAAGGGGTACCCCTCTCAGGGTGATGTACGCACATGGTTTCCATAAATTTAAGAGTGCCCCCCCCCCCGCCGGGGACCTCCCCAAAGCCTGCAATGCCGCATGTGGGTCACTTCTTGGGATTTTGACCTGGCCGGAAGTAGAATGACGTCACACTGGAGACAAACATTCACGCCACCTCAGTTCCTCAGGGACGTGGTGGGACCATGCTGTCACATACTTCTGACTGTTTTCAGATGAGATCTCATCTGAATAATATTCTTCCATTTAAGTTTCCATAAGTTTCAGATGATCTCATCTGAATGTAATTCAAATTCAGATGAGTTCTGGCATATATCTACGGGAACCGCGGCGGCGTCAACATTCGTCTCCACAGAGGGCCAGGTCAAATCTGCAAGAAGTGACCCTTTTGCTGCAGGCTAGCGTGCGACATCAAGAGGTCCACGTAGTCACGTGGTAGAGCTTATCTAGTCACGTGATCTAGCATTAATCTCGATCCAGATAAGTAAGGCCGTACAAACCATGATAACATACTCTAAACTCTAATAGAACTAGAAACAATTAAAGGGCTAAGGATACTGTCCCTACGCCGTAGAACTACTTTTGCCAAAACTATTAGGTTATAAAAATTAGATCGAGGCTATTTGCTCTGACAGTGACGCTTGCGAGTCTGCACTACGACTTGTAGTACGAGGACTTCTTTAGAATAACGATTTGCGTTTGCTGCAATGCCAAAGGAGGTCGTCATACTAGTATTACTACGACTAGACTGAGACTGAGTCAGTGACAGCTCTCAGACTCAGTGACAGCTCGCATTGATTGTGAGTTGCTACAACACCCTGCATTAATGACACTGTTTCACAACGGAGGAGCATGATTCCAAGCACTATTCTTTACGTGTGTGGAGAGATCAAACTGTTTACCTGATACAGGAGATCTGCTTTAGGATCCAGACCATCGGCGATCTGACAGAAAATACAGCTGGACGGCGCCATGTTTGTTTTGATGGAGAGCGTCACCAAACGGGACTAGAGGAAATGACTGGGAAGCGCCGGATAACACTTTCTTCTTTTTTTCTTCTTCTTTGTCCTCCGCGCCCAATCTGAGGACTTAGGGCACTTGTGTCTAGACAAATTTGTTCTACGAGGTTACAACGAAATTTCGTTTATAGCAAACAATTCTCAATGACCCAAATCAGCCCCATACATTTCTATAGTAAAATAATCCCTTTAATAATTAATCATCTGGAATAGTTTACAACGAATTTTTCTTGGTTTATACAAGCATTTTCTGGTACCGTATCTGAGGGAAGTTAGGGTGTGTAATATGATATCTACTGTAAAGACTACAGCCGTCTCTATTGAACTCTGGGCGGCAGAAGGGGTAAGGGAGGGGTGGGGGGGGGGGGTGCTAGTATGTGTGATGGGGCTTCTACAGCCGTCTCCATTGAACTCTGGGCGGCAGAAGAGGGAGAAGGGGGGGGGGGGGGGGTGCGCTAGGATATGTGATGGGGCTTCTACAGCCATCTCAACTCAGAAGGGATCTTGCAGTGAGGGGGAGGGGGTGTTGTTATAGTTTGTGTGACAAGAAAGCTCTAATACTCTCATAATTGTATGATTCGGTTACAATGAAATTCGTTTAGGCCTATAACAAATTTTTCCCTTGTCCCATGCAAGTACTTTAATAATGTTATACCGGTAACGGAATTTTACTGTAGCATAAGGGAGTGGTCATTTATTATCAACAGGGGGGGGGGTGGTGGGTTTGAGGGGGGGGCGTAAAAAATTCTGACCCCTCTCGAGGGGGGGGCTAAAAAAATTTTGACCCCTCTTGAGGGGGGGGGCTAAAAAAATTTACCCTCTTTTTAGCAAAAAAGCCCGCGCGCTACTATAGATCAAAGAGGGGGCGCGAAAACTCTCCGCGCCTCCGGCGCGGGGGGGGCACAAAATTTTTTTACTGCCGTTGAGGGGGGGGCGTAAAAAATTTTTGCGCGTCCGCGCGAAAACCCACCACCCCCCCCCTGTTGATAAATAATGACCACTCCCTAACCTACAAACCTGGACCTAATTTGAAACGTAGGTTTCCAAGTATAGGCCTATAGCCTAGTATAGGTCTATCTTCCAATTAGGCCTACCTGAATTTTATTATTTGTTTGGGCTGCTCCAAGTCCATGCCATGGATCCCCTTCTCAGTCTCCTTCTCTTGTTTACACTAGCGGGTCGTGATGGATGTGAGCCGATGTGACGTTACGAGACCACTCACTTATAATGAGATCGTTACAAAGAAGCTATATGATATAAGGCCCCAGCAGGTGCAGAATTTCTTTATGTGGGCGCCACCCACCATCCCCCCTGTTTGTATTATCGCCCCCCAATACACACATTAAAACCCAAGGCTAAACAAAAATCATGTGTTTCCAGCTACATGACTCAAATGCCTAGGGTCGGTAGGTCGTTATTTTTTTTTATTATGTATAGAAATGTATGGGCAGATCTATCAGATTCTTTGAAATCACGGAAAGAACATTAAAACATATGAGAAATGTGAAAAAAAATATGCAAAAGATATGCCTAACAAAGCTATTAACAGTGCATCCCAAGAATATATCCATGAAAAATTGATGAAAATTCTTAAAAATACGAGAGAAAAAATTCTCAAAAATTTTTGAAAATTCTCTAAAATTAAAAAAGACGTAGGGTCAGCCCTGTTTTGCTAGGGTCGGTCAGGTAACAGGAAACAACCCTTTTTTTTATTTGGCCCAATTACTATACGTCAGGCTACACTAAAAAAAAGGCCCACAAGAAAGTAGTCTGTGCAGACCTCAGTCTTTGACAAATGATGACCCGAGTTCACCAATTTGACAACCCAGGTTACAGAGAATGCATTTGTGCCCTACTATGCTTTACTTTTGTATGTATGATGCATACATTAAGTCATCTTATCAGCAGTTCACTGATTAAGAACATGCTTTCCTACATCGATAATGTTGCAATAGCTATTTACAAGCATGTAGGATACAAAAGATTTCAGTGCACTATAGACTCATGTATGATTTTAAGGAACATAGTATGGGGTATTTGCATGCATTAACACATTTTGTGTGTCTAAACCACAATTACATGTATGTATATGAATTGGCTCTTGACTATTATGCACAAGCATATGGCTCATAAGGCCTAGAACAGATTAAACCTTTTATAAAGGCCTGAAAATGATGGAAGGGGGTGGGAGATCGAGAATCAATCTAATCACCATCATTAAATTATAATTAATAAAGATAAGAAATGATGTTAAAGTCATTAAATAGACTAAAGTAGTCAAATTGAGGACCTAAAGTCGTCTGCACAGACTACCTTACTCACCATCAGGTTTTCAGTGTACTGGGTAATTCCACCTAGCCATTAACCAACACAATAATATCTCCTCAGCCCCAACCCCATGTCCTCCCTGCCTGTACCATCCACCTTGTCTAAATGCCCTCCACTAAATCACAATCCATCGTGTGGACACTACTTCAAACTGCCCTTCTAATTGGGCATTTCGTCCCTTTTTCCCACACCTTCACTATCAATCAACTCCTTCCAATGCGTAACCCGGTTACAAATTTGGCCATTACAGTTTGTCTTTGCATTTCCATCCAATTTGTCATTTTTAGTATGCAGTCAGCGCGCCTCACGGCATAGCATACTGCACATCATGCAGCTATATTGTAGTGTCCTCTGCATCTGTACCACCAAGGATGACATTGTGTAAACTTAAAAATATCCACACGCAATTATCCTGTCTTATAGGCCTACTAGTCTACCTATAGGGGATGGACCCGGGGGATGGATGATCATGGGCAAGCTTTTTTTCTTAGGCACCTACGAAAAACCAGCTATTATAAAGAAAACAGGG
Source organism: Acholoe squamosa (assembly GCA_949317995.1). Lineage (NCBI taxonomy): Eukaryota > Metazoa > Annelida > Polychaeta > Phyllodocida > Polynoidae > Acholoe > Acholoe squamosa. Next base: position 48,332,292 of record OX439036.1, on the reverse strand, counting down.
TTAGAGAAATGCTGGTTTTTGCCATATTTCATTGCCCATTTTCTACAGGAAGTAGGCGTTGAACCAAAACCAAACTACCACCAATTTTAAGGGGAATAAGGGTACTTTTAGTGATAGCTACAATTAGTTGGTACAATTTGTCCCTCTGACCCAAACTTGCTGTCGCCAAGTAGCAAAATTATAAGAATCTCACTTCCAACACAGATTAAAGTAACAACTTTGATCCGGGGGGGGGGGGGCACTTGCTATGTAATGTATACACATATGTGCGGCAGGCAAGGGTACTTTTCCAAGGAAAAGTCCCTAGCAAGCCTCCTGTTTCAGCCACAAATGTCCCTAGCAAGGGTCAACTTTCAGCAAAATACCCTGATTTAAGCAGGAAATTTCGAAATTTTCTTGGACATCAGCACAGGATTATTGAGTCAAAAGTGCCCTAGCAAGGGTAGGCTTTCGAAGAAAAAAAACGCGAATGAGTGCCCTAGCAAGGGTAAGGGTTGTCATGGGTTCAGCCACACACCCGTATAAAAAAAATTGAAGTGCCCCACCCCGGATTTTGATGCTATGATTTTCAAAAAATGGCTCTGGGATAAGAAAAACTCCAAAGACTAACGACCTCTGACCCTATGGTACAAGACTACGCCTTTATGTTACCCTCACTATTTTGGCATTTCCCTGGAGTGGAATTAGGATGTGTCTGATGACCCAAGCAATGCCAGACCTGTAGCTTATTGTGCTTCCAAAATATTATGCACTGAAGTTGACACAAAACAGAGATTTTTTAAATCGATGGTCAAACCCCCTCACATATGAGGACCAAAATTAATGAACCAATGGTAGAACCAATAGCCTATATATACATCTCAATATAGGAGGCAAATCATCCAGATCTGTGAGGGTCATTCGGGGAAAGTTCAAATACCTGTCCATTTATAACGAAATAGTGGAGGCTCCACTACGCATTTTTTTGCTAAATTCTCATGGAATGTTATCCCTATAGGTATAAGGCCTAAGGCATAGGGTGTTGACATTCCTATATTGTAAACATGAGATTCAAAATTGTAAACATGAGATTTCATGGGTCATCTCATGGGGGATCTCTCTCCTTGTGTGCCATAAATTTACAAACTAACATACACCTGTATAGACTGTGATTGGGTGGGAGTTCAATCATCAACACAGCAATTATAAATAACAACACAGCAATTACACAGATCACAGGGTCTTGAACTGTAAAAATCAAACCTGTCTGATATTGAGTTGCATAGAGTCATCAGTGTGAAAGTCTGCAATATAAATTTACATTAGGTCAGCTTGATTTGGTAAACAAAAACCTCTTTTTGACAACACAATCATGCCTGAAATTGCAGACAATGACATCCCAACATAAACAAATGGCTCCCTTATAACATACAATTTCTACCTTGCAATGATAACAAAAGCCACTTTGAGTCTTTGTTTGAGTCTCATTTCGTGAGAATATCTCTGCAAAAATCGCTTAGTGGAGCCTCACCTAATGACCTATACATGAGTACCTAAAGCAGCTGCCAAATAGCATATCATGTATATTTTTGTGGTATGGAAATGCCTAACGCGATCCTGCAGTTTATTTTCTATCATGGCCAGAAAAGGTCAATTAAACATCTGCTGCTTGCACATGCTGCTATATTGGGCCCATTTTAATCAGTATCTTGCCATGGTAAAATGTCAAAGTTACAAAACCAGACAGACATCAGATCCGAGCAGCTCATATATATGTATGCATTTCTTTTCATGCGACAGGAGAGCACGTGTATATTATGGAATACGCTGCCTGGATATGACATCTTAAGAATTCTTGTCCATCGGGCCAAGAAAAATAAAAGCTGTGTTTCCAGTAACATAGCTCAAAGTGCTAGGGTCGGTAGGTCGGATTTTTTTTTAATGTTTTACATTTATATAGGAAATGTTAGGGCACATATCAATGGATATATCAAATTCTTTGATTTCATTGTAAAATAATGATGAGAAAATGGCAACTATGAGATATGGGAAGAACACGAAAAGGATACAGGAAAAATCCTCAAATAGTAATTAAAATATGAAAAAAAAATGGGACAAAATTCTTCAAAATCACAAAAAAAAAGAAGTTTTTTCCCCTGTTTTGCTGTGGTCGGTCGGGTTACTGGAAACACACCTTTTTTTTTTTTAATTTGGCCTCGGTATATTTTCGCACCCATAAAAACATTCTTGCACAGGCAAGAATGAGTCTTGCACACACGAGAAGAGTGCCCAATTTTTGCTTGTGCAAGAAGCGACATGGACAAAATATCCCCTCAAATTCCCTATAAGATTTTAAAAGAAAGTCGGCTATATTGTGGATGGCGTTGCTGATTCTATGATTAAACCACCGATTTGAGGGGGTACATACATAGGTGTATATACAGTATACGCATCTGGGTGTCTTCTGGGGATTTCTACCTGGCCGGAAGTAGAATGACGTCACACTGGAGACAAACATTCACACCGCCTCTGTTCCTCAGGGACATGGTGGGACCATGCTGTCACACACTTCCGACTGTTTTCAGATGAGATCTCATCTGAATAATAATCTTCCATTTAAGTTTCCATAATTTTCAGATGATCTCATCTGAATCTAATTCAAATTCAGATGAGATCTGGCATAATATCCTGGATCGGGGGCTATGCCCCCAAACTCCCGTTTGGCCAGGCACCCCGGGAACCCAGTGGCGTCAACATTCGTCTCTCTGAGGGCCACGCAATTTCTCCAAGCATAGTCCCTTTTGCACAGTATACCCATAAGCGAAACCTTTCCCTCAATCTGACACCATCGGGCAGAGTTCAGCCGGGTCAAAGAAAGCCAAACCATCCAAATTAGTTTGTTCGAGGGGGTAACACAGCGGAGGTGATTTGATTTCTTTATATCTACGCCATCTCTCCTGAGGTGCCCAATGGGTTGATAAGGATGGATAAGTCGAACTGACAGGTTTAATCAATTTACAGCCAGCAGGGGACCCAGGAGGGCCCTCCTCTGTGAGAGGCTCCTCCAGTGACCGATGGGCTGAGGGCACGAGGAGACTCGGGGTGGCCGGCGGTTATCCAGGGGGCCGCGCCCTGGGAGGAGGTGGAGAGGCCGAGGGACCAGGCCTCATTTCCTCCTTATATTATATTCTCTTCAAGCAAGCACAGGCGTTAAAAACAGCGGTGCAATTGGTAACATGGGCCCCCGCGCACGGGCCATAATTATATTCTATAACCGTATGCAGCAGAAGCACTCCATTACATTTAGAGCTAGAGCGATTAGACCCAATGCAGAAATCTCCATAGGAGGAGAGTTCCCAGATTTAAGAATGTTGTCAGAGTGCCTGACCCTTGTGTCAATTGTAGCTTCTTTTATACGTATAATATATTTAGAATTGTGTTTGGGTCCCATCCCTTCATAATAAAGAATGGGGTATACCATGTGATACTAGATTCTGCGTTGTTTAAGGCAAACACCAGATTGGGTAGATAGATGTCCATAAGATCAACAACATAAGGTGATTGTTATCATTCAGTTAGATGCATCCATAACTATACTTTTGGCGTTTGCAATGGCCTGAGCTCAACTATGCGCCACCAGCGACAGCGAAATGCTGTGTTACCTTAAATCCTTTGTTCTACTTTGTTTGTTTACATTTGGGATATCCTTTCTGCCTGTCAGCTCAATGCCAAATGTAAACAAACAAAAGTAGAACAAAGGATTTCAGGATGTCATTTCTCAGACACTAAGTTTTGGGCACCCTGAAGTCGTACTGATCTGGCCAGGATCAGAAGGGAATTCTTCATTGTACAGGGTCAATCACTATGCTTACAGCAGATTAAGAGGGAAAAGGCATGCACCTGTATAGGCAATCATAGGTAATACATAATCATCAAGGGGCAATCACTACAATTGGACTGGATGGTAGGGGTGTTTGGAATCGGAGGGAAAGGGGTAGGATCGTAGTGTTTGAGAAATGGCTAGCTGGTAACACAGGGTTTCGCTGCCACTGTGGGGTGTTTCAGAAGCGGATAATGTTTACAACCGGTCATAAGGAGACATGATAGTAGTTTTAATAGTGGTTGTAGGCTTATAACTGCATGTGTTTCTAAAGCATTACCATTATCTTACTGTGTCTATAACTATATGACTGGTGAGAGATGATAATGGTTGCAGTTGTAAGTTTAGAATCTAACAGTTTTAGAAACAGATATTTAATGTTCATTATCATGTCCGGCTTCTGAAACACCCCACTGGTGTAGCGTAGTGGAGCTCAGGCAATACGCGTGGTTCAGCAGTTGGCTGACATGTGCAGTTCAAAGCTCAACTTAGCCTACCTCAGTGCCTGCCTCATTTGTTATGTGCGCAAGCACTGACCTTTTGTATTGTTCACTGCAAATGCTACCTTTCATTTCTAAAATCACGCAATACCATTCTGTTCAACCGATTTCCATTATTTTTTCTGGAAATAAAATACAAGCAGAACAAATTAACAAGTAAGTGAACTCTGCATATAACTGCATGGTTTAAAGTCAGACAATGGACCTGGATCATATGGGCGTATGGATCGGGGCATTAAAAATGTACACACAGGTCTATCCCTGAAAACAAAACAGCTGTGAGTGATTCATACGTTGAAACCCCTTGTCATGTAGAAAAAAGAGGATCAGTTGTATTGGGAATGAAAACATGCGCAGTGTGATTTATGTGTTTACCTGGATGGATTAATATTGAAACAGGACCAGGTGAGGTTAGCAGTTTGTGGGTGATATATTTGGTACACCCAACGTGTGATGACCATTAAATCAGCTACTACTGACTACAATAAGGCCATTATCATTAAAAGTATCTAATAAAAGATAGCATGTGTACTAAAAGCATTTATCTAGACATTGAAACTGATAGATCCTAAAAAAGCGTGGAGGGATATGAGTCTAGTCTTGTAAGGTTTGTGACCCAGCAAATTGTTGTGACTCCTCGTCAACCTGTGTGAAGTGGCTCACACATGTCGCTAGATGGAACACGACGTTGCTATAGCACAAGATCACCAGGAATAGCAATGGTGGTGATCACATGGCCTCACCTCAGATGGCGAGGATGGTGATCACTAAGACTCACCAGGGATGGCGACGCGGGTGATCACTCACCTCGCTAGATGAAACACGCACCTCGTCATAGCACATGTTCACCAGGGATGGCGAGGATTGTGATCACTCATCCTCACCAGGGATGGCGACATGAGTGATCACTCATCCTCACCAGGGATGGCGACATGAGTGATCACTCACTTCGCTAGATGAGACGCACACCACGTCATAATGCACATTCACCACAGATGGCAAGGATTGTGATCAGTCACCTCGCTAGATAAAACGCGTACCTCGTGATAGCACAGGTTCACCACAGATGGTGAGGATCTTGATCACCCACACTCACCAGGGATGGCAACACGAGTGATCACTCACCTCGCTAGATGAAACGCACACCATGCCATAGCGCATGTTCACCATGGTTGGCGAGGATCGTGATGACTCACACTCACCAGGGATGGCAAGGCGGTTGATCACTCACCTCGCTAGATGAAACGCGCACCACGTCATAGCGCAGGTTCACCATGGATGGCGAGAGTGGTGATCACTCAGACTCACCAGTGATGGCGACGCTGGTGATCACTCACCTTGTTAGATGAAAAGCTCATGATCATCGACATTGGTAATCATGCAGCCTCACATCTGCCAGATCAAAGTATGTTTTGCCAGAGAAGGTATTGCCATATGTATCTTCCCTCTAACCACAGACAAGGTGTTCATGTTGAAATTTCCCTATGTATTTTTCCTGTAACCAGAGAAAAGGTGTTTATGGATAGTTGCTTTCATTTTAGAGATACCTCTATCTAAATTCAATTGATATTCTCTCTATATAATCTTGTTTGATTCAACTCTGAAGTATTACATGGAAATCAGTGTGAAACAAAGCACATTTGATACGTATGGGACTTATACTTCATGCCCACACTTCCTAGATAGGCTACATGTGGAACAGTGGTGCTGTCTCAACACCTTTGGCAATGGTGGTGATAAGTTGCCACTGTGAGTGAGAGTGAGTGACAGATGATGCAATCCTCAGAGAGCATTGACTTGGAGTGACACAAATTCACGCATTGAGTGAGACAAAGGCTGGCAATGGTGGTGATAAGTTGCCATTCTGAGTGAGAGTGAGTGACAGATGATGCAATCCTTAGAGAGCATTGACATGGAGTGACTCAAATTCACGCATTGAGTGAGACCAATGTTGGCAATGGTAGTGATAAGTCGCCATTATGTGTGAGAGTTGATGCCAGTGGCACATACTCACGCAGTGAGTTAGATCCATGTTGGCGATGGTGGTGATAAGTCACCATGCTTTGTGAGGGATGACAAGGGGTGGCACATACTCACGCAGTGAGTGAGATCATGTTGGTGACTGTTGTGATAAATTGCCATGCCATGTGAGACTGACACACAGTGGCGAAAGATGACGCAGTGAGTTATCACTCAGAAAGGAGTCACCATTGATGACCAATCATGGCGACAGATAACGACAATTTGCTGGGGAGGCTTGTAGGGCTTTCGAGGCTGAAGTCTAGTGGAGTGTCGTGCAGTTCTATTATTTCAAGAGGGAGTCAGGTCAGAGTGGACAGGTTAACATGTCCTCTCGCCCTGTCGTTGTGTCGGATAGCGGGTCCCAGGTGGCCCATCTAACACCCGGGACCACCTCTCATCGTACACTGCAACGAGGTGTTTAAAGATACACACCTATTTTTCTCAACAGCATTTAAAAAGTTGAAAACTTGAAGTGTTTAAGTGTTTAGCCTTTGAGCACCTGTCTCTCAAACACCTAAGATTGAAGTATAAGCCAAACCTGAGGTCAGGAAAGACCTGTGTGCCGCACTAAAGAACTGGAATGTGGTCGATAAGCCATGGCTTATACGAAGGGTTTTTACATAACGCTGTTCCATTTGGGTGGGATTAAACGTCAGGGGGGTTGATGGGATCCTCTAAACATTGTTTCAGTGTGGTGTTTAAAACCTCCAAAAGCTTAGGTTTTAAACACGAATAAGCCATTTGATTAGAAATTAAGCACAAAGTTACCATAAAGATGTTTATTTTCTAAACAACTTCAGGACAGTGTACTGCTAGCTATGGAGGGTCAGCTCATTCGTCTTCGCCTCGTAGGATAATCCTCAGTCGTGTTTCTCGATAACCTTTGTCAGTATATTCACCGCGACTAAGGTTATGGTTTGTTGAGCTGGCCTGTTTTAATATAAAAGTAAATGATTATATCGTCATATAGGATGAATGAAGTACAAATGTCTAGATCAGTAACAATAAGATAAATGACCAGAACAGTGCAATGTATCAGAGCACACCATACTGCAACAAACATGGAACATCATATGAATTATGCATTGAAACGCAATATAAGGAGTACATTTTTGTCCCATTTCATTCGAAATTGTGAGTGTACGTGTCTTTTATATGCATTATCTGAGCACTACAAAAGGTTACCCGCTGCTGCCATTACATGCTCGAGAAATTGGAATGGCGCCCAGAGGAAAAGCTATATCTGTTCTCATTGTATAGAGTATAGACCCTTGCGTCCACCTCAATGGCAGTGGGGTCATCCCTGACCAGGAGTCCCTCAGGAGGTGTGGGCGGTCCGTGCAGCATGCACGTGCCCTCCCTGACAGCCCGGGGTGGCACCGTGACTGGGGGCGTTGACCCTGTGGTACCACCCAGGCACGGCGTGAGTAGTAGATGCAAATGCCTGTTTACTGCAGGTTTAGCGGCCTCGGTCAATGGCCGCTGCCTCTCTCCCAGTGAACCCACAAGGCAAGGCAGATAGAGCCTTATTGACACCCACCACCCCTGAGGTCTCATTGATGGCATATGGAATCAGAGGCATAACGTTATGGCATTTTACTCCATGATATCTGGGTGATGAATGATGATGTTTCAGACGTAGGTTGGAGGGTACTGCCCATCCAGGGTACCTTCCTTCAGCCCTAACTTTTGAAACTGATAAACTGCTCACACTCCGCCCCTTCCACATTGTATATGAAGGCATAACTCTGGAGGGCATTCTCAAAAATGTTATTTAGCATGAGTGAGAAATACCCTCCTGATCCACTTGCATTTTATAAGTATCTGTATCCATGTATATTCATCAAGTATCTGGGATACGTGACAACATTTGAACAGGAAAATATTTGCAATTCATATTCACTTGTGTACACAACGGTCATAGTTATCACATGGCCCGTTGCCTCGGCATATTCAAGTCCGCGGTAGTGTTGTGAGGCTGGTGCTATCACTGCTTTGTATGATACATATTTATGATAGGAGGAAGATGGAGGGTGCAGAGCCTCATATAGGCTTCGTGCCAGAGATATCTACTCCCGACATTTCATGAATGGACGCAGCTGCGAATGGGAATTGGTGTCCGAATTGTAAACAGCTGTGTGGATCATTCAAGAGAAACTCAGCAAATCCTCGTTTACGCTGTGATCCTAGCGCGGCAGTTTTACAGTGTATTGCAGTGTATTCCTGGTCTACACCAGTAGTTCATGTTAGTACACTCCTATTGACTTGATTGGGGTTGTGGTGTATGTGCTACACCAGTAGTTCATGTTAGTACAATCCTATTGACTTGATTGGGGTTGTGGTGTACACAGAAAAAAATCCATGTTAGTCAGTCTAACTTAACTTAGTCAAAACGCCCAAATAATCTTAGTTAGTACATATGACTAATGTGTGACTAACAATGTCTAGTTTATTTTAGTCACATTGACTACCCATATCAGTTTCTCTCTCCAACCACAATCTTGAATAAGGTATCTGCTGGGAGTTTCAGGCAAGCTAACTTATCTTAGTCACTGTCACTTAGTCACTTTGACTAAGATCTCTTAGTGAATTTGACTAAGCTATATTGGCATAGAATTGCCTTTCCACACCAGGTGGCAGCGTGGTTTGAAACAGGATTTTTCTGTTGGCTGTGTACCATAAACTATTCAATGGATGTCAAAATGATGGGGATTTTCAGGCGCTGTATAATTTTGAGGCTTTCACAATTCAATATAATATCAAGCTTGGCAAAATATGTCAAATAGTTTAATGATTTGTTAAATAAACTAGGTAGACAGATAATTACACCTTTTCTGTGGGAATCTAGATAAGTAAAATATCCACAGATGTATCTGCATCTTTGTGGGAAACCCAGAGTAATTGACTCCGGGGCTCTAATGAAAATGATGTGAGGCATTTCACATGTATGCTTCCTAAATGAGGAGATTATTATTTGTAGGATGTGGATCCTATACAGAGCTTACACTCACCATTATTAGATTGCATACTTAGTCAAAACCACTGAGGAATCTTAGTCAAAATCAGGCAAGCCAAGGCAAGTTGGGCACTTTGACTAATGGTTAGTCGTATTTGACTAAGAAAAACTTGGACACTTAGGCACATGCTTTTGACTAGGTATTGTTAGAAAGTTAGCCTTTTTGACTAACATCTGACTAAGATTTTGAACATTATTTTTTTCTGTGTATGTGCTACACCAGTAGTTCATGTTAGTACACTCCTATTGACTTGATTGGGGTTGTGGTGTATGTGCTACACCAGTAGTTCATGTTAGTACAATCCTATTGACTTGATTGGGGTTGTGGTGTATGTGCTACACCAGTAGTTCATGTTAGTACAATCCTATTGACTTGATTGGGGTTGTGGTGTATGTGCTACACCAGTAGTTCATGTTAGTACAATCCTATTGACTTGATTAGGGTTCTACTGTATGTACTACTCCCAGTAGTTCATGTTAGTACAATCCTATTGACTTGATTAGGGTTCTACTGTATGTACTACACCGCTCTGTGCTGTCTATTTACAATTCGGGCTCAGAGTGTAGGATTAGTCAAGAGCAAATTCATTTTCTGTATAATCAACTTTATCAACCGGCACATGCACTTTCGAGGTGCTCAATTTCTACTCTTTTGTGGAAAAATACAATTCTTTCAATAAGGCTACCGTAGATTGCACTTCGGGTCATAGGTTTTATACCTACAGCCGGTACAACTGTATTTCAGAATAGTATATACTCTACTGAGTTATCCATGTGGTGGGAGGACAGTGTATGTGCAGATACCAGTACACGATTCGACACTCCTCACTATATATCAGCTAATAATCGTATTCCTAAAGTTACCATTAATTGGGTTACTAAATGAGAGCTTTGGAGGATAGCATGTTCTTAGATTTTATATAATGTCTTTATTTCCCATCTTCTCTCGAACTAGGAGGTGACGGCAAGGTAACTATATCAGCTGCCGACAACGCAATAAGGGCCTTTCACACGAGCCCTGACTTGGGTCACATCTACACCAAGTACCTGCCGTGTTGTGTTGGTAGGCAGCCCTAATTGCAGGGCCAAAGAACAGGTATAGAAGGGAAGGAAGTGTGTTTCGGTGTATGATTGGATAGGAGGGCACCATCCTTAACCCGTGTGTCATCTTAGGCCACTAGACTGCATACAGTAAAAGTTGGCTACATAGAGTAAGGGGCTGTGGGGGAAGTATGTGTCATACTGCTCACCAGGCTACATAGAGTAAGGGGCTGTGGGGAAAGCAAGTGTTATAGAGCTCACCAGGCTACATAGAGTAAGGGGCTGTGGGGAAAGCAAGTGTTATAGAGCTCACAAGGCTACATAGAGTAAGGGGCTGTGGGGAAAGCAAGTGTTATAGAGCTCACCAGGCTACATAGCGTAAGGGGCTGTGGGGAAAGCAAGTGTTATAGAGCTCACCAGGCTACATAGAGTAAGGGGTGGTGGGGGAAGTATGTGTCATACTGCTCACCAGGCTTGAGTCCATTAATGAATCCTTGGGTTTGCACTAGGTGCTGTCTATGCATATGATCAATCAATAGTATATCAGCAGAGGGGGTGATACACCCTGAGTTTTAGTACTGGGGGAGTATCCGTTGGTAGTGGCCAAGGGAGCGTTCTCAGACCTTGGACAATACCAAGGGGGGGGGGGATTTGATACTCAAGACATTTCGAGGGGGCTCCAATCCCTCAATTTTGACTTCTGCTGGCGATTTAGCAGTAAGCAAGTATGAACATGGCAATGCTGTTAACTTTTTATGGGGTGTGTGGGAAGGGGGGGGGGGGTATCAGAATAAACAGAGACTGTCTATCTCACAAGATTTTATGTAAGAACTCAAAACAATAAAGCAGTACAAGTGTGTGGCAAGTGAGAAAGGATATGTTGCTAGTAAGATTTTAAAACACATATATCAAACCATATAAGTAATGCAAATGTCAAGGTAGGCCTGTATGGAGGCCACGGATATGATCTGGTATGCATGATTAGTCACTCTACCAAATTTACATGAAAAAGCATATGATATGGGTATAAATTATGGCATATCAGTCATGAAGTACTTAAACGTTCATGTCATGAGAAAAACAATGTTATGCTCATACCACAGTATATACAAAGGAATTCGAATCCTTTTTGTCAAGGGCAGTTATGTAGCTGACCATTACTTAAGCATAGCCTGCCAATGAGAAAAGAAACTTCATCCAGATGGATGACCAGGAATGGTCGAGGTTTGCTTTGTACAGTACTACAAACAATTTTATGATATCATATTAGCTTCATATAGGACAGAAACTACCATATTAATGAGGCAATAAGTAAAGGGCCGTTAACACATGGCAATATATCACATGAATATAAGAAAGCAATGTTATATTCCTACCACAGAGATACGTTTGCGCACTGTGATTTCAATTTTCCTTACATTTTTCATCAATACGATGTCCTTTTATGTCCTTAGTGTGTCCATTAGGTGTCAAAATTTTGATTATTATAAATCATGGCATTCCTTTGCCGATGACCGTCATGTATGATGTTAAAGATACCCAATATACATCCTGTAACAACGGTCCTATCTATTCTTTTACCAAGTAATAACTACCATGTGGCATTTAAAGGGAAAGGTTATTGTGTTGGCACTAGGAGTATAAATTTCATAAACCACTTGACATTAATCATTACATCTATGGGCTTAGTCAGACTATTGCACAGGATCCTAGTATAACGATGGTTAAATTTTTGGACCATCATTCTATTGTAAAGTAGGCATTCTGTATGCTACACTGTCATATATAATTTTTTTTTTTTTTACAGAATCAAAACTTTCAGAAAATACCCGTTGGATTTTCTGTTCAAATCCATGAATCGGTGGCGTAAAAATGTAACATAGACGAGGAACGTAATGATATGACTATAATAACTTTTAGCAATAGAAAGTGTATCGGAATAGCAGCAAGCAACGTCTTGAATCTATAGTAGAACCATAGCGGTAAAATAAAACCCCAGTCTGAACGTCATTTAACGACTTTGGTGAAACCACCTCAGCCGATCCATAGCACTAAGAGCGCTCTAACACCGACGAGGCTTCTCCATCGATCCAACTCACAGCAATCACCAGGGGAAGTCTGAGCAACTCTGAGCAAAACGAGCACTTATTGGCTCTGAGCTGGTGATAAATAGAGGCGCTAAACATGGGAGAAGAGATGAGGGGCATAGAGGAAGGTAGCAAGGTCAGAAACTACGTATGGTCACGGAACTTGTGAGATGTCTGATCTGCGATCCTCTACAGGGGAAGGCCATGTCGAAACTGTGGCAGACCTGGGTAAATGTGACATCAGGAAAAATCCCTACCATTTGAGTTCATATCAACTAATACAATTCGGTGCTTCAGGGTTGTTACGGTATTCCTATATCCGTAGTACCTCGTGTGTAGGGCGTACCCAGGCACACGCTGAGTTGAATGAGAATCTATTGGGCATAGCTAGGTCCCCAGCAAATTGTCGTGAGTCCTCGTCAACCTGTGTGAAGTGGCTCACACATGTCGCTAGATGGAACACGACGTTGTTATAGCACAAGATCACCAGGAATAGCAATTGCTATGCCACGTGAGTCTAACACACAGTGGCGAAAGATGACTGAATGAGTTATCACTCAAAAAGGAGTCACCATTGATGACCATTCATGGCGACAGATGACGACAATTTGCTGGGTCAATTTGATACAGTTCTATAGTATGATATCCTCGCCTATATGGCTCAGCCTGAGTTTAAGCATCGTCTTTAAGGCACAACGAGGGCTATACTGCATTAAATATGTATGGAGGCTGTTGTAAAACATGTCTATAAATAGAATACTGAAGTGCACAACATTATGATATCATTTAGAAACTCTCTCATGGGTTATCCAATGCCATTTATCAAAGAAAATGAACAACCATGGTCCAATGAAAGATATGGAAAGCACTTTGCTGTAGTCTAGCAATGCTGTACAGTCACATTTCTGCTGCATTTGGTCAATTGTGACGTCATACAATGCAGCAGAAAGGCCTGCTGCTCTCCCTTATAGTAATGCATATTTTACTAATTGTGCCAAAATCTTGTTTATTAGCAAAAGACTACCAAAATAAGTCAACATGAAACAAGAAAAATGTGGCAAGGACCACGGATAGGAGTTGCCACCTCATCACTAGCCACTGCGGGTGACGTCACTGAGACAGCATGACGTCACCAATGACGTCATAGGTGACGTCATAGGGAGAAAACCGAAAACATTATGTGTGATCTTTTCTTTTAAGGTAATTGCAGAGAATTGACAAAGTACATGCATGTATTGCCAGTTATAATCAATCGGCAATTTTACTATAGTTCCATACACAATTTATTTTTGAGATGATTCTCAACTGGAAAAATCTTTCCCAGATTTTTACTTTATATTGGTAGGTTTTATATAAAGAAATACCTCACATCCATCATTGTATTAGTATAATTGGTTATACAACAGGTCCATATGAATCAATACACATCACAATGGGATTCCATAGTGGGACTCTCTTATGAGATACCATAATGAATAGTGGCGCAAACAAAGCACTAGGAATGAGGAGTTTAGCAGTTTAGGTCGTCATTGAATGAATGACGACCTAACTTCGACCCTTTAATATAGGGTTACCACCTGTCCCCCCCTACTAGGCAGGTTTAGCAGCCACTACGTAGGCAATTTAACGCAGACGTGCGGCATACTTACAGCACTGTTACGTATACGTAAAATCATATTTGAGTGACGTACGTCGTCGTTGCTAAACCTCCCTACTACCGCCTTCCCTGCTTACGTGTCTGCATCAGATTACCTGCAGCCCCTATGTGGCAGTATATAGTATGGTAGGCCTATTTGGGGACAGTACATAACCATTTTGCACTATAACGGGTAGGATATTATTTCAAAACCGCCTAACATTACACCCAACAAAATATCAACCACTGCAGTTGCAGTGTTAAGACTGCATGCTGCTAGAACAAGGGTTGTTATCGTGGCAGAATAGGGTAGCATTGATCTCTATAGCATAGGAAGTGCAATAGGGTGCCCACTATGTATTACCACATGGACTGGTGTTATGAGGTCTTTGGGGGTGTTTCTTAACATACTATGACCGCTCCCTCCATTGAAATCGTACAAAAATTCCAATAGGAATAGCACTGGAATTTGCAGTCGTAGTGCTTTGTGCAATCGTAGTGCATTAAGAAATAACCTCCTGTTGTTCTCTCCTAACACTAACAGAGCACACTTATTTAATAGTGCAGCCAAATCACCATTTTGAAATAACTTTCTGGCATTAGCGCTATGTCGTAACCAGTTTGACAGCTAGGGACCTTTAGGCAAAAAGGGACAAAGGAGGGTACTGAGGTATTGTTATGTGATAAAAATGGAGTGGGGGGGGGGTGAGGAATCAGAACGATGGGGGGGGGGGCAAATGCAAAACAAAACATTTGCCAAATATGGTAAAAGGGTCAAATTCAGAGAAAGTGGACAAAACAGGGGGAAAGAGTGGTTTCTCAACTTCATATAGCTATAGAATGTTATATAGTTAGAATCTGAATAAGTATAGGCTAGGACTAATGTGAATGTGAAAGAAGGCAAAATAGCCGAAAACCTGTTTGGTACCCCAATACTCCCCCCACCCCTGAACTTTATTTTTTTTATATCTTAATTGGGAGTATAGTTCAGCGTACGAGATATTGTATTGTTATATGATATAACATATGCTTAAGGGTGGAGCCATTGTAGGCAGCGGTTGGTGAAGGCCATATTATAACATGCAATATTAGTGGAGGCTCCACTACGCGATTTTTTGCTACATTCTCATGAAATGCTATTGCTATAGTGCCTAAGGTATAGGGTGTTGACATTCCTATATTGTGAACATGAGATTCAAAATTGTATACATGAGATTTCAGGGGTCATTTCATGGGTTATCTCTCTCCTTGTGTGCCATATTTACAAACACACCTGCACCTGCATAGACTCTGTGATTGGGTGGAGTTCAATATAAACATCAACACTGCAAAATATAAATAACAATACCACAGTCACACAGATCGCAGGGCCTTGTCCTGTAAAAATCAAACCTGTCTGATATCAAATTGCAGAGACTCATTAGAGTGAAAGTCTGTAATGTTTACATTGTACCAACTGGATTTAGTAAACAAAAACATCTTTTGTCAACAAAAACATGCCCGAGATCATCCACAAACCCTTCCCCACATAAACAAATGGCTCTGTCAACATTAAATTTCTACACTGAAAGAATAACAAATATCACCATATAAGCTGTGTTTGCGTCTCCTTTCATGAGATTAGCTGCGATTCTCTGGGAAAATCGTGTAGTGGAGCCTCCACTATTGAAATTCATGGCCACACAGAGTCGTACCATATATGAAAGGTACCGAAAGAGGCGTGCAACCAGATTCAAGTGAGGAATAGGGGCTTTGTTTTCTTATGGAATGCATGTGGCTAAATGGAAAATCGCCCTTGGATATGTGATGTTTTCCTTATATTGACTTTACTAAGGAATGGGTACCATCTCAGGCCCCTACTGTGGCTTATAGCATTCTCCTGAAGTCAGGGTCTGGCTTATACATGGGTGTCGCTTATACACGGGGGTTTACAGTATATAAATTTCTGCGACAGTCCTAGTGGGCTGTGGGTGTAACTTCCCATAGTCCACTAGGACTCTGTTGCAGAAATTCATATAGGAAATGTATGGCTCAATTGTGTGTCAGAGGCCAAGTGGACTATCAATGTTAGACCCATAGTCCACTTCGCTTTTCGGCGGCAAATGAGCCCTACATTTCCTATGTAAATTGCTACAATAGAGGCCAAGTGGACTCTCGATGTAAGTGGACTAGTGGACTATGTAAGGAGGAATGCTCTTACATCGAAAGTCCACTAGGCCTCTGGAGGGTCTTGCCAAAAGAAGACGAGAAAGAACCTCTGTAAATATTCTCAGAGAGTACTGAGGAAAACGTGTATGGCCTAACTCGTTTTCATAGTATTGACAAAAAGATTACAGCAGAATGCATGGAAAACTCTTTTTGAGAAGTCAAAAAACGTGCACGTTTTATCTAAATGATTATCCAAACAATCTTTTAGCAATACAAAAACGTGCACGTTTTCTTTTTGGGTTCACGTTTCCTTTTTGGCAAGACCCTCCAGGTGCAGAAATTTATATAGGAAATGTATATGGCTCAATTGCGCGGCAGAGGCAAAGTGGACTATGGGTCCAAGGTTGTCACCAATAACATCCTGGGATGGACGGTAAGATCGTTTTTGCTGTTATTGCTCCACGGTGCAAAGAGACTGGGAACCCATCATAGTCAATACATTGTCATTGATCTAATGAATGTTACAAGGAAGAGATTGGTCTGGAGTGACTCTTTCTAGTTATAGGAGTAGGGTGGAGTGAGGCGACAGTTATGATGATATAGGGGAATCAAGATAAGTCACAACGATCCAAAGAGCTGGAGGTCAATAAAACGAAATTGTTGGGAATTCATTTTTTCAATATATTGACTTGAAAGTCAATTTAGTATTCCAGATACTAACTGGTCATGCGGGTTTTGAAAGTTTATGAGGATAACTGAAGGGTTAGAGACGAATCAATGCCAGTAACATGCGGTGTCATCATATATAGGTGCTACTTATAACTAACCTTACATACCCTTGTGTCTCCTGGTTCGGCAGTAGGGTGTTGGCTGGGTGTGTTTGTGTGGCACCTTGGTGGGTGGGGATGTCGGGGTTGTATGTTGGGGAGGTGTGAAGGATGTGACCGTGCTGATAGCGTCATGTCTAGTCTCACCCCTATAGGCGTCAATAGACATCATAGCATCAGTGACGCCTGGTCAGCGCCACCCCTGCCAACCCCTTCTCTCCTCCCACTCAGACCCTGGAGGCTCTGATGCAATCGGCCGTTGGGCTCTGAGGATTGTTAATTGAGAGTCCTTACTCGGACCAGCCAGTCTCCCCTTCCTGGGCTATCGACAACACAGTGATAAGAGCACACCTAAAACGTCAAACCTCATAAAATATGATGGCCTTTAAATCACCTGCACAATTTTTCTCATTACTTCAAAAAGGGGGAAAAATGAAGCCCCCATTTTCAACTTAATACCAACGGGCCATCATATCACCGAGAACAGATATTCCTCGTAAATTAAACTTAATAATGTTTCAGGCCAAAAAAAAGAGACAAAACCTGAACTATGACATACCTATATTTTTCATTTTTGATAGAAATATGCACAAGGGTGGTGGTGTTGGATGGCTCCCTATTATGTTATATGGATGTGATACTCATCAGGAGAACATTTCTCACCGGGATTTCTCAATAATGCTAATTAACGTTATTGAGAAATGCCTTCCAGGGTAATCAACGGGCCAGAGTGACACGAGGATTGGATGGATATTCTGCACTGACCTTTATAATAACGAAGGACAAGTGGTAATCTGCCTCTCATGAATCAGTCTGCAATGTGCAGGGAATTCCTATCTCTGATACATGATACACCACGCAGTGATTAGCCTTGAGATATACATTCCTATACACATAAATCACATTATCCAGACATTGTCTTATACTCTAAAATGCAATGCTCAAATATGAGCAGACATGTTTGCTGCAATATTTCAATCCTATACGAGCACCATTCTCCCCAAATACCTTCGACTTCAGCCTGCCCTGGATGGTATTTCTTCTGAGTTGCACTGAGTGCGTCAAGATAGTCGTACTATGTTTAAAAACTGCTTTCCTATAGTGAAAACGTGGGTATAATAGATGTCACGCAACTCTCCATTTTGAGAAAGGCAAATACATTAGCATTCTGTAAGATTCAGTCACATGGACGTACAGTGTATCTTATTTCCGTTTGAATTCCCCTCGCAAAAGAAAATGCAATAATTCATTGGTCTATAAACTGCATTTGAGACGGTAGCAATAGATGCAGAATGGTGAGGTCCTCACCTAATTCACTCAGCAGGTCATGGCAGGATACATGCAGGTCATGTCATTGAACGATCCTACAGTGGCTGGTTGACGTTCTTGTGTTACCCCATTGGTTGATGCGGCTATGGGATTATATTCACAAGGAGTGCCATATATTCATGGCCAATGTCACGACCTGGTAAATAAATAATGGCTGGCCGGTAAAGCCTGTTCCCATTTACCACGTTCTCCTGCCGCCCTACACGTCTGTAGGAGGACGGTGATCGCGTGAGGCTGTGCTATGCGAGTAATGTTTGATGATGACCAATGCCTCTGCGAAATGCCCCAATGGTTTTTGCAGGTCAACGAGGCAGTCATTACACGTGAATACAAAAAGTGAGCCCATTATTGAGTCACCTTCCTTCATACACAGATGGTCTTGGTGGCTGCAAATGTGGTTGACCGGGAAATGGTTTTGCCCTGTGTACTATTATAGCTTTGGTGAAATGAACTTGTTGACGTACGGCTGCATATATATTCTGTTCTATGTTAACCACCCCTCGACAATTCAGCGGCGTATATGAAACTGTACACAGAAGACAATACACGTATCCTGAATTCCTTTTCATGACATTTCTTTTATGCTGTAAAATTATTTTCATGGTTGTATTTGACGGTGCCATCAATTTTTATATTTCGTAAGTAGCACTTTAGATTTTGCTTTGCACTGTCTTCCTGCATTTGTGTTTGTAACCCTCTTCAATTATTCTCTTATTGTGATAGAGTAATCTAGGGACCAGGAAGCTTGTAGATATCTTCGGCATTAGTATGTCTGCTCCCACAAAATTGGATGGTGCTTTCAGAGACTATGCGAACACCCCCAGCTACATGGAAGGCAAGCCAGTTTTGACCTTTCAGTCGTATTGCAACTGGGCATGGTATCTAGACTTACAGTCCTTCATTTGTTGTGGATTCACAGAATGCTGCAGTCTTATAGCCATGCTTTCTGTTGAAGTACAGAGGTAAGTGATGTATATGATAACTACAGTGCAGGTGAAATCAACAGAATGTAACATAATATTGCAGCCTGAAGCGTGGCCAAATGGATTTATAGAGCCCCTGTGCAATATACATGTTTCATGAAATAGCCTCGAATTTCTACTTCAAAATGTTAAAGGATGGTTACATACATACTTATTACATTGAATGTTGCTAGTTCTGTGTTTGCAATAGGATGGAATCATTTGCGTACGTTTCTTTAATCAAATACCTACCGGTAATTTTTACACTGGAAGAAACAATTACAAGAATAAAAAAAAATCGTTGATTGTTCTTTAATCAAATATGTTTTTGTTATGCATCCGTGCTCTTTTGAAAGTAAAAAAAAAAACGATTAAAGAAAACGGTATATGTCCATCAGTATTTCATACACATACGCATGTATCTTCCAGCATCTTTATTGCCAGAAATGGCCATGCCATTTATGAGTTGAGTGATGATGACGACACTTAGCATGGGATCACTAAATACATACAATATTGAGGCTTACAAGAAACTATAGCAAGAACCTGATAGCACCACTGTAGAGGCATGTTAGAGTGTATGTTGATTTGGTGACCCCCTCGTCCAAGCCCATGTACAACATGATGAAAGAATGTATTAGAAATCCGTCGGCATGCTGATCTCACACCTAATTAATTCAAAAGGAGCACGAAGTAGAAAAATAACTTCTGCCTCAGAAATCAAAGACTTCTAACCATGCTCCACCATGATGCGCTAAGCCAATACGAGGGTTGAGGCTGCAGGAGGATCCACCGTGGCACCTTTCAAGTGGGTGAAGGAAGACGCTGTTGGCTGCAGAAAACACTAATTATTTTTCCACTGTTGGCCTATATAGCTTTTGGGCGAAAATAAAATACTTGTGCAAGTATCTGGGCTTAGCCACTATTATTTTCTTGTAGATATACATTTTTACCAATAATTTAGGGCCATGGCATGTGGTACAATGTGATTAACTTTTGTGCTATAGGCCTTAGAGTGCGGACATACCCAGATTTGGGGGGTTTGCAGTGAATGATTTTAATAAATTCTCTAATTAAATAGAGTGCACCCCCCTCAACTTACCATCAAATATCAGCCTAAATAACACTCAAATCGATTAATATACACCCTAAGGATTAATTTGATACCTGGTTTGCCTACCCACTGTCAGATTTTCGACCAATAATCATTGTACAACACCCTTCAGTGCAGAGTTACAAAGTGTCTCCTGCTGCCTCCTCCCGTCAATTGGTGTCCTGCAACCTGTTGTCGTAGCGTTATACCGTCTCTCCATCATTGAGATTGTAAGGAGTAAGCAAGCACTTGCCCACAACTCCTAATCAGCCGCGTCATCTATCGTTGGGTGTAATTGCCTTGAGTCCTGAGCGCTAATGAGAAAGGAATAGGTTCAGCAGAAAGGGCCCATTAGTATAGAAGGGGACCCACCCCTGGATAAACAACATTGGAAGGAATGGAGACTGCGGAAAATTAAACTCATCTGCCTGACTTTCCTATCCAACTAGTGAGGCATATAGCTGTGGGAACAGTTCACGTTACCAGAGTTTTAATGCCGGGCCCTAACTTCAGCTGTTCCTATCTCATCTGACCACGCCGATTTATAATATTATAGCTTTCTATATACATTTGTAAATTGTATGTCAGATTGGATTATCTCTGGTAAGATGTATTCGTAACCCGTCGTCGGTGTATCTGCTAAATGCATACATTGGTAAAGATCTGTTGGGCTTGTCACTCTGCGCACCATTGGACCACATGCATTCCTACCTCCATGGCTCCCACGAAGTAATCCCAATAGCATTTACATGTATATGGACTCTGTGGGGCAGGGGCTAGGGATGCCTTTACGAGGGGCGCGACCCTATCGGTTTTGTCTCCGTCTACAGGAGAGCTATAACCTGTCAAGCTGTTCCTCTAATGATGCCCAATTGTGCAACATAGTCGACCTAAGTGACAAGAAACGAGTATAAGCGGCCCGTAACTCAAAGGCTGAATGAAGATAACCAACTATCTTATAATAGTTGGCTTGCCCGGGCAGTGGCTAAGAGCTGCACCTAGGAAGGGGAGGTCCGCTCCAGGCCAATTGTAGGAGCAACTCATAACTCTGCGGCACGAGTTGTGGGAGGTGCTGCGAGTTACTCTGCAGGCCCCTGTCGTAGAATAGACTTAGAGCTTGGTACCCTTCACCCACCAATCAAAACGTCTGGCCTCACCTAGTACTGCGCCTAAACCTGTCCCCTCGTAGCTATTTAAGGGCAGCATAGTGAGTTAATGCAAAGATAAGTGTCATATGCTACCTACTCACACTATGCTAAAAGTGACATTTACCTGTGTGTTTCTACAGCCATTAGACCAATAAAAACAATTATAAAGGAGGAACTGATGGACCTATCACAGGCACATGATCAATAGCTTCAAATTCAATCATTTCTGGGCTATGTATAGAAAAGATTTGGGGAGCAAATATGTGAGGTCATGTCAGCAATCTATACAAAATTGCCGTTCTGATGTGGCCCATGTAATCATTGTTTCGACTCTTCTTGCACTTACACATTACAGTTCAGTGTGAAGGCAACAATCTTTAGCAAATCGCCACTTCTTTACTGCCCGTTCAACTACGATGCAGCTAATCCTGCCTGCAGCAAATCCCAATAAGGAATCGACTCATCCAGGGTAAGGTCTTCCTGCAGCAGCCTAGCGACTCCCTATCCTCCAGTGTAACTGAAACCAGCTGAAGGTTAAGGCAGGTAGGGACCTGAACGAACTATGAAGCCTATCATTTCTCAGTGCCGCTAGAGGCCAATCCCTCCACCGTCCCTAAGGTCTATCTTCACACCCGATTACTAAAGGTAAACCTGGCTACTACGTCGGCATACCCCCTGAAGGCCCGCAGGCCGCTTGGCGTGCCTCCAGGGTGAGTGTGAACATGGTAGGGTCATTGCACCGCTACTGTGTCAGCAATCTCAAGCTTGCCCAGAGAACCATGGGCACCTTACACGCCATGGGCACCTTGCACCATGTCGATACTCCCTCACGCAGTATATTCCATTAATCATTATCATACAATAAAACAACAAAACAAGACCATATATACTAAGCTTTCTAATGGCCGCATGTTTCTAGAAAGCAGTCTGTCCTTTCTGTCCATAGGCTGTAGGAATGCAGCTCTTAGGGTAATATTATGGTACGCTCCAAGTGGGATTGGAGCTGCGCTGGTTCTGGCAACGTCCACGGATGAGAGCTGATAAAATAGGTACCAGGTTGTCCTGGAAGTGAGTGTTATCCTATAGGGCTTAGTATGGACGTCCTGTGGATCCACCATTTTGAATTTTGCTGGTTGAGGTAAAGCCCACCGATAAGACATACCGTGATGGGTACCTTGTCCCTGGGTAACACCCACTTCCAGGGACATGCTGGTCCCATGAACCAGAACCAGCGCCAGACCCGCTTCCAGCCAATAGGGGGATCATCATCATCATCATCATCATCATCATCATCATCATCATCATCATCATCATCATCATCATCGTTGGTGGCTTGTTGCACCGCCTTGACAGATTAAAATGGACATTGGTGCAGACCACTAAAGCCCTTTCAAATAGCTGGTGAATAGGATGGGAACAACTGATAATATTAAAGTGACTTAAGCCATAACTTTAGGCCATACTCATTGGAATTACAGGCACCATTGCTCTTCACCGTGGGACGTCTATACCTGAGTATAGAGTAAGGCTTCTCTCTAAAGAGTAAAGATACTGGAGAGGGAGCTAAAAAACTACTAGGTACAAAATTAGAAGTCTTTTAAAGAGTGAATAGGCTAATGTACCTTTATACACCTCTTTTTCTCTTCCTGTATAGTTATTGATCATATTGTTCAACATTAGATCGACGAAAGACAGGTTTATAATATTGAGTTAATTTAGGACATGATGGCCCTTATTCAAAAAAGGCCCGGGCTCTCATAGATTTCAATACCCCTATACCCCCGGTGCTTATGTGGGACCGGCGCTTATTTGAGACCCCGGAGCTTGAACAGGCCATTACGGTAGTGAGATATGGATATTAAATAGCATGTATATAAAACATATGACCACAGCAGCAGTGATAGACTGACCGAAATGTTGCTCTCGTATGGGGAATAAATGACCTGCTCTTTTACAAAGATGACAATACATTATGGTTAGTGTATAACTGCAATACAACTTGCCTTATAACAGGCAATGCTATTTTATATGGAACCTTTAACACTTTATACAAAGCACAATGTGCATAATGTGGGCCTCTCGTTCTTATATGTCTGCCCTCATCATAGTTGACATTCAGAAGCAGGCCCATCCTGTCCTGGAGATGTAACAGTAGTGGGCACTGGTGTCCTAGATGTACTATCACTCGGACACCGATCTATGATAATATCGATTTATTCATTTCCGCAGAGGACTTTTAAAGGGAAAGGTTGTGACTACACCCATAAGCCACCATTGTACGTAAAAGGTGCAGACATGCCATCCAAGAGGCACATACCTTATGTGGTTTATATCGTATTTCACACAAAATAACCTAAATATAGGCTGAAAACACCCGGTACTTTGATTGAACATGGACTGTTGATAGGGCCTCCACATATAGTTAATGTGCTTATGTCAAAATGATGGGGCCTCTATGTATATAGACTGAATTTGCTATAAAGAAGAGAAGTCTACTGAAACTTGAAAAATCTTTCTATTTCTATTCTCGGGTTACAACAAGTATCCACTATTAGCTAATGAGTCCCATTGTGGGTGTCGGCGTAAAGGAGTAGCTTTGTTTTGCCCTGTCGTCCCCAGCAGTTAACAAGAACCTGGGCGGCACACTGTGAAGCCATGGGGACTAATACCCCTGCTCCCCATTTGTCTAATTAGATGCCCCTATTGGTTTAGTCAGTGCCTCAGCCGCCCTTCCCTGCTTCCTGAGAGTAGAGCTCTAGATTTGGAGGAAAGAACTAACATAGGAACAGGAAAGGCCATTATAAACTATTTGAGATAACCTTATGCAAGCTATTTTGTAATTTCTATTCAACTCAAACAACTAGATTAAGTTAAACAGTATATTCTGTAAACACACTTATTATTTGTCATGTATAGGAAATACCACTGAATGCCTCTCCATAGATTCCATAGATATGATGTAGGAGACAGGAGACGAGGAGATACACCACAGGGGGTTACTTCACTATTATACAATTTATATATAGCATGAATTTGTTGAGACTTTAGATCTACCAGAATTTTTTGGTTTAGTTGAATATGCCTTCTGGGCTTGAACTGTCCCATCATAGGACAAGTGACGGAGGATATCAGAATTCTCGATTACTGCAAAGGCATCCAAACCATCGTCATTAGCCCTGTCCCTAACGGACTTATCATATGCAACCAGAGCTTTGACAGTAAATATTTTCGTGTCAGATTTTTCAACTAACATCTGCAAGTGTCTAAGCATTCCCTCTACATCGTCTCCGTCCTTGTAATAATCTATAATGAATTTGATATTGACTAATACAAGCTTCTCAATGCTATCGACCTTCTCTCGTTTTTTAACGAATTGTTCATGGTCAAACTCACCAATTTTTTGCTTGGCATGATGGCGAGGAAGTGACGAGTCAAATGACGACCCTCTTGACGAGCTAGGACTCCTGTGACGAGTGGTATAAGACGATTTTGATCTCGCTTGACGACCTTTTCATCCCGCTGTGATCCACTCGCCGCCATCTTGGTTGCTATGGACGCTGTCGTTGTCATGCTCCCGCTGCAAGCCACGCCCCATCACCTTGGTTTCCCGTCTCTCGAATCTTGTTTGTATACAGTAGCACGTGCCTTCATCGCCCCGCTGTCCACTCCGCTCAACGGATTCATCTCCTCTTTACCGGCCCCTTGGTTGGCGATAACATCACGTAACATCTTCTTTATATCCAAGAGATCCTCCTCCAGCAGATCCAGCCTCGTCTGGTCAACAATCTCACTCTCTATAGCCTGTGGCGTATTAGGCCGTAAGGGCTCCCGACCCCCATCCAGAGAGGTGAGACTGCTCGAAAGTCCTAAATTGGCCGATTCTTCGTCCATTTTAGCCGATTTAGCCGATTTTTTCGAGAACCTTTCTTCTTAGCACCTGCAGTAGTTTTCTTCCCCATATTTGGGCTGATATCTAAGCACCAATCCAGAAAAAACTACTTTAAAAATTTAAAAATCCAGGGAACACCCAGTGTGGTGTTACCTGCACAGGTGAATCGAGCCAATTGACGGTTACTTTGAAACTCCCCCTTATATAGTGGTGGGTTATTTACCATGACGTCATCGATGACCTCATAGGTATTCCTACGAGCTGCAAGTAGTCCCTAACCATCCGCGGCTAATTATATAAATATACACGAGTGTATATAGTTCCATATATATACATACATACACACACACACACACACACACACACACACAGTATGTGGATTTCAAGTGTTAAGCCCCCTCCTCTCTAAATCCGCCACTCCGACAGCAAGCAGTTCAAATGAGGTATTGTACCCTTGTACGGTATGCATGCCGACCATCCGCCCTTCGAGGTGCGAACTTGGCTTCCTCATCGGTCTGACCCCTGGCTTTGACCTCCTGCCTGACTCCGGGCACCGCTCATGCGCAGAGCGTTGGGCGGCCGACCTATAAACGCTTCGGTGGCAGAGTCGTCTGGAGCCTGGAAAGCAATGCCTTGGATCGATGAGCGGACCATTATTCCGCTCCGTATATAATCCAGTCCCTATACGAATTTCACTCTTCACTGCCTTGGTATGAAACTTGTGGACGGAGGGCATTGTCAAGGAAGACAACACTTAGTAGAACCAGGCCTCCATCTCCTTAGTAATGACTGAAATATAAATCCCCATTATCTTTTCTCCTCATCCCCTATTAAAATACCTTTACAATAGCTAGAGGGCGGGGAATATTCAAAGAGCTCGGGCGCATAATGAAGGGCTATTGGTAATCTTTTCCCCATTTCCTCCTCGTTGGCAGGGGTGGGTGGAAACAGTAGCTCCCCTATGGATGGTAATTAGGGTATTGTTACACCACTTAGACTGGTCTGACTCCTGTAGTCTGTCTGCCATCAAGTGTTGATTATGTTTGCAGGAGGGTGTTGCTCCTATAGTAAAAGGAAGATCTGGCCAAAAATTCCCTCGTTTCCAGTCCTTTCTTTTCATGTAGCTATAACTTGTCCCTTTTGTTGCTCACAAGTGGTCATTCAAGTATGGTGCTAAAAAAGGGGGATTTGAGTAGGTACCTAGTTGGGAGAAGTCAGTCAGTATAATATACTATAGAGTGTGTGACATGGGTAGGTACCTGATAGTCCAGGTCTCTCTGTTTTAAACAAGGCAGGTAACTTTTCAGACTAATGTGGTGAGTGCAAGTTGAATGGTGAAGCAGAGTGTGACTTCTTTTCAAAAGAGGGTACCTACTGACAGCTCTTTTTACCATAGGAGCAACACGCTCCAGACAGCCTCATATTTTCACATGAGCTGTCAGTGATGGTCATACTCAAAACAGTCTCCCCGCAATCCACAACCTTTTTATCATCTTCAACCCATCGATCCTGCCTTTGAGTAGAAGATGATCTATTTTAATCTCGTGAGTTTGTTACTTCCTCACATAGCTGCAATGGTATAGTTCTTTCTCCGTGGAGAAAAATAATTAGGTCATCTTATGTCCTAAGTACACCTGTCATTCATGGGGTGTTTAGCTGAGGGTGAAAAAATGTAGCAATTAGAGGATAATTGTAAAAAATAATGCCGGGTAAAAACGTGATAGGCAATCACGTCAGGACTAAGAACGACCAGTGAAGTAAAAATGAGAGACAATTTGGACTTCTGCGCTTTCGGCTCGTTGGCTTTGTCGCTGACCCATCCTGGTCTCTGTAGCGCCAAGTATTTCATCTATCATTTTTAAGCATACACGAGTTTTTTTTTCTTTCGTACTGGGATAGTTATTTGTATTTGATTTTACCCATAAATTAGTTATATATATTCGCAGAAAACCACACCTAACTACATTTTCAATGGCTACTACCACTACCATCCTTCTATTCGTTATGAAGCTTTCTGTCTATCCATTGTGATGGAACCTATGTCATAACTTGAGTACTAACTCGCTGTGGTTCACCTGCCTTGCCAGCAGGACATTTCAAAACGATATCTATAGCTATGGTTTTGAAATGCCCTCCTGAGGTATATGTTTATACTAAAGCCTGCGCCTACAGTAATATCTGAGTGAAATCCCCTATCCTATATACTACTCGATCGTTCATCATCGATTTGGCAATCTAGAGTGGAGACTCAACTACGCGATTTTTAGCAAAGAATCGGACCTATTCTCACAAAAGCTAGGACAAACACAGACTACTACATAGTGCTATTTGTTATTATTGCAAGGTATGATTCGAATGTTGAGGGAGCTATTTGTTTATGTGGGGGTGCCTTTCTGTGCAATCTCAGGTACATTTTTGTTGTCAAAGATGTTTTAGTTTACTAAATCAAGTTGGTCTAATATAAATATTGCAGACTTTCACATTGGTGAGTCTCTGAAATTCAATATCAGACAGGTTTGATTTTACAGGACCCTGCAATTTATGGTGAGTTGTTGATAGACTGCTGTGTTGTTATTTATATTTTGCGGTGTTGATGTTTATATAGCAATATACATAGTGACCAATCCCTACTTGATCCTATAGTGACATAATTTACACTCTGTGCTGTAACACACCCTGTGTAGGTGAAAGCTTATGTTTACAGTTTTGAATCTCATGTTTACAATTTATAAATAGGGAGGTTAACACCCTTTATCTTAGACACTTGGCAACATTTTGTGAGAATGTATCAGAGATCAAGTAGTGGAGCCTCACGGCTAGATCTTACACCATTGTACATGCGACTTCTACTGATCTATAGAAATGGATAAGGATTCTATTTTATTTCATATCATGAAAAATGTTTTGCATACATATATAAACTCCTTCTTAGGATAATCTCAAAGAAAATGTCTTGTCCAAAAGTATTCTGTTCCGTATGGCTATAAGTGATTCAATAATGTTGATCCATGTACAGGAAAACCTTGTTTATGATTGTTTTGTGTTACGAAATAACCCTTTTATATAGTAGGCCTATACAGAAAGAGTACCTTGTTCCCACATTAATATTATGGGGTTTTTTGCACACAGGGAGACCACGGTGAAGAAGAATAACACCGGCAGGATCTTAATATCCCTTTGGTCTGCTCTGAATCAGAATGCTAGGTGGGCCGTCGTAAATAAGAGAAGGGTTCCACCAAGGTGCAGTCTTGGATAGCAGAGGATGACGAGGACAAAGGGGCTCCTGGGGAAGTAGGGGATGGGAGGATCATGGTAGGTGTCTGGAGGGGATGCCAGAAGGGGCTATACACGTGTGGTGGTCCCGCGTCGTCTTCGAGGTACCTTCGTGGTCCTCGTGGGCGACATCGAGAGCACCTCTATTACCCGACGCCTGGGGGCGCTGGAGTCCAGCGCCACGTCACCACTTGGTCACGTGGCCCTCGACTCCGGTGTATATAAGGCCGTTGTACGGCCTTCCTCAAGGTCAGTCCAGCCCCGACTGACCATCGTGAGCGATGGTTGGCGGCTGCCCGGCTACCATATTCTAGTACTCCTCTGTGCTGCTGCACAGAGGAGGTGTATGTGGAGTATCATCTGTAGACACTAGAAGGCCTAGTGTCGAACCTGTTATAGAGTTCAAACTCTGCCACCTGTAACTGTGATCGAGAACGGCTGATGCCTATGTGTTATTAGACAATAAAGTTTTAACTGGAACCTGAATAGTTGTTCTTCGTTGTTTATCAAAAGATTCGATTGAACCTCGAGGGGTAGAACACTACACTGGTGCCGTGACCAGTTGTTAACTTTAGTCCGCATAGGTACTGCGAGCTTAAGTTCGACATGCAGGGTCACTTGGATGAAGGTGATGACCCCAATCACCAACATCAAGTGACTACAGGCCCGTTAGTGGATAGGAACGATCCACTAATCGGTGGTGGTTTGAACCACTCTTTGATAATAGGTCCATCGTTTGACCCGTTGGGCCTGTATCAAAGGAGCCGACTACTCAATTGGCGAGTATCGACTCAACTCTCTCCGGCGGCTGAGAATTTCTTGAGGACACAGAGTTTGTCCTATGTAGAAGAATCAGCCTCGCCCGTGAGAACTCCAATGGGCCTTGGCAGTTGGTCCTTCGAAGGTCCCTTGCCCGTGTCAATACAAGGAAGTATGGACAGTGGCAGGGGACTCAACAAGGAGTTGCTGCAAGAGCAGCAACGCCAACTGCGCCAGGGTCGTCAGCAGTTGAATGCTCTCGCGAGTAACACCACGAAAGCTAAGGAGATGAGTACAGAAATAGAGCTGAAATTGGAACAGCTTAGGCAGCAAGCGCTAGAGGCTTCGAACAAGACTCAGATCGCGAATAGAGAACTTGCTGATCTTCAAGAGAAGGTCAAGCAGCTCTCTAGCGAAAAAGAGTCCTTGCTTGCAACGAAGTCGGAGATCGAGCGTAGTCGATTGACAGCAGAAGATTGTCAATCACTAAAAGCAAAGATCGACCGCCTTGCTACTAGCCGCCGAGAATGTGTCGAGAGAGCTTGAAACGATTTTCGGGATGCCCAGCACGAGCAGACGTCCCTTAACATAAGTTGAAACTACAAGAAGTAGAAAAGACTATGTTGGAGGAACAACTGCAAGAGTTGCGGCATGAGTTGAACCAACAATCAGCCGAGCATACTGAAGAAGTAGCTGAGCACCTAACAGCTTATGAAAAGCGGGTCGAACAGCTACGTCAGGAACGGGAGTCGTTACTCTGTCAGATGCAAGCTGACGAGGATGCTCGAGCCAGGGACGAGGCAGAAATGCGTCGTCGCTGTGAGGAACGAATCGAACACGCAAACAAAATGGCGGAATATCAGATTCTAATGGAACAAAAAGCGAGGCACGAGGCCGAGCTTAATTCCTTGAAATCTGAATCCCTAGTAGCCCAATCACTGAAAGATCAGAAGGATTCGGATACTCTGGGAGCCATGCGTGGAGAAATCCATAAGCTCCGACGAGAGATATCGTCTCGCAGGGAGGCTGATGAAGCCAGGGTGAATAAAGAAGTTCGTGATGAACTCGCACTTGAGGAACGTCTGAAGGAGCAGACGGAATCGAAATTGCGTGCCGCTAGACTTCGAGAGAAGCAACAAAGTAGTGAATGCAGCACTACTAGAGTTGCCACTCAAGAGGACCTAGTCGATAACCCTGACTACAGAGAGTGGCTTGATCGTGCCATGAAGGAGGTCAAGCAGCTCTTTGCCCTCAGCGAGCAACGAGATCTCTCGAAGCCCGAACATGCCCGCCTGGAATTCCTAGTGTCGGAATTAAGACAGGCAGAACGTTCAAAACAGCAGGCTGAGATAGATAGAATGGTGGGGGCAATCGACGACATCTCGAAAGTGGATTCGAGGTCACGTCGGAACCAACCAGTTTCTTCGATGCCGCGCACCGATGGTCTAAGTGGAGTGATCGGGCAGTTCTCGACCCCTACCATGACCCAACAACATGTTGATCCACTCAAATATAGGGATATCAGATTCGAAGCTTCGCATTTGAGTGAGGCCGATTCTGGTAACCCCTGGGGGATGAATCATAGTCGTGCAGACACGACTATGAGAAACATGGGGATGGACCATCAAATACCTAGAAGAGGTACAACATTCGCTCTTGATCAGGTCAGGAGATCAAGCAGAATGTTTGAAAATACCTCTATCGGGCATGAACCGACCCGAACTAGGTCAGTCGAGTGCCCTCCATTTACATGGAAGGATGATTGGCTCCGTTGGTACCACGGATTCAATCACGTCCGTCGAGTAAATGTGTGGACCTCGAGTATGGCATTAGCTCAACTCCTCATGTTACTCCAAAATGGCCCCGCAGCTGATACTGTGTGGCTATGGGAGGAGCATGGAGATGGGACTTTGGATGGACTGGTCGACATGGTAACGGAAGCCATGACTTCTAGCCTCCAAGATCCCATTGTCACAATGGAGAAGAGACGCCAGGGCAAGAACGAAAGCATTAGAGCCTATGGCTTTGCTTTGAGACGTCTTGCCGGCGATGCCTATCCAGGTGTGGACTTCTCGGTTGAATGGCTCATAACCAAAGTCAACCAGTTGTTCATAGGAGGATTGTATGACGTTGATTTACAACAAGACGTTCTTCGGGAATGGCGCACTTACATGTCCCTCAAGGATCTCATGGACTTGGCTGATGAGTTGTTGCGGAAACGACAACTCTTGCCGAAGTTGGTGAATCCTACCTCGACAAATGCATTGTCGGTGTTGGCCGACGCCGCTTTGGTCGAGGAGAGACAGGGGGAGGTGTCCTCATACTCGAAGCCCGGGGCGGGGAGTAAGACTAAGAAAAGTCAGAAATCCGTTGGTAAATCGAAAACACCAAACAAGGCCTCCAAACCCAAGGTACAGGAACAGACCTTCTCACTGAGTCAATTGAAGAATTTACTCAGGGTTATCGAGGGAGGGGATGTCCCTGTTACTAGCTCGGAGAAGCCGAGTACCCCTCCGTCCGACGCCAAGTGTTGGAACTGCAAGAAGCAGGGGCATTTTGCACGAACTTGCCCCGAGCCGATTAAAGGACTACCACCTGACGCGACGGAAAACTGAGGCGGGCGGCTCGACGTGGCAATCGAGCTGCCCGACCATCGAAAAGCCAGGTTATCAGCACCTCTGGCACTCCTGATCAGACGACAGTAGATTCGAGAGAACTAGGTAAGATCTCGGTAGGGCCGTCCCAGCCCTTTACCACAGCGGCACCGGTTGATCACCGGTCGGGTTCCGAAGATGTCGGTGTAGAAAAAGCCTCATTGGCCAAGGAACAGGGCGCTGGCAGCCCGAACTCCGAGGTCGAGGGTTCAACTGGATCGAAAGTGAAAGTCGACGCCGGGAGAGAAGCCCTGATGCGGCAGCTGGCCAGAGTCTGCGCAACAGAGCTTCCCTCAGATAATCCCTGTCTCTCTTTTCTGAAGAAGAGAGGGATCGATCTGAGTACTGACGTAGGGTTGAGAATGCTAGCAGGAACCGCCCCCTTGTCGAGGAAACGATGGTACCTGTCTGCAGAGATTCGAG
This sequence comes from Acholoe squamosa, assembly GCA_949317995.1. Lineage (NCBI taxonomy): Eukaryota > Metazoa > Annelida > Polychaeta > Phyllodocida > Polynoidae > Acholoe > Acholoe squamosa. The sequence continues at coordinate 48,299,626 of OX439036.1, read as the reverse complement.
GGCGTTCTCTAGACTTCCTGATAGATACTGGTGCCAGCCACACCATTGTCTCTCGGGAACTCGCGAAAACGTTAGTAGTGCCGTCAGATAATCTCTACGAGGGAATAACGGCGTGCACTGCGTCTGGAGCCGAAATGCGGACCTATGGTCGATTGGTTCTACCTCTTAAGGTCGCATCGACCCACTATGTGTTTAGCCCAATAGTGGCCGATGTGGCTGACGATGGCATTCTGGGGCTCGACTTCGCGGCATTATACGGTATGATCCTGAACCCAAGGACGGGTCAATTGGTCATGACCGAGCCGGTAGAAGAGCACCATCAGTGTAAACTGAAGAGAGTGTCATCGATAGCCTCAGTAGCACAGACCACTAGGATACCTGCCAGACATCGGTGCGATGTCTTGGTAAAATCCGAAGGTCTGGAAAGAGACCGACAGGGCACAGTCGAACCCGACCTGAAAACTCTAAAAAGTTTTGGGTTGGTTGGTGAGGCTGCCCTTGTCAGCAATGTCCGTCGAACAGTGTTTCCCGTCTGTAATCCACTGAATCGAGACATTGTCCTGGAGAAGGGCCAGGTGGTCGGTACTATACAGTACGCTGACAGAAACGGTGAATTCTCGTCACCGGAGGTCGTGATGATGCTTCTCGAGCAAGAAGCTGCAGATATCGAGACGGCGGAAATCGCGAGCACCCACACGGGGGAGCTCCCTACCTGGCTGTTAGACGTGTATGGCGACACCCACCTGACCCAGCCAGAAGAAAGACTGAAGCTGTCCGCCTTACTACGTAAGCATGTGGATGTCTTTAAATCCCCAGATGAACCGTTAGGGCGCACCGATCAATGTCTGCATAACATCGACACGGGTGACGCACAACCTATCCGAGTCCCTTATAGAAGGATTCCGCTCAGCAAGAAAGCTGCGGCATATGAACAACTTAAGGAGATGTTGGATACGGGGGTGGTTAGGCCAAGTACTAGTCCCTGGTCCAGTCCCGTCCAGATGGTGACGAAGAAGGATGGGACCATGAGATTCTGCGTTGATTATCGATGTCTGAATGGAGTGACTAAGAAAAATGCCTACCCCCTCCCGCGCATCGACGAATCCTTGGATACCCTAGGAGGAAACAAGTGGTTTAGTTGTCTCGATCTCCAATCTGGATATTGGCAGATCGGGATGAATCCCGACGACGTCGAGAAAACCGCTTTTTCCTACCAGAGGGGGCTCTATGAGTTCGATCGAATGGCGTTTGGGTTGTGCAACGCCCCCGCCACATTCGAGCGAATGATGGAGGAGATGTTGAGAGGTTTGCTGGGTAAAAGTTGCCTGGTTTACCTCGATGATATCATCGTCTTCGGCAAAACGACGGATGAAGCAATGGCCAATCTGGCAGAAGTTTTCAACAGGATTCGAGCATGGGGACTGAAGTTGAAACCTAAAAAGTGTCAACTTTTTAGGACTTCAGTCGAGTACCTGGGCCGAATCGTGTCTGAACAGGGTATAGAAGCCAACCCGGGGAAAATTAGCGATGTAATGACTTGGGCTAGGCCCACTACAGTGAAGGAAATCCGATCCTTCATTGGTTTTTGTTCCTACTACCGAGAGTTCATCCCGGGGTTCGCGGAACTCGTAAGTCCTTTACAGGATTTAGTGATCCAAAAACCTAAAGGTAGTAGAGGTCGTTACGAGGCATTCGCGTGGACGGAAAGAGCCGAACATGCCTTTGTCGAGTTAAAACGAAGTTTCAAGGAGACACCTGTACTTCGATTCCCCACACCCGACGGTCGTTTTCTCTTGGACACTGACGCTAGTAATACCGCGATCGGGGCTGTTCTATCCCAATAGCAGGATCGAGCAGAGGTCCTGATCTCGTTTGCTAGCAACACTCTAAGTAAAACACAACGGAACTACTGCACCACCAAAAGGGAACTGCTGGCGGTTGTCGTGTACACCAGGAAGTTTAGGCACTACCTCTATGGTGGTAACTTCACTATCCGTACCGATCATTCGTCTTTGAAATGGCTCCTGTATTTCAAAGAAGCTGAAGGGATGATGGGTAGGTGGCTGGCCCACCTTTCGGAGTTCGCTCTCGAAAACTCTAAGATCGAACATCGAAGTGGGGCCAAGCATCTAAACACCGATGGTCTTAGTCGTATCCCTGTGCGGCTATGCCAGAGGTCGGATTGCACAGACTGCAGCAGTCATAATGCTGTTTTGGCAGCTGTAAGTAGTTTAGTAGACAGCCGGGTGGTTGTTGCATTTTGGTCTCTCGATGAACTCATTGATGCTCAGAAAGCGGACGCCGACATCAAATGAGTTGCTGAATGGCTAGTTAAGGGGGCTAAACCCACTAGGCCTGATGTATCAATCGAGAGCGCCGAGGTACGGAAATTAGTAGGGCAATGGCCTCTATTAACTTTCCGTGAAGGCTTGTTGTGTCGTTGGAAAGTCGAGGCGGGTCGAGCTAGACGCACGATTCAAGTAGTTGTACCACGCCAACTGAGGGGCGAGGTACTCTCCTTTTGCCATGGACACCGAACAGCGGCACATTTTGGTCTTAAATGAACGCTGGAAAAAGTGAAAAGGAGATATTACTGGCCTGGAATGGGGAAGGACATAGGTCGTTGGGTTCGACATTGTCCTACCTGTTGCCTGGTAAAGCCTGGCGAGGGCATGGGTAAGTCTCCTTTGCACCAAGAGTTGTTCAGGGTGAGATTCGGGAGGATAGCTATGGATATCATCTCGGGATTTGCACCCACGCCAAACAAGAATACTTGCATGTTAGTAATCCAGGATTACTTCACCAAGTATGTACGCGCTATTCCCCTACCAAATCACACAGCAGAGACCTGTGCAGAAGCCTTCGTGGACGAATGGGTTTTGACCTTTGGAGTACAGACCACAGAGCGATGGTCAGGTAGAAAGGTTCAATAGAACATTGATTCAGAGTCTGACTATGTTGGTAGACAAACATATGGACGACTGGGATGAACAGGCGAAGTATGTGGTGTCCGCATATAACAGCTCTGAACATAGTTCTACTGGATGCAGTCCAAATATGATGGTCTTCGGGGAAGAAATTCTCATGCCAGCGGATGTGATTTTCGGCTCAATCGAGAACCCACTCGAAGTCCCTTGTTCCGTCACTTTCGTGGAACAGCTTCGTGACCGATTGAGAGAAAGTTACAGCATGGTAAGAGAAAATCTAGGTAAATCTGCGGAACGCCAGAAAGTCGGGTATGACTATGGGCTAAAGCAGAGAAGGTACTCAGTTGGGGAACAGGTGGTGAGGTACCACACCCCCCAGGCAGCTATGAAGCTTGCTCCCAACTGGGATGGGCTGTTCGTAGTGGATTCTGTCCTCTCTGAGTCGACATTATTACTTCAATCATCCATCGGGCGGTTGCAAAAGAGCAATGTTGATAGAGTGCGCCGGTGGTTGGGCGTAGAACTATCACAAACTGTCGAGTTGTTGCAACCACAACTTGATGATGATTCACCTTCTCGTAAGGCTACGAAAAGGGATAAGTCTGTTTCTGTACAGGTCGAAATAGAGATCGAAAGGTCGCGACCGGAAGTTCAGTCTAAAAAACAAACTATGCAGGGTCATCGAAAACGACAGCAAAAGGCTCGAAAACTGAGCGAGGTGGAGGTGTTGGATGCCAGTAAACCATCAAAGCGGCCCCGTGGTCGACCGGCTCGTCGAGATAAGTCGAAAGCATCTAAACAGCCTTTGAAGGGATGTCGGAAGCCCGACCCCCCCCCGAAGGTGCTAACGACTGAACAAACTTCACATCAAAACGTTTCGATTGAAGTCAAAGATCAGTCACTCCAGTCCGGACCTATGACTCGAGCGAGGCTTAAGCGCCAAGGCTCATCAAAGGAACGGTCAGCGAGTGTCGAGGATGAAAGGAAACCCAGAGCAAACACTCTGGCTCCTACATCCACACCGTCACAAGTGATGGGAGGCAGACGCCGACGGAAACGGGTTAATAGCCCGGTCGGCCAAGCCACATCAAAGGACGGCGGGCTAGAAGGGGTGATAGTAACCCGCCCCGAGGCTCAACACTCGTTCCAACAGTAAAGGTTAGAATCAGGAAAAGTCCTAGATATAAACCCTACTCAGTAATCGATGATTCGCACAATACTAAGCAGCAGCTTTACTAACCTGTTTTTTTTAATGAGGCTTTAAAATAACGGGTGCCGTTCTTGAGTTAATCTGTCTGTGGACGTGAAGCCGACGGTGAATAAAAAATTACACAACGAGAAGTCATGCGATTGCCTCTTAGTTTGAGACAACCTGACGCTGGAAACATGGAAATTTGGGGCCTCTGATTTTTATTTGACTGTGAGGATGGGTTCCCAGCATAGGCTGGTGGATTCTGCCCGAAGGGTAGATCCATATTGGAACCATTTTTTAAATCCCGGTAGTCTGATGAAGGGGGGGATGCCCAGATTATCCATGTTAATAGTGTTGGAACCCATGGACCGCATAGGAAATAACGGCATATGCAAACATTGCGACTGGAGAACCAGAGCGTGACGGTGAGGGGAGAGTGAGTCGTTCTATTTTTTTAGCATTACCTTCTTTAGAGTCTTCGGGATCCAACTCTCGGAATGGATGAAGGACAAGCATTACCTTATTTGGTCATGGCGTGATGCGCTGTGGACCGCGAATTCTTTAGAGTCTTCGGGATCCAACTCTCGGAATGGATGAAGGACAAGCATTACCTTATTTGGTCATGGCGTGATGCGCTGTGGACCAATAGGGTTCGCCCTCCTCGGTCACGTAGGGATCCAACTCTCGGAATGGATGAAGGACAAGCACCATGGCGTCCGAACCCTGAAGCCCGTTCGAACTGAGCCCTCTCGTGAAGCGCAGAAGTACCTCGTCGAGGGTGAAGTGGTCCCTGACATCAGGACGCTGGCGGCTCAGACAAATCCTTTGAGAGAGTTGTCTCCAAAGATTGACAGTCTGAGCTCGGCTATGACGATGTTGGGCCGAGAGCAGGTGGTGCAGGACAAGCCTGACACCCCGGGTAGGTCTCTCGGTGCCTCCGTCTACCCACCAGCAGCCCCGCCTTCCTCCTCGGCTCCCTTGATAACCCTCTCGGGAGCCACCGAGCCTACACCGCCACCGGTTCAGAGAGTGGTGTCACCGAGGATCCATCCGGATCTTCATGGCATCACACCTCTGGCCCCGGCGAGTGTAGCCGTCTGCCCAGACCCGTCGGCTTCCGCCCAAGCAGTAGAACCTGCCGAGGCGGAACAGTCAATGGATATAGACGGGGACGTCGATGTCGTCGATCAATCTCCAACGGCTCCCCCTGACCAGGGAGACAAGGACGACCTTGAAGGTCGGGAGAGCGACGACGACGACGGAAGCGACTCAGCAGACTCGGCCGTTCTCCACTCAGATGCTGAGGGAGACTCCCGGGATGCACCCGAGACCTCTAACGAGGCTTGGAGTATGACAATGGACCGTGTGGCCCCATTGCCGGAGTCGCCGACGTTTTCGGGCCAGCTAGCCGCCAGTGCTTCACATGAGGGTGAGCGCACTGACGGAGAGCAGGCTGAAATCAACGCCGCTACAGGGTCCATCTCGGAGGATCAGTAGTATGATACTACTGCTCCTCCTCTTCAGCTTGGATCGCTGACATCGAACAGAGTCTCGATGTCAGCACGGAACCCCCGGGAACTCGTTCCCGGACGATGGTGTACCCTCCACGAGTGGGGGTACCTTTCCTGTCCCCGGACCTTCCTGCGAAGCTGTGTGGATCCGACGCCACCCTGGTCTTAGGGCCCGGTGGTGCCACACATCCTCGGCCTCACGGTCGAAGGACCATCATAGTAGTACTGTACACTATCGATGGGCTTCCTACGCTGGAAGGAGCTTCTCAATGAGACAGGGAGGAAACGACACGACCCCGGTTGCCATACCCGGTCGTGCCTCCCTCGGATCGACCAGGAGCAGGTCGTGAAGCAGTGTTTCGACACTGGTCTCCTACGTTGGATGGAGCAACGCCTTATAATTAACTGTGATAATAATTTTTTTTTCTACAGTACAGTAGAAACTATATTTCTATATATTCCTCTACTGTTTCTGTCGACCATGTCGACGGATCCAGTAGTTCATATTATTATCTAATTGTTTAGACTGATCCGGGATCTCTGAATTTTCAGAGACCTCGTTTAAGTCTAGTGGGGGGTGGTGTGGTGGTCCCGCGTCGTCTTCGAGGTACCTTCGTGGTCCTCGTGGGCGACATCGAGAGCACCTCTATTACCCGACGCCTGGGGGCGCTGGAGTCCAGCGCCACGTCACCACTTGGTCACGTGGCCCTCGACTCCGGTGTATATAAGGCCGTTGTACGGCCTTCCTCAAGGTCAGTCCAGCCCCGACTGACCATCGTGAGCGATGGTTGGCGGCTGCCCGGCTACCATATTCTAGTACTCCTCTGTGCTGCTGCACAGAGGAGGTGTATGTGGAGTATCAACTGTAGACACTAGAAGGCCTAGTGTCGAACCTGTTATAGAGTTCAAACTCTGCCACCTGTGATCGAGAACGGCTGATGCCTATGTGTTATTAGACAATAAAGTTTTAACTGGAACATGAATAGTTGTTCTTCGTTGTTTATCGAAAGATTCGATTGAACATCGAGGGGTAGAACACTACACACGCATTTAGTCACTAGTATAGGCTTGAATGTAACGGACAACTGGGGCTTCGTGCAGTGTCCGTCTCCGTGATGAGACAGACCATTTGAACAAGAACCACGTTGAAATTTGAATCTAACCACATCCCCAAGATATTACCATAGGGACTCATAGGGACGTGAAACATGCTGAGGTGGGTGTCACTAACACGCCATCTGATGTGCCGACAGTATGGATGTGAAAGACGTCATGTCAACGCTGTCCACATGTAAGTTGATTTGTATGACTGTTCATGCATTCCTAATGAATAGGTTCATAGGGGTGACAGGCATGCATGTCCCACGTCTGTTTTGTGTGGCGTGTGTGGCTGTTGTCATGCTGCCATGTCTGACCAAGGTCATAATGGCGTAAAAGGGATAGCGGCTTAACCAAGCCACTTTAGGGTCTGAAAGAAGCTCAGTAAAGTTATGCATAGTTATAATTCAGACAAAGACATAGTTATGAAATATATCACAGTGACATGATGTGACACTTGCAACACGACAACTTGTCCTCTAGTGATAGACACAATTCTAATTTGAAAATGTAATGTCAAGCTAGCACCAATAACTTTGGAATTCTTAACTATGAGTAGGTTTGATAAATACTGTTTTAGTCACATGTTTGTATGAATGTGGCCAGGTATTTTTCTGCTATCTGAGTCCACATTTAATATCTTTATAATTAATAAAGGCCATTGGCGATATGGCGGCGAGTAGACAATTGTTTGTGGACCAAGATAGCAATCTTACAAATATAATTTATGGAACAAAATGTCGTAAGAGCATTGGAGATAATTGCAACGGGCGAAGGAGAGACGGCTGTGGAGGGCAGTGGGCAATAACATTTGGCCGAGCTGCTCTGTGAGCAGCAGAGAGCATCTCACTCTGCAGAAATCTAGCACTAGACTAGTCCTAACGGCGTGTTTGTGCCTCCGACCATCGTCCTTCAACTCAAAATTCAATTTCTCTTTCCAGGTCATATTTCAAATCTTGCTGCTCCGAAGCAATGTCATACAGCTCCCTATAAAGCATAATATACAGGGAAGGTAGAACCGCTCTATCATTTCTGTGATTCATATATTCAACACTCGTTTTGTTTTGATGAATAATTGTCATTTTACTGTTTGTGAAACACAAGTTTATATATGTTTTTTTTTTCTTTTTTAAATAAATGATTAGTGATAAATCATGATACGCCGCTTTTTTTTTCACAATTCTAGCATTCATCATGCAAACGCTGTTTGTAAGGTGCCTTTGGCTGTTGGTACATTGAGAAGGGCAGTGATGAATCTGTCCCCACCCCTCCGGATGAGGTGTATCATGCAGACAGTCCCTTGTATTCCTCATGGGCTCTGTGCCGGCTGTCCCTCTGGGGTCTTTAGTGTATCTCTAAGGCTGTCCCTGTCTCAGCAGCCTTCCTCTTCCATCAGACGATGGCTAGTAATGACATCTCCTGAGCCCAGGGCCTCCAGGGGGCCTAGTGGAGGAGATGCGGTATGGCAATGCATGAGCCGGCCGTGGCTACCTCCGCTGGACGCCCCTCTGTATATAGAGTGGGGCGACATTGTGATTGTTGCATTGTGGGTCAACACATTCGGCTCTTGCTGACTGCTGAGTATCTTAGGCTCCCCACTGACAAAGGAGGACCGATACATTCACCAACACCCCCCCCCCCACGCCCTTTGTATTGCCTGTATACCTCAACATAGACTCACATCCATACCACAAAGCTAATAATCACTGTTACATTGCCACACATAGCGGGGCAGATAAGCTGATAAATCGTTCATTTTATGAGAAAAGCGCAGACCTTTCACCAGAGATTCTACAAGTTTCAAGGATAACTTTTTTGGTAGAAGCATCTTGAGGGCCTTCAAAAAACCACGATGGCCACCATCTGAATGATGTGAATACCAGATGCAGGATCCTGGCACTTCTTGCTGGATTTCCAAGTGTGATAATTCATTATATGATTTGAGGTATGCAAAAATGACTGGGAAGGTCAAAAAAGGGTTCTGGTAAAGTCCTGTGGATGATAAGGCTGCCATAGCAACCAACCTAGCAACCAAACCTGATGGCAACCAAATAACATTTCCTTCAATTTTTATATGTTATAGAACATTATCCTATGGTCTTGTTAGGTAGGAGTGCCTAAGGCTGGCTGATTAAACCATCCTTTCATGTTTATTAAGAATTGATTGTTCCGTAATAATAGCAATGCAGGAAACTCATGAAAATATGTTATCATTCAAATGTCATAAGAAAAATATCTATATACGATTTACTGGGTACTTCTGTCAGGGGACTAGAGTTTATCAATACAGTTGCTTGATACAGAAATACCCTGCATAATTTTTATATAGATAATCATTCAATCAATCAATTCAATTCATGAGATTCCCTTATTGCTGTTTGTACTATGGAACTGTCATATTATGGTAATCTATGTTATCGGTGAGCAATATGCATGATCGATAGAACAAACCCCATATCAGTTAACAGTATTATGATTATGATGTTGATTGCAAGGCAGCATATGCTGGTCTCTACAGGGATTTGACACAGCATGTTTATATACTGGACTGGCACATCCCCTAGTGTCATAATGTGGAAATAATTATTGTGTTACACAAGAAGCGACATGCAATAGTAATGTAAATAATATGGTATGATTAAACATTATAGTGGTAAATGATGAATTATATATCTAATAAATGTGACATGTACTGGGAATACGGACATTAATGTGCCTTGCACTAAGGGCCATTTTCGCAGATCCTGTCACAAATGTAGATAAGGATTTCAGTATATAACAGAATGATAGCTTAATCATGAATATGGTTTAATCAGCCCAGCTTAGGCACTCTTACCCCAAAGAAAACCACAAGTTAGTGTGTTATTAGATGTAGTAATTGATTGGAATGTTATTTGGTTGTTATATTGGTTGCTATGTTGGTTGCTATGGCCATTTCATCCAAAGGTCTTTACCAAACCTGTTTCTCGACCTTCCCAATCACTTTGCCATACCTTATAACCTATGCTCTGCTGCATTACACCCATAAATCCAGCAAGAATCAAACTTTTCTCATTTTTAAGTTAGGCTATGTTCAGATGGCGGCCATCTTGGTTAGTGAAGGAGCTCAAGATGCTTCTACCAAAAAGAATCAATCCTTGGAAACTAAAGAATCTCTGCTGAAAGTTTCATGCTTTTCTCATAAAATGAACAATACCTTTGAAATTTCACCACTAACGTGCCTGGTACCAAGCTCACGCTGTATGCACTACTTACACAATTCTCCTCTTACCTACTTATTGCACCTCATACAACAACTCTTCAACCCTCAATATTTAGTTGTCCATCCAGCCAATCCAATTCCTACAATAGATGAATTATGACTAGACTTATGCTAAACTCTGTCAAAAAGGGTGCATCAATCGTGTATCAATTGTCTTCGTGGAACCTTGAAACTAAATTATTACTAGTCATTTTTGGGTACCGGTATTATACATTTGAATGTATGATCATATCTATCCATTGAGAACCCTCTCATTTTATTCAATTCATTCAATTATGTTGATGGCCTTTCTCATATTATTGTTGATTTCAGGGTCTGATTGAAGTCTGTAAATAAAAGAAAGGGTATGTACTTCAACCGTTTTCTATTACGTCTAGCTCAATTATGCGCATTGTAATGATTAAAACCAATGTATTTCACAATAATTATCTACTCTACGAAAATATCAAACTTGTCCTATGTGATTGATTAGCATCAATGTTAAGGACTCTCGGGAAATTGAATAGATATTATTTGACCATCTAAAAGATCCTGGCATCAGAGAATAATTTCCCCACTAGGCTGTCTATACCATCATTCCCATCAATCTATATATGAGTGTCCACAGTCCTACTCTTAAAGATGGTCGGTGAAGCTACTGACTAAGCTACACTTCTAATCCAGGCGAATCTTTGTGGTTGAAATTGGACTTTGATAATTAAATCAGGACCAAATTATCACGATAACTTAGTGTCTGAGTCAATGAAATGTCTAGGTTGTCTTTAAGTGGCAGAGTGCGAGGGATACAGAAGATTAACTTGTGAACGTGGATGAACCTAGACAATACCGCTGATATGAATTTGTCTCCACGCGGCAACTATAAGGGTCTCTTCAGCCCATTTTCTTCTTTCACACCATATACATGTCAGGGTTGAGTGATCATTTTTTAACAACGGGGGGGGGGGGGGCTGGTGGCTTTGTGCGCGGACGCGTGAAAAAATAATTCAACCCCCCCCTCTCGAGGGGGTAAAATTTTTTCAACCCCCCCATAAGGGACAAAAATCGCATACGACCGTCCCCTTTTATCCTATAGTAACCCACGGGGTTTCCCATTGAAAACAGGTGAAATTATTTTGACCCCCCCCCCCATCAGAGGTGTTGAAAACGTTCTGACACCCCCCGGTCAAGGGTTTGAACAAATTCTGACCCCCCCCCCAACCCACCAGCCCCCCCCCTCCCCGTTGTTAAAAAATGATCACTCCCTAACCTCTTGGTCCCCTTAAGTTGCTCTCCTCGTGCCGGCGATGTTCATACCACATGTTCTCATTGTAGCTAGTGGGGTGAAGGCCAATGGATAAACGCTTTGGGAGGGCTAGGCTGAGCTGGGCCAGGGCAAAGAAAGAGAGGAACGAGATGAGGGATACGACCAGGAGCGAGGATAGGAATGGGGAGGAGGGAAAGGAATGTCAGGTGATATGTGGGATAGAGGATATATTGGGCCTAAGGTAACACATCATCTTAGATACCTCACAATATGATGACCAGTGATGACGTGCATGGGATGCTCCATGGTAGTGTTGGATGGATGAGGGGGGAGGAGGGTTAGGAGCATGTTTGATGACCTAAGGTGATTCCCATGCCAGGCTGTCAGGAGGCTGCCAGACAACCAACCGTTATTCTAAAGGACTAGAAATAGACGGATCTATACCGAGGTCCGTGGGCAGGAGGGAAAGATGGAGTCAACAGCGCACAAATTGGAAAGACCATCTAGCAGGTTCGTCAGACAGGCGGCGAGGAGGTATAGGGGGTAGAAGATATATATGTTATTGGGTGCTGTAAAGAATATACGAAGACGTAGGCTGTGAGAAAGCGAGATAGTTGGATCACACCAAAGAGGTATCAGTTTCTACCTTCATGATCACACTTTTTTTTAAACCACAGGGGAATAGTTCTAATACCTATAAACCCATAGACCACTTAGCCTCTTTCTTGTGATTGAGCTATATAAATCCTATTTAAAATCTGTTGATAGAGGCCTAGTGGAATATGAGTAGTAGTCCATTAGGCCTTTATTGGCAGATTAAACCCATAGAACAATTGGCCTCTGCACAGAAAAAAATAAGTTACAAATGTTAGTCAAATACGAGTCGAATCGTCTAACTTTCTAGCAAAACTCAGTCAAAACGCCGTCTTTAAACATCCCTTTTTTTCCTTAGTCAAATATGACTAACCATTAGACAAAGTGGCCAACTTGCCTTGGCTTGCCTGATTTTGACTAGGATTCTTTGGTTGTTTTGGCTAAGTACACTACCTAATAGTCTTAATTCAATTCAAATGGTGTTTGTTTTAAGCTCTATATAGGATTCACACCCCACAGATCTCCTCATTTAGGAAACATTTGAAATGCCTCACATCATATTCATTTAGAACCCATGAGCCAAGTTACTCTGGGTTTGCCAAAGAAGCAAATTCAAATGTGGATATCATATTTATCTAGATTACCACAGAATAGCTGTTTCTATCTGACTACCTATTTCATTTGACAAGGCATCAAACTATTTGGTACATTTTTGCCGAGTGTAATGTTAGATTGAATTTTGAAAGCCTGAACTATATGTCGTTCCTGAAAATCATCATAACTTAAACATACATGGAACTATTTATGGTACACACCCACCAGAAAAATCCTGTTTCAAACTATGCTGTCATCTGGTGTGTAAAGACAACACTATGTGTCTATCCCTTAGTCAAATTTACTAATGGATCTTGGTCAAAGTGACTTAGATCTCTTAGTGAAAGTGACAAAGATATGTTACCTTGCCTGAAACTCCCAGCAGACACCCTGTTCAGGATTGTGCTTAGAGAGTGGGACTGACTTGGGTAGTCAATGTGACTAAGAAAACTTAGACCTCCTTGGTCATTTGTTAGTCATAAGCACTAACTAGGAATAATAAGTCACTTTGACTAAGTTTTCTTAGGTAAGTTTTTTGTGTGTGCTGCACGATTAAGCCATACAAACCCTATTTAAATTCTGTCGACAGAAGTCTAGTGGATTATGAGTATTACATCGAAAGTCCACTTGGCCTCTATCACAGAAATTTACATAGGAAATGTATGACTCATTCGCTGGCGAAAAGCCAAGTGGACTATGGGTCTTAGGCTTTGTATGGCTTATTCAAGCAATAGACACCAAGTTGACAATGATCTATTTGCATGCTTAAACCCATAGTCCACTAGACATCTGTCGCACGATTGAGCAATACATTTCATATTGGACTATCAATGAAATAGATCATACCTATGAGACTAAGTACATGATGCCTGGGCGACATTTGCATATCTTAACTTTCATCGAGAGTCCACTCTATTGCAGCAATTTACATAGGAAATGTATGGCTCATTCACCGGCGAAAAGCCAAGTGGACTATGGGTCTAAGCAGGAACACATACTTTTCACTGCAAAGGGCAATTTGGATATTAAAAACAGATTAAACCCATAGTCCAATTGGCCTTTGCGGGGTGATTGAACCATACAAACCCTATGTAAAATTTAGTGACATGCAGAGGCCTACAGTGGACTATCGGTTTTACACTATTGAAAAAAGAAAGATTTGTAGACTAATTATTGAAATAAATAATTTATAGACTAATTATTTGTCTATTGTCTGCATTAATACCCTCAAACCCGTAGTCCACTTGGTCTCTATTGTGCGAATGAGCTTTAGAGGGTCTGTATAAAATCTGGTGATAGAAGCCTAGTAGACTATGGGTAATAGTCCACTTGGTCTCTATCGCACAAATGAGCTATACAGAGGCTATATGTAACATTTGGTGATAGAGGTCTAAAACCCATAGTCGACTTGGCCTCTATCTCACGATTTAGACATACATTTCCTATAAAGATTTCTGTGACAGAGGGCTAGTGGACTATCGATGTAATGAACCAGAAAAAAAACTAAATAAATCTAATGCATGAGATCTAGTGGACTATGGGTGTAATTGGATATTGGCATAAGTCCCTGAATGGTTTCTCCAAAAATTGTCCTGCTGAAAACAACCGGAGGTCTTTACCTTCGATAGGTATGGTTTCGATTTTAGTATACAAAGTATATTTTATAGCCTTCTTTTAGTTTGCACGATCTAAATTCATATCATTATGTGTACATCTTATTGTATAAATCCATAGTCCACTGGGCCTCTATAGCATGAATGAGTCATACAAAGCCTATATCACAGAGTCCACTTGGCTTCTCTGGTCATCAGATGCCAAGTGGACTTTGGGTATATTGAGAGATTTAGTGGTGTTGTCTTCTCTCTCTTTTTATAAACATCACGGACAGGCACATTAAATCATAATCGATCGACTTTGAGATGCTCGGTAATGCCATACCTAATAATCTGCAGGTTCTCATTCAGCTGCAATTGGCTTCTTTAATAAGGACACCGGTCAAACCATTTGACTCCAGTCATCTCTGGTGGTGATTTGTAATGAGTATTCTGTGTTGTGTGCGTTAAAACACCTGTGTCCAATCTATATGGTCCCCGCCTGCCAATTCATATTTCAATAGGCTCCAGTATTAGGGTAAGGTTTTGTCCTGATGATAGAAACCACCATTGGATAACACTTTGATATAAACAGACGTGGCCTTATAGGTTTTGCAAAGCAGTTTCAGTGAAAAAGATGATTGCAGACGACTTTTTCCTTCCCCCTCGCTCTGGCTTACTTGGTGTGTAGCATGGCTCCATCACCGCTGAGAACATTGATAAAACACTACCGGGTTAAAAACATCACCAATGCCAAAAGAATTTCGATGAATCCCCTCCCTTTTTGAGACTCAAATAAAAAGTGCGTATTTATCAGTGGCATGGCGTTAATTGAGCGTTGTTTTGAGTGGGACGTCAATAAGGGTGGCCCTTTATAAGGAGGGAGGACAGGATTGTGACGCCTTATTGTCTGCAGCTAGCCGGTGCTATGGGGTTGGGGCAGTGGTGTAATGGTAAAGGGACTAGAGGTACAGAGGGCACCGGCTGCACATCTGACTGGACACAATATTCCACTCACGTACACAAACAGACGATATTCCATCATACTGACCCAACTTTCGCGCGCTTCCCACCGTCCATCCGTTGCCTAACGAGACGCGCTGTTGTTTTTGTCGTATTAACAGCAGAGGGCAGTGGCTGACTGACTGACCTGTGTTTCATCCACTTTACACTCCCCTCCTCTCTCTACATCCACATCCCCTCTTTCACCCTCCTAAATGCCCCCCCCCCCCCGACCCCATATCGTTGGAATCGGCCAATTGGTGCTGGAATGGAGCCCGGTGCGCGATGTCCGGGTGGGACGCGGGCAGCGTCGTTTAGATAACAAATGCTGCCCGTGTCCGGCGTGTTTTAGGATGTTGCCAATCAAATGTCTCAAATTTTAGCCTCCCTCGACGGTGCCTCCTTTTTGCCAGGCGGATGCTATCTCAACGACGTCTCCTATAACTATTACCATGGCATACATATGGGGCGTTGGGGCCGTGGGCTGGGACAGAAAGTGGGCACGTGGCCCCATAGGGAGTGTGGGTGATGGGCTAGTGGGTGGGAGTTTGGAGGACGCCGGGGTGCTGGTGGGTTATCTTAGCTACCACTAATGGAAAGACACAGCTTGATGTGTTGATGTCGATATAGCAAACAAAGACTTGACATTGATTAGAACTGATTCGATTCCAAGGGCAACGGGAGCAAGGGTCATGTACCCTAAATGTGGTAGTAGTATTGAACCTGACGGCACAACCGACTTACATCAAGCAAAAGAGTTAGGGGAGGGAGGCGAAATGATTGTGATAGAGAAAACAACGGGGATCATTCTATAGAAATTATTGTAACACTGAAAATTAGTGTTTCACATACCCCTTGGTGAAATCTAACAATTTGTCACTTCGTTAATCTCAACAATACTAACTTTTCTTTCTGTGCTTGGCCATATTCGGACTCTGAGATTTGAGGATATAATTATAAGAGGGATTCACCCCTATGAATCTATACATATCTCTATTCATATGAAGGTGCACTGCTAAACTCTCGATGAGCCAATGTCTACCTATAATCTACAGTCACCCTCCACAGAGCAAGCATGTGTCTGTCGTGTACGGACCTCAGGTGGTCAGTCAATGGTCAGTGGGAGGTCGGGAGGGACTGGTGAGCACAGGACTGAGAGCCTCCCTCCTCGGCCGCTATATGTCAAGTTGACTCTGAGAGCGTGCTGAGAACACTGTAAGAAGTAGTCAGGGTTATGTTACAGCAAAATCCCTTGGCAACTTTGGTTCCAGTACATTTTGCTGTAAATCTACAGGAGGTGAATCACTGTAATTTACAGAACAATTCAGAGTAATCATACAGTAACAGTCACTCTCATCATACACCAAGCTCATTCAGTTCTACAGAAATATATGCTGTAAATATACAGCAAAATGTGTTGTAGAATTACAGAGAAATTTCATGTAAATAAACAGCAATATTTTCTGTGAATGGACAGCAAATTTTGCTGTAAATGAACAATAGAATATACTGTAAATTTATAGAAATATTTGCTGGCAACTGAGGTTTCAGCAACTATTGCTGTAAAATTACAGAAACCTGAATTGTAGAATTACAGCAAGGGGTTCTGTTAATCAACAACAAATGTATTGTATATACAGGTATGTTATAAAAGACACTGCTATATACTCTGCTATTGGGGTCAGTTCTTGGTAATCATCCACATGATATCATTTATGTGTGTGCTTCATGCATGCATCGATACTATTAACCATGCATGCCTAATGAAGACTATTGGGGGTAAGAGAAGTAGAGAACCATCTCAACCAAACCATTTCATGGTCATTCAGTTTTAACACTGAAATAAGCTAAAGGCAGGTAGGCCTATGCTAGCTTCTACCCTAGAGTCCAGGGACTTGTATTTCGGATTTAGACACAGTTATGGTGTTGTGTATGCATATCATTGGTTGTTCCTAGTTTCTTCTCAGGTAACCTTGTACAATATCATTGGTGCACAATGCTAGATTGAACCTGTTGAGGTTATTATCATATTGCAATTCATTATTAAGCTCTGAGGACAATATTTGATTGGGGTGTGCAATATACTAAACATATGGTGTATTACTGGCCTCCAGTGGGGGACAGTGCATTTAAGGCTATTTAGTAAACCCTTTGAAGGGCCACTAGGGTGACTGGCTGGCCTAGGGCATACTGCATACAGCGTAATTATACAGGATCACTAACTGTACACATATATCTACACCTACAAAGCCTTGGTATTACAGTAAGAGTCATTGTATTTGAGAGTACAGCACTTTCCCCTGTGAGTGTACAAGAGACATGTTATAAAACATAAACTTCTTACAGTGAAGAGCTTTTCTCACCTCCCCCCGATGTACTCGGAGTCACTCTGAGTTACCTAGGGCGTCCTCGGGAGCAGCTCTCTGCTACAAGGCAATGGTTAGCATGTACCCCGCCACCACGATAAATACAAATTTAAGACTAGATAGTGCATTCATTATTCCATCTCCATCTTATAGAACCATAGGTAGCACCACTTGAAATAAGAGGCCTCCTCTGTTAAAATCCACATACAGACGTGTAGGAATATATTGTGATAATGGTCACGTGCATGTTAATTGATACCTAGAGAGGCACACTACGAAGGAGCTGATGGATTGATATGAGGAAGAAGTGAGCGTTCATGAAGCTGTAGTTTAGCCTGGAGATTCACTGCAACACTTTAAGGGTTAAATCCTATTCTAAGACACGCAATAATGGCATTACATGTATACGACATGTATTAAGATATTCGCGCGTATGGCTGTGCTGTAGGAACATGATATATTGCGAAGGAAGTGTTTCTCATTTAACTGTATTCTTCTCTCATCCTATAAAGTTGGATTCTATAAGGCACAGCAAGGTGTTATTCTCATGTATAAGCTGGGCCTCAAAGGCAAACTCAGGAGAGTGGCAGGCCTGATTGAGTGAATTTGACCTGTATTCGTATATTGAATGCTAATATTTGTACTGGTAGTAACGGTATACCCGGGACGGTATATTCACTGCGCAGTATTGTCGGCAGTCTTAAATTTATAATATTCTCTGCCTCTATTTTTTTCCTCTCAGTATTACATCTTATGTCTTGTTAAACAACAGCACGCGTTAAATACTTATTTATATGGAAATCGATTTGTTTTTGATGAATTGTCCAGAAATGACCGCATCTTCGAATTAGTCTTTTGCAGTAAAGGAGTGTGTTTAGTTCAAACAAATGATACATGAAGCACTACGGTACATAGATTCCATCATCTGGGATGGCTTTACCCGGTAGGCTATCAGGAACATGCAAAGTAATTGGCTCAGGGACCACCCTGAGTCTATACCGCCGGGTAGGTGGTGGCATTGGAAAAAAGTCAGTTACACAATTTTCAATCTCAATTTTCTACAAGAAACAAAGCATGTAAACAAATAAAAGTACCATACATGAGTAGTCCATATATCAGTCTTTAGTTACAGTAAAGAAAAAAATTCAAAAATCCATCCATGAGTTCCTACAAAATTAAATAAAGAAAAAAGTCATTTCATTAAAATATCTTCTCCAATCCAGTCCTCCATAGGTTTACCTACGGGCCGGACTTTTCTCTCTTTGTTTCTATTTGGTTCGAAAACAGTGTCTAAAAGTGAGACGCTTTGGAAGCCTTTCAAAAAACGCGGGAAAAGTCGCCATGAGCCCTCGGTGCCAATGCACGTCTTTCAATTTTCTCCCAAGTAATCGCGCCAACATTTTACCTTCCAGGTAAAAGGGACGACACCTTTATGAATGGATGTGACTATGTATCAGAGCATGCTGTCATACTAGTAATTGTGCATGATCAAGTTGTCATATGAGAAGTATCATATGACTAGTGGTATATAGAGTAAATACAGCAAGCTCTCATAAATAATTGTTATTTCCAGTTATCACTGGTTTATTCAGCTTTAGGCAACATGTAAGAAATATCAATCACACAGTTGTTAATATGCAAGTAATTTCCACATACAGTAAATATACAATAGTTCATAGAGTATAATGTTCTGTTCCACTCCACCTGTGAGGTAATAATAATAATACAATGTCCAGCATAGTTCTAGGTGGGTTCCCACACCTAGCTCCTGACCTGCTGCTTAGAGGAATAATGTAATAATGTATAACTTTACCCTCTGGTGGATGTCTTGTAGGAGATAGCCTCTGGCCACTAATGGTTGAACCCTATGCCTGTCTAGCATAGTTTAACCATAGTGTAGAGGTATAGCAGGTAGTAGGAGATGACTGGAGATGTTACCTCTGGAGTGGTTCTGGAGATTTTGATTTCTAGGAGGAGCAGCCAGGCTATTTGTACCATTTCTTGGCTTTGCACCTCAGACTGACTGGAGCCAGTGGCATCTGCCTAACTCTGCAATTGTTTGAGGGGAGTCTTTCATGTGTCACTGGGTGCACAAAGGACCCCCATGGACGCCTCCATGTCCCCCATTGTCTTGGTCGGTTTTGCAACTTCAGACCCTCATATCTCAGTCGTTTACGCCGCTATAACCACCATTTTGCGCATGCGCGGACTTGAATATGTGAAGTTGTCAACGCCTGCTTTCTGGGCGCTTAACTCGCGCTGGTTCGTCTGTAGCACATTCAGAAGTTGACTTAGTCTACATGGCGTAACTTCCTTAATAATAGGAGTTCTGCCTTGTTCTTGGGCTCATTTTGACCGTCTAATTATGGGCTTTCCATAAATCTTTTGATATTTGACCTAGGTTGCACAAGAGCGACGCTAGAGCGACCGGAAGGTTATGGCGTCGTGACTTATGTAATCTATTGTTCAGTGTTTGGGTGCTCAGACACCCATGACGGCGTCAGCGATGCCCAGGCACCCCTAACGGCCGTTTGCATTCACTTACAAGTTATTATATTGTGCCCTGGGTGATGTAACTTGTGTATATTTGATATAGCTGGTGTGCAGTGGAGCATGAACGCTCTTATATAAAGTTTGAGTGCTCTTATAGCTCTTATAACCAACCTATGTATTAATTTCTTATACCTTCTTCGATTAATACAATAATATGTCACAATTTATGGAATAATAAAATGGTATATGATAATGCCATAGGCAACACACATAAAAAAGGTTCACCACTGAACTTCACTCTTTGAGGTGAGACTGATTCTCTTCAGGTAAAGAAAGAGGTAAAATGTACTCAGTTCTTTGTTTTTATCGTATTACTTCATGCCCATGATGTTAAAAGTAACTTCATCTTTCATCTAACGTACCACTGACAGCCCAGTAGCATGCAATGCCTTTGTATCTTAGAACATGAAAGTAACCCATGTGCGTTTATAGACTGGAATGAGACATGCCTGTGTGACTCAGGCTGTGAGGGACATCTATACTATTTCATGTGATGATCATATAGGATACCATACCTAACCCAACTAGTCATTTTCGGAACATTCCTTTATCCTGTCCATGCACATAGGAGGGCATTAACATACACTTTAGTCACAACTACCTGTTCATCCTTAGCCTGTTGCAAGTGAACCATTCCGATAGCCATACACGTAGGGCTGATTCCATATACTAATTCTGTGTCAGATTTTATCGCGGGCCAACCGTGGTACATATTCACAACGTAGGCGCCCGACTCAGCTAGTTTAACATTACCCTGACAGAAGATGGCCTCTTTTGCATGGATATATTAGAGACAATTATAATCAATTATGGAAGACGGCATAGGGTCCACGCATGGACTGGGCAGAGTGCGGCATCCATGGTCTAGCAGGGGGCGGGTGGCGGCGCAACATTAATCAGGTTAGGGTCGGAGGGTAGGGGTTCGGTCTGCTCTGGCGCCCTACTGACTGCTCATCGGTAATACGCCCCAATTAGATTGCCTCGCAAACTAGACGGCCAAACGTCCTGGTTGCGATTAAGTTATCCAACCAGTGTGGTTACTTCTTCGGGGCACACCCCTCTGAGAACGAGGGGCCCCGGGGGGGGGGGGGGGGGGCACTGACTCTATGTAGGTCACCCTCAACTGCCGCCCTCCCAGAGATCTACGAAATTTGACAGCCCTACTTGACTGATATGCTGGACATAGACCGCCCCCCCCCTTTTCCCACAATCCCAAATATTGACTGGACCGCACCCCCCCTTCAAGCCACCAAGCTGCCTATTGTACTCATGTATTTGTATGGATCAGCATTTTTTATTGTCCAGCACTGTGTTTTTTTTTATCACTTTCATGCCCTCATATGTATGGTGTATAAATGATACACTATTTTTGAGATCTAATGGAATTCCACCACCCTGCTATTAGAGATCTGATGAGAATCCACTGCCCCACTTTTTCGGGATCGCGGGGGAATCCACCGCCACCACTCTCGGAAGTCGGGCTGCAGTCGGGCTGCACCTGCCCCCCCCCCGGGGGGGGCAGGTGCCCCCCCCCCCCCCGGGGAGGGGCCACGGGAGGCATTATGAGTGTGCATTGATGTCTTATCTAGAGGCCTTCTGACTCCTATCAATGCTCAGTCTGGGGAGGGGAAATTAGTAAAGGAGTTTTGTAAAGGTCAGTCTTATTGACACTAATACTTTTTGTATCTCACAGTTCGGCAAACCTAAATGGAATACAATGAATAATAGCTCGTTGGATTTGAAAAGACTTTGTGATGTGTGTCAGATGTCTGAGTTATCCATTCGAAGAGATTTGACGTACCTTAGTGCAAGGTATACCCCCTTGGCTACCTGACTAAATGCGACATAGAGAAGAGAGACAGACGGCGAAATATGGAAAACGTTGCTCAAATTTGCTCTGTGTGTTTTGCCATTAGTTGTCGAACCATTAGTAGGCATGCGTAAAGGGAAGCCGGGGCCTGGTCCAGCCTTCAAACGGTGTGTGCTTATACACTAGGGGGTGAAGCGGCGGGCGTGCTGCACCGTGTGTTTTGTGCTGGAAGTGGGCAGAACGTGATGTCTCACTGTGCCGCCTCCATCTCCGTCTACACCACCAACTGCATTAACACATACACTGGAGGTACCAGTCGACGCACCGCCCGGTGAGTGAAGTCGTCAACGTCCCGTTGTACCTGGTCCTCCTGCTCTGCGCCAGACGATCTGTGAGGCCCCTTCAACACTGTAGTGAGGAGGTCGTGGGCATCGATGCCTGATCTAGAGCCTTAAGGAGGCAAGTATCGAGCTTCAAACAGCTATTCAGACATCGAGAAGCACGCCCTCTGTCTCTGTGACTGGTGGAATCTGAAGTTGGCAAGTGTGTGGTGCACGATCAGAAGCCACACATCCCACGCATGGCCTGTCATCTAACACGAGGCATTCTTTTTGTTTTGATCCCACACACTGATCGCTTCATACATTTCACTGCTAGGTGTCAGCAGTGGCATTAGCTACACACGGGCACAACAAGGAAGATGTAGTTGAAACATACTGCCTGATATTGAGGCAGATGGAAACAGGGGTCTCTGCTGGATGTAGTAGTATTCCACGTTAAATGACACGACAACGATCGTACACATGTGACTAGAAGCATGTCTACTCAATGACTATTCTCGAAATTGGGGTACATGTAAATGTGTCACAATGCAACCGTGTATCGAGGATTGACAGGCCCACCTCATACCCGAAAATATCTTAATACACCTAGGAATACCTCACAGGCCTAGGTCAGTCGTTTCTGAAACCTCCCCTGGCAGGAGGGTGTTGTGGACAGAGGCAGTGGGGCTCTAAACCTCTGGGTAATAGAAAGTGACGGAGGAATTTCTCAAAGTCACAAAATCATTGATAAAAATTTACAAAAATCTAAAACAAATCAGGAATTTAAACTTGAGGAAATGTAGAAGAAAATAATCAGCCTACTTCATAATAGAAATTACCTCTTTAAGAAAAATAGAGAGATTTGTAAACCAGGGGTCAGTAGTAGAAGGCCTCAATTTGACCCTTATCTTATCTCCTATCTCTGATCTTCTAACAACTCCTCCCGACTGACCACCAACTGCTCAGACCTTGGGACTTAGCAGAAATAAAACCTGTCC
Source organism: Acholoe squamosa (assembly GCA_949317995.1). NCBI lineage: Eukaryota > Metazoa > Annelida > Polychaeta > Phyllodocida > Polynoidae > Acholoe > Acholoe squamosa. The sequence goes on along the minus strand of OX439036.1, from coordinate 48,276,561 downwards.
AGCATCCCATTTTTCCGGCTTTAGATATTCAATTTTATATATGAGAGGGGTATATCACTTAATGTTATGTTCCTCCAGATATATTCTTTCGTACTACACACAGATTTCTCGATCTATGTTTTTCATATATAGATACACCACAGTCTGGGAGCCGGTAATCTTATTACCTAATGCAATTTAGATTTAAACTAGTTCCTAGGGGACCTGCTGACTTCTGAATTATCTGAATCCGTTCTAGCTAGTCGATAGGAAGGGAACTCATCTTGTTCCAGAAACCATCAAGATCTACTGGCTTCCAGTTCCCCTGGGGGGGCACTAAAACGGGTCTGATTTCCTGCCTCAGCCTTGACCACTACCTCCCACCCTGAGGGGTGCGTTGGGAGATGGTGGGTTGGGGGATGCCCTGGAGGCGCTGCCCCTGACCAACTTGATCATTCCACCCAACCACGTCTCCTCCTGCTGACCAACGTCCTACCACGAATAGTGCCAGCCTGCAGCTTTAATAGGGGCCTAGGGAGCACATCCCCACCTTCTCTGGTTTGTCTCAGCGTGGGAAGGAACAATCTCCAGGGAGGACCCAGACGCTTGAGCTCAGCAGGGCTTTGTAACAGCTCCTGAAGCAGCAGTGACCACCTGGCTGTGGGACAGAGGTAGGGCGGCTTGGGGCGGGGTGTGGAGGCCCTAGGACCGGGTGAATAATGCCCATGCCCGCGGCGTCCTGCAGGCTGCTTTGTGGGTGCGCTGGGGTAGGGTCGGCACAGCCGGCCTGGAGCCATCTGTCAGCACAGTCTGCTGAAACATGCTGCCATGGGGATGTCATAACAGAAAAGGTCTTCTGCATCACACTGAATTGATACCAATGTAGGCTAGATTCACCATAAGTCGGCCCTTCCCGTACATCCTGGAATATTCTCCTGCCGTAACATGGTCATGGCTTCCATTAATCGCGTGTACATTGGTTGGGGGCAAAGTACCAATATTAACAAAATAGAAGAAACTCAATTTAAATGTGTTTTATCAAAATGTGTAGAGAACTATCTTCTAATAAGAATTAAGTATTACAGCTCTCTAAATGTTGCAGAAATTGTGTCATCAGAGATGTCTTCTTTTTTCGTAATTTAGTTTGGGTTCACTTTTCACTAGTCTGCCAATTTTCACATTTCTTATAGGCCATAGAATTAACTCTTATCCGTACAATCTCCACTTCAAACATGAACAACAATCATTGAATGTGCACTTTATGGATGTCACATGCATGGAGTCTCAGAGAATATGGTCATACCTAAGAAAGTACATGGAAGGGGTGGGGGCTTCTGCATGCTGTAAGATTGACATAATACCCTTGTGTGAAGCCATGCACAAGATTGCTGGGCGGGGTAGGTTATTACATGGTAGGGGTTGGGAGGCTGATAGGGGCGTGGTGGGTGGGTGGGGTCTAGGATGCTATAATGGAAACTATGTTGTAGACGTGTCAGACTTACCGTCCACCTTCAGTACCACACTTTATGGCATGTCACATTACAGTGAGGCATCTTAGCTCCTTCACGGGACGCTGTTTTTCCATTACAGCCTTAGCACCAAGTATCCAATACCCCTGTGGGCAAAAGGTCTCGTGCCATTGAAGGCATGATTAGTATTCCTGGTATTTACCGCTTTGGGGTATCTCCTGCCTCATCATCCATTCATAAAGGGGACTGCTCTAGAGATCGCATTTGAGGCTCTGGTCGGCTTTCATTGTAGTATATATGATCATTAAAACATGAGATATAAAATGGGAGAATGTCTTCGTACGAGATACTTGTATTTAGCGCAGTAGGAGATGGGAATGGGTGGCAGCCTCTGCCGTCCTAATGCCAGGACAAAGGTGTGTTTCAGCTTATATGATGTAAAATTCCCAGGTTGGCAGGTCGTATATCCCCCCTGACTATTATGTGTGGTTTGGATGTCTAAATTGTCACATGGATCAGCCCAACAGTGGTTACAAAAAAAAAATTCCACAATCTTTTGCACTGGCGACTGAATCTGTAGATACAATAAACCAATATGGCCGCCTGGAAGCCAGAGTGAGGCATGCGCAATGGACACGCTATAGATTTTTGCCTTCTTTTTGATACAAAAACCGGCGATTCTATTGAAAACTGAAGAAAAAGGTTGGGGTCGATCCTGTTTTGCTAGGCTAGGTTGGTTAAACTTTATGGATGTTACATGTCACTATACTACTTACATAGGCATGGCATAAATCCACATGTCACTATACTACTATAAGAAATCTGCACAAGATTGAACTACTTGCATGGATCTACATGAAACTATAACGTTTATATGGACATGATAGAACACAATGCTAGTTATATTTACATTGTAGAATACTACTCTATGAAAGTAATTCATAGAAATCTATGATACCTTCTTACATGGCGTGACAACAAATATCACATAACACTATATCAATCCAACTGAAAAAAAAAACACATTCTACATAGCACTAGACTCTTTCCGTCGTATGACAAAGATGTACACAACACTATTAATTTAGATTGCATTGTGGTACGTACACAGACATGGCACAATTCCGTACTGCAGTAGCTACATACCCAGGTAGCAAAAATGGTGTGGCCCGAGTCTGGGCCAGAGCGGGCTCCTGATGTGGGCCACACTGGGTTAACACAGTGGGCGCCCGATGGGTTTTGTCCTCAGCAAAGGGTCTGGGCCACACTGGGCTAACCGATTCGGGCACAGATCTGTTTGAAATTGGGCTCACCGATTTGGGCTCAAAGTGAGTTTAACATGGGTTTTTGGTGTGGCCTAAAGTGGGCTGCCCGATTTGATGAAAAATTAGTGGTGACATGTTAAAAATACTTTTTGAGATATTTATTTAAAATCTTTTCTTTTTTTTTAAAGTCAATAAGCAACAAATCCTCTAGCTAATCTAACCCCCCCCCCCCATCACCAAAGCAGTAAATGCAATATCTACCCAAGTGGAAAGGCAGAGCAGTACCATTCATTTGAATCAAACTCATTCAGCCAACACAAGGCACTTTGATTCATTAAAGTGACATTCTGGCCTCAATCTTCCCCCACTAATTCCCTATGTAGGAGTAGAGAAGTGAGCCTTCAAGTTCATAATGACTGTACCTCTGCATATCTGCTCTTGTTCCAAGTTCAGTGCAATAGAAATGGTGTTGCCATTCCACTACTACTCAGATGACCTTGATTTGCACTTTTGACTAGAAACATCTAAGTATTTCCAGACTATGAGAAAGTCTGCACATTATTACTTCATATCTGATTTAGTAGTCTATTCCAGTTGTCCTATGTCTAAAAGAAATAAGTTTGGTATGGGTAGTAGAATTCTGCCTGGAGTGCTGTGAAACCACTTTGTAGTGAGTCTGCCATGGACTGGCCTACAGGGGCAGGGGATATTTTTGGTTTCTCAATTGCCTCTATATATAGTCCTCTTATACCTGGCCAAGTGTGGGACCTGTTTGCCCCCACACCACAAATACACCTTGCAAGCCTACTAGTACAAAGAAAGACATGAAGCTGTTCTTTCCAGGACTAGTCAGTGTTGCCTTTTACATGAAATATCTGGATCCCTACTATGAACCTACCTGTGTATTAATGGTATAGGGAAAGTGTCCTACAGCAGTGGTGGAGGGAAGGGAGGGGGGAGGGCAGGGCAGGGTGAGAGGAGGGCAGGGCAGGGTGAGAAGAGGGCAAGGCAGGGTGAGATGAGGGCAGGGCAGGGCAGGGTGAGAGCAGGGCAGGGCATGTGAGCAAAGGAGATGCCAGGGCAGTGCAGGGTGAGAGTAGGACAGGGCAGGGTGAGAGGGCAGGGCAGGGTGAGAGCAGGGCAGGGTAAGAGCAGGGCAGGGCAGGGTGAGAGCAGGGCAGGGCAGGGCATGTGAGCGAAGGAGATGCCAGGGCAGTGCAGGGTGAGAGTAGGGCAGGGCAGGGTGAGAGCTGGGCATGGCAGGGCGAGAGCAGGTCAGGGCAGTGTGAGAGCAGGGCAGGGCAAGGGTGAGAGCAGGGCAGGGCAGGGTGAGAGCAGGGCAGGGCAGGATGAGAGTAGGGCAGGGCAGGGCGAGAGCAGGGCAGGGCAGGGCGAGAGCAGGGCAGGGCAGGGTGAGAGCAGGGCAGGGCAAGGCAGGGTGAGGGCTGGGAGTGAGAGTGAGTGAGTAATAGATGTTTAACGCCATTTCGACAGCTAAGGTCATATTCATGGCGAGATCCTCATTACACAAATTCATAGAGGAATGTGTCAGTGCCTGCGCATATGTGCACCACACATATCCTGAGGGGATAGGAAAGAGGAGAAATAGACCCTTTTAAGTGGGCTAGGGAGGCCCAGGGAGGGCAGGGTGACAGAAGGGCAGGGCAGAGCGGGGTGAGGAGGAGATGGAAGGGGTAGGATATGGATAGGGGAGGGACGAACAAAAAAGAGAGAGGGAGGGGAAACACTCATCACAGAGTTTAGAACAGTTCAGAAGATGAGGCTGCCCTGTCCAAACCCATTCTCACCCCAGACTGGGAAGACTTTATGCAGCTAAGTACCCATCTTGGGATGCCCATTTTGAAACCATCCTGGGCCCAATGTGGTTGCCCATTTTAAAGCTGACCAGTGCCCAAATCGGGCGGCCCAATGTGGCCCAGACCGTATGCTGAGGACAAAACCCGTTGGGAGCCCAACGGGCTCAAGTGGGTTTGCCCGATTTGGGCTGCCCTGTGTGGCCCTGACTGGAAACCCAGCATCTGCCGAACCTAAAACCCATGTACTGAATACTGCCCGCTTTGAACCACCTTATCCCGGGTAAAACCAATTTGGCCCCGAGCGGGCTTGCTACATGGGTAGGTCTACAAAGATCTACAAAAATAATGCGTGTATGGTATAATCCTCGAACCAAGAATTCTAAAGGAAAAATCTGCAGTTGACCATATACACAAACCCTACAGTCCCTCCTCCCCTGCGGATGATTCGTTTGAATCGCCGGTGCCAACAAGGGTTAAACACGAACGTGGAAGTTTGTATCTATGTTTATAACGGTGCCCATGAATACAAGTAGATCGATGGAGAACGCATTACATATCCGCCATCACCCATGGGAATACCTTAACACACAACTGTCTGGTTATATCTTTGCTGAAATGACAAATCGATATGAACAAGACAGACTGTCTCCCACACCTATTCATTTGCTGACACCTAGTAAACAGCCAATAAAGGCAGACAAAACCTGGTTTTAAAAGACAAAACAGTGGTGGTTGGGTGCATTTAGAAAAGGCTTGTAAAGAAAATGACTCAATTGATTGCCACACAGAATTTGAAATATGGAACGCCACACAGAGAGAAGAACACTGATCGCTTTGACGCATACTGCACAGGTCACAATTTGTCTCCTACATGACATGTATGAAGGCATGTCGAAAGAGGTTGACGCTCTCATATTTGGTTCGTCAACTCCACTTGACATGCGTAATGAAGACATGTCACATATCTCTGATCCATTCACCTGAGTGCTAGGTAATACTGTGAGACAATTATGTAAGAGTCAAGAGCAGTCGATAGCTATGTATCAATGGTTCAATCAAGGCAGGCCTATAATAGAAGACAGGGGATATCATAGTCCCACAGGCCTGCAACATTAAGACACTTTTTCCTGTCTACAGAAATTCTACTTGAATGAGGACCTATATATGCAGTCCATAAGACAAGGACATGGAGGTGCATGGCAATGCCATCTGTCTCCATGTAAGATACAGAGATTATAGACTGTGGGTTAGCATACAATCTTTTGGTATTTTCACTGACCCACACACAAGGTGTCTAACCTCTCCAGTTGAAGAATTCAGGATTGTGGGTGTCTATTTTGATATTCAATAACAAATGCAAATTTAACAATGAAATAGAATTCACTATCATTCATTGATAGTATTTACAGACCCTAGTGGTCTTTTCTTCATGAAAACAAAATGACACAGATACATCAAATGTCTCAAGTGTTGGTAGTACCTCTTGGTAGTGATTAATCCTGGTACCAAATTGGTTGTTTGCCCCATCTAGTGGAATATCCTAGAACAAGAACATGGCCGTGACCCTACTCAACTCACAGATGATATGGCATTTTAAGGCATGTTAAATCATATGAGGATTACTGTGTGCTACAGTTGTCATGGTGACATATGTGCACATGTCCCAATGATGTGTGCTCTCTGTGTCAAATCAAGTTGACATGGGTATACATGTCACTTTGACAGGAAGACTTTTTTCAGTGCATGTAGTGTTACAACAACAGGGTCCAACTTTAGATACCTTCACCTAATAGTCAACAAAACTTTGTAACTGCTACCTACAGTGACTGACCTTAAAATGTGTTATTAACATAAGACATAAACTTGTACCATTTGTCAAATGCCAACCATTTTACGTTACATTGCATTATGAAATACACTGATCATTAAGCTTATTTATAAAGCCTGAAGCAGTGTATCAACATTTATTCCACGTTTATCAAGATTTTGCACCATTTTGAGTGGAAAGGTTGGATAAAATGAATGCAATTATTACAGGGTATCTCAAACTGTCATCATCATCTATTACGCACGAAGTGCGTTAGCACATGGCGCCTCGTTTTTCGTTTACCACCTTCCTCCACTCTTTTCTATCTAGGGCCTTTTCTCTGGCCGCTTCTGGTATCAGATTGAGTTCCTGTAGATCTTTTACAAGGGTTTTAAGCCATGTTGATGCTTGTTCACCTCATAGTGTCTTTGTTTTTCTTCTTGTTTCTTTAAGTGCTTGTTTTGCCGGTGTTTGCTCGTGTAGCCTTTCTGCATGTCTGTACCAGCGTAGCCTTCTCGTTCTGATGGTTTCGCTCCATTTTCTTTGTTTTGTTGTATGGTATAGCTCCTCGCGTGAAATTTCTTGTGGCCATTTGATATTTGATGTGGTATGAGTCAATTCTGTTGTTGGTAGTTTCATTTGTCGTCCACAGTTCGGAGTTATATAGGGAATATGCTTCCCACACAGGCATTGAAAACTCATAGTTTTTTTGGGGCATTTGTCTTCGAACATGTGGCATAGTTTGAGTAGCGCATTGTTTGCAAGCTGTTTCCTTCTTTTAATGTCTTCTTGTGTATCTAGCAGACTTCCTAAAATTTTGCATTTCTTCCTCCGTATGCCTTTACTTTGTATTCTTCGGTTTTGGTTTCATTTACTCGAAGACCTCTGGCTATCAGCTTTGGTGCTACTGTTTCTTTCTCTGCTGTCAGTTTGTGTTTGCAGTTTACAGCTCCCCGTCCGATGTCATCAGCGTATTTGGGCTTTATCAGAACTCCTATCTCTTGTGGCCAGCTGTAATTATGTAATTATGGTCTTGTAGCTCTATCTTGGCGACTTTTGGTGGTTTTCCGTAGGAGTGTTCGTTTGGTCCGGTTGTGTCTTCGGTGTTTTCTGTTTCCAGGGCCCTGGCCAGGTATAGTGTAAACAGTATCCGGCTAAGGCAGTCCCCCTGGGAGACGCCCATCTTCGTGGGGAAAGGTTCTGAAGTTTGCGATCCTATGGGCACTATCAATCTATCTTGAACTGTAGTTGACATTGGAACTAACGTAAACCACAACTCGTGGAATTATCCTCCATTTCTTGCACTTGTAGACTAAATCACAGAACAATGTATACATATTGAATTAAATCCCGCTGGTGTAGAATCCATTATTTTGAGGGGAAATATTGCTAAAAGCACCCATTAACTTTTGAAGCGAGTGCCATCCCGCTCATATTACCAATGGGAACTTTTCAGCGGTGGGGGTGTGTAAAGCATTTCCACTAAACGAGCAAGCCGCCTCCTGCAATGGCGAATTGAAACACATTCTTCAAAGTATTTAGTCCATTTTGAGGATATATAGCCCTCAAAGGATTACCTCGGCTTTTATGTACAATTGCTATAAATGGAGGAGTTTTGTTCGCGTGACCACCAGCTTGTTTGTAAACATCAACACCAGGCAAACTTCGCTTTGATTCATCTTAAATCAATGGATTTACCCATTTAAAAGGTAAGAAATTAAGATTAAATGGTGGGAACAATGGCATAGAGGCCATATGTGATGATTATCAATCAACTCGTTGATTTTGGCTCCTTGATAAAGGCACTCGCCTCCTGCTCGTGTATTCATCTGGTGGCAAAATCAACTTGTTCATCGATATTCGTCATGTATCCTCCAAGTAACCATTAAATCATCAGTTTTTCTATCACATAATGGATCCAAAAGCCTTGTACGTAACAGTTAACCCCGAACCTTACAAAATAAACTAAATGCTGTGTACAATAGCCATTCCTATAGTACTGACGTCAGTAGTGCTCCATCTGGTGCCTTATCTTTGTATCATCTATGTTTACCTCCATATATAAAACGGTGCGAGGTGGACTGTCCCTATGGAAGGTCTGTCTGTCTGTGTGTCTGCCATTTTCACGGACCAACGTGACTCTTTTGTCAATCATTCTGTAGATAATTTTCTAATTTTGAGCCCACCATTCTTCTTTTATTTTTATCTTATTCGCGAATATATGTAGAACATACACTAATTATAATCAATATTGCATTCTCGCATCAGTGAGAAATACGTTGTGCTGTCCAGTCAAGCATGTGCCGTTCATGAGTGGCCAGTGTTGTCCAGTCAAGCATGTGCCGTTCATAGCACTCTATAGAGTGCCGTTTAGGCCATGGGAAGTCAGGTTACAGTTTACCGTCCGAGCCATTTTGAAAATTGATGAGGCTTTTTTTCATTATTCATTATATAGGTATAAGTGCATGGAAATGTATAGGTTGTATATGTCACCATGTTATTGACACTTCTTGCACTCTAAGGTTTAATTTGATACCAAATATGGCCACCCTTTGCTGATTCGTACCATGTCCAAATGCATTTTTGAGAAATTTTGCCTTTTTTTAGATAATGAATAATGAAATTTTCTCATGCGGCCCCTATAAATGCATGCGGGCAGTGGACGGTAAACTGTAACCCAAGTTCCTTTGGCCTTTAATATGATGGTTGTTTCGCAGCCAATCAGGAGGTGGCACCTCCTGCAGCAGATGTATCTGCCAATATGGCAGCCGTTTTTGTCAGTGAATTCATGTCGATCCAATGGACAAATCATTCAATTTTCTTTGACCCCTCTTGAAGGGGGGGGGCTAAAAAAATTCACCCTCTTTTTAGAAAAAAAGCCCGCGCGCTACTATAGATGAAAGAGGGGTGCGAAAACTCTCCGCGCCTCCGGCGAGGGGCGGCGCAAAAAATTTTGACTGCTGTCGAGGGGGGGGGGGCATAAAAAAATTAGTCAACCTTTGTTTTGATAGGTGTCTCCCATCAACCAACGCATATAATAGGGAGTGGTCATTATTTATCAACAGGGGGGTTGTGGATTTGAGGGGGAGGGTGTGCACATGATACGCAGGATGGGGGAAGGGTGTGTGCGAGATACGCAGGGTGGGGAGAGGGTGTGCGCAAGATACGCAGGGTGGGGGAGGGTGTGTACATGATACGCAGGGTGGGGGAAGAGTGTGCGCAAGATACGCAGGGTGGGGGAGGGTGTGCACATGATACGCAGGGTGGAGGAGGGTGTGCGCATGATACGCAGGGTGGGGGGAGGGTGTGCGCAAGATATGCAGGGTGGGGGGAGGGTGTGCTGAAGATATGCAGGGTGGGGGAGGGTGTGCGCATGATATGCAGGATGGAGGAGGGTGTGCGCATGATACGCAGGGTGGAGGAGGGTGTGCGCATGATATGCAGGGTGGGGGGAGGGTGTGCACATGATATGCAGGGTGGGGGGAGGGTGTGCACATGATATGCAGGGTGGGGGAGGGTGTGCGCATGATATGCAGGGTGGGGGAGGGTGTGTGCAAGATATGCAGGGTGGGGGAGGGTGTGCGCATGTTTTGTAGGGTGGGGGAGGGTGTGTGCATGATATGCAGGGTGGGGGGAGGGTGTGCGCATGATACGCAGGGTGGAGGAGGGTGTGTGCATGATACGCAGGGTGGGGGGAGGGTGTGCGCAAGATATGCAGGGTGGGGGAGGGTGTGCATATGATATGCAGGATGGGGGAGGGTGTGCTCATGATACGCAGGGTGGGAGAGGGTGTGCTCTTGATACGCAGGGTGGGGGAGGGTGTGCGCATGATACGCAGGGTGGAGGAGGGTGTGTGCATGATACGCAGGGTGGGGGGAGGGTGTGCGCAAGATATGCAGGGTGGGGGAGGGTGTGCATATGATATGCAGGATGGGGGAGGGTGTGCTCATGATACGCAGGGTGGGAGAGGGTGTGCTCTTGATACGCAGGGTGGGGGAGGGTGTGCGCAAGATACGCAGGGTGGGGGAGGGTGTGCACATGATATGCAGGATGGAGGAGGGTGTGCGCATGATATGCAGGGTGGGGGAGGGTGTGCGCAAGATATGCAGGGTGGGGGAGGGTGTGCATATGATATGCAGGATGGGGGAGGGTGTGCTCATGGTACGCAGGGTGGGGGAGGGTGTGCTCTTGATACGCAGGGTGGGGGAGGGTGTGCGCAAGATACGCAGGGTGGGGGAGGGTGTGCGCATGATATGCAGGATGGGGGAGGGTGTGCTCATGATACGCAGTGTGGGGGAGGGTGTGTGTAAGATACGCAGGGTTTGGGAGGGTGCGCATGATACGCCATGAACGTGCAGAATTTTATAACCCTCCCCCTGTTATTAAAAAATTACCACTCCCTAAGAAGGGGTTAATATTTTTCTGTGGTCCAAATCCACCACCCCTCCCTCCCCTGTTGTTAAATAAATTACCACTCCCTAACATTTATACATGAGCCATTTACACTATCCCAGCGCCGAAGGCGCTGGTGGTCAGGTAAATCTACCCAACCCATCATTCTCCCTACCCCAAGCCTCCAGGTATACTGTTCTGCTGCACGTATCCCTAGATAAAAGGTGGATATTGGCCCTGAACACTACCTCTCTTGCTCCAGTACTTGGGGGAACAGCAAGGGAAGACCAGGAGGGATTTGGGACACACCTATCCTTCCCTTAACCCATGTAGGCACTCCTACTCCACCCTACAGCCACCCTTCCATGTGTGGTGTGATCTTATAACGTGATCAGACCGGGCTGGCCGACGTCTAGCAAGCCCTGGAGGATGCCAGCTAAGAGTGATCGGGGCCCTGGGACCGCCTGCGGCTCGCACCCTGTACCAGTTACACGAACACCCAATGTTAAGGGATAGAGGGACTTTAGGGCCAGACACTAGGTCTAGAGGGGTTGCAACAGGATGGGAACTGCTGTTTAACGTATGAGACAGGCCTAGGGCAGATGGGATGGGCTCTCATTTCCAATCAATTAGAATTTGAATGTACTTCTAACAATAGGCAAAAATCCTAAATACCAATAGAAGTCATACCAAGTTAGTTTTATCATTATTTGTAGGGGGGTCCCCCGATGTTACACAAATGGTCCTATTAAGTTGGCCTAATTAAGGTAGTCAGAATCCTGATTTGGCCGGGGGTGTTGTAGGTCATGACGTCAGAAAGGAGAATGTACTTATTTTTTTAAAAAAAAAAAAGGCTTAAAAGAAATAAGAAACTGAGGTGCAGCGGTGAAACTTTGATTCTTTATCAATCAACGAAGTAAGAGTGGGAATGACTAAAATTACTCTATGGTGTCCTTGACGTTTGAATTGAATATCGCAAATCAATGTCAATTAAACCAGCTATCTTTTTGTGGCTTGTAATTGACTTTAGTTGGTTCATTTCAGACCATCTTTTTTTTTTTCGTTTCAATGAAGTCAGGCGACTTCTTTTATTCAATGTAATCTCACGTGGAAGATGGTCGTAAGGTAATTCTTACATTGAATCGAATCGAAATTGGTGGATTGCAATCCATTGACTTTAGTCATATGGTATTAACTACTTTTCATCAATGATAACATGTGTATCACTCTCTGAAGGGTCCTTTACAGTTCAGTTTTGTCCAGGCATTCTATGCCGTGTCTATTGGTTTGGCACATTGTGTGTGCATGAGAGTCACTTATTGATATGTATTTCATATAAATGTGAGATACAGCTTAAAACTAAGAAAGTAGCTCATTAGCCATGTGGCAACAATCATTACAATCAATAGAGCTATAACATATAGTAATACATATGTACCATTACCAATATCATTTTATTTTGTGCAGTTGTGGAACCCCTCCCCGGCTTGCCTCGGTTTTACCTATCAAGGAAATGCTTATGGCTGCAAAACATTGGGACATATAGGTGTGGGCATAGTAAAGAAGAGTTTTTTTTTTTTTTTTTTTTTGTGGCCGGTTTGACTTAGATTTGACTTTGGTTCCATCCACCAGCAACAATTCCCTCCACCCGCACATATTTACATATAATAATGAGCAGTGTAGTGAAGAATGAATATAAATAGTATTCGCTTGATAACATCTATACCAAGATATAACTGCAGAGGAATATGTAGTAAAAGGCATCAAGTATTAAAGTGACAAAAGGTATAACAGTTGTATGACTACATACCAGTAAATAGCACACCCATTTACTATTTATTCCTGCCCCCCCTCTCCTTCAGAGTCAAAGTCAGAGTCCGTCTCTGGCTCCAATTGTGTTTTCCTGAGGTGCCTCTGGAATATGCTTTTGGACTCAGCAAGTTGTACCCGTGCTGGGATCCTGTCCCATAGCTTTTTACCTCGATACAGCGGGCTTCTCTTGTATTTTTCCAACCTGGGCCGTCGCAGCCTGATCTGTATCTTATGATCAGCCCTAGTTCTAGGGTTTTCCGCTGGTCTTAACCCTAATTTATTGACATATTTATACATTACTAATAATAATTGCTCATCCCTCCTATCCTGGAGCAGTGGCACCTTTGCATTCTTATGTAAAGTAATGGTTTCAATCTTGGAATAATCCCCTTTACAGATTTTAAGCCCCCTATTTTGCAGTCTCTGCAGCTTTTGTATAGAGGCAAGGTTTGCACTATTTGTGAGAAAACTACAATAATCAAAGAATGGCAACACAGTTTGTTTATAAATCTGCAGTGCTGTATGCTTGTCAACTAGGTATCTTATTCTACCTAAGGTATACAACTTGTGACTGACCGTTTTAATGGTGTTCTTAACATGTGGTTCCATGCTTAACTTGCTATCGACTATCACTCCTAGGTATTTGTAATTGTCGGGGTTACCCAATGCTGTATTATTGACTATAATTTCATGCTCCTGGCATTTCTGTATCTGGGACTTGTTGCCATGCCACACTACTTTTGTTTTACTAGCATTAATGGTTAACCCGTTTACCTTACACCAGTTAGCAACTTTAGACACATCGGATTGCAGCTTTAAAGCTGTTCTCCTGGGGTCTTCATCTTTTGCAACCAGTGCAATATCATCAGCGTACAGTTGAATAGAGCATTCATCTATACATTCCTTAATGTCATTTATAAACATTATAAAAAGTAGGGGCCCCAGGATTGATCCTTGGGGCACCCCAAATTTGACTGTTTTGGCTTTTGACTTATGATTGTTAAGCAGTGTGACCTGGCATCGGCCCTGGAGATAATCTTATGGTTGCCATTTTTACCCTCCAACCACCAACAAACCCTCGACATTCAATTGTTACTGGATTCACCACTATAAAGCCCAATTGATCTACTGTGGCGTGTGGCAAAAGCTCTGCCAACAAAAAATCAACTTTTTTTTATTGATTTCTTAGCAGTAGAACACAATTATCACCCAGATAAAACCACAGAAATAATAATAAAAAAAAACACCGCCCAGCAATGGTACGCCTCAAGGACATCCAATTACCTCCTATTTATTGGACCACCCGTGCTCTGACTATTATTTGGGATGTGGCCGTCTCCATAGGCGAATCATGCGGTGAATCCCATCTTCAATAACTGACTTCCTTTTGGAAATTATTGAGTTCAATTTCATTTCGAAACCCGTAGGTACTAATCCTACACAGAGGCTACTGTGTTGGTGTTTGCTGTCGGTATATACAATAAACAATGTCGTCTCACCTTATCGTACATTATCTATCAATCTATCTCACAGCGAAAAGCACATGGGGCAGTGTTATATCATACCTCTAGTTTTCTAATGGCAGATACCGTGACGGCTCGGTGATCTTGAGTGGTGTATTCTGTATAGAGTTAACCTTTTGGACGTTTTCCGAGCACACCATTGCCACTCCTGCCTAGCACAAATAGGATATACATTACACAAGTGTTGGGAAACCCGATATGATTTTCTAATGCTGTTATACTGGATGGATGCTCGTGTTATACCCATAGTCCACTGGGCCTCTTCGGCCGACTTTTGTGTAGGAAATGTATGGCCAAAGTTGGCCGAAGAGGCCCAGTGGACTATGAGTATTAGCACGCCACAACCTCAGTTTGCCATAGATCAAGCGATATAACCGATGGGATCCAATCCAGATTTAGAGGAAAGTCAATTCAGTAGGTGTACTGCTAGTCTGAGGGGTGGGGTAAGGCAGGAGGGTTAGTGTTTGCTAGCGTAGAGAGGCGCACTACAGCGATTGAAGCGATGACAGAGCTGTAGCCTAAGGTGTGACGATCATGCCTATGATGATAGTCGGCATGCAGACATTGTGAGAATCATCTCTTTTTGTCAACATTTCAAATTAAATGAACTTAAAATACTACAAACAGGATTTGGATGAATTTCTATTATGTAACAAGTAGCCAAATAACACCCTGCACGTATCTTGTGTTGCTTTTGCCTGTAAGGATGTCGATTTTGCAACGGCTCGTAATATCAAGAAGTCCATATGAAAACTTTATAGATACGAGAGACCCTTGTTCATAGATTAGAGCTGAAAGAAAAAAAAAAAACAACTCCTCAGAACCATTTGCAATATTGATGAGTACATCACATTTTGTTAACGGATTTTAATGTTAATTCAGACTGTTTATGCAAAACAGTAAAGGTGAACTTGAAATATTGAAATGAATATGTACAGTACCATACAGGTCCTAAACATCCTTATCAAAACCTTGATGTTTCCCGAAAAAGAAATGCCGTGAGGTCTTAATGGCGGGTAATGGCACTGCTCAAACATAAAGGGAAATAGGATATGGGTATAGTGTGAAACTATTGGGATGTTATAGGGTATATAGGGGGCAGAGGCCCTGGAGAATTGGCGTAAGAGGACAGTGCCGGGTTCTGCTGTCACCACCTGGAGGAGATTTATACCTTCAGGTGGTGAACCCGGAAACTTGGACTTTGTGTGCTCTTGGTCCTATTCTGATTGGGATATTCTTTGGTCGGCGGACAAGCATAATGCCTATTCCCAGAAATGTCTATATGTCGATGCATCGGCAGTATGGGCTGTTGTGATGAGGGAGTGGGAGTGGATAGAGGAAGGGGCGGACACCCGCCCAAATCATCAGAGGTCTGCGAGTTATAATCGCGTCCCCAGACGGTATTATCAATCACAGCTGTACAATAGATCATGGTGGGCTGCGGTGCCGCCTATACTGTCCCTCCCCGTCCACGCCCCCAAGGTCTGAATGGGGCCCACAGAGACATATCTTGTCCGATTCCATCTTCTATGTAGCTCAGAGGGAATCAACTAGAGCTGGGGGCGGCGAGCTGCTCGTCCACTGTGCTGAGCTGCTTACCAGAACCGGTTAAGACTGTGACTATGTGATAAGGCGCTACTGTCCATCTGTCTCCTTACATCTGATCAGTCGTCCTATTGCTGGAATTATTGCTGCTGATAGCGCCACCAATGCACACCCAGGCTGCATCTCCATATTTCATAAGGTTTGCTGCTTTACCTGCTTACTTGTATCTATACACCCCTACAATGCACACTACGTACTACTTGCCAACCAATGTAGATAGCAATTATAGCAAATGTGGACAGTTGAGTCATTGAGCGGAGTATTATGATGAAGCTGGTGGACTTTGAACACCTGCTGCATATAGACTATATTAAATTGAGTTTAAGCTTGGTAGTTTGAGTTAAACCTGAACAGGCGTGTGTACAAGAAAGCTATTTCACCTCGCACTTTCATCAACAGCTCATTTCACAGTATATCGTCCTCAGTATAGATCAACTAACCATATTAACCAATTGTTGCGGCCGTATTCCCGGCACATGATAGGCGTTACCAGCAAATCGAGCAGGTGTGGATGGACTATGCTGTACGATCTGATAAGCGTTAATTTAATTCTGGATAATCTGATTCATTTAAGCTCCTGTTCCCCATAGAGTAGCCTTCCATCTAGACAAATTACTCTGCAGAAACATCAGTGCATGGCAAATTGGGGTGAAATTACCACAGCCATGAAATATAGACTGATTTATCTGCACCGTTTTCGGATTCGATTTTTCAATTTAGCTTTTTTCTAAGAGTGTTTAAAGGTGGGTGTTCTCAGTTCTAGCACCAGTTTATTATACTCAGCATCCTCTGTTTTCAGAATGAGTATTGCAAATATGACTAGAGGTTTTGAATCCACTGGCGATGTTCATTCTGATTAGAGGCTATGTAATATGTATTAGATATAGGAAGTTTCCTCATCGCCCAATTCCAACAATTATAGCTTAGTACTTAAGAATACACATGTTTAACGCACTAGTTAAGAACCGCCCATTATGACGTTTGCCGCAAGATGGCAAATGTAATATTGATAGTTGGCTTTCTGTCTTTGTCAGAGGACGTGGAAAAGCATGTAGAGCCTGTGATGGGTGCTCGGCCGGGGTGCTCGGACCACCTCCATTAAACCCTCCCTTGTAACTGATATCACAACATTGATTAGGGCACGACTACTTTTGTCATTGCCATTTACTTAAGCGTGCTACAAAAGGCGTTCCACAAACAATGGCAGTAAAAGTATGACAAAGGAAAGAGGTTCCCGCAGGTTCCACCCAGACAACCGAGGTTTCTAACCTAAAACATGCCTTTAATGGATTTGAATGTTAGAAATCTATATGTTTAACGTGACGTGTATGTTGGATGAAATGTGTTTTAGTGGGCAGCTGTAAATCAAGCTGAATTAACGATGGAAATGCAGCTCATTGGTGTATTATAGTGGACTTTGCTGACACACTGTATCATCAGTACCGATCTTACGCTGCAAAAAAAAGTGTTTAGCTTCTAAACACTTTTAGCCTATTTTCTAAATGCTTTCTTGCAACACTTTTCTAAACACTTTTTTTTTCTTTTCACTAAACACTTTTGCCAAAAGTGTTTAAAATAAAAAGTGTTTAGCTATAAAAGGTGTTTAAAATATCAAGTGTTTAGAATAGAATGTGTTTAGTGATAAAAAGTGTTTAGATATTCTTGAGAAGAAAGTGTTTAGGGTTAAAAGTGTTTAGATTGTAAATGTGTTTAGGATTATTCTCATGTTTAGGGTTGGGATGGTTTTTATTTCTTCTCATCATTTTCCTTTATCTGGATGTGGTGCATGATATTACAGGCTGATTTTCATGGCATCAATAGGGGCCTCTGAAAAAAGAAAAAAAAGAAAAATATTTATGAATGCACATTGTACAGAAAAAAGTATGGGCATGTGTTGAGGGTATGGGGGTGTTAGTGGGATACTGGGAGTGTTGCCGAGACTGGGTGAGAGTGCAGGCTAGGTGTGAGGGGAATGACTGGGTACGAGGGGGGTGCCTGGGTGTTAGGTAAAACTAGGTGTGAGGGGGAGACTGGGTGTGAGAGGGGTGACTGGGTGGGAAGGGAGATTGGATGTGAGGGGATGACTGGGTGTGAGGGCAGACTGTGTGAGGGGATGACTGTGAGGGAGAGACTGGGTTAGATGGGGAGACAGGGTGTAAGGGGGAGTCTGTGAGTGAGGGGGAGACAGGGTGTGAGGGGGAGTCTGGGTATGTTGGGGATACTTAGTGTTGGGGGAGATCGGGTGTGTGGGGAGACTGGGTGTGGGGGGGGGGGGTGGAGACTATGTGTGGGGGAGATTGGGTATGTTGTGGGGGGGGGGGGGCTGTATGTGTGTGAGACTGGTATGATCAGGGACTGAGTGTGTGCGTGGCACAGGTGACGTGAGGCTTGTCCAGGTGGCGTAAGGCATGTCAGGGAGTTCCAGGTGTATGAGGCAGGCACAGATGATATCAGGCAGCCCCAGGTGATGTCAGGCAGATCCAGATGATGTCAGGCAGGTCCAGGTGGCATCAGGCAGGTCCAGGTGACGTGAATCTGGCACAAGTGACGTGAGGCAGGTCCAGGTGATATGAGTCAGGTACAGATGACGTGAGGCAGTTCCAGGTGATGTGAGTCAGCTAGTGAGGGGTGGGTAACCTGTCGCATTCTCGCAAAGATGTGCGATAGAGACCTTGGACAATATGACAAGGGCATGGGGGATAACCTGAGCTTTCTAAATCTAAAGGAATTTTGAAAATATTCCAATTTGAACCAATATAATTATGTCCTATTTTCATTAGAATATATCAATTGATACGACAATTCAAATAGGAAATTGTTAACTTTTCTTAGGCAATTGAAATTGTATCTAAAGTTGTTTGACTATTTGAACTATCCCCAAAAACTTAGAATTACCTAGATGTATAGTTCTACCCAATGGATTTTCAAACAGCCCCCCCTTTCCCCTTGAAAATATCCCGCTACAACGATTTGTAGATTTGCTCCACCACTTCATTAGATGGCCACCCCTGCTGATCTGAGGCATGTACAGGTGATGTGAGGCAGGCACAGGTGACGTGATGTGAGGCAGATCCAGGTGTGTCTCTTGGACCATCCTATGTGTGTCCCATGGACCATCAAAGGTGGAATAGGAATAGACTCGACCCTGCAGAGTTGTGCATACAGGGATCATATTGGTATATTGTCTACATCTATAACTTTAACCTGTTAACCACCCTCGTCGTGTCTATATCCCATGAATATGTCGCTTGCCAAAAACTAAGCAACCACATCGTACATCCTTGGGGAGAAGTTATACAATGAAGAGACCCTTCTCCATCTTATTACCCCCTATCATTTCTCACTGAACTCGATACAACAAAGTTCTTCTATTCCTCATAAAAATGCTGAAATGGCCTCCATAGGCCTCTCAGTCACAGCCAACACATTGTTATGAGTACAATAGGTGCATGGAGTCACCAATCCGTTCCTGCACGGAAACATCAATTACCGAAACCACTAACAAGCCGCAGCAAGAGCTGCTCACTGACTGTAGAGCTGCTCTCAGAGAGGAATTTAACCAGAACAAGTTTGTATCAGGGACTGTACTCAGGGGAATGCCGGCTAAAGAGGACGGCTTGGAGAGGTCCTCATTCTTACCAACAGCCAACCCAATCCAATCGCTTACAGAATAGACCTTGTTTGAAAGTGAACACATGAGAGACGGGGCGGGAGCAGAGGGAGTTGTGGGTTGTAACAACAAAGGTATTGAGGAGTGAGCCGAACGCCAAGAGCAGCTCTTTACACTGCATTAACATGATTATAACGCCGAGTTACTCACTAATGTAATTACAACGTCAACCTGATTTACCGACAACACTAGTGTTCACCCAAACTACCATCAGACTAGAGAAAGCTTCATTTTAGCGGAAATTGTCCTTCTAAATCTGATAAAGGATAATCTTAAATTCTCTCATGAGAAATGTACAACGGCAAGCGCTCAGAATCCTGCTGCCGATATGTGCCAGCTCCTCGTGAAGCTGAAATAAGTTTGAAGTGGAAGAGTTCTTTGCCACATGTAACTTTTTGCGTCATGTACCGTACTCATGTTCTCGCGTATATAAGCAAGGATAGTATCCCTATAGCTCCAGGGACTGGGGGATGTTCAGTTTGTGGTCTTTGTCTAAAGGGGTTGGTATATATATATGGTATATAAGGCGCACCCCGCGTATAAGGCGCACCTAGAGTTTTAGAATATGGTCCAAAAAAATAAAAAAATTCATAACTTCTCTTCTACTAAATGGATTCTCAAAAATCAGAAAGCTATGTGTTGCTTGGACCCCCAGGACCCCACTGGACCCCATATGCAGCATATGTGGCCATATGGGAGTGTAACATATACAAATAAGATGATTCGAATCATCCATCCTGGGCCATGATACTAAACACTAGTATAGTGTCTAGTATACATATCCCATATATATGCTCCTACCATAAAAGTTCTTGTGTTAGAATTCCAGGGCCTATTGCCAATATTAGTGTTAGTAATTTTGGCTGCACATATTGCCCTAAGGGTCTTATGAGTCAGTTGAGTGTTGGTACCTATACATAAGAGGACTAGCAAAGAAAATGAAAGAAGAATGAAGGATAGAAGAAATAGAGGATAAGGATAGGGTAGTAGAAGGAGGAGGGGTATATATATGTGGATCAACACAGTAAAAGGTACGCCCGCGAGGGGGTGTGCGGGCATACCTTTTACCATGTTGATCCACACACACACACACACACACACACACACACACACACACACACACACACATATATATATATATATATATATATATATATATATATATATATTTCATTTGTCACACATATGTGTATGTCACTAGGGTCAACTCTGAGAGGGATTGAGGGGTATAGCAAAATGGTCCGGCAGCTCTGCCAGGAGTTTCTTATACTTACCATTGTTCCATTGTTTAAATTGCTCCTTTGCTTTTATAGCCCTGATAGTGTTGTCTAATTTGTTCCAGCATGTAGCTGCCCTATACTCAAGACTTTGTCTATATATGGGGTTCAGGGGTCTTTTGACCTATATCAAACGTTCATCATGCCTCCTAGTCCTTATGTTCCTCCTGTCCAAAGCTTAGATGTCCAATGACAAATCAAAAGCCTTTTGGAGCAGGTACTGGGTATGTTAGTTTTTTCTCAAGGGCTTTAGTGTGGAAATTCATAGCTTTGGTCTTTTTAGTATTGAGTGAGAGTTTGTTTTGGATGCACCATGCTGAAACAGGATCGAAATCCAAAAAGAGCAAGGGACCCAACACAGAGCCCTGGGGGACACCACAGGTGTTCAACTTTAGAAATAATATTGTTTGCTTTGGTACTCTGGGTTCTGTTATATAGATAATTTTCAAAACCAAGTCTTACTAATTTTTGAATCAGAATTTTGTGGTCTAAAGTGTCAAACGCTTTTTTGAAATCCAGATATATGGCTGTTGTACATTTGTTGGAATTTAATGCATCTATTGTGCATCTGCCTGATCTGAAACCATCCAGATTTCTATTGAGTAAATCATTATTGTTTAGATAGTAAACAATTTGTTTGCATAGAACCTTTTCAATAAATTTGCCTGGATGAGGAAGGATGGATATGGGTCTAAGATTTCCTACATCAGAGGGGTCGCCCCTTTGGGTAAGGGACTGACTTGTGCCTTTTTTCCAGATATTGGGAATGTTTTGTCTTGTAATCACTAGATTGCAGGGGCATAGGAAAAGGGGGGGCCAGGGGGGCCTGGGCCCCCCCCAATCATGAAGGAGGTGGGGCCTGAGTATGTCTGGGCCCCCCCCCCAATATTTTCCAAGAACTCATAAACACAATGGTAAAGAAGCTAAAACTTTACATCTCAAATTAGATTATTATGGTGATGTCATAGGGAAAATGGGGGTCTGAGCCTAAAGTCGATCAGATCCAAAATTTACCAAAAATTACTTTTCTATATGAATTCTATATACGCATTATATAGACGCCATCATGCATCAGAGGACAATTCAAGGTGGTCGCGAGGGTGCCCTCGCCGGGCCCCCCAATGAAGATTTGCTTCCTACGCCTCTGGATTGATTATATGAGCAATGTGGTATGGAAGAGCAAGCATAGCATCCTTTAATACATTTGTAGCAATGTCCTGTAGACCAGATAATTTATTGGTTTTGATGTCCTTTATAATTTGAGTAATGTCATTTGGGGTGCATTCTTCAAATGAGGATACTGAAGCTGCGTTTGTACTTATGTATTGCCAGCATTGGTGCATGTCTTTGGCAAGGTTGCTGCCTTTGTTAGCAAAGAATGAGTTTATAAAGTCTGCTGTGTGCTCATCCTGCACTTCCTGGTTTGAGGCCTGATCAATGAGATTAAATTTGATGTCTTTAGGTTTGGGATTACCTAAGTTGCTGATGGTTTTCCAATATTCTGCTGGGTCTTTTTGGTGTGTAGTTAACCCCTTCCACCCCTTAAAGCAGGACTTGCATGCAAATCCCATCAAGTAATGGAAATCCAGGGGTGAAAGGGTTAAAGTGTCCTGAAAATAATTTTCCTTTGCTTTCTTATTTTCTTCCTTTGATAAATTATTTAAATAGGAGTAGATGTTGTAGTCATCAATATTGTTAGTTGTTTTGTATTTAGACCAGACAGTGTGTTTATCTTTTACTAGCGTTATCTTATCTGTGTCTATCCAGGGTTGCTTTTCTTGTTTGAAATGTAATTCCTTGATAGGACATGTAATGTCAAGGAGAAATGTAATTCCATCTATAAATACCATCTATGCTTCTTCAGCTGTGTCACTGACCCAAAAAATTACCCAATTGAGATTTTTTAGTCTTGTAATGAAATTGTTTGCAATTGTCTGTGAATGATATCTCCTTTTTGGGGATGGGGATGAATAGTATAGTCCCAAGGCACTGCACACCCTTTTCAATTTTCTTCCCTCTTCCTCTATATCTTTTTCGTAAAGGTGGATATTAAAGTCTCCCATAATATGAATCTCACATCCCCTGTAAATTCCGAGTATTTTTGCTACTGTGTTATGTACTGCATCAATTGCCAAATTTGCATTCCCATTTGGAGGCCTATATATATTTAATATAAAAGGTTTTTTGTTCAACCTAAATAAGGTTCAAAGTTCTCTATCTCAAAAATATGCATGGAACCCCCCCCCCCCCATGCTTTTAATGCAGAAATTGTACATCATTGTGTGACTCTGATGAGAATTTGCACTGAAAACATGGAAGATGCGAAACTAGTCAGCGGTGACCACTTTAGGTTCTCAAGTTGACGATACCTAAAACTTAGGTAGTCAAAATAATGACTTTAGGTCATTATCCTGACGACCTGAGTCATCAATATGATGACTCTGTACTGTCAGCATTGTCATACTGACGACTCAGGTCGTCAGGATGACAACTTAAAGTCATCATTTTGACTACCTAAAGCAGTAGTTTTAGGTATCATCAACTTGAGGACCTAAAGTGGTCACCGCTGACTATTTTCGGATCTTCCATGTTTTCAGTGTGGCGAATATGGTGCTGTGTAGGTTTGGGTAAGTGTCAAGGGTTGGGGTATGTCCACTTTGTGGATAACAGCACTTGCCTGTGCACTGCCAGCCGCAGGTGGTAAAGGAGGAGGCAGGACCAGAGTCTAACTGACGTGATTGAAGGTGGAAATGATGAAGGAGCGACAGGTGATAATCAGGCCGGCCACGGGCGGCCACTCCCTCTGCCATTACGTGTCATTAACCCTGATCACCAGTGTCCAGTTGGGCCCCTCCCGAGGATGATCAATAAAACAGCAAGACTTTGTCCAAATCACCGACCACACTCTCTTTAGGTCAAATCTCCACGTAGGGAATGCCGCCCCAACTGCTGCTCTCACAGACTCTTCGCAGGTTGATGGGGAAATAGTCACGTGGGGGCAAGGTTCGACCAATCAGCGGCCAGATGGTCAGACAAGGTGAGGACCGGACATCGCCAGTTGCTCTCTGCATGTGAGCCCTCTGTCAGATCATGTGTGCCCTTCCACTGAAGGTATGTTGGAACAAAGCGAGTGGCATCATTAATAATCCTCACATGTTTACACCATCAACATGAAACTGTCTTCCTGGATTTGCCTAGTTTCTCAAAATTTAATGATTAAAGTAGGATGAGGAAGGTACCTCTGTAGGTCATGCATACGCATCTTAAGTACAAATTTAAGCTTTAAGTGTACGTTTGATAGGGGGTAGAGATGGCAAATGAACGGTTAAGTGCAGAAATAAAACCTCTGTTTAGTCTAGCCTAAAATTGAAACCATGCAATGGAAGCTAGAGTTTAAAGGGTCATTCCATTATAGATAGACATATTATTAGAGCTTCAGCAGTTAAGTTGACACTCTTAAGGTGGATGGCGGGGATTAACTAAAAAAAAGGCAGATTTTCGCCATATTCTCATCAGAGCCACACAATAATATGTACAATTTCTGCATTAAAATCATGGGGGGTTCCATGCATATATTTGAGATAGAGAAATTTAAACCTTATATAGGATTATAGAGCAATTTCCCATTTAAATCCACAAATTCATATCCAAAGGTGGTCAGAAATCTTTTTAACCTCCTCAACACTTAGATGATAAGTATTCCGTTGCAGCAAATGCAATACTGATACAGTCAACTCTCTATATTGTGGTCACCATTCGTTCTTTCCAAAAGTGACCATAATGGCGAGGCGACCACATTAGAGAGAGTTACCAGAAGGTCATGGAGTTTGCAGGCATAACCCCATAATGGTTAGCTGTTGTTCTGTGGTTATTTCTATTATGGAAATAAGCTATATATAATGGAAATGGTTATAAATATGGTCAAAGGAGAAATCTTTCCTCAACAAATTATTTCAATTTTGACATGATCAATGATAAACATGTCAGCTTCATATTATGACACATACATCAGCTGACATCATTTTGCATATTTAATGTTCAGTGTGGTACAGTTAAATGAACCTGTTGTAACGAAATTAATGTATTAACAAACACAATTCTCAAACAATTACCATACATTTCTAGTGAAGTTTTAGAACCGAAATTTGTATATAATGAGAAAAGGTATTTTATTAGGTAATTTAAGAGCAAAGAATGTATAAAAAAACAATTCCCATTGTAAATCACGTCATCATCATCCAATGTGTCCCTAAGTATCAGTGTAGGAATGGGAAATATCAAAGAGGTGAGAGTTTCATCCACCTACCTGACCCTCAGTAAGGCAGTTGGTACTAGGGGAGGGGTGGGGACGCACCAACACCTTCACAGGCCTCTGAACACTCCATAGAGACACTCAGAGTGTAAGAAGAGGGATGGGGACGCACCAACACCTTCACAGGCTGCTGAACACTGGGGTTGACATAGCTTCTAGTGAAGCGTGTGAGTATGTGAATGAGTAGTTTTGTAATATTAGCAGCGGTTGGCGATTATCAATGTAAACTTGATAATGATCTAATTATTGAAGATGTATTCATTAATGGGAATTTCACTGAAATAAATATTAAGGTGAATAAATGGGATGTTTATGCTATTAAAGAAATAGACAAAAATAAATCATCGGGCATTGAAGGCATCAGGGGAGACATTACAATGTGCACTGCTATGTCTGATACACCAATTTACCCATTTGATTCAGACTAGCTTAGATAAAGGTATTTTTCCGAGAGCCTGGGCCTCTGCCCTGGTAAAGCCACTACCTAAGGATGGATATTTATCAAAGGTCAAAAAGTGGAGGCCTATTTCCCTCTTGCCAATGCCCTCAAAGATTATTGAGAAAATTATGTATTATCACTTAAGTGAAAGCATGATAAGAAATAATACTTTTTGCGATAACCAGTATGGTTATAAAAAAGGTATTGGAACAGGTGATGCTACTTTTGACCTTGTTAATGAGTTGTTTGAGAATAGAAATAACGGGTTGATAACAGGGGCCCTATTGATTGATTCCACTAAAGCTTTTGACAGTGTAATTCACTCAAAATTGCTCATTAAACTTAGTAAACTTGGTCTGAGTAAATCAAATTTAATGTGGTTCAAAAGTTATTTAGAAAATAGACAACAGAGAATGAGTTATGGTAATAAAATATCTAAAGAGCGAAGTATAAAGTATGGTGTACCACAAGGCTCAGTTTTGGTACCCCTGTTATTTGTCTTATATATCGATGATGTTGTAAAAGTGTTGCAGTCGTGTAAAATAAAACTGTATGCTGATGATATAGTAATCTATTGTGCTGCTAAAGATACTGTGACCGTTAACAATATGTCGTATGATGATGTCCATCTTTTCAAATCATGGGTTCTAGAAAACAGAATAACAGTAAATCCTAATAAGACCAAATTTATGTGGCTATGTAGTGCACATAAATTAAAACATTGTCCTGACTCACATATAGAATTCAATGATAGTATTGTTCAAACAGTCACCTTCTTTCCGTATTTAGGTGTCCATATAGATAGCAAATTGAGCTTTGATAAACAAATAAAAATCGTTAAAAGAAATGTATGTAATAAATTATTTCGTTTTGCCAAGTTAAGAAAATTTTTGACTCAAGACTAGAGTGTAAAGATATATTGTTGCACAATAAGACCAATTATAGAATATTGTTCCTTCATTTCAACTAGCTGTAAGGAGGATGGTTTGAAAGCCTTACAACGCTTACAAAATAGAGCCTTAAGGATTTGTCTAAAATGGAACATTAGAAAATACAGTGTTAAAGAATTACATACGTAGTGTGAAGTATCTCTATTAGAAAAAAGGTTTGACATGCTTTTATTGTGTTTGATGTACAAAAAGTCTAAATATATAAGGCAAAGACCATATGCACATAATACAAGGTCACAAAATAAAGTTGTTTTTGAATTGCCAAGGACAATCTCAAGGCATTATAAAAAGATCACCTTGGTATAGAGGGGTGGCCCTCTGGAATGCCCTTCCTGAGGACATTCAGAAGGCCACCACTAAAGTCAAATTCAAAGCAGAAATATTGAAAATAGAAAATCTGAGGCAGAACCTAAAAATTGGTTACAATTAGTAGATGAAGCAGGTGTAGTTACCACGCCGCTTCGAGTCACGTGTGTTGGATCTTGGTTTCTCATTATTGATTATGTTACTGCCTAGTATATTATATCACGTTATAACATGAGTGTCAACTGCTATGCAAATTTCAGACTGCTGTTATACCTCTACATTACACTATCTTGTTACTAAAATACATGTGCTTGTATGTTACTATGACTAGATCGCCAGCTCCTGAATTCTCCTAATATTCTATTTCGTACAAATTGACTATTGTCATGTTCTTGTTAAGTTGATGCTGTCCCTATTTGTTGTAGAAAAATCAAATAAAACTTGGTCTGCTCTATAGCATCATCTAAATGAACATAACAGTTCATTGATGCAATGAGCAAGTAAAAATAAACACTCCATAGACTCACTGAGAATGTAAGGGGAGGGATGGGAACGCACCAACACCTTCACAGGCCGCTGAACACTCCATGTATATAGTCCCAGGCATGTTTCTAATGTTTTAGAGCGTTGAAATAATAGAAATCAACTTTCAACCCACTGCAAGGGGCAGCTAATTGTAGATTTCAAGAGAGTCTCATTAGCACAGTATTCATGAAGCACTGGTTAGTGCACTCATTTTTATATCAGAAGATCCTGAGTTCAAGTCCTGGCCAGAGCAGCTTTGGTGAACATGGATGTTTGTTTGGAAAACAGTTGTCTAGCTTCCAATAAACGTTTTTCAATGTCTCTTTTAGTGTTTCTTTATCAATTAGAAAGAAACTGTTTCAGAAACATTTAAATTAGATTTTTCAAACTTTATTTTTCTTATCTTTTATTAACTAATGTTAAACAATACAGAATGCCAAAGCAGTGTTTGACATCCCACTCTAATGATCAGTAGTCAAGTAGTTTACGGAGTAGCCATGGAGGCTCAAGTGCAGGTGGGCCATAAACCTCTTTCTTACTTACCTTTGCTTTGTACAGCTGCTCATAGAAATCTTCACAGTAAACCTGTTTGAGAAGGCCGCCATCCACCTTAAGTCGACACAAAATTGACTTTTTCTTAATTTGACGGTCAACCCCTCTCACGAATAGGGGCCAAAATCTCAGGAACCGATTAGAGTTGGGGGCTACAATTTTGTGTCTTTCCTAAACCTATAAACATTGTATATCTTTATCTGGATGGAAATTTATTCAGATCTGAGATGGTCATGAAATGATCCTGTGGAATGACCCTAAAAGGAAAATGTCCTCATCATATTGTCTTTATTCGGCTGAGAAAAAAAAAATACAGGGCTCTGTGGGTCTCTTATGAAAGAAGACGTGGCAGGGAAGCCAGTCCCTGCATATATATATATATATATATATATATATATATATATATATATATATATATATATATATATATATATATATATATATATATATATATATATACATATACATACATATATTGTCCTCGCTGATCGATCCAATATTGGTCTATGGGTATTTCATGGATTAATTGGACGATCATTTCTGTCACATGCTATCTCAATAGGTATTCCATGCAGGTTCCAACCGTGCTTTAAATGAGAATGTGGAGACAAAAGCAGCTTACACTGGGCCACATAAAGGAGAGATATAACACTCACCCCCTAGGCCCATACGGCAGAAAGCTGCTTGGCAAGCTGATTAATTACATGGCTACAAATGAGGGGTAATGGTTTACGGGTTGCCATTTGGACCTATCCCACATACATTGTGTCCTGCCAACAGATTGCACCACGTGACCCCCAGTTTAAGGTCTCCTCTTACCCCTACCCTGACAACCTGCTGGGGTCACAAAGACGATAATGTAAACATGTCATGGGGAACAAACATTATCTAGCTTAACAGCACACTACGCCTCAGACCAAATGACACAAGACTATGAGAGGAAACCTGATAAAATAATGAGGAATGAAAGTGATGAAAGAAAGCCAATGTCATGAAATTGCTTTTGTTACGAGCGATTTCTATGCGAATGTGCATCAGTTTCTGAGAAAATGGCTTCATTTCCTTGGTTTTATCCCTTCCACAGTGGCTTTGAAAAGGGATCAAAATGATAAACTTAACAAAGAGTGCTGCATCTATTTCTCTGCCTTTGTCCCCTCCTACTGTAATGTTATCTCCACTCTCAGATGTCACCGTCTTCGTTTGTTCTTGTCGGGGACTCTGATAAAAAAGACATGAAGGTATCATGGGAAAACTGCTTAGTGTCAGACAGTGATGACGATAATGGGATTATATGTGTGGAAAGGACTTTAACAGGTGTAGCTAGGAGGCACGATAATTTATAAATTCTGGTGTTGGAAAGGGTAAGAAGAAACATGTTTCAGGGAATGGTCATTTATATTAAAAATAACGCTGGTAGAATTTCGTTTGTCTCAATGATCGTTTCGGTTTTTTTTTGTCATTTATTTATTTATCTATTCATTCATTCATTTTACTATGCATTATCCACCTTAAGAACACAAGGACGAAAAGAAGACGAGTTGCGACAAATGGCATCAAGGATGAGCGAGTTTAGATAAAAGTTGGAACTTAATGATGGGACTTGTCTGATCGTCTTGAATCGCTTAAGGCAAGTCATGGTCTTTGCAAATTAATTATCAGCTTTAAAAATACCACATTACAAAACGGCATGGGCTTCAAATGTCAATCACCTGGTGTACAGTGATCCATGTAGCCTTCCTAGGTGTTTGGACATAGTAAACATTCGTATATCTAATCATATCAATCTAAACTGTCGTGGCGTTCCCTATGAGGACATAAAACGTGTATATCTCATTTACGTGCATTTAATATGTACCAGTGTATTTAAATAATCTCTTAACATTGGATAGCCTCCAGAAGGTTGGATGATGGTGTACATCATGGATGCATGATATACTGGTACTGCGTCCTTACCAGGTATAGACATGGCTTTCATGGATATCAGCCCAATGGAATATTAATGTAGTGTGAGTCATAAGGTGATTGACATAATCCTGGTGCCTCACCATACACTGTCTGCTCCAACAGGAGGAGGAACACAGCCCTCTGTACCGCCTTCATATACCAGTGTTGGCAACAACATTAGCAGACACTACACGAGCCAAACCACATACGAAGAGAAAATAATCTTATTTGTAGCTCAATAAATGACACTGACATTAGTGCATGCATCAGAATCTGACACTAGATTGAGCATAAGTAGGATAAATGTGCACCCGAGACCGTGCCCCTGAATACCCTGCCTTTACAGGGCAACCTGCATTTACATTCAGGGTACGTGAGAAAGTTTTTGGGATCTGCTTTAATGCGCAGCAGTACTAAAAGTAACTGGGACGTCAGGAAGATCCGCTAATGCCATCTTAAGAAGTTTATCAAACTTACTTAATTTCTCATCCACAAGCACTTAGTCTGCACTGCATTCAGTATTGTGCTGGACACACTGAGCCTTTTTGACTATAATCGAAAGAGAAAGTTTAGGAACAAATGTACATTAAACCCATAGTCCACTTGGCCTCTGTCGCGCGATCGAGACAAACATTTCCTATATAAATTTCTTCAACAGAGGCCTAGTGGACTAACGATATTAAACACTGCTCATTCATATTCATTTTATTCACAGCCGGTATTAGGTCCTGATCGAGTAGTAATCAATGACAGGATTCTCTGGCTCGCCATGTTAGACCCGAACACGCTATAGGGTAGGTCTGCTGAGGGTGCCAGCTCTTTATTATTGCTGCCATGGCGGAAACCCCCGTTCATCGACGGCCACTGGGATGAGGATGTTGCCCTATCAATAAATATTCTCAGTTGTATTTACGACTTGTCGGCTGGTGGCCTGGCCAGTAGAGCAGCCGACTGGGCGGTGGGGAGAGGTATTGGGTTGACGGTGGAGGGTGGGAGGGGGCGGGTTGGGGGCAGTGAGGTCTGGGTTAGCGATCCCTACGGGGAGATCCATAACACGGAGGTTATAGTGTGTTATGCAGACCCTGATGTGACCAACTCATGCGTTAGCCTGACTACTACACGGCCTTCTTATCACACAGGAACAAAGTCACCAACCCGCCTCTCCATAATCCCGTCTGAGAAAACCGTCCCTGGAGCTGCACCACAGATCCCTTAATGCACTCAGTCCTCCAGGGCAGTCCAACGCCGCCGGGTGCCCATTTAAAATCTGATTAAATTGAAATTAATAAAACCCACAATTTTGTGTCAGCAAGACATCATGCATTGGCTTGCTTTTCACCATCAGCACTTTCCCTCCCTGCGGCAGGAATGTGGATAAAAACCACCATTGATTGCATTCTTAGCACTGTGGCTGGGGCTATTGACGAGGTGCTTAGGCGGACTTCGATTGGGGAATGGCTTGGTGCGGCATTGCTGAGGTGTAAGCTTCACGCTTGATTGGTTCACCATGGCCGCGGCCACATTGGATCGACGCCTACACGCGCCTCAGCAGCAGCCCCCCTGTGAGTACAATACCCACACCGTCAGCACTCAATCCCGATCATACATTGTTATTCTTGTTATCCGATCAAGGACCAGGGGCAAAACGACGCCCAGCTAAAGTGGACGTAATGAACAACAAAAAGAGCAGGTTAAAGGGCAGCGTGAATGGGCAGGATCAATTCTTCTGTGCCAGCTGGTAATAGGCATGGCAGGGGGTTAAAAATTGTTTTTCAAAAAATTCAAAAAACAAAATTTATCAATACTTTAGGATGCTAGAAGTGCGTAAAGTGTGTTTTTATTAGGGTTTGATATGGGTTTGATAGCAAAATCCATCATGTTGAGATGCTGTCTGGAAAAGGCTTTTCACTGAGAATTGCCCTGAATCTGCCCGAACATGGGGTCCTGGCAAGAATCTAAGAAATTGAAAATGTCATCACAGAGCTATCTAAAACCAGTCATAACAAAGCCCAACATTTTCCCTCTATGAATCAATTAGATTTATCTTCCTAATGTCAGTAGTTTTTGTACAAGAGGCGATTGTGTACAGGCTGTCAGAGGGAGTTTTCACAGAAAATGATAAAAAAGCACACTTGGCATCTTCAATATAAATGGTCATAAGTCATTGAATTGTCAATGGATTTTGATGCTGTTAGGTTTTCCCTGTAGGGAAAATATTATATTATCATATCATTGATTCATTTTAGATATTCTGTGAAGTTTTCCTAATTTTGAAGACCAGGAAAGAGGACATGGCCAAAACTTCAGGGTCAACCTTGCTCTACACCTTTCCCACAAACACGGCCATGCACAAATCAATGAACATAAGACTGATTTATATAGAAAAATAATGACTTTCCATCACTTATATAGTGGCTAGAGAGTATCAGCAACTTTGTCAGTTTTTCAGCATAACCTAACTTGAACCTCTGATATATATCATTGATAATTTGTTTTTATTCAAATTATAGCCTGATACTAAAACTAGAGGTGTTGTAGGCAATCATAGCATTTGGAATTATTCAAATATCTCTATAGGTTCTCCTCCAGGGTGGGGGCAAAGTTGACCATACCCAGACAGAAGAACTCGGGCAGAAATGGCTGCTGCAGCAGGCACAGTGCCTGGGGCGCCCTCTTCAGGACACTGCCATGCCTACTGGTAATACATACCTATCACCTGTCTGTCTGTTCTTCTGTGCCAGCTGGTAATACCTACCTAGCACCTGTCTATCTGTTCCATGGTGTGATGTCAGCTGCTAAATCCAACCAGGCCTCATTAGAAACTCTAGCACACAGGACACCCTAAGGATACCATCATAAAGTGGTACCTGTGCCACAGTGGAACCTGTCACAAGTAGTTGGTATACATTCTTGGTTCATGGTTCGTGTAAGCCAATTCTAATAAGGGTCCTGCGGAGTTCTATTTGGGGCTGAGTGGTTATAACTACCCTACCTGATTGGGGATCAAACGCTGCTGGTCTGGGGTGGTGCATGCAGGTAGAAGGGTAGATTCAGGTAAACTGCAACACTTTAGGTCTATCTTTGTACAAACATGTGGACCTCCCAGCCTCACACTGCTCCAGCATCATGGAGATCCTGCTCTATGAAGGATCTACTGAAATACCTTAAAGAATGTGGTGTCACCACCTCTAGACTTACTAAAGCTCCATTGATTGAGCTTTGCATACCTGCACAGGAGGTGGGATTACAAGTAGATCCTGATAGTCTCATAGAGGACAGAAAAGAGATCATCAGGGAAAAGTTTCCTGTCATCATTTGTGGGGTGGCGGGGAGAGGTATGTGGGGGTAATGGAAGATGAGTGCTTAGACACTTGGTGGTGGGTGGGTGGGTGGTAATAATGATCAGGAAAGTGCTAAAAAATAAGAGCAATAATTTTTACATAGTAACAGAAAAATATACTGTAATGGTAAACTGGTGCGGGTAATGGAGAAACAACACGACAGCTGCCTCATGTATTATCAACTGACAAGAGAGTACAACCAGGTGATGGAACATGAATTAGGCATCATTTTCTCACTCCAATGTCCTTCTTCTAGCCATATCGCTGTGGGTAAGGCTGGTACAACCTGTACCGTGCCCGCTTGTGGCATAAGGCTAAACCAACCTTACCCACAGCCAATACCCATGGCAGCCTAGCGCTACCGCTATGATACTAATTTACTAATTATGAATTGTATATTCATAGCTTTGTCTGGATATAGTCTATGAATTCATAAATAAATACAGCTCTTGTTAGAAAGAATGGTCACATTGCATAAAACAATATCATATGAACCATATGCACAGTACATGAGAAATTCATTGTTAGCCCCTAGGATAGGATGGATCTTTGTAGGAAGACAGTTAGAAATTGTTGGGTTGCACATGGAGGTTTCTGTGCCATTTCCTGGAACTAATGCAAGTATGAAAGTATGAAGTGGTGCCCTCCAAATATGAGAATGGTTGCCATGGTGACCATTTAAAGGTCAGGAACTCTAAAAAATGTCTCACCTCTTCACAAAAGGGGGTGAGTTGTGGGGCAAGAGTGACCAAAAACAAATTGACATCTCCTCACATGGGCCAATTCTTTTGGAGGGCACTGGCCCTTTTGAACTATAGTTCCTGAAAACAGGTGAAATTATCATGCCCCCCTTCAGAGGGCTGAAGAAATGTTGACCCCAACCTTATGAAACCCACCAGTCCCTCCCCCCCCCCTCTTGTCATAGAAAAATTGTCACTTTCTAAAGTAAGATTTGTTAAGTGTTTGATTTATGCTGAATCTACCCTACCAAGAACAAAGTGTATGGACACATTAGCCAAAGTCACAATCCATCTCACCTTAGAGCAAATATGCAGATATCTTGTGTTTTTTTCTTTAATCCTCTGCAACCCGATTTAGATTCAGTCTATCATCTGGTTTACTACAGGATTTGATCTATTCAAGACATTGCTTGGTTGCTGGATCCATGGGGTCAATAGACAAGTTTGGTTTGGGAAATCTACAAAAACTCCACACCTATCATGTGCTCTTTAGACCAGTATCTCGAATCACTCTTGCATGTGTTCCATGCACAACGTTTTTCTGGCATTTTTAAATGCTTACATGTATAGATCTGTATAGTTATGCTATATAGGTAGCTGTTTGATCCCTACCATGCAGTGAGCCTGCAGTCTCAGTTGTATGGTGTTAAAAGACCAAAACTCAGACACTATCCATTTCTGCACTCTCTTGTACCTACTACTAGTAATGGAGCACGTGCCTAATTATAGTCTATATTACATGTAATTGATACAAGCATCGACCTATACCATTTTGAGATAATAGCACTGACTTCTTATATTAGGTATGGCTTAAGTAAAGAACAGAAAGTGTCCTATTACAAGACTGTTTACTCATAGGGCCACTCAGGTAGAGTCTAAACCTCCATGATCCCAATGAGTGTATGTGTGTGTGTGGGGAAGGGCTATAGGGCACCTTGTCTATAGATAGATTTACCAGTAGAACTGCGTGACAACCCTATTGACCCTAGCTGCTGGAGTTCTGGTGGAACCGGGCCGACGAGGTTCAACGTAGTCAATGTGTGGTTGTTTTGGGGGACTTCACATAGTGGATGAGAAACCAATGACAAGTCCATTTATTCCATATGGCACGTGATATAAAACAACTAACGGACGTTGTTATGAAATGCAGGGTACAGGAAACCAATCTGGAGGGCACGTAGAAAAGAAATAGTTCAAGACTACATAAGAACTTTTAGCTTGAAACAAGACCTTTACCATAAGCTTGCTGATGAGAAAAGGGTCTCACCAAGAGGAAAAGTGATGTTACCAAATGACAGTATGGATTTGCCAAAGGATATAGACATAGAACTCCAACTTAGAAAGGGCTAGCAAGAAAAGACTAGTACATTGCTGGAGAACAGAATCAAAAGGAAGCAAGTTTAACAACCCCTGGAAGAAAACAGTCTATGGTTGACGCTAAGGTTCCTCCCCTGCGGCAGACCACACATAATAACAACCTGGAGGAAACTGGGTGGATGTAAGAAACTGCTGGTTTTGTAAGTACCTTTAACAACAACAATGCACAAAATGAGAATGCAATCAGTGATGGAGTGTTTTTGGTGTGCCTTTCATTCTCTGGGCGAAAAGGGTCGGTTGATTTGTGGCTGAAAGTTCCAGTTTCTTTTTAATCCCCAACAATGTGAGATAATTACGTCCTATGAGGCAAAACCTTTGTTTATCAATTAAGATGTGTCTTTGATTAACATATTTCTTTCCATAGTGCAATATGCACTATAGGCAATTATCTAAGAATTTCTGTTGTAGACTGGAGTCCAAAGTTGTGGCGATTAGATTCCAATTTGTATAGTTATATCCTATATACATAATGTATACGATGTATTTCATTTCTATGCACCCCAACAACATATTTCTAAGTGATGTTCTGGACATTTTTTCGAAGTATAGTTTGAAGTTTTCCTTTGGTGTTCTTTGTTATTTATCCGAATTAGTAAGACAGGACCTATGTTCTTTATCTTGACCGTGATCACTACGTGTGTGCTAAATAAATCATGCCTAGCACAGATCCAGGGGAAGCTGTGGACCATAGGTAGCAATTCACCGCCGCCCTAATGCCACGGAGGCACCACATTGTTCCGCCTAAGCATGTGTTACAGGACCTGTTCGGAAAGTTTATTTTGGGACTCTCATGAATAAGTCAGAGCTTCAATTATCAGCTACAGCCAGCTTAGAGTGCAGCGCCCATATCTCAGTCTGACAGGCAGGACCTCCGTCGTTAGTACCTGTAAGGTGCACCATAGAAGGAAGCAGTCTCGTCCGGTCAGGATTCAGGGAACTCCCTCTCTCGTGTTTGGGGATTGTGGGTCCCCATATTCTGGGGAATATTACTATGCACTGTATCTGCCTACATTTAACCACTACAGCAACCAGCGACCAGAACTACTTTT
Organism: Acholoe squamosa; assembly: GCA_949317995.1. Taxonomy (NCBI): domain Eukaryota; kingdom Metazoa; phylum Annelida; class Polychaeta; order Phyllodocida; family Polynoidae; genus Acholoe; species Acholoe squamosa. The sequence goes on along the minus strand of OX439036.1, from coordinate 48,240,410 downwards.
ACCCAGAAATGCTGTTCGCCAGAGACGACTCACGCTAGTGGTTGAGCTGGGGCCAGATTGAGAAGGAAGTATAAAACAGCAGCAGGTTTCCTCATTTAATCTGCCAAGGGTCTGGGTTGTAGGGAAGTCTGCCTGCGATATACACACGACATGGTCGTGTATATATCATCGGCCGATGTACAGGTGTATACATGTACAGGTGTATAACTGCAGAGATATAGCTTGCTATGAGTGGCACACATCAATTCAAAATGGCTGTCCTTGCAGACATAGAATATACCAAGATGTTAGGAATCTTACGAAAGTCCCTCTAAAACCCAACCTGAAACACTAATCGGCAGGTTGGTGATTGGGCGACATGACGAAAAATCGTTAATATTAAATGTGGAGCTCTTGAGCACAAAGCGATGAATGGATTCAGGAGGATCTTTCCAAAAACCAAACGTACATGGAATACAGAAACGTGCAGAGAATCATGTTGATAAAAGTTATTCTTATGCTCCCCTTCCTTTAAACGTGCACGTTTTCACCAGCTCACGTTTTCATTTTCCCATAAGGATATATTGTATTGCTTTTGAAAAGACGATCAAAACTTGCATGCCATAGAGCACAATTTATATGAACACGTTTTATGCAGGTAAGTGGCTAAACTCGTTTTCTTTTTGGCAATACCCCCAGACTGGTCAAAAGACTAAGATATCACTTGGAATTCACATGAAAATGTCAGTACATCCCTTCGCAATAATACTTTAGGCATTTGGAGGCTCAGCCTGAGCTAGCCCAATCTAGAGTCCCCAGTCAGTTTACGTCCACATGGGTTGCCAATCTGGTAGATACAGCCTTGTTGTGTCCACATGCTGCGGGTACAAGACCCGGTCTAAGCACACTGACCGACAAGAAAGGAGACGTCCAGGTCTGTGGCCACTGGCCAGTGTCTACATGACGTTTAACAAGTGACTGAAGCCCTCAGTATAGAGGCAATGAGAACCACCTCTTGGCCAGTACCAAGATACCCCCAAAATGTACTTATTGACTAGCATAACCTACAGCTAACAGGTCCAGAGAGCTGGGCCTCCTCGAGCATAGCTAGAGAAACCATCCGAAGTGCTATAAATATCCAAGGAAGTCGAAGGCAATTTTCCGGTCTGTGACATAGATTAAAGGAACATAACATTTTTGCACTTCTATTTCTTATGCATTCTACCTTATATCAAGTTATTGTTATGGAAAGAGGGACAGGCCAATACACCTTGTATGGATGTATTATGCTATACCTTTTTATTGCTTCAAGACAGTCAAATTATTCATGTCAGGGTTACACCATATTTGGCTATATCATATGCCTGAAGACATCAGGCTCCCTGTAAAGAGTGTTAAAGTACAGCAATTTATCCGGTACATGTACCCTCCACATGCCAATTCTGTAGGTGTGTGACTGGAGATAGGTAAGGATAAGGGTAATTACACAGGATCACTTGCTGACACATACAATAATGTAATTAGGATTATAGCATATTCCTCGGTATGATAATGACCCTACAAGGTCTTCACCAAGTCAGCTCTGGGTGTAGGGGTCTCCCACCGGAGGGCAGCAGTATATCATTTGTGTAGTAAATTTCCTTATAGTACACCAGTACATGTCCCTATAGTTTATTAACGAATTTTAGTAACATAAGGCAGGTTTACTGTAGCATTTTATAGAAAATACAACTTACAAGAAACTAGGAACAACTAACAATGTACATAACAGACACCATACCTGTGTCTAAATCTGAATCACAAGTGTCTGGACTCTGGGACTAATGCTAACAGACGGACCTATGGTCTGAATGCGTTTTCTCTCACCCTGAATTCTGGCGGCAATTGGATAAGGGACATATTTGTCCTTATCATGGTGTATTTGCTAGCCAAGCATAGTTAGTAGTATGATAGCTAGCAGGCCAGCCAAGTCTAGTGCGTATGGCTTGGCTGGTAACAGATCCTACTCAATCCAGGGGGGTCGAAAAACAAGTCATCGTTTCAGGCAGTATGGGGAACTGGGAGGTTTAAGAAATGTCCTATGTTCAAGTATAGACACTTTACTTTGTAAATTCACTTACATTGTTGCCTGTCAGTGGAATGAAACTCTGCTACATAACCATTTGCAAAATGTTCCTCGGTAACAACTTATCCTCTTGTTGTGCTTTCACTCTGTGGAGCTGAGATCCAGCTACCCTTACCCCCTCCCCTACAGGGGGAGGTAGTACTGCCTCAGGTTGGTCTAGTACTGCTGCCACACTTCACTGACTGTGAGAAAGGGTGGTTAGCAGTGGGCAAACAAGTTCAACCCCCATACCTAGAGGTCACTACTGGTGTGAATCAGGTGTCTCCATCTGCCCAAAGTGGTTAGAAATGCAGCCAAATATATATACATCACAGCACACCACACAGTCAACAGATGGCCACCTTGGATCCAGGATTTTGATAACTATGATATCTCTGAGGCTACAGCAAAATACAGTTAAGTATATGAAAATATGAGAGGGACAGACAACCACAATAAGGCATTACTTTACATATCAACCCACCTTATTGGTCAAGACTAGGATGTTTATGCCTCAAACTCAGTGACTTTCCCAGCCCCCACTGATAGTATCGGACACTGTTATCAACTGCACCATACACACTAGGTACAGGCGATGTAAATTGACTAGTCGTATGAATACCTGCTTAAAGTACACACATCAATATGGGGACTACCCCTATGGATCTAAAATAGTTATAGAGTAATTAGCACTATCTTTTCCTCTAAAGGTCTCTACCGGTAGTTACTGATGGAACCTGCTGCAAATTAACAGTATTTACTTCTAAGAGTGCAGATTTGTGAGAAATCATACAATCACTGCATTCACATATAATTCAGGGAGGTTGGACAAGGCGATTCCTCGTCATTAAGCTTTTGGAGGAGGACTGAAGTGGAAACTGTTCAAAAATATTTTTTTTAGTCAAAATACTTTTTCTCAGATCCAAATTACAACCCTTCATACAGGGTGTAGACCGTTCACTCCACTCTCCCAGGACAATGACAATCAGGTTCCCCCCCCCTTCTCAACCTAAACCCTGATTTACTATCACTTAGCCACAATAAAGATAGACAATATGCACGCCAATGCCGGGGCGTAGGAAAAGAGGGGGGGCAGGGGGCTTGGGTCCCCCCAACCAGAAAGGAGGTAGGGCCTGAGTATGTCTGGGCCCCCAAAAATTTGCCAAGAGTTCATAATAAATTGAGCAAGAAGCTAAAACTTTCCATCTCAAATTAGATTGATATAGTAATGAGATAAAGAAAATGGGGGCCTGGGCACCAAATCAGATCTAAATTTCATCAAAAATTACTTTTCTACACAAATTTTGTTTAGGTATGTATAGGCGCTATTGTGCTTGAGTCGATGTTTCAATATGGTTGAGGTCGAGCCCCCGCTGGGCCCCCCCAATGAAGATTTGCTTCCTACGCCTCTGTCAATGTGATATTATTTTTCCATTCTACACATACTCGTAGTGTTTGTTGTATTTTGTGAACTCTAAGTGGTATATTTGTGTGGGGGAGTAAGTGGAAGTGGATGAAAAGTGCTGCCTGTGGAGGGATCCAATTATGGTACTCAATCCATGAACTGCTTCAATAACTACTCTGTACAAATGTAGAAAGAGGTCAACATGGCAATTGATTCAGACTTAAAGAGTCTAGAATGTCTTGCCACCGCACACAAAACCTGAGCAGCCTGTAGGTATCGAGCAGAATATTGTACTGGACACCTGTGCCATACCACAGGCAGCCCTCAGCAGCTTGGCAGTGGGAGAGCCCTAAAGTGGTCATTTCCAGAGTGATCTGGACTGTATTCTATTCACAATAAACTATTCATGATTAAAGGCCTTATTCCACTTCAGTCAAGTTTGCAAAAAGTCACAAAAAGACCTTAAATAAATCACATTTTGTATGCCTTAGGCATGAAATAAACCCAGATTTAACATTTGCATGATGAATTGATACAGTTAAAATCACTAATAATCTAAAGCATCTTCTGAATAAGTTACATTTCAGACAATAATATTGATCATTGTGGAGGAGTGGCGCGGTAACTGATATATTTTCTTCTTTTACACTGTAAGGAAGTGTATAGGTTCATGTTGTTGAAAAATAATCCTGAACTGGACATGGAATCTTGTTCATTTTAGGCTCATATGATGAAAATGTAACTAAAGCAGGTGGTTTTAGTAATTTCAAAGCATAATTAAACCTGTTATACTATCAACTAATTCAAATTGGTAAATTGGAAATATTATGACAAAAATAAGGCCTATATCCTGACCGAAAGCATGCATGGTCACTTACTATAGCCCTGATTCCCCCTTTTGGTTATAGTAGTTTAAAAAAATCAGTAAACCCCAGCAATTTCATATCTGAAGTGCGACAATAGACCTATTATACGTTTATGCTGTATATTATACTGTCCACGTGTATTACGTCTGCTATAACTGGAACTTTACCTTAATTAATCTACTTCAGTGCACTTCCCAACGGTATCAAGTATTACATTATGATCCTCCAGTCACGTATGAAATGTGTGAGACCGCGGATAGGCACATTTCTGCCGCTCCATGATTGTTGATATTTTATCTGCATGCCCACGATAGGTTCTAAAATCACTTTACATCGATCTGCGTGCATCACTACCCCAAGGCATAGATTATTGACCCACTAGTCGCCGTGGAGGTGCTCTCTGTGCTGTCGGAGATAACCGGGTTTTGATCGGCACCCAACAGTAGTTAACATTGACTGACAACTCCTTGCCACATCCACCACCTTCTTCTGCACCACTCTGGTTTTTAACACCTAGCAAGTCCCTCAGTGGAACTCGCAGGACCTGAGTTATTGACGGTGAAAGGGGAGGTATTCACCCAAGCGGCAAACTAGGGGAAATCCCCCCACACTTGGTCCCACAGGGTTCTAATTATAGATCTCCAGGGGAAAGGGCCACTGCAGGAAGTCTACAGGAATCGAGACCAGCGGCCCTCTAATACAAAACTTCAAAAGTCTGCGGATACCTGCCAGATTTAGAACCGGAGGGAAAAGTGCTAAGTCAGCAGGATAGCTTAATGGCCGGGTAGCGCTGCTTATGTCTTTGGCTAGTTTAATGCTCTCTGTGTCTGCCCTAACATATAAGCATCAAGCAGCACCCACACGCTTCTCACCCAGTAGAATTGTTACTATGTTGAGATCTAATGGAGAGGCGACGATCGTTAACATGCCACTGCCAGCAGCAGGAATTGCTACCACGTCCTCAAGACATAGAAAGCTAGAGGAATTGTGTTTTATGAGGCGACGTCCTTTTATGAAAGGGCCCACTCACTAAAGAGTAATTAATCAAAGCCTTATTACATAGCGCCAATTGATTCATAGCTTTCGCCAAACCATACCAATGAACCTGTCCACACGTAATCGGTCTCCAGTGGTGACCTCTTGATGCCGTCTCGGTTTTATGTCATTATTACACATGTAACATATCGTTTCCACGCTATTGCCTTCCCGAAGGTCCCTCCTTCCAATTCCCACCCCTATACCCAAGTCTACATTTTTCTAGCCTGTCGTTGAGCCTCAACGTCCTCCATCCCACCTCCCTTCCCGGCAGCTAGCGCCGTCTTCTGATCACGGCGGCACAATAAGTGTTGCGGAATGAATCCTCTATTAATTGCCTCATCAATAATTGAGCGTGGGGACGGGTATTGGCACACGGAGGCCGAGATGGAATAATCGCCAGATCCGGGGCGCGGTGGCACCACGCCCTATGCAGAGCACCGCATTTGTTGATGGTGTGTAAGAGGCATTTGACCGTGGGCGGGGCGGGGATGATCCGACCTGATCAGACTGGTGATTACCCGCCTAGTCGTCTGTGAGCCGTCTAGGCCGGGCGTGGATTAACTCCCTGTAAAGCTGTAGTACGCATGGCAGCTCATTGTCCTACAGGTTCAGTGGGATATACTACATATCTGTTGGTACAGATGTCCCCAGCTGCTCCATGCCAATGTACCCTATGACAAGACCATTGTGTGCACCACTGCTAAATGAACAATGACTTATTGGTAAGACATCCACAGTGATCCATTGGCAAGGCCCAAATAGAAAAAAAGATGTAGTGTTCCTGTGGTATGTGGATTACTGCTTAGGGTATGGGCTTAGGTGTAAATGCGCCTAACAACCCACCAGCCATATCAAAAATGCTGAAAACAGATCAGACCAGAAGGCTCTCTGCAAGGTGTTGGCTGCACTATAGGGGCGGCATAATGGTGGCATTATGATGGGGCACAGGACACCTAAGTACACACTAATAGCCTCATTGAATGGTGTCTTCAGCGGAAACGCCCTTCACCCTTTCTCTTCCATTCCACATTCAGGCTCAGTGGCTCATCCATCTGAGTTAGATTAAGCTCCGGGACCGACTCCTTACCAAAGACCTTGGCAACATCTTGCAACGTAACCTCTCTTGGGATAAGAGCGATTACTCGAATCCGCCAGGTTTCAATAGTTTCCGAATCTAGCCGAATCAAGTGAAGAGGGGGACCTGCTAAGAGTAAAGGAGTCGTTCTTTGCAGAGCAATGGAGTCGTTCTTTGCAGAACCCAACCCGAGCCAGGGGCTATACTGTTTTTGTTTGTACACAGCCTTAAAGGTAGTAGATACAATCAAACTGGCTCAAAATTGACCAATGATTTCTCTTAGTAACTTTCAGGGACATTAGTTTGATGCTTAGGTAACATAAAGAATGCATAAAAATCATAGGTCACAATGTCCGTTTCTCCACTGCTGGGCATACAAGTTTGGTGCTCTTAACTACGACCGCCTATGAGAATTTGTTTTTTCCTACATTCAATTCCATAGAAAAAAATCTTCTAACAATTTCTTAACCAAACCTCAGGTATTAGATATAAGATCATTAGAAAATTTTGGAGCCCAAAAGTATTGGGTCACAAGCAAAATGAAATTTTCCTGAATAAACTAAATTTATTACTGATCCCTTTAGTGTAGGAGTCTATGGGTAGAAGAAATATGAAGAATGAGTAAAATGCTAATATATCACACCTAAAGTGTTAATAAAGGTGGGTTATGTCATATAAGTTAGAAATATGAACAAATATTGTCAAATTTGGCAGTTTCATTTTCTGCCATCAGGTGCCGTTTGAGTAGATCATATCTACTACCTTTAACCTCTAATGTCTACTAGACATTGTCGTGACAGCCACTCAAGGCTGCGCTTTGGCATTTTAAGGACACTTCGCAGAAGGGGTTGAATGTCCGAAATAGGTGGCCACTTCTAAAACCAATAGTCCACTGGGCCCCTTCGGCCGACTTAGACCATACATTTTCTACACAAAAGTCGGCCGAATAGGCCTAGTGGACTATTGGTATATAATAGCCATCGTCCACAGAGGGAGGCCAACAAAGGGGGGAGATAATCAATGTTGGCGATGTTTTGTCAGGAGATTCTTAATTATTGTCGGGTAGTTTACATATGAAAATATCAAATAATTTGATATTAATTCTCCTTGCATTTTCGGCCATTATTGTCGGATTTTTTTTAGTCAGAAAACCATTATCTGCAAGCAACTATCACATTTCAAAGTCCACAGGACATCTTTTACTCCCTTTGTCTGCCGTTTATATATAAATGCATTACCGGCCCTAGGATCGGCTGATAGAAGCTTTGTGGACTATGGGTATATGGGCCTCAATTGGCGTGCTCATGGGTCTGCTCCCTCACTATACATAGAGGACTCTTGAATCTGGCCTTTTGCAGCCATCTTCACCTATGGTTCTACTATGCCACCCAGCTGTCTTCCAAGACCCATCATTATTGTAGCAATCACCTCCTGTCTCCTGTGGGGCGGCTGCAATCAATACCTTCCAGGGCGGATCCATTCATCAAACCCAGAGAGCATCGATGTCATCGACGACTGCCAGTACCCCCTGGCCAAGGTCCATTGCCTGGTCAGCCGCTAGATGGTTGGCAGTCATGGGACCGGAAGATGACAGACCCTACCATCGGGCACTTGGCCAACCCTGTGTCCCTATGATTAGCGCACATGCCACTTCTTGTCTTTCCCTTTGCCTGTCTCTGCTAGCCAGTGGTCTCCCCCTCTCTCTCTCTCTCTCTCTCTCTCTCTCTCTCTCTCTCTCTCTCTCTATCCCTCTCTTTCTTTATTATTTTCTTTCTTTCTTTTCTGTCTACTTTTATTACACCACTAGATCTACCTTCGGTGTGGTTCTCAGTGTTGCCTGAAAAATAGGGGTGTAAGTAGTATATGGAATGTGGACATTAGGGCAGGTGCTTAACATGAGGAATTGCTGACATTTGACATGTTCCAGGATCTCTCTCTCTCTCGCTCTCTCTATTTCTCTCTCTTTCTTTATCTCCATAGATATAGATAACACTATGCCTCTTCTTTCTATGTAAAATCTACATAGACTTGAGACCTCGAACAAGACAATGAAGGAGAAACGTGTACTTATAAATATTACTTATACTTTTCACCCCGTGACATGTTCGGTTCATATACATACAGAATCTTTATTCTCCGGCTGCTGGGATTGTTTCATTGTCAGCACTTGGACGCTTCTGGCAATTTATGCCCGTCTCATCCTGTCATGAGTCACTGACATGCATTGTCATTCACCCCCAAGTGCCCCTTCCCTCGTTTCCGTCCGCGGTCATTATGGGTGTATATAAGTCAGATTTTACATGGATCCATGGCACGATACAAGGTTATGCGACCATTAAACCCATAGTCCACTTAGCCTCTACCGCGTAAAATGGCCCATACAAAACCAATATAAAATCTGCCGATAGAGGCCACGTGGACTACGGGATTTAGGTCACAAATATCACCCGAGGTGGGCAAGTATGGGTCACACAGTTAATTGATCAGAGAGTTTTTTAAGGTTTACGGAAGTGGTTGGGGTCGGGCCGACAGATTATTATTATTTAGCCCAACTCTTCCTTTTATCCCCTCAAATGCCATCACCAAACCTACACAGTGTCAGTGTCTTTTCCCCCACCAGCAAAGTCTGCTGGTGGGATTGGAGAAGGCTATGGCCTGTGGTTAGCAGATCGATGTCAGTCTATAGTCCAAGCGGCCGAAAACCGACCCACCGCAGCTGTCAGCCACGGACGCAATTATCGGCCACCTCCAGTTTCACCTGCGACCACGACGTGCTCTGCGACAGCCGCGACGAATGGGCGTCTTGAGGAAGGGCTGTGTGGGTTACTGAAGGGTAATGTGGTGGCAGCCCAGGTTTGAATGGAACGGTGCGTGGTCTGGCAATGCATGTCGGGTGGGGTATAACACGTTTGGGGTATGGTGGTAACAGGGACCGGAGGCCTCCTGTTCAAATCCCCGAGGAAAGCGGATCCCAATCGGCAGTTTACTTAAGACATATGGTGAGGGCGGAAGAGGAAAGCCCCTGTCTCCTCCTCAGCACAGCCGCCTGGTTACCGACCCCGATCGATGAATGACGACAACCAAGACGTGTGCTTAAGCCATCCCGCACAAAATCTGGTCGTATCATTGAGAGTGCTGTTTACAGCAGGCTACAGCAGCAGGGCCGGCCGCTCCACTAATTGGCCGGCCACAGGGGCCTCGCGTCCAACGCCATTCAACCTCATTTGTTATGAAAATTGTCGAGGTGTGCCGGGAAGCCTATACTACTAGCGCCTCTAGTTGCGCGCAGGCAGGAAATTACCTCTCATATTTATAAACACTCATACTCATAAACGACTCTCTGCCAATGCGTAGGCAGCAGCGGTGTATGGCTGTATTGAGTCGTGGGGTGGTGTAGTAAGGCGGATGAATGCTGAACACTGATACCTTAAGGACTTGTTGTCAGCACGCTGATACTAAGGGCTAATGTCAACATGCTGATCTGGATGAAGCTACAAGTCAAAATACCTTCTTATACAAGTTGGGTTGCCTGTACACCGATGAAGATATGCTTACATATTTAAGTCAGTAGTTACTAGATTTGTAATTGATCTCAAAGTAAGAAAGAGCAGGACAGAGTAGTGGACAAGAACAATGGGATTAGAGCAATGCGGCCCTATCTTAGGTTCTATGGTGTTCAGCCCGCGCTCACAGGGCAAGGACATTTATCTCCTTTCCTTTCTATTTTCCATTTATGACTATTCACCTCCAAGACACAGCATGAACATGTATACTAAATGAAATCTATGGCCTCATACTACACATAAATAAAGGTTATGATAATTTAGTCATGGTTTTATATGAATCTCAATTAGTGAGAAGTGACCACTTGGTGCTGCTTGTGAAGGCATCCACCTTTGGCAGTGAAAATTGATGGCTCCCCAAAACACCCTCTCCGAACATGGCTAAAATGCTGGGCTAAATTGTGCATACTTATCCAGGAGTAATTGAATTGAAATGCTGTCGTATAGGCTTATATTGTCTTCTGTCCTGCAATTCAAACAGACCATAAACAGCACAGTCTGCTAAAAAGTGCTAAATCACCTTTATTGCCTAGATGATTTATCCTCCTTCATTTGATTCTATGTCTCTATAAGCTACTGTCCAACAGTCAAAATGATTGGACAAGAAAAACTTAGAATTTTTTAGTGAGATTGGTACCCCTCTATTCCTAAATACTACATTGGATATGTGTTGCAAGCCATGTTTAGGTACACCCCTGTTAATATACCAATAAAGTTATTATATCATATAGACTGGAAAACTTAATTTGATTTCTCTTAACTAACCTTTTACAAAGTAATCACGGTACATGATATAACTCAGAAAAATGAAGCTCATGATGGAGCCAAGACTGAGATTGTGTCCTAGGTGGCTGGGTAGCTCCATCCTCGTAAAATCTAATTGCCATCTATTGTATTCCTCTGTCCATAATATACGTCTATTCATTGCTGCACTCACTGTTTTGTAATATGACGAATATTACGGAACCCAATATGTCCGGTAGAACAGTAGCGAATGAAAAGATGTATTACCTAAAGTCAAGTGGTGATTGAAATTTGAATAAACTTTTCTCTGCACACAAAGATGTGACATCACTTTGTGTTTCCCAAATAATTATAGTCGGAATGACAAATACATCAAGATATCCTTGTATAGCCACTACTATACTATAGGTTTCATTCTCAGTGTAGTCAGTGTACAGGGAAATGTGGGAAAGGTCTTATTGACTATGTAGGAAAGCGATATGTTCTAATACTTTACATCCTTACTGACTGATTTTCCACAAGCCCTGCATCTATACATCCAGCAATGCACTCTCCCATCTATTCTAATCTATTGCATATGTATCCGGGCATGTGTACTTCTCCAATCTACTTGTAACAACCTTAATATTGTCATCTTTAATTCAATCCTTCCCTACAGTTAATTCACAGAGATCATGTACCCACCATTATCTCTGGAAGTCATTTCTCAAACGCTAAGTTTTGGGCAGCCCCAAATCGTACCACCCTGACCTGGATCGGAAGGGCATTCTTAGGTTGACAGGATCAATCACTACTATTGGTGCAGATATAGAGGGGAAAGACATGTACCTGTATAGGCAATCATAGCTAATACAGGGTCACCCACTCCCCCTTACTACGATCTACGTGTTCAATACGTAGTGGGGAGGCTCAGATCGTAGTGTTTGAGAAATACCGTAATAACCTGTCTAGGGTAGTGGAATGTTTGGCCATCACGGATGGCTAATGAATATTGGAATTAGGTTATGACAGTTATCACAGTTATGGTGCAAAATGCATACAGGGAATTCGGCCTTCTTCCTTACCTTGTTCTATAAAAAGGGCGGAAAAATACAATTACATGCAGTTAAGACCGACAGATAGGACCCAGTGCTGATAACAATGAATACCATCTTGAGAGGTACAAATAGAGTGTAGGTAATTACATCTGCTGTTCATGGTACAATTATTCATATTGTGGAGCAACTTGACTATCCATCCAAGATGATGCACATTTTAACCAGCCAGTCAAACAGTCTACACTTTTACATCTCAATCAACATCTCAATGACGCTTATTGACGTGCAGTTGTCCGTGGGCTGATAACTCATGCACAACCTAGTATTTCCATCAGGTAATTCTGGATAAAAAGGTAAATGAATAAGCACAAGCGTGCACATGTACATTAACTTTTCTGAATTGTCCACGACATGGAGAGTGGGTATCCCTACTTCACACACACATGCTACTCTTTATTATAAGGCTATTAACTTGTCTATACCTCCCTGGTGTCATGCATCAAGATTTTACTGGTTATATATTTAAACACCGACAGCAGTCTTTGTGTTGACGCAATTATGTTTGCTGACGATCAGAGAGAAAAGGCAGAGGTATAAAAGTAGCAATTCCTGATGAAGATATTCATTCTTGTCTCAAAGCGACACGGGTCCATATTAAGTCTTGAGGTAATTAATTGGATGGGTGAAAACACTGGTAACGATATTGGCATTTCATCAGGTATCATATTGGAGTCCAAAGTAGTTCAACACAGAGAATATCAACAAATTGGTATTACCATTAGTATTCAAAACTGAGTAGATCAAAGTTTAAGGTACCTATAATGTGTCTGACAATATTGTAGAGGTCGGCGAAAACGTACTTGCAAACACTGGGTTTCGCACCCGGGACCTCTCAACTTGCAAGCGAGCGCTCTACCACTGAGCTACATCCCCAGACCTGACGTTTTCTACCTTCCACCTACATCTGGATCGGTATGACACAAGGGGGCAGTATTCACTGGCTGACCAGCCCCTGGGGGGCTGGTGCAACCGGACCGGGGACAGATAACATACCGCCATGGACTCACAGCCAGAGCTGGCCCCTACAATATGTAGTCTGTCCTTCAGCAGTGTCCTACACGTGCAAATTTACATACACGTTGACAGTCATAAAAAATCTAACTGATAGCTATACGTTATAGAGCTTAGATATTTAAGGGGCACAGTTTCTAACACCCGGAAACAGATCATCTCGGTACCAGGAGGTTTGCAAGCATTAAAAAGATATGTGTTGGGGTGGTGCTGACGACAATTATCTATCTCCTCACCCCTGTGCAAGTCACACTCTTGCCAAGACATATTTGTTATACACCATCTTGTTAGGCTAGCATGTTAGAATAATGGGTATGATGTGAGCACAGTTCCATCATGCTGTTGAGTCTCCATGGTTTTCAGAACTGGTTTCTAGCATGGAGCAATGGGGCGTCCAACACAACCTGCCTAGAGCAGTAGTGAGTGGTTTCCTGTTACTGGTACTCCCACCCACCCCATCACACTCCTTCCTCACCGTTGCTCCAGTGGGAAGGGAGCCGTCTCCCTGATTAGGTTATTAGCTGTGATTAATTGTGCTTTCCGGGAGACAACTGGGAGTTCCAGCTGAAGGCACGTTAATCCCATGAACTTGATCCTTCTGTCCACTGCCTCTCAGCCCTTATACCGTACATAGCAGTCCCTTCTATATATACCAGATGGGTAGGCTGATAGAAAACAAAAGTTCCACTGGAAAACTTCAAGGGATTGGTACAATAGACGAGTAACACTTCCTCGTATTTGTGAACACTAAGACGATCGGACTAGTGCAAGCAGCTCTTTCAGCGAGATGAAGTATCTACATAAAAACATTTCCACCAAATCCCTTCTAGGAATTTTCGGGAAATATGACCTCCCTGTCAGCAATCTAGGACCGACCCTTATTTGAATGGTGTTTCATTGCTTAAGAGTGATTCTAATGTATCTTACTCCCAGTGCGTGTTCGATACTGGCGCTTATTTGAACTGGGATGCTTAAACCGATTGATACAGCAGTGTAGAATTACGCGTTAGGGACACACAAATTTATTAACCATTGTTCTCTCATGGTCACCTACACATATTCCCTCTTGACATGCACTTATACCCTTTTTTTGTTTTACCTTTCAACTACATGCCTTGGGGTTGTATTTGCACAAAGCTTGGCCTACTATCCTTTTCTGTGCTCATGCAAACAGCCGAGGGGAAGAAAATCTAGACACCGACACAGGTAATATAAACACACGGGGGAGGGAATTTCAGATCGTATCTATACCTAGAACATGCGATGATCTGTCAATTGGCTTTAGGGCTTGGCTGAGTGGATTCGTGTGTATGTGTTAAACCTGGCTCTGCCCTAGACAATGGGACAATGAAACAATAATTTGTATACGTTCAAATAGGATATATCTATACGAAAGATTTATATGAATCGTCTTAGGTGTATGTATATTATGTCTGATATAAAATTCGAAATATAGAGAAGCATTTATCAACGTGGAATATGTAATACATTCATTGTATTCTAGTAGCTACAGGACAAGGCACTGTCCAAAGCCCCATATAGACCCAGGACCCTGTTTCTATACTTTAATTGGATGGCGTTATCTGCATTAGTGTTTCTATAGAATACCCTCTAAGAATGGTGCCATTTGAGTTCAGTTCTAGCTTGCTAAGGCTTAATTTTGCTAGAACAGAGCTGACAGCCTTAGTGTTTCTATAGTCTTGGATAGAACTAGTTTGAGTTCTAACTGCTCTGTAGGCAAAAGCAAATCTAGTGTTTCAGAACCAAAATTGCCTCCTACCCTAGGGGTTGGTGATGGGAATTGAAAAAGTATATTTCTCCTCCATTGTTAATTATGATTTTCAGGATATATGATTGTGAGTTGCTTTTCTTTTTTTGTGTGTGGTTTCATCTGAATTTTTGATTAATATTTTACAAGATATGATGATGTATCTTTTTACATTATTTGGCCCTTTCAGTTCAGTTCTGTTGAGTTACAGTGATCAAGAGTCAAAGCTATGGGTGGGTGAGTGAGAGAATGAGTGAGTGAGGGAGTGAGTGAGGGAGTGAGTGAGGGATGGAGGCAGGGACACAGGGATGCAGGTATGTAGGGATGCAGGCAGGCGGGCACCGAAAAGGCCGACAGGTAGGGAATTAGTGGAGGGAGGGAGGAAATGATTGAATGAGTCAGTGAGTGAGTAAGTGAGTGAGGAAGGGAGTGAGGGAGTTCAGTAGTGAGTCAGCAGGAGGGTGGGAGTGAGAGAGGGAAGGAAGAAGTAGAGTGGTGGAGGTAACTTGGATGGAGTGAATGTAGTTGAATTAAAATGAATGGGATGGGTGGAGTGGATTGGAATGGAGTGAAGTGGATGGGGTTGACTTATGTGCAGTGAGTTGAGTGGAATCTGGAGATCAGTGGAGGTCAGTCGATCCTACTAACTGGATTCCACTTGAGTTGAGTGGAATGAGTTTTGAGTTCAATGGAGTGAAGTGAGGTAAACTGTGTCAAATCAGGTTAAAATGGTCTGCGATGGGTTTATTGGGCCAAATTGAGTCAGATTGACTCAAGGCAGGCAAATTAGGTAAAGTCAGATTAATATAGGTCATAATGACCCAAGAGGGTTCAGTCTGGCCCAAAATCGGTTGGCCCAAGATCGATATGTTCATCCAAATAGAGTGATATTGACCTAAGATGATAAAAACAAGAGTAAAATTTTGCACTTTGATTATATTCACAACCAAAAAAGTCCTAACCTGTGTATGAAAAACCAATGTGGTCATATTGAACTAAACCGTATAACCCTGTGTCCACACAACAGAACCCCCCATCCTCCTCCCTGTGGCTGCCCATGTCCCCATCAGGACGTGATTGGTCCCAGTGAGCCCCTCACTAATTGCTCGTGTGTAACTCGCTGTCTGTTCTGTTCACGTTCAGGTCTGTCGCGGCTGAAGGGACTGGGGATCGATCGGCCCACCGTAGATGCCCTCTGCCGGGAGGAGGCGCCACGGTTCGACGCAGTGTGGACCTGGTGGCCGCAGCTCTGGAGGCAGTGACAGCCGTTGTTGGAGTCTTTGTCAGTCCTGCTGCTGCTGTAGTTGTGTGTCCACTCCCCCTGTCCACCTCCCACCCTGCTACTGTCCCCTCCATCCTCTCACTACTGCAGCACGCCTACTGCAACATCCTGAGTGGTCAGTTTGAGGCTGCCTGTAACAGTAAAGTAAGGAACAGCAATTTGGAGAGCGAGGATAAGGTACATGATTTGCATATGTCTTCACCACCTGGTCATTTGTTCTAAGCGGCTGGATGAAAGAGATAAAGAAAGAAGACTGCCTGGGCAGATGGCAACCACTAATACAGTACTAGAGAGGACCTCCTGCACCTATTAAGGAAGACAGACACCAGATTAAGACGTGTGGCGACTTTATTACGGTGGACAGTCTGACAAAGGGGCGTAGTCCTCTCTGCCATCTATTGCTGCCATTTGGTTGCATGACAGGAGAGGGCCTGTCAGTGTTGACTTTACCATGGTGTGATTTGTGTATGAGTGGCCGCGGGATTGGATGTTGGAATTCAACAGATCGATCACTTCATTTATCGTGAGTGGAGGAGGGCTGGCGTCTCAGTGGTTATATATACAATCAGCGCGCGGCGCCGAGTGGATTACACGAGGAAATAGTGCAGCACACTTGGCTGACTGCCTGGCTGCCTCCACAGTCAACAACTGGAGTGTTTTAGGCACCATGAGGTAGAGCTGCAGTGGTGGAGCTGCCTTACCACTACCTCCTCCCTTAGCTACCTTCACACCTACAGACCTGCCGCCGGGCCACACCACATCCCACAGCTTGCTGCTACCCGCCGCCTCCAGCCTGCAGCCCGGTGCAGACCCCAGCCAGGCCTTCCTCCTGCACAGCCCACTGCAGTCGGCGCTTGTTCACTCGCCGCCACTTGCGCTCTATCTCTCTGTGCGGATGGGTTGGTCATTGGTGCGTGCCTACGGAGTAACTAGACCACCAGCACACAGTGGCCAGCAGGCCCGGGCCGCACCCCCTCACACCTACGTACACATGCCGGCCGATCCCTGACCACTGCCGCCAACTGGAATGAATGGCAATCTGTGGGCCTTATTGATCTGTGGCAGCCCTTTGGTGGACTTGGTGAACGTCTTGGTTGCACCGTTTTCATCCTTACTGGTAGCGGGAGGAGGAGTCAGAGGAGAGGAGCCGGGCGGCATGAAAGCCCTTCAGTGCTAGAGGCGGCCCTCAGAGTGAGCAGCTCGTGAGTAGTAGATAAGGCACTCAGGAACACATACCTACATGTTACGCCACCACACACAGCTTGTCCGTCTGTGTGGGAGGCCCTAACTACCAGGTGCTGAGGATACTCGGAATATTTACATGGACACACTAAATGCTGACACCTTTGGTAAATACCCTATACAGCTGCTTTTGGGGCAGGAACCTGCAGCTCCGAGCAGCTCACATCGCCAGTGGTAAGGCTGAACCTAACTGTCCGCCTTGAGTTTCAACTGCTACTCACAAGCGTAGGCTGTCATACACAGCGGCTGTAGTTTGACGCGGCAATTGTCAGGGACGAAAACAAGAGCTAACTGCTCACACCCATTTGTTTGAGCTGCTCAGGGCATGGTGCCGGCTGTATGTGTATGTGTACTGGAAGGCCCGCAAGCATCCTCCAATACGTTGTGTACAGGTTAGCCAGGCCATAACGCACCCACAGGGTGGGCACTCTTACTCTCTGTGTATAGTATATCATCCCCATCAACCAGCGGAAAATATCCTGTAAGGCCCACTTTCACACACAGTCGGATACATGTATATACATAATACACACAGAGGATAACACTGGCCACAACCCCGGGTTGGATTAATAGTAAACTGTTCCCATACTGGCAATATTGCATATTAACTACCACTATATCGTGCTCACGTCTCCAATATACATAGGTTTGGGTGAGTACTCGCCCAGGATTGAGCGGCTCACAATATAGTATATAGTGATTAGGGGTGACAGAGCAGACCTAGGGCTAGTTTTGGATAGTTCTGGTATAATACTGATTGTGACCGGAGGAGTCTAATGCTCATTAAGGAGCAACTCAGGAGCAGAAGGGAGTGAAAGCTCTCGGGTTGGATGTCGATATTCGTGGTAGTGTCGGCGTCGAAGGGTCGCCAGTAGAATGGTGATGCGAGATCGGATACCTTACATCATTCCTAAAAGCTGCGGGGGTAGAATGAGCTGTATCTTCCTCGTATTCATCCCAATGGTTGGAGCTCTCTCACTCGCAGGGTTGTGGATGTACAAAACAAAACAGGTAAGTCGATCGATAATGACAATACTGATTTCACCCTACCCCATGCGTCATCGTCGCCACTTTTTCCCCTAAATGTGTTCTACATTGTTCCCCTCGTCAGCAGCTACCCACACCCATGTCACTGTTTCATCAATTTGAAGTTGATTCGGTGGAAGGTGTTTTCACTTCACTCAGCATAAACATTTTGGAAGCTAAACTTCCTCTAGAATCGATACGACGGAGCTGATAGTCTGCAAGGTCCGATGATCATCAAAACAACTTGTAGAATGTGAGGGTTCAGGTGTGGTGATGGGGATGGTGCTGGTAGTGTTTGAGTGGGTGGAGAGGGAGAGGGGTCGGTACATCGATTGACCCAGTTACAATGGAGTATTAGCCGGGCACCAAACATGGGGGTCCCGGGTGAATATAGTTATCAGCATGGCGCTGGGCGGCCTTAGATGGGGAGTGCAGTGGATGGGGTGAGGGCAGGAGTCGTGCATGCAACAGGAGGGGCGGAGCTGACTGCCTCCTCCTGCAGCAGACAACTGCTGTCAGTCGGCAGGTAATCACACCTGACGGCATACTTAATCAGCCACCCACACACACCTCCAGGCTCCATTAATCTCCCCACCCCGTGTTGATGGCCACCCCTTATCTCACCATTTGCCAACATGCAATGTAACAATACTCAGTCCCTGTGGCTTTTGTCACGGCAGGACAGACACCATTAAATGCCGACCCCACACTCTGTGGGCTCCCTACATCGCTACTTCAAAAGAGCTACGTGTAGCTCTATTGAAGTGACTTCAGGCGTAGAAATCTCACGTATATAGCACATCACGCGGCAACACACAGGGGGCAACTGTGGAAGAGTAAAGTAGGCATGCCAGACAATAAGATGGGTTCATAGAGTAGGTTTTACTATTGGTACCCGCTGGGGTGTGGGGGTGGGGGATATGGGGGTGGGGGGCTTCTAATGACTACCACATTAGGACACGAGCGGTGTCATCCTACATCCGATAGCCATCCATACCGCCGTGTGAGTCGCTCGCCGAGCTGCTCAGCCCAGCCCCAGGCTACCCTGCCGGGCTTTTTGTAATTGCTCGGCTCATCCGCGTGGTGTGTTGGCGTCGTTGGTTATTCCCCGCACACGTACCGCTTTCTGGGCTTAGTTTTATCTGTCCATTACGCAGGCCACCGACCCCACGGTCACCGCCACTTCCATCAGTATTCGCCGACCGGTAGGCTCCGGCCGCTGCCCACCATGTGTACCATGGCCTCCAGGCTCCTCTTGGCTGACTTATGTATATCCCTACTATACCAGTGGGGGTTGCAGGCCCATCCCTTGGTTGGCATCAACCCATATTCAATAGCTGTATATGACCATGGAGGACACTGGCCAATAAGGCGATGCCATAGTACCCGTATCAAGCGCTATGCCTAACTCATAGTACCCGTATCAAGCGCTATGCCTAACTCGTAGTACCCGTATCAAGCGCTATGCCTAACTCGTAGTACCCGTATCAAGCGCTATGCCTAACTCGTAGTACCCGTATCAAGCGCTATGCCTAACTCGTAGTACCCGTATCAAGCGCTATGCCTAACTCGTAGTACCCGTATCAAGCGCTATGCCTAACTCGTAGTACCCGTATCAAGCGCTATGCCTAACTCGTAGTACCCGTATCAAGCGCTATGCCTAACTCGTAGTACCCGTATCAAGCGCTATGCCTAACTCGTAGTACCCGTATCAAGCGCTATGCCTAACTCATAGTACCCGTATCAAGCAGTATGCCTAACTCGTAGTACCCGTATCAAGCGCTATGTCTAACTTACTACACACGTAATACATGTGCCGGTAAATTTGGCTTCATTTTTCTATTAGCACAGCATCGCCATCCATCCTCCTCCCTCTGCTATGACTGACTGACTCTTGACTGACTGACTGATTCAATGACTGACTGACTGACTCTGACTGACTGACTCACTCACTCACCCACAATGGCTGTCATTGCTTATCGTTCCTGATTCATTTCCCTGAACCCCTCCGGCATGGGGAGAATGGACCGATAGAGCCCTTTTACTGCGCATGCGCTCCCTATGAGCAGAAGACTTCCTGTAGCCCACATGGTGATAGACGATTGGAGGCTGTGAGGGGTAGGTAGGACATTAGACAGAAGAGGCGGGGGGAAGGGGCATCAGATATGCGCCAGGTAGTTGGATTTGATTGCGAATCCATGTTTACATGCCGACTAAAGTCTCCCGGGGCCGATTGAGCGCGGATCACGGCGCAGCATTGGGCGGACAGAGAATACCGAATAGGCGACAAGAGGGCTCCTCCTGTGGGAGATCTGGGAGAAAGGACCTGCACCTGTGTCACCATTTATCAAGATAGCACTTAGTATGGGATGTGACAGCTAGGGCAGCTGTTTTATTCTATAGGATATATGGTATGAAATATGGACTGAGTGCAGGTCAAACCCCCCAGTACCACCAGCCTTTAACTGGTGACCAGTTTGTCTTGTGTTGGGTAAAGCACGGCCAAACACGCAGCAGCTGTGTTCATTGTCAGGCGTTTGGTCCATTCCAGCAATGTTGGCAAACCAGAAGGGCTGTCTCTCTTTTTTTTGACAGACAGCATGATCCTTCAGACTATAGCACCTCCTGCTGCCTGGCCACCTACTTACAGGATCTCCCCAGGCACTGCCTTAAATACACACACCATCCGACCTGACCCGCCTCCACACAGACACTTCTCTATGAGTCCCCTGGCTCCAGTCCTTTAACGGCACCCCGGTCATTGGAGATAAGATTAATAGTAACTCAGGGGAGACTATCACGACCCCTGCCCTCATCACTAATTAAGGGCTCATACATGATTACCAATTACTGCGTTAAGTGGCATTATAACACGATGATATGTAAAACCAATCCCCATGTTGGCGGCAATGTGAAGGGTATACGTGAACGAGGTCAATGTACATCATTATAATGAGGCTGTATTCCCTATAACATATCCCGTGACATGAACGAACAAACTAGATGACGGATGAGCTTATCCGAATGTTTCCATGTTGAATATCAAATAGTTCTATAAAATCACAGTTGTCATTAACAAGGGACACACTGTGAGAGATACATACAGAGAGAGAGAGAGAGAGAGAGAGAGAGAGAGAGAGAGAGAGAGAGAGAGAGAGACAGACAGACAGACAGACAGACAGACAGAAAGAGAGAGAGAGAGAGACAGAGAGAGAGACAGAGACAGAAAGAGAGAGAGAGAGGTATAGACAGAGACAGACAGACGGACATGTCCATTGTCAAACGACACATACTACTGATATCTCCCTATCTCTCAGCAATTTATCATATTAAACACATGTTGTAATGCCTACTTTCTATATACTACTTACATCCCAATTTTTCAGGCAACATTCAGAACCACACCAAAAGTAGTAGTATATTGAAAGAAGAATAAGGGCAGAAGTAGTATATTGAAAGCGGAGTGTATGTCAGGCGCTCTATTTGTAGTATATTCTGACGATAAGCCCTCTTGCCTGTAGTAAGGGAAATACAGTCAATGATGCGGTGCCCGTCTTTATTGAGTAGCTGCAGAGGTAGATGGTGTAATTGCTGAGATTGATAGTAGCCTTAACACACTATTGATAATATTGATGTCATCTACCTGTTCTTAAACTAATGATACCGGAAGTGCATAAAAACATGTCAGCTCAACATTTATTCCGTCTCCTCACTATAGCATAATCCCCGTTTTTAAGTTCAATCCAATGCCAGTTTCATTAAAACGGTTCCATTGTCATAAGCAAAGGTCTTTCGTTGCACCTAGTACATCTGATTAAATTCATTTCCCTTAGCTTGAATAAGGGTAACGGCCAGATATAATATTTGATCACTCGAGTATAAATAGCACATTTCTCCTTTGATGTATAGATGCAGTCAATTTATATTTAATGGGTTCATAACTGTCATGAGCTAACATCAAATGGAATGTGCGCCAGTCAGAAGCAGTTGATAGAAGTAGCATTACCTGCATATATATTTGTAATCAGCTCACTGAAAGTGGCTCAATCTGTCTCTTTCCATGTCCCAGATGCTCCTTGTCAATGTCTCTAAAATTACGGGGTCAAATGTGAAACAGGATTGATGTACATTGTCCATTTGTATGGTTCAAAAGGCTGGGATAATAAGACAGCTAAAATATCGTCAGATGGTTCACGTCGCTGTAGCAGCCATCCAGGGCTAGCCTCAACTAATGCACAGAGGTTTACATAAGGCGCCTTTAGGTAGGATATGGGCTTGGCTACATGCCCTATAGGACGCCAATATAACCGTGCCTGATTAAATATACATATACATGTTGGCATGAGATGTCTGCAAGGACCACCAGAGGAGGACCCATACAAAACCACAGAGCAACACTGTCTCCACGTTATCTTTTATACATATTTATGATCCCTGCATTGCTATTTTGTTTTGAAATGTACTTATCTGCACATGTCTTAATATAACTAAAAATATCTATTTAAGAATCATTGTTAAATGGGCCTAGATGTATTTCCATTTTGGATAAGTGCGTATACTGTTTTATTGCACATTGTATATATTCCCCTGGGGTGCCACTAGATGTACACTAACATACATCTGAGAGAATGGATACCCCAATACCTATATGGTGTAAACTTAGCTTCACCATATTCATCACCCGCTGGGCACAGAGAGGCACGCTCCTGTATGTTAGGCACGTCGCGCCACCACCTGGAGTCCGTGTGATATACACACCACCGGTCCTCCTCCAGGGGATCAGACTGGGGCTGGACGTCTAACCCCAGTCTTCTCATACCCATGTTACAAGCAGGGCTCCTCCCCCTGCTTGTACCATCCCGAACACATCAATAGGACCATGGTGGATAACGGTCCTCCTGGGTCGGGCATCATTGGGTGTAGAACATGCCATTATGTCGGCGCTGCTCCCGGAGGATAGAGTCAGTTGGAAGAAGGAGACTGTCTGTGTTTAATCCACCCTGAAGTAAAGAGTTTGGGTATGGTGTGGGTTGGGTATGTTTGAGGTGTGTGTGAAGGGTGTATAGGGCGGGTGGGGAGTGGAAGGAAGTGGAAGGGTGGAGGTCGGCCAGCAGGTTGTAGCAGTCAGTGTTGGCTAAATACGCCACTCCAGTAGTTAGACTGCTGTAACCATGTCACATGCAGTCTTCAGGGAATTGCCTCTCGTTACAATAGGGGCCCTGCTCCAATCTAGACAGGTTGTATGAGGTGGCAGCTGCCACTGAAGCCTTTATTGTGTATTCCCCCACAGGGAATTCCTTTGAGGCTTGGGCTTACGACTGGAAGCTCTACATTAGAAACTGAAAATGTCTTTATCAAAGAGTAAAATCAATACATTCTTTCTCTGGTCCCATTCTTGGATGGGATAGAGATGTAATACGATGGTAATGATATTATACGTTGTTTTTTTTATCTTTTCATTGCAATATTTCCTATCCAGACCATATCATAATGTGATCATCAAATATGGTCCATATTGTATTCAGAATGCACTTCTTTGCTGTAAATCAATGATAGATAGTCCAATACTAACTTTGGCACACCTGCAAGCATAATATTGTTGGTTCTGCTGTATCCTATATCATTCATAATATCACCCTGCATCCAGTATAATGAGTATGTATTTATGGCAGTTGGCTTCCTTTGCCAAACTGGTGTTAGATTCAGCGCAGCTGACTAGAACCAAGCTGCAGGTGGCCATAATGGAAAATGACATCTCTTGCTGCATGTGGGGATAATATGGAGACAAGCAGCAGGCAGTTTTCTGTAAGGGACTACCGTAGGCCGTAATACCATGATGAGATATGCTGCCTTATACACTCATTTCACTAAGCTAGTACACTTCCCATCTACTAGGGGCGCAGCATGTCTAGGGAGGGCAAGCCTGGCCTCCACCCTCAGGCTGCCATAGGATTAGTATGGGAGAAATGACACCTCTTACAATCAGGCCCTTTTGTTGAAGAAGCTATGCTAGGATGTCTAAGAAAAATGAGATACACAGAGGAAACATGTTGACAAACCTATCATAGTAATATCTATTGAATGTCTTCATGTGAAGAAGTGACTTTTACATGACTGTATGTAAGTTGAAAAATGACTGGATTCACATGGGTGGAGGGGGCACAATGGGGGTGTTAAGTGAGGGCAACTGGCTCTTAAAACCTACTTAGGCCACCTGATGGGCAATAACTAATTAGATTAACAGGCCTCTATCTTACGAGTGGTCATATAAATGGGCTGAGTGTGGCCACAATGTTGACAACAGACTAATTAATTTATCATGTCGTCTTCCTATCTCAGATGCACAATTTCACTGCCACAAGTGGCCAAGGTCTGCCCCTGTAGACCAGAGGAATTTTCAAGACTGCATGTGGGGGTATTATGGTGAGGTCCACTGCTGCATGTGTGGGTGTCATCGTGAGGTCCATTGCTGTCTGTATACAGTGGGCACAGAACTTTGAATCAAATTTGAAATAACAACGAGCTGTGACGACTGGATAGGGATATGATGAGGTGCACTGTTATTTGTCAGCCTTGTGATACACTGATGGTTATGGTCGTCTGTGTAATAAGCGGGCCTTCCACCAAATGCGGTAAATTTGTCGGCCCCATTGTGGTAATTTGGACCATCGGGCACTGGTCAGGTCAACAATTTTTGACGGGCCGATAGTGGCCCAATGGGAGAAGAAGCTGAAATCGGTTATGAATACCTTAGCTAAACAGAGTTCTTCCACTGCACAGACAATATTGTCAGGTCCCAGCAAATTGTTGTGACTCCTCGTCAACCTGTGTGAAGTGGCTCACACATGTCGCTAGATGGAACACGACGTCGCTATAGCACAAGATCACCAGGAATAGCAATGGTGGTGATCACATGGCCTCACCTCAGATGGCGAGGATGGTGATCACTCAGACTCACCAGGGATGGCGACGCGGGTGATCACTCACCTCGCTAGACGAAACACGCACCTCGTCATAGCACATGTTCACCAGGGATGGTGAGGATCGTGATCACTCATCCTCACCAGGGATGGCGACATGAGTGATCACTCACTTCGCTAGATGAGACGCACACCACGTCATAATGCACATTCACCACGGATGGCAAGGATTGTGATCAGTCACCTCGCTGGATAAAACGCGTACCTCGTGATAGCACAGGTTCACCACAGATGGTGAGGATCTTGATCACCCACACTCATCAGGGATGGCGACACGAGTGATCACTCACCTCGCTAGATGAAACGCACACCATGCCATAGAGCATGTTCACCACGGTTGGCGAGGATCGTGATGACTCACACTCACCAGGGATGGCAAGGTGGTTGATCACTCACCTTGTTAGATGAAAAGCTCATGATCATCGACATTGGTAATCATGCAGCCTCACATCTGCCAGATCAAAGTATGTTTTGCCAGAGAAGGTATTGCCATATGTATCTTCCCTCTAACCACAGACAAGGTGTTCAGGTTGATATTTCCCTATGTATTTTTCCTGTAACCAGAAAAAAGGTGTTTATGGATAGTTGCTTTCATTTTAGAGATACCTCTATCTAAATTCAATTGATATTCTCTCTATATAATCTTGTTTGATTCAACTCTGAAGTATTACATGGAAATCAGTGTGAAACAAAGCACATTTGATACGTATGGGACTTATACTTCATGCCCACACTTCCTAGATAGGCTACATGTTGAACAGTGGTGCTGTCTCAACAACTTTGGCAATGGTGGTGATAAGTTGCCACTGTGAGTGAGAGTGAGTGACGGATGATGCAATCCTCAGAGAGCATTGACTTGGAGTGACACAAATTCACGCATTGAGTGAGACAAAGGCTGGCAATGGTGGTGATAAGTTGCCATTCTGAGTGAGAGTGAGTGACAGATGATGCAATCCTTAGAGATCATTGACATGGAGTGACACAAGTTCACGCATTGAGTGAGACCAATGTTGGCAATGGTAGTGATAAGTCGCCATTTTGTGTGAGAGTTGATGCCAGTGGCACGGGAGTGGTACATAATCACACAGTGAGTCAGATCCATGTTGGCGATGCTTGTGATAAGCCGCCATTCTGAGTGAGAGTTGACAGGCAGTGGCACATACTCACGCAGTGAGTTAGATCCATGTTGGCGATGGTGGTGATAAGTCACCATGCTTTGTGAGGGATGACAAGGGGTGGCACATACTCACGCAGTGAGTGAGATCATGTTGGTGACTGTTGTGATAAATTGTCATGCCATGTGAGACTGACACACAGTGGCGAAAGATGACGCAGTGAGTTATCACTCAGAAAGGAGTCACCATTGATGACCAATCATGGCGACAGATAACGACAATTTGCTGGGGTACTGTCGGGCACTATCCACAAACAGTAGAGAATGACTCTTGCTTTCAATCTGCACAGAGAATTTTGATTTATTTATCCTTAATATCCACAGAATTGGTGTGAGAGCACCAACTGCTTCCTTCTGGTGCATATGTGGTAGTGCCATAGGGTTTGACTGCATCAGTCCTTTTTGGTGACGTTGTGGGCATATATATCATATCATGAAACTCAGATTTTTGGGGATATTGCAACATATATGAGTAGAGAGGTGTACATAGAAATCTAGAGTTTGACCAGTGCTGCCACCTGGTGTATACATAGGTCTGAATGATAGAAATAGACAGGCCTCTCACACCCTTAAATTTCAATATTTTGAAAAATCATTTTACACACACTTATCAACTGCCTTACATGAAGTGAATTCATTGATTCATTGAGCTGGTGGTCCAAGAGCTCAAAACACATTATATTTTGTATATTATCTATAAATCACAGTTAAGCCTTGATTTTCTGGAATATGGTAGAGCATTCTTGGGGACTTAATTACGTGTATTTCCAACCCCTTTCATCAAATAACCTTGAAGATATAGCATTCCAAAGTAACCGTCCTACTGCAGTTAATGATGTTCGAGCAGGTTGCCCACTCTGAGGTCCATGCTCTGAGTCGTCTGACCATTTCCATGCAGTAGGACGGTTGCTGCAAAATGCTATATCTCAAAAGTTTCTCAATAAAACAGAGTAGAAAGGCCTCAGATTAAATCCCCCAAACCTCTCTACCTATTTCCAAAATATAACATGTTTAGATCTCTCAACCAACCAGCAACAAATGTTATCAATGGATTGACTTTACTTTATGTCAGGATAATGTTCAACAGTTGATAAGTGTGTGTAAAATGATTTTTCAAAATATTGAAAATTAAGGGTGTGAGCGGCCTGTCCATTTCTATCCATGCAGACCTATGTATATACCAGGTGGCAGCACTGGTCAAAGTCTAGATTTCTATGTACACCTCTCTACCATTGTTGGCTCATAAAATGTTGCAATATCCCCAAGAATCTGAGTTTCATTACATGATATATATTTATATATATATATATATATATATATATATATATATATATATATAATATATATATTATATATATATATATATATATATATATATATATATATTTATTACAAGACTTCTGTGATTTTGGGTGCTTTCCTGGATATTCCAATGCACATACCTGTCATGATGCATGCATCATGACTTTTGTAAGGTGTGTGGTTATCCAAGGATAACAGGCACCCAGTGCGGTTATCCATGGATAACATGCACACCTTACATGTCATATGTTACATCCTTCCATGTCATATGTTACATGTTAAAACCTACAAAATTTCCATTGCCAGGGTAGGGGTTGAACCTGCACTCTACTGATCCCAAATCCAACTCCCTATGCATTGCGCCACAGGGACTGACGAGAATAGCAGCAGTAGAATTAAGTTAGGATTACACCACAGTGGTCAGAGCTGCCTGTCCCATAGCTACATACCATATTTCCCCGTTTATAAGCCCAGGCTTGTATTAGTACTGCCTACCACATAAACCTCCTTACTAAGTGGCAAATTGACCAGGCCTTTACACGAGGATATACGGTACTGCTGGACGCGTTCAGACCAAATCAATGGCTGCCGGGCACCGAGGTGTGTGTTCCGATAGTCTAGTGCTTAGCGCATTGCGCTCAGCTTCTAGAGGTAGGCGGGACGAACGTTTGTGACTGGTATCCAACAATAACATGCAACTTAGGGGGCTTCGCCCCCTCGTTGCATGTTATTGTTGGATATCAGTCACGCATCATGACATATCCATTAATTACTTTTTCCATATGCCCACAATGTCACCAACAAGGACTGATGCAGTCAAACCCTATGGCACTACTACATATGCACCAGAAGAAGGAGCTGGTGCTCTCACATCCATTCTGTGGATATCAACTATCCTTAAGATTAAAATTCAAAATTTGTACTTTATGTCCCTCAAAGCATGGGCCAAGGTATACCAACTATCAGCCCGACAGAATGGGAGGCCGATGGGTAGCCAATAATATTAAACTGATTTAATATTATAGGCCAGCTATCGGGAGCATCGCTGATGCAAAACGATAGGTAGACAATGCAAAACGATGGCCAACTTTGACCTCTTCCACTGAAGCCGATTGTTGAACAAAATCTTGTTGAACGATTTGTGGCCGATGGTCAAAAATCATCGCCGATGCAAGACATTGCATCGCCGATGCAAATCGATGCCAAAATCGTGCATGATTCCATTTTGGTGGAATACAGGCTGTAGAGTTGGTGTGTTACTCAACGTGATAACCGGCATGTTCAATATCAACCTCCCACGCCCATCAAGCATACTCCCTACCCCCTCCTTCGCTCCCATTGGCTAGTGCAGTCTTGGTCGGCTGTACTTGGTAGTAGAGACGTGACAGTTCCAATCAAGTGGCTGCCACCCCAGGTGACGATGGTCACTAGTGATAACCCCTCCCCCACGTCCTGCTCGCAGCCCCTCAGAGAGCAGCTCACACCACTGTCGGTCCCCAGCTGGCTGTCAACAGCCGGCTCAATTTGCCCCTTTCCTAGGCCACCTTTTCAATTAAGGACCCAGCCGCCTGTGCTGGAGGCAGTGCTCAACAGTCTCCATGCCGCTAACGGGGCTACCAGAATGTTGGCTGCACTGTAATTAACATCTGTACGCCGCCCATCGATTATTCCAAGGGGCAAAAAGAAGGAGGGGGGATTGTGGAATGTAATATTGAAGGACTCTTTGGCGTCAAAGGTCAAGGTGCACTCTATTATAAACTGGAAGGATCCGGGGAGGCGTGCTCAGCTTGAGGTAACTGTAGGTTTGTTATTTGGGAAGTGAAGTGGAAGCAGTGTCAATGGCTCAGTTGGATTGCTCCAACTCTAAACTCTAGAATGGTTCCAACAACTGGTTGGCACCGACACCAAGTCTCTCAATACATTCCTAACTCATCCAGGGGGCTCTTGGCAGCGATACAATATGTAATTGGATGATTCTATCAGTAAATCTTATGACAGCGGCTCAGCCATGCGGGACTTAATTACATATTGATAGTTTAGGATAATGTTAAGTCTATTTTCCTGGCAGCTATAATTGCGCCTATAAATCTGAAAATCCTTACTGTTGCCACATACATCTAAAGCAAGAGCTGCAATCTGTACTCGTATTCTCTAGAGAAAATGAAAACACTGAGACAGTCCGTTTCTAATTTTAGATAATCTTACATGAAGAAATACAAGATGGGCTCGCGAAGAATGAACATACGAGATTATGATATAAACACGCTTATCTAGAATTGAGATGATACCGGTCACCCAGCTGTATTCGTCAACAAAGTTGGGGTAAAACATGATCATTATTCTAGAAAAACACACCGCAGAGTAGACTACCCCTCCC
This sequence comes from Acholoe squamosa, assembly GCA_949317995.1. Taxonomy (NCBI): domain Eukaryota; kingdom Metazoa; phylum Annelida; class Polychaeta; order Phyllodocida; family Polynoidae; genus Acholoe; species Acholoe squamosa. The sequence goes on along the minus strand of OX439036.1, from coordinate 48,210,377 downwards.
CATCCTGTTTCATTTTTACCGTTTGTCGTCACGCAAACAGGCTATTTCTTAGTATGAAGAAGCCAGAATGATATGGGTTATGTACACTTTCACAGTCAGTGGCACAAAGTACAGAATGCACCTTTAGGAGGATGTGCGTGCCCTGTGGTTGACCGCATCACAAATGCAACATACAATACACACCGCCCTTTATCCACTGCCCTAAACGTCCTTATACAAGGGGGTGATGGAGTGTACACAAATACCGATATGGAGCTCGACACATTATTTTCTATCTTCCTCTCTGTGTCGGGTCACATCATTCATTTTGACATAACTTCCGGTGAAAATGCATTTGCCCACGATTTTCGTCGCATGGCTAAAGTAGGCGTTGACCTAGATGGAAACCATCCCAAAGTTTTCTGACTGAAATCTCTCCTTGATGCAAATAATCAATCTAACCGTGACCAGTAGTCCTTATCATGGTTCTACGTTATCGTGGTATTTATTATACATAAACGTGGTGACCATTTTACTCTCTAACTAGGGAACACGCTTTGGTCGGCCTGGGGATGTGTACCTGACATTTTAACAGAACTATTGCAAAATAAGTTCAAGCTACATAACTACCAGTGAAAAGAGATTAGTCCTCCTAAATTTTTTACACCATTAATTTGAATCTCTTAGTTTCTGTTCTCATTAAGACTTTGTTGGATAAGTGTCAGATTTCATCACAAGCAATGCCGTCGATGTAATTGTGATTAATACGACTGGCATGACATTCAAGACTAATAGATGTGAGCGGCTATGGCCGTTTATCTTGTTATATCTGTTATTGCTAATTATCAGAGATTAATAAGCCCGCTCCATTTGGCCATCAGCCGACGTCAAAGTTAAATTATGACAAATGTGTTGACACTGAATACTGGAAAGGATCTAGAGCTGCAGGTCCACAGCCATAGCTGAGGGAGACAATGATATGGGTCATGTACACTTCCCGGGGTACACTTACCACCAGCGTGAACTGATGACACTGACACTGTGTCATCAGCGACAAGAGTATTAATTAGCAGCTGCTATCTACTCGGTACTACGATAGATGTCGGAGGCCATACCTATGTAACCAGTGGGTTAACTAGCATCGCACCCATGTACTCCCGGGGGGGGGGCACTCACTATGTGTCAGAGACACGGGTGTGCGGCTCACAAGGCCACTTTTTGGCCAAATTCCCTCTCACCAAGGGTCTGCTTTTTGCCAAAATCCCTTTCACCAAGGGTCACTTTTCTCCAAATTTCATTCTCATACGCCAAAATTTCGTTAATTTTTGGAGATTTCACAAAAACATTTGCCATCAATGGATACTTTTGGCAAAAATCCCTCTCAGCAAGGGTCATTTTTGATGAAAATGCCTCTCACCAAGGGTAAGGGTAGTCAGAGGTCCAGCCGCACACCCGTCAGTAAAAAATTAAGTGCCCCCCCCGGGCATGTACTCAGTGAGTGAACTATCAGACTGAGACCTACCTGCTGTCTATCGACATAAGACGTCGTCACGGATGGCTGGCTCATGCATCAGTCCGAACATAGTCTTTATCAAATAGTGCTGACCGAGTTATTCAAGGTCAAATGTATTGGTTATTATTATTCCTGTCGAAAGTAGGCAGTTCTCACTGGCCCATGTGTATATAAGAAGTTGGGACCTTTCGGCTGTTTGCCAACATTGTTAAAGGCTTACCACCAGTTAAGTGAGCCCGACACACAATGCAATAATGTTGTCAAAGCGGCTAGTCCTATTGAATGCTTCCTTACTACAAGCTGCTACCATTAGGAACACGTCCTGTGTCAATGGCTAAAAGCCCACTCTCATTGATGTTCTCGCCTTGAACTGTCACGTCCTAAGAAGCAGTTACTGGCTGTGTTATCCTTCTGTTGTTCACTTACTCTTGTCGATTGACAAAAAAACCTCTGTGCATCAAATAATCCCACACTGATAATAGAACCTATAGTTAGAACTGACTATACCAGCATATTTTGACCCACCATAGTCAGATGACTATATGCATTAGTCACATATTAGTCATGGGAATAGTCATCATGACTATGTGTAGAGCTCACAGATTGATGATGTCACAGGTTTCTGTGCACAAAAACAAACAGCACAAGTTTGCTGGATGCTGAGAGGACACAGTGACACATCAGGACATTTATAATCAGGCATCATCTTCACCCTGTCTTTTTCATCCATCGGTACTGATCATGTCTGAGAATTAAGGGATAGGTAAGTCATCTATGCATCATGATATTGTGTGATTATTTCACAGAGTGGCATTTAAGCCAGGGGTAGCTCTGGTATATAGCAAGACCTCGCTTGCAGGTTGTCATTCTTACAGCGACTGCTGTGGAGGTATGAGCTAGGCTTCTTCCCCCTCCACAGCACAAAGCTTGCAGGAGGCCGGCCATACAAGGCAGCCCTGGGGTGGGGGGGGGGGGCTTTGGGGACTAGCCCTATACAACCCTACGACCAAGGGGACCGGCTTCAAAGCACCTGGAGGCCATAAAAAGCCTCCACACACCATGTGTGCATCCAAGTGCGACCACCGGCCACCGCTCTGAGCAAACAGAGTGAGCAAGCTTCTCCCTCTGAACCCGGGATCAGAGTAAATGGGTGAAGGGCCATAAAACTTCCCATCACGCCGCCCTAAGGCCCCCACCCCTCCCCCTCCTGATAAGATCAGATATGTAAAAACTTATTTGATTGGAGGTGAGGAATCCAATTAAAACAATGGATGGGGCGGGAAGATGTATAAAAGGCTGCGGACAGGGTACCCTCCCTGGGTAATTATACCCAAGCAACATGTATGACCCAATCCAGCTTTACATCTGACAGCAGCACTAATGCTGACGCCCAGGGTGACATCCCAACACAACAATTTGACTCAATATCTGAGGATGGGGTAGAACCAGAAACTGAGCAACCTAACGCCGGCAGGCCAGGTCAGGTGGAGGATCACATAAAAAAATCCTCAGGCAGGGAGATGCCCCTACTGCAGCCACTGCAGGGACCCATAGACTTCCAGCGTGAGCCACTGGTGAGATGGCCACAGGAAGTACGACCTGACCCAAGATACTCCACCAAATGACCAGCCGAGATGGAGGTGGGAGCAGCCTGGACACAGGGAAGCTGGAGGAGGGAGAAGTGCTGGACTCACCACTAACAGCAATAAAGATCCCTAAAGAGGAGCACATGGACAAGACTACAGGTCCTGTAAGGGCCAATGTAAAAACACTGATCAGCGACATATACAAGGCGCCCCTGGGGAAGACAGACACAGCAACGCTGTATGAGAGATACCCCAGACCAGACAACCTGTACAGCCTCCACAAGACCAGAATAAACCAAGAGATCCTTGACGAGCTGGAAGCTAAGGACCCCAAATATAAGCAGCAGACTGTGAACAGGGATCCACCCTATAAGTCCATGCAATGGGCCCTCCAATTTGCAGCCAGCCCACTGATATCAGCACTCAACAGTCTGGACGCAAAAACACAGACCCCAAAGGAAATGGCAGTGAAAATATCTGACTCCCTAACCCTGATTGCCAAAACCTCCTGGAGACTCAATAATATGAGGAGATCACTCCTTAAGAACACAGTTGCAGGCCCCACCTCAACCTGGCCAAAGACAACAATAACCAAGGCTTCCAATACCTACTGGGTGACAACCTAAAAGAGGAAGTCTCCATGTGCAGTAAGCTACATGACACCTTCAAGGAAGTCTTTGTCACACCCACAGACAAAAGGAAACCTACTAACCAGGGAAACTCCAGCAAGGGGTCAACAGTGAGGGCACCAACAGCAACAAAACAACAAGTACCACCAAAACAACCAACAGTCACACAGAAACAACAGCCACCAAGGAAAATATGACGACAAGAGGAAACAACACACCAATGGAGGCCAATACAACAACAACACAAGAACAAGCAAAACAAACACCAGCGCTACGGAGGCAGCACCAACAACAGGCGTTAAAAGCAAAATTAAGTTCACTTACCTCCTACACACATACAAGTCCCACCTTCCAGGCAGGTGGCCTGGGCAGGGAAGCAGATCCACAGTCACAATACACATCAGACGGATGGGTATTGGACATGGTAAAGGCCCTACCCATAAGCCTCTGCTCTCTGCCTACTCAGGTGAGACAACCTGACTTTAGGTGTTTGGACCCAGTGAAAGACAGAATCATGAGTGAACCACTTGAAAAACTGCTATCACAAGGCATAATAGAACCTGCCTTCCCATCACCTAGAGTCTTTGTCTCACACATGTTCCTAAAAGAAAGATCTAATGGAACATACAGGCATATACTAAACTTGTCAAGCTTAAAGGAATACACATCATATAAGCATTTCAAGATGGACCATCTGTCAGTAGTCATGAATACGGTACCAAACCTCTACAGCTACCTAACCAGCATAGACATAACCCAGGCCGACTTCTCACTACCGGTAAAATTAGGGGACAGGGACCTTCTACAACTAATACACCATGGCAAGAGATACAGATTCACCTGCCTCCCCAATGTCTACTCCCCAGGGCCTAGAATCTAGAGTCAGAACAGCCACAATACACACACTCAGGGTGCTACAGAATGCAGGTTTTACGATCGACTTTGACAAATCAGTTTCACACTGCACTCAACCACACTAACACTCATGATACCAAACAAAAAAGTCCAACCACCCTAAAAAGAGCGCACTACTTCTCAGGTTTGATAAGCATGGAGACACATGAATATGTGTCTACTCACACCTGAAGGCCTAACTGGACAGGGAGGACACAAAGGGAGCACACCCCAGAGTGTTTGGCGCCATCAAAACGCCTTCCACCCTAGCCAGCTCCGTCACCCTGTCAAGGTACATTAATGTAACCCTAAGAGACACAGGCATACAGGAACACTTTGGGGCATATAGCACAAGACACACCACCACCAATGCAGCGGACAGGCTAAATGTACCAATAAATGACATACTCAGCTCGGCAGGATGGGCAAGAGCCAATACATTTGCCAGATTCTACCACAGACCTCTACTGGAAGACATAGAGGACAACACACATGAGACTAACTTCATAACTGCCATTATGAACCATAAAACAGACACTTAGACCACCAACCAGACAGTACACACTCATTATTCCTAGAGAGTGGTGGTCTTACCAACCAGACTCTTTACCATATACATTAAAATATATTTATTGAGATATTTATCCCAGATTACATATATATTTATGCACTCTAGTACTAGAGACACACATGTTAAACTAAACATGGACACCTCAACACCCTTCTCAGATACACGCCAATTAGCATGTACATAGAATGGAGGAGGAACCACCAGCAAAAGGTGGCCCCAACCACCTCTCGTCATGAAGAAGGGGGGGGGGGAGACATCAACAGTTGAAACACTGTGTCCCACAAACATAGATAAAAGACTATACATGATATCTACATAAAATGCATAAAGCCTAGCCTTTATGTGTGCAATAGTCTTTACAAGTGGGATACAACATTAACTCATACAGGGGGATTGGAACATCCCACTAGCAATCTTCCCATTATAAGCCTTGACACAGTGACTCAATTGGTGCCGTTCGATGACAAGCTCGGCCTCGACAGGTTCTTTTTTCTGCCCTTGCTTTCAAGAAACTACAACAGACTGGGCGAATAGAACTAGTCATCCTCAACATGTGAGGTTATAGACCATGATTACATTGCCATGTAGTTATGTCGGGCATGTCCGGTGTACCATGTCCTCCCCAACTACCCCTAAATCATTGATTCCTCCTGGCCCTAGCCGTGCCATCGTTATCCTTTGTATGTCTCATTGCCTGCATATATATTGCCCCCATTATGACTGGTTGCTGTCAGCCTAGAAAAGCTCCCAGACTCGTATTTTACTCTGCCTCGCATCTATCTTCATGTTAAGTCTTCCTGGCAGAGGTAGGAGTGGTTGGGGGAAGGTTGTGGGAAAGAAGAAGCTGTGTACCAGCGTCGTCTTCTGCACACCTACCAACACACCCACACACCCAATTCCCAGTGTGTCTGTATATCGGGTACATTCTGGACCCCCCCCCCCCGCCCCACCAGACACCAACCCTCGTAGTGTCCAGCACACTCAGCAGCATCTATAGAGCCAGGAGAGAGCCTGAATGTCTCATAGTGCCCAGCACACTCAGCAGCATCTATAGAGCCAGGAGAGAGCCTGAATGTCTGGACGAAGGGTGCTGGTAGGCTCCAAGACTCGCACTGTAGTGCGAAATTGTCGATGGAAAGATGACAGGAGGGAATAGACACACAGTAATACTTCTCCTATAAGGTGCGGCTTATATGCAAAGGTGGACTTGGCCACAAATGGATTGTGCACTTAGGGCTTTTACAGGGAATAGGATATAATACTATAGAACAGTGCTGAACTGTCCAAAATCCCATGCAGGTACGCCTCGTAGCACTCCTTCAACTCAGGGTGTGCCTTATAAGCAGGATGCGCCTTATATGCGAGTTATTGCGGTAATATTGGAGCTGTTATTGAGGGGATGGTTAGGAGGAGGAGTGGAATGGTAGACTGTTATAAGCGCCCAGTTATAATTATATGTATATGTAGTGTGGGGGCTGAGAAAGGAGGGCGGGGTGGGGAGACAGTGGGCTCATCCATCTGCCCGCATACAGGCCCAGATATGATGGATGTGGCGAGCAATTTACTGTAGGATGCCATGCCTGGTGTGTGTCACCTCGCCGACCTCTGCTCCCATGCCGCCAACCGCCCTCCTGTAACGTACAAACTGAAACAAACCACGGCAGTAAGCAATTCAATGAGTCCAACCCGACTGTATGGGCGCCGGAAGTACACGATGGCTACCCCTTTCATATCCAAGTAGCCTCCAACAAAACTAGACATTTAGATTGTCCACCAGTCGGGACCTCATCTATTGAATTCTTGAGTTGGGGGCACACAAAGGATGCATATATTCTTCCACAAATGGACTGTACATACTAGACTTTAATACAACAACCACGGCCCTTCTTCTAACATATGACTAATAGAGCATAACCTATACAACATTGTCTCTCTCTCTCTGCTCACTGTTCCCTCTAAAACAGGTGCTCTATTTGCCTAAGCTGCCCTTCATGTCTATATTAAGCTGCTTTTTACTCGAGTTTAGGTTCTTTATGGAAGAGAAGTCCCATTCAAAATGCCCGATTATACCTAGAGACGACGGCCGATTTTCTTTGGAAGTAGCCATGTCAACGAATACTTCTGTGTCTTTTTATTAGCAATCAAATTGCAAATAATGTTTTTCTACACATGCTAAGGGTAAATGTAGACATTTTCGCATGTATAAATTTTCGCGGATTTGCATTAACATGCATTTTCGCGTGTATTTAAATTCGCGACTTTCCGATTTTTTAATCACCCAGCTAACTGTCAGAATGACGACCTAAAGTCATCATTTTGTTTTCAGTGTGTTTGATAATAACCCAAAAACCCCGTGCCCAACCCAGTCCCGGTCATTCCAAATTGTGAATACATGTGCAGTATCATTGTACCCATGCACTATGGGTACCCTATGCTTAATGTTTGCTGGGGAAAATAGATATGTTTTGATGTAATATTATTGGTACACGTTTTATTAATAGATGTCATTTCTTTGGTTGGTTAAAACTTGGATCACGCCAGCTTTATCATGCATGACCCAAGGTGTGGTTAGAGAAGTTTCAGAGCAGGATGTTGTTCAAGCACCCCTCCCCCACAGCCCCCCCCCCACACACACATGAAGCAGACAAATTCACGATGTATTTAAATTCACGAATTTATAATTGTGACAAAACCTGGGAAAGCATTAACATTAGGGGAAAATCCCTTTTTTCAAATTCATGTCTTCAGCTACATTTTGGTACTTTACATGATAACATATTCCAATTAGCTACAGAAATATAAGATCTGAAACTTGGGATGCCAGCAACATGCAGAAATTAAGGATAACCCTTAACTCAATTGTGTATTGAAATATCATGGCATATTTAATAGAAAATGCCATTATTGGAAAAAATAACAATTCTAAAACATAATCATCCATAATTTTGGCTCTAGAAGGAATACTTCAATTCTGTTTTCAGTTATGAAAACCTTATGGACAGGTCAATAAAATAGGGTAACTTTTTAATTCAAAAAGAACAAAATTATGGTTTCCATGGCAACCGAATGTCAACAAACGTGCTAAATTTGGGGAAAAACATTCTTTTTGGATTCTAAATAAGGTCATTTTAGAACGAAAATAGAGTTATGGCTATTGCATAATCTGATTCTTCAGAAAACGTTACCCTAGACTTGTTTTCACTCAATTTTTAACCCTTTTGGTCATATTTCCTTAAATATTGTATTTAGAGCATTTCTAGGTATTTCCCTTAAGGTTATGATTTGCCCTGTTTCGTCACATATGTGCAGCGTGAAAATATCTACGTTTACAGTATTCATGCTCCAGGCACAACAACTACTGATATCATCAGCTGGTTATGCAAGTTCAGATGCACATTCTATAGGGTTCAACCGGGATGGTGGTTCTCCACATCTCCACTACGTGTCCCTACAGTCTGGTTGAGGTGGCACCACCTGGTGTGAGCATATGAACTACTGCTGCTGGTTCCTGGCATGCACACTGCTTGTATTTCAGGGACAAGGGCTGTTGGAGGCTACTTGACTAGTTTAGTTACCATGATCCCCAAAAGCAATTTATGTCTCTGTTATGTTGAAACTTGTGTTTTTTTAAAAGATCACACTTTGAAAAAGCATCCCAAGTCCTTGTAGTGGTAGATTTGAGCAATTAATTCTGAAAACGGCGATGTGAAAAACAATGATACTCCAATTATCACCCACTGTGGATGAGGTTTCTTTACCTATCAAAGTATGGACAAGGCCAGTGACTAAGGCAAGCCAAAAATGTGCCTATGTGCTGTGTAACCCCGCCCCCCCCCCCTTCTCCTAGCCAAACGCTGTAAAAATGCAGTGGTACAATCGGAGGGGGGAGGGGGTGGTTAGCCCTGGTGCATTGACACCTCTCTGAGCTCCCTCTGTCAGTACAGACTGGTAGTGTGGCTTCAGTTGGCTTGTTTGTCACTGATTCTCGCGAGATCACATGACTGCCATGCACCACTGAATCCATGATGGTCTCACCACTGGATAGGCGCATTTGCCCTATTCCGACCTAGCGGGATACATTATTGACCAATGAGAATATTCCTTTCATTCAGTGCAGACTTTTCAGGGTGCATCACATAACACCTGGTACCCATCATGCGGGCTGTTATCAGTCCTTATCTCGCCAGGTCCCAGCTCAAGCAGGGGTCAGCCCACTAAGGCTCCCGCTAAGGGAGTGGTCATTATTTATCAACGGGGGGGGGGGGGGTGGTGGGTTTTCACGCCGACGCGTGGAAATTTTGTACGCCCCCCTCGACGGCAGTCAAATTTTTTTGCGCCCCCCCCGCGCCGGAGGCGCGGAGAGTTTTCGCACCCCTCTTTGATCTATAGTAGCGCGCGGGCTTTTTTGCTAAAAAGAGGATGAATTTTTTTAGCCCCCCCCTCAAGAGGGGTCAAAATTTTTTTAGCCCCCCCCCCTTGGGAGGGGTCTAAAAATTTTACGCCCCCCCCCTCAAACCCACAACCCCCCCCTGTTGATAAATAATGACCACTCCCTAACCGGGAATAGCTTTCAAATCGGACATTTCCCGCTGACAGTGGAGGCTGTATGTACAATGCTTTACCTCATTAGTGATGGTCTGCCATACGATATGAAGCCCAAGCATAAGCCTCATGGGTAATGGTTGTGGGCATAAGTGCGATTGTATGATAACACACTCGAAGGCGTGCCCCCATCAAAGCACTCTGTGTTTGCTGATAAAGGCCAGTCTGATTCATAAACGCCGTGTCTGGGTGGTTCATTTGGCCATACATACAACAGACTTGGTGCCACCACTGGGTAAACCACGACCAATCCACTACTCCATCATGTTCTATGGCCTGTATAAATGCAGTATAATGGGGGTGGGTGATGTGCTTCACAGATACAGCAATACATGAGGCTCTAGTGGCATAGCTTACATGTATACATGTACATTGTACATACTTGGCAATAGGTGCCGAATAGACCGGACCTATTGACATTATGAAAAATCTGATGTCAGAACTATCTCAACTATTGATTTCTCATGGGGCGCAATGGGAAAACTTCAAAGGCCATCTACATTGCCCCCGACACTGCAATAATTCTGTATCTCTTGTGCGACCCCGCCGGGATATGTTATACTGTATTCTGTGATGCTATGAAGAGCCCCCTAGGACAACGATGATCATGAATGCGTAACGAGACAATGCCAGTCAACACTCCACCTCACCCCCATCCCCCAATCTTGTGATGGGTTGGTGCTAGGGCGTTATTAAAGGCACAGTACCTGAGGCTGAAAGCACGACTTCATCTCCCCATAGTGATGTATCACTGCCACCATCATGAACTGTCTACATAGATTCGGCTGTAATCAGTTGTGGCTAGGCCCCGGGCATGTAAATATCTATTGCTCTATATACAGCCACTGTGGGATAGGCTGAACGCTGTACCATACACTAGTCTAATGTGGGAAAACAGGGTGGAAAGGCCTGAAGCACAATGTAGGCAAATCTGTTCCCTGGTTGCGTGTTGTTTGTCCGAACCATAGGTCCATGACTGTTAAATGTTTAATTTCATCCAGTTCTAACTGAAGCTGTATCACTGCCATTTATTGGATAGTATTGTACAAGGCAGTGAGCCGTTCACATGGCAGTTCAAATGTCTAAAGTCTTCTGCATTTGTATCTCGAGGTGTCTAAGGTTGTTCAACGGTTTCTTTAGAAGTTGACTTCTTATGAGTGATTTTACTATTTGCCTAATTTTAACGTGTATGTTAACGTGTAGCCTATCGTTCAGCATTACTATACCCGTGCATTTTAACGTGTATGTTAACGTGTAGCCTATCGTTCAGCATTACTATACCCGTGCATTTTAACGTGTATGATAACGTGTAGCCTATCGTTCAGCATTACTATACCCGTGCATTTTAACGTGTATGATAACGTGTAGCCTATCGTTCAGCATTACTACCAGTATACCCGTGCATGATGCCATACATGTCATGGTCTTAAACTGATTTACAATACACACCCGTTTCTTAAGCCCGAGAAAAATCTTCTTTGGGCTGCCAGAAATTAAGCACGGATACAAAAGCATTGTCGTGTAATTGATTCTATTGTGGTCTTGAGATTCATTGAATATATTTGAGCTTCCAGGACTGTTAGAGTCCAATTCTGCCACACCATGTGTAATGATAAGCCTGATGAAGTGTCAGTCCATGTTGTGACATAATTAAGACGGCAATTCAATTCTAGATTTTACTACTTCAATACCTTGTGTGTTGTTGTAGATCTCTTGGCGGCCGTTATCAGATAGTGGGTCAACATGCAGTGCAGCTCAGCCTCGGCCAGCGGCTATTAATACTCGGTTTACTCTGTCGGGCTGGAGGGGGCGAGCCTGAGTGCAGCTTGGATGAACGATAGTTTACACACAGGCCCGCGCTTAGGGGATTTAAAAAAAAATAGTGAAGTATTTTAGGGTCCGCCCAAGTTGCTTTATTTGGCCCTTGCCACCAGAGAGCCAGTAGCCCCCAGGTAGACGGGGCGAGTTACGACCTGATCCAAAGTTCAAAGTTGCTTTATTTGGCCCTTGCCACCAGAGAGCCAGTAGCCCCCAGGTAGACGGGGCGAGTTACGACCTGATCCAAAGTTCAATCTGTTTTATGAGCAAACAGTTCGTCTGACATAACTATGGGCGTTGCTTCACAATATGCTACTGTACAATAAGGGTTCAAGGACATGAAAACAAACCGTGTCAGCATTTGATAGGCTTGTTACAGTTCTGCAGCCGTGGAACTATAAGCGACATCATTATGATTCCTGCTACGATTTTCGGCTGTCATAGGATGTTGCGCAGTGTCCCCCTGGTCACAATATAGGCTAATTTTATTGCAACAATCAGGTATATATGGATATCATAGCTAAATTTATGAATATCTTCCTCGAAAGTTGATGATATTAAATATCTGTGTTGCATTCATTCTTATATATACCAGGATATGTCAGTTGTATGTGCAGAGTCCGCTTGCTTCTTAATCAAGTAAAAAGTATACTCACTCATCAGCTCTTACAGGCCACTTCTATCTCTGCAGGCAGATTCCTCTATCCCCCATCCATTACTCATAGTCATAAGGGAACTGGATCCACTGCAAACACTGAGATGGTAGCAGTATGCTGGTTAGGCCTAAAAAAATGTGTGTTTCCAGTTACCCGAGGTCCCGACCCTAGCAAAACAGGGCTGACCCTAGAATTTTTTATTTATTTTTTGTTAATTTCTTTATAATTTTGGGGAATTTTTAGACATTTTTCCCATAATTTTTCATCAATTTTTCATGAAGCTTATCAAAGTCCTCATCTATTGGTATAGTGTGCATAACAGTCATTCATACATTTTACATATGCTTCACATTTCTTATGTTTTCATATTTCTACTGATACATCATAGAATCGAACGTGTCTGCCCATACATTACAATATACAAAATAATAATAAAAAAAATCCGACCTACCGACCCTAGAGATTTTAGCCATGTAACTGGAAACACACAATATTTTTTTTTTGCCTTAGGGAGTGTAACTGAGTTCTGTAGTCAAAAGAAACGCCACGCAGCACAAGCACCCTCCTCACTTACCCCACAGAGTAGCGTCTTTGATGAAGGCATCAATGGTTCATCGTTGTCCGCTTTGATCTCTGGAAAGAACGGGGGAATGGGTAGGAATGGGGCCAGAAAGTCATTTCTCAGACACTAAGTTTTGGGCACCCTGAAATCGTACTGATGTGGCCAGGATTGGAAGGGAATTCTTCATTGTACTACGATTACAGCAGATACAGAGGGAAAAGGCATGCACCTGTATAGGCAATCGTAGGTAATACATGATCACCAAGGGTCAATCACTAAGATTGGACTGGATCGTAGGGGTGGTTGAACTCAGAGGGAGAGGGGTAGGATCGTAGTGTTTAAGAAATGGCTAGCAGACCTGCTAGGTATTTCTCAAACGCTACGATCTAAGCCTCCCCACTATAGGTGAGGCTCCACTATGCGATTTTTTGGTACAGTCTCACCTAATTTTATCCCTATAGTACCTAAGGTATGGGGTGTTGACATTCCTATATTGTAAACATGGGACTCAAAATTGTAAACATAAGATTTCAGGGGTTATTTTATGGGTGATCTCTCTCCTTGTGTGCCATATTTACCAACTAACCTGCACCTGCATAGACTCTGTGATTGGGTGGGAGTTCACTATATGAACATCAACACAGCAAAATATAAATAACAACATAGCAGTCACACAGATTGCAGGGTCTTGTAGTGTAAAAATCAAACCTGTCTGATATTGAGTTGCAGAGAGTCATCACTGTGAAAATCTGCAATATTTACATTAGGTCAACTTGATTTAGTAAACAAAAACATCTTTTGGCAACAAAAATGTGCCTGAGATTATACACAAAGCCTTCCCCATATAAACAGAAAGCTCTCTCAATCTTCTATTTACACCTTGAAATGATAACAAATACCCCTCTAAAATCTATGTTGTGTCTGCTTTTTATGAGAATAGCTCCGATTTTCAGCAAAAATCGCGTAGTTGAGCCTCACCTTATGTATTGCACGCCCCCTATGATCCATTCAAATCGTAGTAAAGGGAGTCGGTGGCCCTGTATTAGCTACGATTGCTTATACAGGTGCATGGGGTTTCCCTCTATATCTGCACCAATCGTAGTGGTTGACCCTGCATACACAAGAATTCTCTTCCGATCCAAGTCAGCTTGGTACGATTTGGGACAGCCCAAAACTTAGCGTTTGAGAAATGACTTCCTGTAGCTTCAGTCTGATTGGGGACGACAGCTCCCCTTCCCAGGTCACCATGGCCATGGTCTATAGGCCACAGTACGGACGCCCAGAGTGAACCGAGAATGAAAACGTGCACGTGTTTGCCTTGCTAAATAATTGTTTGGATAATCGCCTAGAGAAAACGTGCATGTTTTGTTTTTCACATAGATTCTGAGGTAATTCTTTTGTCAATGCTATGAAAATGAGTTAGGCCATACAAATTTTCCTCAGCACTCTCTGAAAATATTAGAGAGGTTCATCCTCGTTATCTTTTGGCAAGACCCTCCAGTGGGTCGAACATTGCTTGATCTGGCATCTGGCAAGATAATCACTGATAAGAACCAGCATGATGGATCCGATTTGGTACAAAATGTACCCAAAACAATCTGCAATGAATAGAGAGAATCATCTGATTGGTTGATGCATCCCGGGTCTGACCTCTAGCTGGAGCTTTTGAGGAAGACCAGGAGGGTCTTGCCAAAAGAAGACGAGGAAGAACCTATGTAAATTCTTTCAAAGAGTACTGTGGAAAACGTGTATGGCCTAACTGGTTTTCATAGTGTTGACAAAGGAATTACAGCAGAATGCATGGTAAACTCTTTTTGAGAAGTGAATGTTTCATCCAAACGATTATCTAAACAATCCTTTAGCAATATAAAAACGTGCACGTTTTCTTTTTGGGTTCACGTTTCCTTGTTGGCAAGACCCTCCTGGTCAGGTGTCGTGTGGCTGGTGTATGGTATTGCAACTTTCGGACAAAGACTCCACCGGTATTTTCATGGAGATTCCTCATAAAGACAGTGCATGTACTGCATCACAAATTTGGTGATTCACTCTGCAGTTTGGTGCGATAACTGGTAAATTCAATACTCATTTCTCAGAGTGTGGATACGGGCCTAGTGGACACATAAATCATTTTAGAATTTAAACAACGTTCAGAAAATTTTGATCAGGTCAAAAAAAGAACCGTTGATTTTCCAGTAACATGGTCAAAATGTTGAGGCTGATAGGTCGGACCTCATACAGTCCTACTTTGCTAGTTTTTCACTGCACTGCAGAAATGGTGTTTAGATCCTAGACACAATTCTAAACATATTCTTACAATGTTTTTGTAATCACTTTAAGTTCCTAAACATGTTTAGACAAGCAATGTGCTTAGCTCAGGTGTTGAGATATCTAGGTGTCTAGGTTTAAGATTTTTCTGTTGTGAAAATTTGTGTTAAGATGTCTGATTAGATAGAAATTTAAGGTTTACAGACATATGCATCAAGGAAATAAATGAATATTTTTTTTTTGTCTTTTTCATTTACTTTTTGGGAACATCAGTAAGTATTTACAAGAACAAAGTCTCCAAAGATGTCAGCTACAGGTATATACACATGCATGTAGGTACACCGCATTAGAAAGAGAGACTTGAGAAAGTACAACAGCTTGGCAGGAAGGATTTTGCTTTATACCTTACAAAATAACATGAAATAGGTGTCTATCATGGAACTCATTGATTGTTTTATGAAATAACAGTATGATCAACATAGGGTTTATGGATATTTGTCCCAACAATTGATCGTGACTATGTGCAGAGTCCATTCAGTGATAGTGCTGCTACCTGGTGTGCATTTGATGCCCATGCATCTCAACACAATCATGTTTATATCTAAACACCTACTGTTCAATGTGTTTAACTCTAATATTTATGCATTTGGAATAAAAGTGTTTAATTCCTAATTCCTAAAAGACCTATGTGTTTAGGTTTTAAACATGTTTAGACCTAAACACGTTTAAAATCTAAACACCATTTTTGTAATGTGGATATCACGAGAAAGGATCATTTCGTGTATGACATATATAAGAAAATAATGGGGAAATTTGTTTTTGGCCTCGGGGTTGATCAATCGACTGTAAAATGGCAATGTTGATCCAATGCTGAAACTATATACCCCTGTGTCCATGCGGGGGTGAATGACGATGAACCAAGTGTGGGGAGGGGTAAAGATATATGTAGGCAATTGTCAGGTGGGTGTATTGTCGATGAGGCGATATTTAAGATGGATTAGCAGAGAAAAGCAGAGTATAAGGTGTTTAGGCCCCAGTTGAGTGATCATGATGGGCCGGGTGCCGCAGCTGCAATGGATGGATTTGTAAAATGGTGTTGGGAGTAGTGAGAAAAGTGACAAAGTAGCCGAGTAAGCAAAAGTGATGGATCCATAAACGATATGGCTATTGGGGTAGAGTGCTGGGTGGTAGGGCGGCAGGAGGCACCCTGCTAAGAGTGGCAGGTGACAGGCTGGTGCATGGGTGACTAGTAGGCCTAATGCACCGCGTCCGCCGCCGGCCATCCCTAAGCGGATAGTGCCGCCAGGGCAGGCGAAATCCTATCAGTCCCTGATCACTGACCAGCCTCCACCCCAGCCAGCTACTCTTACCACTGGCCTTCCGCCCGGTAGTCAGTGACTTACTTACACAGTACACTAGGTCAGTAATCCTTCAATAGACCATGGGGGTTCGTAGTAAAAGCATCCATCGGGGAACACACTACAGTGGAATGTACATACCCCCAAATGTCTAAGTCGATGCTACTGTATATATAATGGCATCAGCTCCCGGAATAGCTCAATTCTGGCTGTTGTCCAAAAGCGCATGTGTGCGAGTTAGGTCCCTACTGCCCAACCCATAAACGGCAAGTGGCGTATTGTGGTAAATTCAGCTATCCATGTCTATATCACATCATCTTATCATTTTCATAACGCCTCTGCCCTCGGGAAAAGGTATGAGCAACACAACTGTAATATTTAATACAAATAAGTTATGTTTGCCGTTTTGTTTTTTTAAAAGATAATCTAAAGTAGTTCGACTTAGTAAATTCTGTTATAGCTTTAATTGCGCTGACCAACCAGGGGAAACTATTGAGAGGGTAAGCTAATTGTGGATTTTCAAAGACTTATTGTGGAAGGTTCAAACGCTGCATCCCGCCCCATGATTACATCTTTGAAGTCAATTATCTTCTGAATTAAAATAGCCATTGAGGGTATTGGGTGTTAATTTAAGAAAAGCCAACTACCTCAGTCGAGGCAATATTCAGCCCCTAAAGTACCCAGAGAGATATTGAAAGCAGAACTTTCCTACTGCCAAAGATTAAAACTTGGCCACTTTTATCTCGGATGGGACGACCTATTGCTTGATTTAAGCGAGATTGCATTTAAATTGAAAATGAGTTTTTATAGGAAGGTGTTCCCGATGAAATTTCAAATGTTATCAGCACAACACCTTTGATATCGTCAAGCCATTTTCCCATCATTAAACTGATTGAAGAAAACAACTTAGTAATACATCTCTTCATATTGTTTACATTATTGTGTGTTTCTGATTTCATTATCCACCCTCTAATGATGAAACAAATATTGAATTTCAAAACTAATACTCATATAATTTATATAAATGTCAGAATTCTTTTCTAAATCGAATGACGATCCTGGTCCCGTGTTTGGAGGTAGGGTGGGTTACTTTTCATGTTTTTTTTTTTTCATGTGGCCTTAGTACACACCCTATTTAGAACTGATTTATATAGAAGATTTCACATCTCAAACGCATGGCATTAAGTAGTCAATATACCGTTGAGACTAAATATTATGGTCCTGGGTTAAAACTCCTGTTTTTGATATTTTCATTATCACACATGAAGCTTGCCACAAGAAGGTTTTAGCTGCAGGATCAGAAGCATCACGTCCCGAAATGAGTACATGGGAAGGCTACCTCAGCAAAAGGAGACCCCCGCGGTGTATATCAAATATGAACACGCAAGCAAGATCTTCAGGTTACTTGGAATTCTAATAGTACCAGATTCAATATTATCGTCCTATATCATCGCAACTATAGGGCTAACTTTAGATATAGAAGTATTATATCATGTATGCCAGACATTTTCATAACCTTATTATGTTATTGGCTAGCCAATAACATAGTCACGTAAGGGGAGTCGATGCAATGGAATGTGGCCAAATGGGTAGACTTGCTCACATAAAAGTCCTTAGTGTTCACATAGGATTAGACTGAGACAAGTAGCTTGGACAAGTCTAAGGTACCTGGATCTAGGGGTTGAGGAAGCTTCCTTAAAAGTTTTAAGGACAAAACTCAGTTTAATATTTCAAATCTGAAAGAGGTATTTGTCATGTTACAAGAGGATTTTAAAATGTCAGGATGTGGTAAAGTCATTAGTCATTATAATGACAAAACTCCTTTGTTAGATGGAAGTTATACATGTATTGGGATGAAAAATTAAAATGCACAGATTGTCTCAAGGTGAGTTTAGCCTTAAGAGAAATAGCCATGTACATGCTCACACATCTGGATGGACCAGATATAATCCTCTTAATTAGGTAGTAATTATGTAATTGGCTTATTGGAAGGAGAGGTTCCAGCTTGCTGCACAAGGGGTTGAGTGGGTTGTACTGTTTACCTGTGACCATTAACCCCTTCAGGGCCACCTACATGTATAATAGTATAAACATATGATACATGTATTATATTGACGGTAGCTATGATGCAGGATGTGAAGTGTTATATTATATTTGCATGTAGCATACCACTTTTGCATGTACATGTAATTTCATATAGTCTAGCCCTTTGAACATAGAAACCAATAACATCCTAGGGCTGTGAAATAGCCCTAACCTTAAACATTTTTAAGGAATGACTGTCGATTGGTGGCGAGCACTCCATCGTCTCTCGGTAAATTCTGTTTTATTCTAGAAGTCTCATGATTCGAAAATGAATCATAAAGGACGTCAATAACCTACTTTAACCATCATAATTTTGAACGTTTGGAATAACTGGGGAGGGGGGGTAGTGACAATGAGGCACTCTCGAATTTATTCCATATAGATGCGGGTCATATCTCCTTTTTTTGTCACTGCATCATTGCTTTACATTTACCCATTAAGCAATTATTGATTTATTTTATTCATAAAATAAATCATTTTACATCGGCCACCATGTGTTCAAAATTTTGACCAATAGCTCATCTACTGAAATCCTAAACCTCCACGGGCATAGACTTACTAGATGAATCATAGCGCCTAGCACATGGTGTAGTGTTTAGTTTCCATTGAAATCAGGTAGACCTACCTACTTTATGCCCGTGTACACCATAGCAATCTGTCACAAACACTCCAAACTTGTGGACAGGTAGATCATTATAGCCTTTAGGCTGTGCATTCCCTATACACCATAACAATCTGTCCTAAGCACTCCAAACTCACTGACAAGTAGATGATTATAGCCTCTAGGCTGTGCAGTGATGCACTCAAACAGTGCTGGTGAGTAGAATCATTACCACTGCATTGGTGCATCATGATACATTGTGCAGGGCCTCAGTTAGCTATTTAAGGGCATCATGATGCACTAAAACAGTGCTGGTCAGTAGAATCGTTACCACTACATTGGTGCATCATGATACATTGCGCATAGCCCCAATTAGCTATTTAAGGGGGTCATGATGCACATCATGATGTCTCGCCAGCTCTTCATTGACGCATCAAGACGAACATCTTCAAAAAAGCACACTTAACCCTTTATGGGTGGCATGATGAATTGATGCACATTTAAACCTTTATGGATGGTATGATGCATTGATGCACACTGAAACCTTTATGGATGGCATGATGCATTGATGCACACTGAAACCTTTATGGATGACATAATACATTGGTGCACACTTAGACCTTTATGGATAGCCTGATGCATTGATGCACACTTAACCCTTTATAGATTGCATGATGCATTGATGCACACTTAACCCTTTATGAATGGCATGATGCATTGATGCACACTTAACCCTTTATGGATGACATGATGCATTGGTGCACACTTAACCCTTTATGGATAGCCTAATACATTGATGCACACTGAAACCTTTATGGATGACATGATGCATTGGTGCACACTTAACCCTTTAGGGATGTATTGATGCACACGTAACCCTCTATAGATTGCATGATGAATTGATGCACACTTAACCCTTTATGGATGGCATGATGCATTGATCCACACTGAAACCTTTATGGATGACATGATACATTGGTGCACACTTAACCCTTTATGGATAGCATGATGCATTGATGCACACTTAACCCTTTATGGATGGCATGATGCATTGATGCACACTTAACCCTTTATGGATGGTATGATGCATTGATGCACACTTAACCCTTTATGGATGGCATGATGCATTGATGCACACTTAACCCTTTATGGATGGCATGATGCATTGATGCACACTTAACCCTTTATGGATGGCATGATGCATTGATGCACACTTAACCCTTTATGGATGGCATGATGCATTGATGCACACTGAAACCTTTATGGATGATATGATACATTGGTGCACACTTAGACCTTTATGGATAGCCTGATACATTGATGCACACGTAACCCTTTATAGATTGCATGATGCATTGTTGCACACTTAACCCTTTAGGGATAGCATGATGCATTGATGCATACTTAAACCTTTATGGATAGCATGATGCTATGATGCACACTTAACCTTTTAGGGATGGCATGATGCATTGATGCACACTTAACCCTTTATAGATGGCATGATGCATTGATGCACACTTAACCCTTTATAGATGGCATGATGCATTGATGCACAGTTAACCCTTTATGGGTGAGCTGCTACATTGGTGCACACTTTAAGCATTATCATTAACCATGATACAAAATACATGACCACGGCTATGTCATGCGTAACTGATTTCCTTAATCCATCAAATACATGCCTCCTTTTTTTTCTTGACAATTTCATTTGTGAAAAGCTCTACTTTCTTTAGCATTTTACACTTACCATTCAATTCATGTCTGCAAACGAGTTTCAAAATGACCATACGAGTGTTCGCAATGATTATGAAGTTCAATTTTGATGTGAATATCAAGTTCTTATGATAATGCACTATAGTGTGATAATTTTTTCTTGACAGTTTCCTTTGTGAAAAGCCAGTATATAAGATTATATAATAAATAATAAAAAATATTTATAACACTTTTGTTCTTTCTTACAATACAATGTTATATATTCAACCTATGATTAATATCATCATTACTTTCATATATCATCACCTTAGTGGTGTTATTCCTAAACATTTTTTGTACTTTAATAGCTATGCTGTGCTACTTCTTCAAACTTGATTTTATTATTAAAAATAAAAAAAAGCTGATCATTTTGTTTCTTTACCATAACAAATAAATCACCACAGCAATGCTGTGCCTTCCTCACAATTTCCTTAATTCCTCAAAAATACGCTTCCTTGTCATGCCAAAGCATGACATCATAATCCGAAATGGACATTATATAAATATAATAAATGACCCAGACCATATAGGAGATATATCCAAAGAATAGCGAATCCGTACAGAGAAAAGAATGGAGAAAGTTACAGGACATGGAGGGGAGAGTGTCTGGTGGAGAATGGGGTGTGAGTGGGTTAGGATCTGTTCGTTCCTTTGCATGAATGGACACCTTCCGCTCCGCCTGGCGGTGTTCGTTCTTATTAAAAGTACTGGCCGCAGCATGAAAAGTGAGCAGCTTGGAATGAGCTGCTCTTGGCGCCTAAATCAATGTCAGGTCTAAGGGTACACTGATGCTGAGAATGAGATTCCCTCTCACCAGAGCTAGACTTGCTCTTGGTCTATATGACATTTGCTTATCAATATGGTCGAAATGACAATTCACCCACCACAAATCAGAATTTTCCTCAGCCCCACACATCTGAGAAAGGTCTATAGAATGGCCAAACGAAATTCGCCACTCATCGGAATGGTGGAACAGTCAAGTGGGTAGAATTCCAAAATGGCCGCAATAATCAGCCATATAGACCCAGAGAAAAGCTGTTCCTAAGCGCCAGTCATACTAGCAACAGAATAATCACACCATCACATACCTTGGGATCAATTTAGCCGGAGGGGGGGGGGGGAGCAATGAGCAAATAACCCTTTTAAAAATACGATGGTTAAGTTTCTCCTTATTTGGTGGCCATCTTGGATTTTCCCACAATTAGTGGTGTTCAACAATCCAATATGCAGGGATTTTATTTTGTCATTCCACACACATGTTTAAGCCATGTGGTATGGCGAAAGCATTCTGTTGCAATTATTGGTGGGTTAAGCCCTTCTTTGTCATAATATGACCATAATTATATGGAGAGTCTGTATTGTACGTTTTTGAATAATCCACGAGCATTGTCTATCTAGATTCCCTTGGCGATGCAGAAATACTCACAACATAGAACACTAGGGGCCATTTAAACACCTGTGAAATAGGTGGGGACTGGCTTCATTGGATAAACACCTCTAGTTTCCTCACCTCTGCTGAGCATAGACCTCCCACCCCCACCCCCTTCAATCTATGCGTACATATTCTTTACTCCTTAGGCTTACCTTGGGAGGACAACCTACCTCCACACACACATGCACCCTCTTGCCATAGCTGCAGGAGAAAGTTCCTCATCGATCCCTTGGTATTTAGATTCCGACACAGCAAGGAAGCCAGCGAATCGATGGCGGATTCCAGCAGGTTCCGTAGGGCATCAGGCGGAAGTTCATGGAGAAAAAGGCTATGCTGCCTTTGCTGAGAGAGATTACTTGAAAAAGAAAATGGAATCTAGAATACCAACATGTGCAGTGATCCTCTAGGCATGGAGCCACCGACTACATAGACTTCACTTCTTGAGAAATGGATTTCTGTTTAAGTCAAGTCGTTATTTTTCTTTGGTGAAATATCACATGGTCCAATTCATTGCGAGGCGTAGTATTGAAGAATGTCGACGTCTGCAGATATTATTATTAGATGTGAATCGTCTCTTTTTACAGCCTTGCTTATTGTTTTCAGTGGGAATGTGTTGAAAGTCCAATGACCATGGCCCATAACTATTAATGCATTATCGACTTTCTATGCCATTTCCTTAATTACCTCCCATGATATTTTGTCGAATTTCATCAATCAGTTGCCCAAGGAAACAAGCGAAAGTGGAAGAACAAGAGATGTGTGGATTATATTATTTCTCCTTTCACAATTACCCCAGTATTCGCTTTATTAAACATTCTCGCGAGAGCTCATCCTCCGAAAATAAGTCATAATGGAGTAGCTCACAGCTCGTTAAAAGACTTATTTTCACCAACTTTAATGAATTGCCCCCTGTCAAACGGATATCCCCACAGCGGCTTTCCAACTGAAATGTTTTATTCTGAAAACTAGGTTAAATCTTGAAATAAGGTCGTTGTCTGCTCAAAGATATTGCCGGTATTCAAAAAACCGCACACCAGATCAATGTCCAATGTAAGAGGGATCTTTAAGTAGAACTAGAGATACAGAGATCTATTTGCTTGCATTGACACCCTTTCCTTTTGTGTCAAACAGAAATGCTCTATAGGAGCCTGGACCCATATCCAGTGGATCCACCATTTTGAATTTCGCTGGTTATGCTAAAGGTGGCAAAACACACTGATAAGGCATTGTCATAATGGGTACCTTGTCCCTGGATAACAACCACTTTCAGGGACATGCTGGTCCCTGCCTTATCAGCTTATCAGTGCAAGTCGCCAGAATCAGCTCCACTCCCGCTTACACCCAATAGAACGGGATACTGCTGTAATGGGAATGCACAAAGTTCTTAAAGCTCTGAGAGACTATTGGCAGTGTACATACACTGCAGTAAAGTGTGTATTAGGTGCAGCAGGAAATGCATCCCAAAGTCATTGCTTACAACGATCTCTGCTTGTGTGGGATCGACCTGATGTCTTCTATCTTAGCCTGGACACGTTTCATCTACTTAGCAGGGTGAACGTCACGTTTGTCTTTTAAGAGGACACATAAAATGAGCATCCATGTCTGGGATTCGCTGTGTAGGAGTCTCTATCCTTACCATGCACACCACAACATATGTGCTGCTCCATTACGCCTTAATATAATGTTAGAGTCGCTCAGGGAGCAATTGGTAAAAGCAATTGGTGACGGCCAACATGTAATAAAGCTGGGCACCAGGGGGGTGATTGTGTATGAGACGATTGATATGCTGCGAAGTGGTGCCTAAAAACAAAGTTATGCGTGCCGCGATGACGGGCAGGGAGATGGTGGCGGACGGACTGAG
This sequence comes from Acholoe squamosa, assembly GCA_949317995.1. Lineage (NCBI taxonomy): Eukaryota > Metazoa > Annelida > Polychaeta > Phyllodocida > Polynoidae > Acholoe > Acholoe squamosa. The sequence continues at coordinate 48,186,213 of OX439036.1, read as the reverse complement.
GGTGAGGCGGGGAGATCTGGGGATGGGCAGGAGCGTGCCTCAGCATACACTTCGTGGCCGTGGGAACGAGATGAGCTAAAAGGTCAACACGGCCGTGTGGACGCAGTCATCTATCAGCCACACCCAATACTCCTCCCCGCACGGCCTATAGACAAAGATACACAGCTGACTGCACCTTCCAACCCTCCATGGTAGGCCTTCTCTCTGACTTGTTTAATTGCCTCCACCTAATACCCCTAATACTTGGCTTCCATGCCCATTCAAGCACGGTGTCAGGACGGCCAGCCAACCAGGGGAGCAGTTACATCCATCATCATTAACCTTTCTATCAAGTGACGGTGATTGTGACTGTGTAGGCCTATCATTGCATTGGGAAACAGAGGTGTGTGCCAATGGTTCTAGAAGCACTGTTTATGTGTATATGATCAGCTGATGATTGTACTTTGCACTTTACACTAAAAAGAGTCTAGTGTTGATAAATTGCACCTCGTATCGCGTGAAGTCAACATTTCGCCATTATCAATACAATCTATGTGAAATCATGTTTTGGTTTGAAAAAAAAGAGGAATACTTATTCCCCTTGCGTCCCCCCATTGAACCTACCGGTAGATTGCTTTGAAATACCACGGCACCGCTCCACATAGCATTGCTTTAGACTTGCTCAAGTCTATTGATTTCAATTCCAGAGAAACGAAATAATGTGAATGAGAAGAGAGGGGTACTGTAAGAGAGGGACCAGACCTTAGGGACTGTAGCAGGTCTAAGCATTGCTTATCTGTTCAAATGAAAATCCAGTTTTCCGTATATATGTGACGTGCTCTATATACCAGGATACTGCTGCTCACTGTTTGTCCTTATGGCCGAGTTCTCGTTGTGCAGGTGGCTTGTTGGTATGTCGTTAGGAGAGAGACCTCTCTAATTAACCACCAGTCATTGGACCACGGAGCAGCTTAAACACGAACGACTCACGTCGGACTCAAGCATTAATCCAGATTCTATTTGCGGGCCGTGTAAGACGATAGGATCAATCGCCCTGTGACGTCACTATAAGACGCCATGGATCACAGAGCTCCTAATTGCCGAGAGCAGCTCTGTGTGCAAGAGGCCCTTTTTACGGTGCTGAGTGTAGGGGACGAGTAAGGGTACACCACTAGTCAAAGACAGCCTCCGTCGTTAAACACAACCTAATCAGAGATCACTGCTGTGTCAATCAGCTTTTGTGTTATTACTAATAAGAAGACACAACCTGGATGCCATGTAACCTGCCTGTGTTGGAATGATTCACCTCAGGATGTAGAAGGGACTTAATAACATTGTTATGTTCATGTTATAAGAATACCTGATTTACTTGCTGTTCCAGGCATGAAACTATAGATACCGTAGTGTGTATAAATATAACATTTACCCAGAAGTCCATATGGGAGTCAATCTACAAAGTTCTGAAGTGAACCCACTTCTGATATAAATCAACAGAAGTCATAACACGAAGGAAAGGCCGCTTCGAAGACTCCTGTTGTATATTTTTCGTTGGAAGCCCGCTTTCCAGATTACTGATGTATTCAGAATTATTCATGATTTACATGATTGTATTACCAAATATGAAAATATAGGCGTGGTGGGAAATAAAGGGACCATATCAGGATACACTATATATGCCAATACTGAGTAGCTCAATGCGGACATCTGAGCTGTTCCTCTGTGTTTCCTCCCCTTGTGCTATGAGATTAACCCTACTCAGGGCCTATTATTCAGGCAGATTGGCTAGAGTGCATGGTGGTCTTAACGTGCTTCTCATTTGAACAAGGCTGGTCTCTAAGCCCATGCACATGCAGCCATTGTTTGGCCATACACTTAGCTGCTGCGCATCGACCCAACTATTGTGGCACAATGCCCGTGGATCGAGTTACGCCGACGAATCGAAGATCATGAAAGCCCACCATTCTGTAATGATCGCGGTAATCCCATTGTCTTGGGATAAGGCATAAGCGGGTCATCTACCCTCCCTTGTTAGCCCCTCCTTCGGTGGTGGCGTAATCCCACTTAGGCCTCAAGACCCATGCAGCTCCCTTTGGTGCCTGTTTACCCGAGGACATCTCGGTGCTATGAACATGTATGTGAATCTGGGATGTGAATGGACCGAGGAGGGTCCCCATGTACACTTCATTTACGTAGTGGGGCAACATTATATAAGAGAGAGGTTCACCTCGTGCTGCCCTCTCATTACTGCCCACCCACAGTGTGTATGTGTTTGTCCATACGAGGTGGGAGGCACACATTCAGCTCCTAAGTGAGGCTGAGAATTTGGTGGCTGCCACCCCTTATTAAGCTAATAGATCATGGATGTTGGAGCCCTAGGGGAGTCTATGCTGGATATACCCGAGCCGCGGAGCGGCGAGGGTATATCCAGCATAGACTCCCCGTGGGCTCCAACATCCATGAACTAATAGGTTTATACCACCATTTCCTCCATTTTGTATTAATTTCTTACCTGATATCCACAGAATATAGCCACGAGAAGGCATTTTGTAAGTGCAAGCGACACGGCCCGTGTCCGCTCTGCGCGAAGCCATTATTTTTGTTCCTTGCCGGGACAGGTACCGCCGTGTTTACAGTCACTTTTCGTATGGAATCCAACCATGACAAGTTTTCAAATTAAAACATATACATCCTTAGATAGTCTAGATGATCCCTCCATGCGTATTATGTCCAATATATTCAAAATAAAGGAGAATCCATTGATTTTCCCATCGTAAGCGAGTCGCGGTCTGCCATTCCCACCCGCCTCCTTGTTCGGCGAAAGTGTGTCAGTGGCCCGGATGTGGATATAGGTCATCCGCTCGTCGTGCAAGGAAGACCCCGAAAACTTCGGACCGTGTTGGAAAATCAATGGATTCTTATTTATATTGAAGAAAATGGAGACAATTAGCACGCATTCCTCGTCTATGGATCGAATACTTCTTGGGATTATAATATTATAACATGTCATGGTTGGATTCCATACGAAAAGTGAGTGTGAACATTCGGTACCTCTCCGGTCAAGGTCTTATTTATATTCGCATTTGATTTCATTACCGTTCAGTGTGGCGCTATGGCTAAGGCCTTCGCCTACCACCACTGCGGCCGGGGTTCTATCCTCATACGAGTTGGGACGATTTTTCACATTGAAACAATGGCGAGACCAAATTTCTCTGTCCGCCAGCGTCTCCAAAAATATTCTAAGTCCAACTTGACCTCGAAAAAGTATATACCAAAAATTTCAAAAATGCACAAGTGTGGTATATGCAGAATAATGCACGGCTAAACTGCATATAAACCCACCGGAAGTTCCGAAATCGTGGTATAAGCTTGTAGTATAAGATCAGCGCCGTCGGCGCTGGGATTGTAAATGCATATGAATAAGGGACGAGTCAATCATTTATTCCAAGGTGGGGGGGGGGTACCTCATGTACTTGTCTCACTCCTACACAAACTACCCATCCTGGCTTCACTCCTATGCTCTCGCTACACCTTGCGTCTCAATCCTACACCATCCACTCACCATGCGTCTCACTTCAAAACCCTCGGTACATTGCGTCTCACTCCTACACCATCCGCTAAACTTGAGTCTCACTTCTATACCCCCAGCACACCTTGCGTCTCACTCCTACACCATCCGCCAACCTTGAGTCACTTCTATACCCTCAGCAGACCTTGCGTCTCACTCCCACACCATCCGCCCACCTTATGTCTCACTTCTAAACCCTCGGTACACCTTGTGTCTCATTCCTACACCATCCGCCCACCATGCGTCTCACTTTTATACCCTCATCACACCTTGCGTCTCCCTCCCACACCATCTGCCTACCTTGATTCTCACTTCTACCCCTTGGTACACCATGCGGATCACTACTACATCCTCTATGTCTCATTCCTACACATCCTTGACCCTGTGGGGGGGGGGGGGGGGTGAGCTACTGCCTACTGACAGTGTGAGTGTCATAGCACACATCAGTGACAGTGTCAGATCGACACTGACAGTGTGAGTTGCATAGCACTCATCAGTGATATTGTAAGATAGTGACTGAAACAGTGAAAGTTAGCTACTACAGCCTACTGGCAGTGTGAGTGTCAGAGCACACATCACTCAGTGACAGTGATAGATTGTCACTGATAGTGTTAGTGCCATAGCACACATCAGTGACAGTGTGAGATCGTCAGTTGGTCAAAAAATGTAAACAAACTTGGCCAAAAAACGTAAACAAACTGGGCCGAAAAATGTAAACAAATTCATCATGATGCACCCAAAACTCAAGTTTGAGACATGTTATCAAAATTCTGAAGTGACAGAACATTTTTTTTACCCCCTAGAACTGTTTATTTGCTGTTTTCCTGCCGATCTTTTTATTAGGTTTGTCAGCCATGTTTTAGCCACAATATGTGATGGGAAGCTATGACCTGATTCCCAACATGGTCCATTCCAAGCTACAGCACAACCTTCACAAAGCTCTCTGCCAATATGCGACTTGGGGTCAGCATACAGGCTTATGATGTAACACCTAGCTTGTGATGTCACACCCCACACCATTACTTTAAAAGTATTTGTAATAATCAGCTCTGAGCTGCTTAACAGGAGCATCAGGGCAGCCGGCCAAGTATTTGCTGCTCCAGTCTCTTGCTCTCCTACCGCTCTGTGCTGCCCTGCATCCCTTGGGGAGTGCCATACAGAATTATTAGGGTTGTCTTACCAATGGCACAACTACCACATTCCCATGGGTAATAATCTTATAGGGTACATTGTGTATAAAGGTTCATACCCTAGACCTACCCCCCCCCCCCCGTGCGACCTATTATTGTGAATGTAATAGCATGCCTATCTTGCCTCTGATTCAGTTATCGATAAAAGCACAGTGGGTAAACAAGTCTCTAGCCCCTCTTTGAGATTATGATAGGCTCTACAAGTCAAGGAAGAATATAAGTTTTTATAGGGACAGTTGATCGGGCATATAAATACTTCATGTGTTGTGTATTCTTTTTATCCTACAAAGATATTTCCACTTTTTAGACCACTGGTAACGTTTCTGTGATGTAAAGTACGCCCGCCCCCATAATGCAGGTGTTGTCCAAAAAGATCTTAAACAACTTCAGAGGCGATCAATGTTCGCTCAGCTTGTGTCTTCTAAGATAACAGTGAGGATTGGCTTACAATAACTTGTCCATAAAAGCCTTTGACACAGGTACCGGTAGGTGGGGTGTAGGGTAGGCCGCCCATGACCCAACCACTTCATGTTTCTATAGATGCTGTTGTATTGACTTTGACAAGATATTTCAAATAGATGGGGAATTCCTACCACCCCAGTACTGTTTTTTTTTCATACTATTTGAGACGTCAGTAAGTTGCAATCCATAACATAAAATCATTGATTTAGAAACCAGCATAACTCCCACCGTATAAGACGCGGCTCGTGGGCCTCATGGGATGAGCTAAAGGTAGCTAAGACGTCCCTTAATGGCCCAAACCCCCTTCTGAATTTATGGGAGACTTTAAGAAGATTTTCCCCCTCAAATTCTCCTCATACTATGAGGTGCACCAGGGGTTATACTCACATGTAAGACGCGCATTATACGCGGGGTATGACAGTAGTGGCCAGCTTAAGGGACCAACGAGTCTAGTGGTCGAGTCAGGGTCAAGTTACCCTAATACCTTTTTTTTCATCATTCGCTCCTCTCCTCACTCACAGACTTGTACTCAGTTCTTCGTTGTGCAAATTTCCGAAGGACGAATGACTTTCTCATGACATTGGGTCAATCAATGCATAAACAGCACAGTATAGGATGACGTTGGAAATAATTATCGTTAGAATGGAAATTAGAATGGAGGCATGTTAGAGGTTTGATATGACGGGCCAATTTATGTAACTCTAAAAGAGAGTGTTCATTCAAACCCCATTAATGGTAAGTTTTGCCATTGGGAACTATCTGGAATATATTGTAACAAATGGAACTACAGATAATAATAAAGGTAAGGGCCGTAACTTCATAGGCATATTTCACGCCATATGCAATTTCTATGAGTCAATTAGCTAGTCACAATCACGTAAACATAAGGTTTTAGCTTGAAATGAGATGCAATTTGTTTACAGAATCATTTGCAATTCTTCCTGGTTCAGATAAACTTCATCCTTTTCAAAACCTTATGAGCACCTTTCATAGACCATGTGGAACTAGAAAGGATGGTCGGTTATTTAAGAAGCAGTGACCGGAACTAAGCGGTCGCAGAAGACCTATGCGCTGTTGTCAAGGTAAGGGTGAGGTTGGTGTCCGCTGATAGATTGCTGCTTTTGTCTTCCCCCTGCAGCTTCAGTGATGGATACCCATAATCATAAGGCGGCCGCTCCACCCTGTGCCTTCCAAAGGTCAGGGCAGATTCCTGGAAGCTGCCCTGGCCCCGTTTTACCATTTGCGCTCGTGCTTACTCTGCGCCTTGGCACTCTTTGAGACAAGCTGGGAGGCTTATTAGGCATACGGGAGCTGCACAGTGCACTGCTGATTTATGCAGGCTTGTAGGTGCACCGCCTGCGCCTTCTATACAAAAACATCTGTTTTCTCACTGGAAGCACCCGTCCAAAGCGACCTGTTAGTATTCCGGCTACATGATATGGACCAGGCCCCCCAAAAGGCTAAATTTGATATCATCATCAATCTGGTCCACAGGTAGCTGTTCATGCCGGGCACGGATATAAGACATGTCGGAACTATTGACCCACACAAAACCTAAAGGCTCTGTCATAGAGTCCGATAATGTTAGAATGATCTATAGTATAAGAATATAGCACGCTATAACCCGACTCTTGGAGGTGTGCGTACCACTGCTTAAACAGGAAATTTTTTACGCCCCCCCCCCTCCACGGCAGTCAAAATTGTTTGCGCCCCCACCCGCGCCAGAGGCGCGGAGAGTTTTCGCACCCCTCTTTGATCTATAGTAGCGCGCAGGCTTTTTTGCTAAAAAGAGGGTGAATGTTTTTAGCCCCCCCCTCAAGAGGGGTCAAAATTTAGGGGGGTCTGAAAATTTCCCCTCAAACCCACCAGATAATGACCACTCCCTTAGAGCACCGCACCCCTCTCCTACAACAGCAGAGGGGGCCCGGGGAGTTGATTGATTGTATACATGACAATTGTATTGGCAAACAAAAATATCTCCAAATATAATTGGTGGGGGGGGGGTAACTACACAATCAAAATTTATTACATAGAATAAAGTTATGATTCTTTTCTAAATGCCAGTCCTTCATCCTACGTTATCGCCTCTCCTCATCCTGTATAACGGTGACATTGCTTCTCCTTGAGTACAGCCACAGCCATCACACCATGGCACCATAACTACCATAACGTACCCTTGCAGGCGTCCCCGCCCGCCCCGCGGCCTCTTCAGTACATCTCAGTTGTAGCGTTCAGTCTACATTGGATGGGTGGTTTATGGTGATTGGAATTTTCTCACCTGGCCGCTCGCAGCATGATGCAGCAATCATAACACGGCCGAGAAATAGGTGAGAACGACCCTCAGCGAACCCGTACCAACCAGGGCCTTGTCCGCTCCAGTACCTGGGTCAATTCTTTCACGTGGTTTAGAAAAAGGAAACTACCTCCTCTTCCCCCCCCCCTTCCTCATCCTTACACACAATATAGGTATGACACAGAAGTGGTGAGTCTAAAAAGAACAACTATTCAGAGCACGCAATATGGCAGTTAGTTCATTGTATAACACTGTGTGGAAAAGGATGACATATCTGAAGACGTTTAGCATGAAATGAGGCTAGAATGCATTATAGCAGCTCTATAACCTTGTGTCCACAGGGCGATATAATTGGTACTGACAACATTTCCCGGCAATAAAACCACTTTTGTCGTCCATTCCCTGCGACAAAACCACTTTTGTCATCCATTCCCGATGACAAAAATCAAACATATTAGATATTATCATCGGAAATGGACTACAAAATTGGTTTTATCGTCGGAATTGGACGACAAACACATTTTTATCGTTGGGAAAAAACGCTGGGATTTGTCTTCACAAATTTTGACGCCCTGTGGACACACGGCTTTACAGATACATCGGTCTTATAGAAGAATACACACAAATTAAGCTGAATTTCTTTACATTCTGGCAAGTGTCAAGTATGTTGGTATCCAATGGTAATATTAATCTTGATATCAGTGTTTTGTACCAACCCATGCAGAGAACCTGGGGCGTATCAATCTCCTTTGTTTATAATGCCCCACCAGAAAAACTGTCTTTTTGTGTCTGCAGTTGGTTTGGCTTATTGGCTGAGAAGGATTGGATGATAAGAGATCTGATTTGTGGGTCTCTGGGCAGGTTGGTTCGTAAGTTGGGTTAGGGTGCTATCGGAATATTATTAAAGAGGTTACAAAGACATCTAAGGGCAAAGGAGCGGCAAAACCAATAAACGTAATGCAGTGCAATTGGGCAAAACATAATCGGAAATCCTGTATAGCCGTGTGTCCACATGGCGATAGAATTTAGTGCCGACAAATTGCCGACGACAAAAACGCTTTTATCGTCCATTCCCTACGATAAAACCAATTTTGTGGTCCATTCCTGAGACCCATAGTCCACTGGGCCTCTTCGGCCAACTTTGGCCATACATTTCCTACATAAAACTCGGCCGAATAGGCCCAGTGGACTATTGGTATGACAACAAAAATCAAATATGTTAGATATTATCGTCGGAGATGACGATAAAAGTGTTTTTATCATCGGTAATTTTGTCGGCCCCAAATTCTGTTGCCATGTGGACACACGGCTTTGTACCCATAGTCCACTGGGCCTCTTTGGCCGACTTTCGTGTAGGAAATGTATGGCCAAAGTTGGCCGAAGATGCCCAGTGGACTATGGGACTTAGGGGAGATTTTATTGACTACATTAGCCGATATCAGGGAAGCCTAAAGAGATGCAGACTCTCCATTGAATATTACTTAAAGCGTGTGGGAAACAGCAATTTTTAATTAAAAACGCACTCTGTGCAATAGTTCTCTTATGTGATAGAAGTCATATGTGACATGCAGGCAGAAGGGCGTAGGCCTATCCCAGGAGAAATTCATTATCAAAGTTCATCTCAAGAATTTTGAAAGAGGCATCATTAACAAAAAACATTCCTGGAGCCCCTTCTCAAACATAGGTTGTTTCTGACATCAGAAAATGACTTACATACATTATAAGCTAAAATGAATTTTTTTCAGTTTGGGTACTTGATGAAATTGTACAAATATCTGGAACGGTTACTATGGCGACCAGAAACAAGCATATGTATAGGCCAAATGTGCATGAAAAACATTCATCTTACCTTCCAAAATATGGAATGGTTGCACACAAACGTCTTTGATAAGAACGTTGAATTCTGCATCAAAAAAGGTCTAAAGCTTTTTCAAATGCATTTTAGACTTATTTTGCTCCTGCAATGCTCCCTGGAGGGCGACTCATAAAAACCCACGATATCAGCAAGGAGAGGAGACCATAGAATTGTGATTTTCGTCAATAGATAAGAATTTCTGAAATTGGTACAATTTAAATTCTTACAAATACTGTATTCAGTCAACACAATAAGCATTTTAAGTAAAGGTCTTTAGGGCCTGATAGGAAGATCTGTATATTGTGCAAATAATTCCTGATATATCCTAGAATGATCGTTTCTAAATCCATCGTTTAAAACTAGACTGGTCGTCAATTTTTATAAATCGCCCTCCTGATGACTAAATGGGGAATTAAAAATCCCCCGCAGAGGGGTGTTTTTACTTGTTGTGTCACCAATTTAAACATTATACCCGTAACTGTAAGCAGATTTTATGCAGGGTTTTACCGAGATCTTACCGTGTTATTGGAGTATATATCTGGCCTGTATCTGTAGACCTGGCCCCTATAGAGGTGGATAGGGCCCGGTGGGGCAACCTAACGGGATTAATTATCAGCCAATGAAATAATCCCAACCATTCACGATAGGTTTCTCGGGGGCAAATGGTACCCATCTGATAGCTCTTATAAGTGATAGCACACTCGTAACAAGCACCAGCAATGGCCGCGCCCTTTGGACAACTCGCTATCTCGGTTGTAAGGGTAGGATGGCGACATTGTGGCGGCCATGGTGGGAATAGATCTCTTCTATTCGCAAACTGCCTCAAGTACACTGAAAGTGAACCTGACGCCTTACCTATAAATCTCTCTGGTCGGCTCATGGTTTCTCCTTATGGGTTTGCAGTCTCATTCTAGAGATAGGGAGAGGGATAATGTGAAGTCAATTTCGTAGTCAGAGACTGGGTTTTATAACCTCCGGCAGGGTGCATTCTTGGTGTGATATTAATCCTACTTCAAATCATATTCCTTTTACAGCCTATCTGCCATTCCGGGCTGGGTCATTGGGGCTGGGTTTGTGGCGATTGTATGCTTCCATAACCTCATGCGATATTTATGACTGCCTGCTCTCATCCACTCTTAAACTATACCATTTAGAATTCTAGGGAGTGAGGCGTAATAAAAGAAAAGGGAGGGGCGGGGGCTTGCTTCCCAATCCTGATAATCCTAAACCCCCCTCCCCAAAGAAAAAGAAAGAAAGAAAAAAAGGCACATGTTAGTACCCACTGGGCACATCAATGTTGATTCAGCGTTGAAACAACGTTTGCAATGTTTGCATATCAACATTGATTTAGGGTTGAAATAGAGTTGAAATTGAAAGTTGAAACAACATACTCAAAATCAACTGTGATTCAACATCTAACCATCAGCGCTGATTCAATGTTTGTGTTTCTATGTTGACTCAACATTGTTTCAACAATGTTGAAACAACGTTGACAGTTGTTTTGTTGACATATCAACATTGAATCAACATTGTATCAACATTGAAATCAATATTGTTGATTCAACATTGACAAATCAATGTTGAATCAACGTTGAGTTGACAACAATATTTCAACATTGATATGTCAACTGTTGACTGGATGTTGAAATGGTGATGGTTGACAACGTTGAAATACAAATATTGAAAAAGTGTTGAAAACAGGTTGATCAACACCATCAACATAACATCAACTGGTTGTCAATGTTGATGCAACATTGTGTGCCCACTGGGTAGTAGGGTGGGAGGGGGGTAGAACTCATATCAGAACTAAGATTTGTGTTATGAGCATTCAGGGTAATATGATTCCTCTGCCTCTGTGGTCAATGCTCCATAATCCTCTTTGAAATAACATATCAATATGCAATTTAATTTATGAATCCTTGGGAATCATACTCAAGTATAGCCATCCCGCCATTGCAATGTTAGACACACAAACATTTTGTAGATATCGTTGGCGTCTACTGGCAAGGTCTAAGTCCATTTCTACAAAGAGGAGATCTTTCCATTTGGTATTGACTTGTGACTTGTGCCTTCCCTCGGGAAGTGATGGGATGGCCTTATTATAGAGGCTCTGAAGGAGGTGTATCTTTGTAGATATAAAAGTCGAACACCCAATCCCAAATCAAACAGATGTCGTAGATATCGATGTTTAGATACCGCAATATGTATACTGTTGGGGTCACTCTACAGAAAATACAACTCAATTTGACTATCGGACTTTTTTTTATTGACATTGACATGAGGTGCATGGTGTACTGTAAATCCCAACTCCTCCCCATATTGTCGTTTCACTGACCTGACGCCGTCCACCTTATACAATATACAACAAAGGTATAATAAACATGACCCAAGTAATACATTGATTTTTCTGCTTCGAAATAAAAATCGTCGATTTTCTGGAAATAGCACGTATTTGGGAAGGGGGAAGGATCAAGAGGGCCACCCTGTGTCATCCATCAGGTTTGCAATTAATCCAGTTGAGCGCGTCGACACTGATGTATGGAATACAATTACCCTTATAAGGTCCTAGTTGAGGATATTCTTAACCATAAAACTAGGCTATTTCTGATAATGTTTGGCTCACAACGTTAACACAACCATCCACAAAAAAGCCTTCACTGTGGCGTGCAGGGGAAAAAATCGATGAAACCAAATTAGTCGGTATGCTATTTTACCGTCGCTGCGGCGCGTGTCAGACATGTTTTAAGTCCTCCAATTTTAGCAGAGAGATTAAAAACCACATTTTAGGCCCTTTCCCGCCACCACACGTATGCAGCCAGGTTGAAATACCAACTCCCCCATTTCCCTCATGAATAAGAAAAGGATGTCTACAGACTATGATTAAGGTGCACTTGTTCACCGTACCAGACACATTGCCTCGTGTTTCCAGCCTTAGTCATATACTTTTTGACATTTCCACTACGAAGGTTATAGTAATCCCGCTTAAATCTCCCCCAATCTGTCTCACCTTTTATGAAGGAATGTGGATTTACTCTGAAACTCCAAGACCTCCAATAACCAGTTAGATCACCGAGGAACAGCTCTCTCTCTCTCTCTCTCTCTCTCTGTCTCTCTCTCTCTCTCTCTCTCTCTCTCTCTGTCTCTCTCTCTGTCTCTCTCTCTCTCTCTCTGTCTCTCTCTCTCTCTCTCTCTCTTTAGAACGTCCATTATCTGCCAATATTTATTCCTCGTGCACCATGTCTCCTTGTGCTTTGTGATACTACTGATGCATCTGTCAGTATACTAATAACTGCCACCAAACCAGACATTCCGCCTACCACTTGGGTGGGTAGTCTAATATTCGTACCATATTACATAGGTACCAACAGTATTTTTTATATTGTAAGTTAAAAAATATAAACCTAGTCATAGCTGGTGACAGGTGCAAGCATACCTGCAGGTTTAATCAGACTTTAGATGTTTTCTTGATTCCAGCAGGGTGTGATAGGTTTAGGAAGAAAGGGAAATGTTGAAGGGGCCATGTTAATTTCTCCATGTAAACATTCAGGTATTCAAACGGTGAAGCAAATATGAATATCCAGATTCTCGAAATGTTTGCATGCAATGCGTAGCAACCGCAATATACGGAAGAAGCATTTCATCAATAGTAAAAAGAAACATGAGGATATACGGTGCGTCCAGCAGCACCGTATATCCTCATGTTAAGGCCTGGTCAATTTGCCACTTAGTAAGGAGGTTTATGTAGTAGGCAGTACTAATACAAGCCTGGGCTTATAAACGGGGAAATATGGTATGTAGCTTTGGGACAGGCAGCTCTGACCACTGTGGTGTAATCCTTACTTAATTCTACTGCTGCTATTCTCGTCAGTCCCTGTGGCGCAATGCATAGGGAGTTGGATTTGGGATGAGTAGGGTATTGGTTCGACCCCTGCCCTTGGCAATAGATTGTAGGTTTTAACATGTAACATATAACATGTAAGGTGTACCTGTTATCCATGGATAACTGCACTGGGTGCCTGTTATCCTTGGATAACCGCACACCTTACAAAAGTCATGATGCATGCATCATGCCATGCCATATCGACAGGTATGTGCATGGGAATATCCAGGAAAAGCACTCAGAGTCACAGAAATTGTGTAATAATCTATGCTATGGCACGCCTGTGTCCAGCCAATCCTAGCAAGGCGACTGGGGCTGTCCACAGGTCGCATGGGTTCGACCCGGCCTTGCCAGCAGTTTTCCGTAGGTAGCTGAGGGAGAGGGGCGGCTAGCTGGACCTAACCTGCCTTGTCTGACGCCTTGCTTGCCTTGTTTGAGCCTTGACATTACATGGTAATTGATGTATGAAAATGCTCCAATTACACCTCTATTAGTGGTATAAATTCAAGTAAAGAGGCTATAGAATGTGGAGTGCCTCAAGGCTCTATTCTAGGACCAATTCTTTTTTTAATATACATTAATGATGTACAGTTTGTTTGCAAAAATTCAAGCATTTATTTATTTGCTGACGATACAGCAATTACTTCAAGTAGTAAAAATGAAGGATTGGCATTATATAACATGCAAAAGGATGTAGATGCTTTTGTAAGTTGGTGTGACAAAAACAAACTCACTGTCAATATAGAAAAAAACTAAATTTATGGGTTTTGGTCACAATAAATGCTTCCCAAATATAAATATAAATATCAGAAATATTCCAATAAAGAGAGTACATAGTTATAAATATTTGGGAGTATTATTAGATCCAACTTTGAATTACAATATTTTTCTAAAAAATCAGATGAAAACAATTGCTTATCGTACATTCCAACTTGCAAAAATAGCTAGGTTCTTAAGTACTGAGAATTTAATCAGAATCTACAAGGTCTATATTTTGCCAATCTTTGATTATGGTAATATTTTATATGATAAATCAAATGTTAATTTGGACAAACTGCAAAGAATGCAGAATAGAGCTATTAAAATTTGTATGAAAGTTAACTGTCTTACAGCTACAAATTTTATACATCAGGAATCTAAAATAAGTCTTTTGAAAGATAGAAGAAATTCTCATTTATGTATTGAAGGACTTAAAAGAGCTGAAAATAATTCAAATCTAAAAAATATTAATAAAAAAATAAGATTTAATAAAGGTGAAATACTTATTAATCATATACCTAAATGTGAGATGTATAAAAGAAGTGTTCATTATAATGCTTCAGTTATATGGAATAGCTTGCATTACAAAAAACGTTGTATTGATAGTATTTCAAAGTTTAGGTCTCTTTTAAGAAGAGAACAAAAGGAATTTCTGCCATCAATAGAAGATATCACATAATTACTATTTTTTAGACACACTCACAATTTCTGAGTGTTCATTTGTTCATTTATGGGAGTTATAATATTACCTGATTTTCTAAACTATTTATTACAATTATTGTAACGTTAATCTTTAGTCTACACTGATAAAAATAGAGCCTAATATCTTAGTCAGTAGTGACTAACTTAAGATAGTCAAATGATAGTGCTATTTTTGGCTATCCCTCTATAGTCACCTGTGACTAACTTAAGTTAGTCATATAATCAACACATAGTCATGCCTTTAATCTATTGAAATAGTCCTTAGTCAGATGACTATCATTTTGTTGCTAAGCAACATTTAGTTAGTAAATATGACTAATATATACAGTCAGTACTGACTATACCTGCAAGCAAACATTCATCCAATCAAAGATGGATGACATATGCCTTCCCATTGATGAACAGTTTGAACCCAAAATAACTATTGTTATACTGCAATGGCCACAAATATGACAACAAATAGTTAACTTACCTATCCATTAATGGCCAGACATATTGAGTTTCCATGGATGGACAGGTTAAGATGATGATTTGGCCTGATTATAATTGTCTCCTCTTAGTCCAGGCAACCATAAATATGTCCTCTTTCTGGATGACGGTTTTTGTGCACAGAAACCTGTGACATCATCAATCTGTGAGCTCTACATATAGTCAAATTGACTATCTTTCTGACTAATATGTGACTAAGGTATATAGTCATGTGACTATGGGGCTCAGAATATGTGAGTATAGTCACTACTGACTATAGGTTTTATTATCAGTGTATATTGTTATAAATGAAAAGAAAAAAGGGCTATGATATATTGATGTAAGTGTATTTATAATCTCAGACATTTGTCATTGTTTGCTATAACCAAATCTCTTACCTATCCTTCCTTGTAATGTCCTGTATGTCTTTATATTCATTTTTGAATTATATGTCTTTACATAATTATTTGTGGAATACTAGGTGGCCAACTAAAACTAATTTATTAAGCGGCAGCCTTTTTGTCTCAGTAATATTAAAATCATAGAATATATTATAATAATTCAATTTTTATATTTGTAATTATTTTATGACTATAATGTATATAAAACATATTGTAACATATTGTATATATTACTACAGTGGTTAATAATTGCATCATTATAAAAATTGTTGACAACGACTTATAAAGTACTAATTGTATTATGATATGAGACAAATAAATTACTTTGAATTTGAATTTGAATTTACATGTGAATGCAGAGCCAAGGTATAGAGCTTGCTCTACATCCTCGAATTCGTTCACAGTATGATACCTCTAGGAGAGATATAGGTCAATGCAATACTGTTGCACACGGACGTTATCCTCCTAGGTTCAAAGAGTGTTATAAAAAGGACCCTTCACTGCTTTCGTCAGATCCCACTCGGCTCACTCCAACAAAAATATCCTTTACACGCTGGAAAATAAATGAGGAGGGAAGCGACCCGAAGCCGCTAATTTAAAACAAAATCAGCAGATAAGATAACTGGCAAACTTAAGAAAAACTATCTGGTTCTAATTTCCTGAAGTAGATTATTTGATACACAAGCTACTCTACAGAGTGCATCCCCGTGAAAATGCATTAGTCGCTGGCGTGTTTATTGACTATGGCCACTTGAATATGAAGCATATTTGTCATGCTTTTGTCGGTTTCGGATAGCGCCAGAGGCATTGATTTCCAGGGCTTCCAGACGTTCGGGAGATCTGCTCTTAGGAGGAGATTTGACAGTGAGTGATTTTCGCCCGTGTGCGTTTCCGATCCTTCTGTGTGTTGGACTCCACCCTCTTCAAATCCCAACAAAGCACAACGATAAGATGGTAATCGATCAAAGACTACTGTCTGATCACGCCCGTCGGAACTGTCTGCCACTCCAGAGTAAATACCGCCTTAAATACATTACCTGCACTCTTCCTGCAGTGAAACAAGAGCAGAAACACCTCCTCGTCTCCGCCAATCGATCGAGCTGAAGTGCAGCGGCAACCCATAGGGATCGAGTCTCCGTGATGCTACCTATTATGTGTATACATTGTTTGACGGGTCCTCAGACGCACATTGGACATTTGAGTTCATGGATGTCATTTCAGGACACCTATACTTTGTCAGGCCAATTCCAAATGGCTATCATTTTATCATATATCAGGAGATTGCCTTGGATACAAGTCAATCAAATAACATGCAAATGTCCTTTGATCTTTGGATATGAATAAAAAAAAAACATGATATACATGTACATGCCTAGGCCATAAAGCAACGAGCGAACAGTATGGAATGGGTGAAATGGTGAAGGAGAGACAGATTGAGACAGAGAGGGGCAGAAACGGAGATACTGCGGAGTATAGGGTGAGTGGACTAGAATGCTCTCTGAGACCTTTGTGCCTCCTGTACATAAGGCTCTTCAATCCTACCTGTCTGAGATAGATCCTAAAACTTGCTATGGGGAACTTAGCCAAACCACTGATAATAGGCACATTGCATGATGTGCTCATACTATTAGAGAGACGATAAAAGTGTATTACGTCTTTTCTCTTGCACCTGTACAAGGAACGCTAAGATGCCGCTCTGCCATCTCAACTATGTTCTACAAAGGGAGGGGTACTAGAAGACGAATACATCCTTGGTGACCTGGGGCCGTTTAAGCCTTTACTCTTACGTATAGGCAAGAACAAAGGGACTTAAGGGTGCAGGTATATATATATATATATATATATATATATATATATATATATATATATATATATATATATATATATATATTGTATTGGTGGGTGGTATGGTGGTTATAGGAGGGAGATTGGGAGAGGTATAGAAATAGACCTACAGTGGTTTTCAGTGGTTGGTGCTGACTGACTAGCAATCGCCCATGACCGCCATGTATTATTTAACCAAGACAATAATTTAACCACCGCAGCCACTCAACCACCCACCTCCAGTCCTCCTTCTTTTCTTCGTCTACCTCCCTTCTCCCACCTTACTCATTCCTTCCGTGAGCGACGGGAGTATGGTGGCCCATGAGGGTCAACAAAAAGAATTTCAAACTGAAAAATAAAATCTGTCCAAAAAAAAAAATTTGTCTCAAAAAAAAAAATTGTAAAAAAGAAATTTGTCTAAACTTTTTCCTAAAATTTTTTTTTTGTGCTGGCACTGTGAACCAAAAAGAGAATCATGCTGTCACTGTCAACAAACAAAAAAGTTTCAACTGAAAAATAAAAAAAAACTCACTGTCACTGTTAAGTCTCAATCTGATTTTCTATCATAGGGAATAGAAGACTATAAAGTATAGAGCGCTAGCGTGGCACTCGGACGGCGATCATCGCTATTTATTACCTGTACGTGCCTCTCCATACTTAACGAGCCTCCGGTTATGGCAATGGGGGGAGGGGCAGGGCTGACTTCAACAGGCCCCATCCTCTTCACCCAGCACCTCACATTCCCCCAACCGTAGACTGTAAAGTGGGCGGGTCCATGTGAGCGACTGATGGCACAAGAACGGAGAGGAAAGGGAAGGATGAGGTTGGATGAAGAAGGAGGAGTAGGGGGTTGACGTAGGGGGATGAGGTCGCCCGCGGCATTGTTGCTGCGTCCAATACGTCTTACTCAGCTGTGCCCAGGGCGCGCCCAATATGAACAGTTTAAACATTTACCGGCGGGTCCGGGGGTACGGGTGGCCACCTACTGGCGGCGACCGCTGACGCGCGGCAGGAAGCGGATGTACTTCATGTTTTATCCCCATGACCCCTTCCCGGCACGGATTAGCGATATTAGGCCACCTCCAGAGACGACAACCGGAACTGGTGATCTCGCATCGCACTCGGCGCGCTACACTGATCCATCTTCCCATGACTGTTCGCCCGTGAGTAGGCCTGCAAGTACAGGAGTTGGGGGCAGGGTATGATTATTGACCAGGTGATGGGGATGCATTGAGCCTTTGATGGTTATGATTGGCACCATCCCAAATACCATGCCAACCGTCGCCTAATATGGCAAAAGTCAACATTTAAAAAATTGTGGCGTTGTCTCACTCTCGGCAAATGCTCTGTTTTTTTTTTGTCATTAGAAATGTTTTTATTTTTTTTCGATTGGACCTCTGGTATTGGACCAACTCCGGTTTAATATTTGGTCCATATTTATTCAATGTGACTTCATAATTATATCGTAAAAAAACGTGTTGTCCACCTGAATAGAACAATTAGCAAGACATGGGTAAGGTATCCGGTCGTTTATGAACATAAGGGAGTGATCATTTTTTAACAACAAGGGGGGCTGGTGGGTTTGTGCGCGGATGCGTGAAAAAAAATCCGACCCCCCTCTTGATGGGGTAAAATCTTTTTGACCCCCCCCCCATAAGGGCCGAAAATCGCGTGAACATGCCCCTTTACCCTATAGTAATGTACTGGGTTTTCCACTGAAAACAGGTGAAATTATTTTGACCCCCCCCCCAATCAGAGAGGTTGAAAAAGATCTGACCCCGCCCAGTCAAGGGGTTGAAAAAATTCTGACCCCCTCCCCGTCAAACCCACCAGTCCCTCCCCCCCCCTGTTGTTAGAAAATGTTCACTCCCTAAAATAAGAGTGACATTTATGGATTGATGTAACCTGAATTTGAGGAAATGTCGCAAGGGAAGTATCAGTTAGATGATAACGGTCAAATTTATGTTTTAAAGTTCCCTTCGACCTTTGTTCAATACTGCTAAGAAATGTGAAAGTGCATCGCCGACGTCCTGCTGTGTCAGGGGCGTAAGTATAGTATACTGGGATTAGGATTGTCTCTGGGCACAAGGAAGGTAGATGGAATGACGAATCACAGGAGCTATATGGGCCAATCGTCTAAATAGTGACCATTCAATGTCCTTATCTAATACAAATTGAAGGCATATCTGCCACAATGGCTCAGGTAAAGAAGACTAGTGTTGGTTTATCTTTAAAAAGAGAGATGTCTATCAGTCATGGGATATAATTATGACAATTGTGTGACCGGAGATGCTTTGGGTGAGACTCTGCGTCCTTACTATATTTTGTTTTCTGCATTATGCAGTATGTACATGTATTATGATTGATATGGCTTCAGACCAAGCAGATAAGGAGTGGACAGGTGTTAGGCCCTCAGGATAAACCAAATGGGGGGTTGATAGGGAACGACTCATATACTTTCCTATTTATCAATGTAAACGTCGTCTCCACTTTCGTGATATCCATCGACTTCTCTGTTTACATGAAAGGATGTATAGACAATACATGGATACTGAACTCATGCTCTCTCTATACAACTCATACTAAGAGAGAGCAGAGCATAGGGCTGTGGATAAAATACAAGTTAAGAACTAGAAATGGTCCTGCCCTTTGTGCATTCGTAGTTCTGCCTTAGTGGATATAGATATAACATAATCTAATCTCAATCACTGTGTTGAAGACGAGGCTGATACTCACAATCCGACACGACCACGTATTCTGGACCCAGCCCTGTGGGTTTCCACCTTATAAGCAGGTTGAAATTCCCGCTCATCCTGAGTCCAATTCCTGCTAAACATGTAAAAGGTGGAATCCTAGCCCCCTCAATCTGACCATTGGTCAGTTAGTGGATGGCCCCAGGTGGCCCTCTACTCCCATACGTAAATTTTTTTTATGTATGATTACATAGGAAAATTCTACACTAATCTCAATCACTACAGAAACACCATCCTGTGGAGGCTCTATGCATCTGGTGGTGATTTTAATAGGGTAAAATCACCACCTGGCTACACTGAAGCGCTCGTTGCCAAACGACACGCCATCCTCAGACTACTGACGTGTCCTTTGAGAAGTTACTCGTTGATCTCGCATCAATTCATCATTCATAATCAATTCACGGTCACATGGAAAATTCAAGACTGAGATCAATAAAACCAACCGGGGAAAAAGAAACAATTCCGCCAGAAGTCAAAATGCTTTCCTAGGCAATGCATCATTATTTTGCTTTTGTTTTAGCAGCTATCTGGAAACTTGTATGGGTTAGGTAGTCCGTTGTCTGAGGAAAAGTTGCACTTTTTATCGAATGCTCTCCTGGTGTCCCAAGAGGGTCCTGTTTCCGAGTGTCTCCAGTGTACTGCGCATGCGTAATGATTACCAAGTGGAAGTCTTATCTGTTGCGGCGCACAACGATAATACTCAATCATGGCTCACTCAGTGTAGGTGAAAGCTGTGGGGACAGGTTCTGTCTGTTCTCTCCATTACTACACTGTAAAAAATGTGTTTAGATCCTAAACACATTCTGAACACTTTTTAAACACTTTATCCTTTTTAAACACTTTATCCTGAACACTTTCACTAAAGTGTTTATGATTGCCAGGTGTTTAGACATTTTAAGTGTTTATCACAGAAAGTGTTGATGTGTCAAATGTGTTTAGTAAGTGTAAGGTGTGTAGACAGTAAGGTGTTCAGGAAAATCACTGTTTAGATAGATGTGTTTAGATATGTTCAGTGTTTACATCAACAATGTGTTTAGGACTAAAGGATGTCTCTCGGGAGGTTCCGAATGTTGGATCAATGTTGAAGGCTGGTTTATTCATGTTCATCATCCAGTCATCAACATTCTTTCAATGTTCTATGCCCACAAGTCTTGAGATTAAGTCAAAACGAGTCCAAGCACTTTGATTGACAGAGTGAGTGATGAATTTTATCTCACCTCGTGCCTTCCTTGCGGCCGACACTCAAGGGTGAGAGGTCCCGTGGGTTGTATCCACACCGAAGTGAGATTACCCTTGTGGCGTTGCATGCCCGGACCCTAGTCTAATGGGGAGGCGGGATGATGGTGACCACATCTATGGGAAGGTAGAAATCACGCCCCTACACATTTACCGAGGCAATGGTTCTTTAACATCCGTCACTACATAGGCATAGTGAGAGATGGACAGGCCTGTTTCAAGTCATTTGTCTGCCATGACCGCCGAGAGACTTTCCAGCACAGCCTAGCCAGAGCAGGGAGGAACTCAAACGACACCTTACGGCGACGTTTGGAACCACCACTATGCCCCAGCCGGGCCGGGAACCGAACCCACAACCTTACGGCCTGTGAGCGGACGCGCTACCGACTGCGCCACGCCTCCCGACTTGACAGAGTGATCTGGACCAGGTTGTATGTATTAATCCCTACCACCACAAAATGGGTGTTTACCATGGGTCACATTGAAATCGCGGTAATAGAGAGGGTAAATTTGTAACTATTTCTTTTACAAATTCATTCTAAGATGAAATTCCAATGCTAGGTCCTATCAAGTTGTTGTGTATTATCATTACTATACTCAATTCAGACATTAGTTTCTATCAGAATATTATGGTTCTATCATTATCAGCATCCCCTGCCACCTAGTGAGTTAGATTGGAACCAAACATTTAAACACTTGTGTTTAATGTCTAAACCCTTGATATCAATGTGTTTAAATTCTAAACAGCTGAACACTTTTTCTTGAAATGTGTTCAAGTGTTTAGAAAAAAGTGTGTAAGTGCTGATAAGTGTTTATTGTAATGAAAGTGTTTAGCAAAAACAGGTGTTTAGCAGGAAAAGTGTTTGATTGCTAAACACATTTTTTACAATGTACCCTACTTGGCACCCTCCATACACATCACCAAACCAAATACATTGTTTTTCACACAGAGGAATTGGGTAAAGGTGTCAAAGCAGCTAGGTTTAACACCCTGTAGTCTCTGCACAGATAATGGCCAACGTCCAGTTAAATCCTTTAACACGCCATTGTGATTTGAAGCACCTTGACTGCAGTAAATAAACAATACTGTTAGTGTAATTGGACATAGCGGTAGAGATTTAGTGGTGGAAGTGAACGACATCGGCCGTATTTAACTATAACGACATGCATGACTGCTGGTCTATGGCTTCCATAGATTGCCTACCACTTGCACATTCCACCCGGCCATTGAGCCTGATATTACATGTGCATTCCCCATGTTGATACAATAGGCCCAACCAACAGCATGAATTCTATATCTTATCAGGATGCCCAATGCTGTATTCAGCAACAGACGTCGTATTAACGAGGTGTGACCGACACCAGAATTAGCCCTTTGTGAGTGGATTCTATGAAGCGGTTCAGGAGTAGTTCAGCAGCAGCCCGTGTCATTGCCAAGGCGTAGTCTTCCCGCAATAGAGAGTGGGGCTCATCTGGAGAGACTGGAGCTGGACAATGGAGTATGGTGGGCTGCGCAGTGAGCTGCTCTGGGAGCAACTCGTCGCCCCCTATAGGGTGGGAAATAACCGGATTAACATGATGAAGGTGGGGTGGTTAATGAGCACGACGGGCCGCGATATGATATAGTTGATTATCCGACAGCGTGAGGGGAAATAAAGAGCCGCTCTAACACGGCTAGGGTCATGGGTTCCTCCAGCGCATTACCAGCACCGTCTCCGGGAAACGGACAACCCTCCGGGAATGGGAGTCGTGACTCCAACACGGTAGGTCAATTAATACCGACTTCCACTCATACAAGGCCCCTGTCTGCATGTTCTGATTGTGATAAATCTGCTCTGCATAATTATCGACCATTACTGCATTGCGTGGAAATATTTCAATCACTTTAACGAGAAATGTGCTGCTTTTTTACCTCAAGAAAAAGGCCATTGACAGTCATTTATTGCTTTTGGACTATGGACAGTGAGTGATGGAGAAGAAAAATGCTCAGGTATGATTAAAAGACAACACTTGCAATGCATTATTCACATCGGATGCCATTTGCATGCAAACCAATCGATACGTCGCACCTGATCGGGAGGGAATTGGCCTCCGGAGGTGACTCCACCAGGCACTACTTCAATAAAGCCTGAGCAATTGAGTAACTGTTTTGTCTCAGCGACATTGGCGTGCGTAATGGATTCCAGAATCAGTCTAGGAAATGAGAAACGATTACATTGGACAGGAGTCTACTACTTGTGGATGTTCCCCAGTGTGGAGTCATTGGTAATGAATAGCTCAAAAAGATGACGGTATGGAGAAACCCGCGTTCTATAAATTAAATAAAACATTGCCCGATGGAATTTAGGGGCGGGCCTGAGTTCTTTCTAATGATTGTGTTTCCCAGCAACAAATCGCAAGTTATTGCCTCAATGAGAATAACAGACTCTTTCATCCTGACTCTTTTATGTTTCCCAGCCGAATATCTGTAAATTGATATGATTAAGCTTTCAAGACCATTTGGAAAATGCAGAGCAAGAGGGGCGTTGCATTTCCATAATTATCTGATTCATTCGTCCTGTGGGAAAAATAACATGAGCAGAGGTGCTCCAGTCTATCGATCCATGTGCTGGAGGGGAGACGGGCCGTTATCTGATAGCCTATCTGGTCATTACGACACACATTACTTGATTTCTCCCCAATTCCTGTCATCTTTTGCATGAGCGCTCTCTGTTACGACCTACTCCCACTTCCGCCGTTGGTTTAATATTATCGGTGTCAAATTGGCAGTATTTACTTTCCGTTCCGCCGAACAATCAATCACAACAGAGAAAACCACCCCCAGAAATGAAACAAGGAATTCAGGGAGAACCATCAACATTGTGGTTGTATCCTGAAGGCTAGTTCACGCCCTGCTTGAGAACCTGCCCATTGCCGTTAGGACAAGCGGGACTGTTTGTGGGGTCTTAAACAGCAGCTTTAAGAGGACCCAGAGGCAATTTGATGCCTGGGCCAAAGAAAATAAAAGGTGTGTTTCCAGTAACATAGCTCAAAGAGCTAGGGTCGGTAGGTCAGCTTTGTTTTTTTAATTTTTTTTTTTTACATTTGTATAGGAAATGTTAGGGCACATATCAATGGTTGTATCAAATTCTTTGATTTCATTGTAAAATAATGATGGGAAAATGACAAATGTGAGAGAGGGGAAGAACCAGAAAGATCATCAAAAAGTAATGGAAAATTTCTTTAAAATATGAAAAAAAAAATGACAGAAAATTCTTCAAAATCACAAAAAAAAAGTTTTTTTACCCCCGCTTTGCTATAGGGTCGGTCGGGTGACTGGAAACAAACTTTTTTGTTTATTTGGCCCTGCCCCGCATGTTTCCATCATCTGCAGATGCAATCTTTATTTTCAACTGATAGCAGGAACTTGGCGCCCTTGGGATTCTATACCAGTGAGACATCCGGGCACTCGGAAACAACTTCAGTGCTTAGGGTTTGTAGGGTGTGGAGTAAAGGTCGGCCACAATATTCCAAGCATTGGGCTTCAGGCTTTCCCGAACCATTGCACTGACCGATATGCGTGACAAAATTCAATTTCGAAGTCGGTCCCTTTGGTGCAGACGACCGACTGACCCAGGAAAGCACATGGGTTTGACATAGTTGGGCGGGTAATGGTTCTCCCAGTCAATTACTGCAAGGCTGCAGGTGTGTAGGAGAGATGGGGGTGGTAGTGGTGGTGCAGGGATGAAACCTTTCATTGCCGAATTGATCTACAAATTGTCACCGCTCCGTCAGCAGGGCAGAAACAGGAATGAGCAATCTGTACCGGATCTAGGGACCCCTGTCAATAAAACGACCAGAACTGTTGACTTGCTCTAAGATAGTAACAAGTTGGTGGGGGGGGGGGGGGGCTGGTAGAAAAGAAAAGTCATATATGGGCCAAATTTTTGAATATAGTACTTTTGGCATTTTACAGGGTTTTTAGGCTTTACATACCAATAGAGTCAAAAGTTATGCATTAATCTCGTTGTTGTTGGTTTCATTCAAGAGAAAACATCCTAAGCTATATACAGATAGAGAACGAATAATTTATTGTCACAATAATCCTAATCCCTTTCCCCTTACCAATCTGTAATTCTGTGTCGTTTACAGTCAAACAACACAGGAAATCACCCAGATTTTTACCTTCAAATATCTCGTGTCGTGAAAGCTGTTTTCATCTATAGATAGACTCAGGGCTTTACTCAATATAAATTTGAAGTATGGGTGAGATAGGTGATAGGCACGAAGGATAGGTAAATAAAGTCCGATATCTTTCCACACTTGGAGTTAGGTCAACTGGATTTCCTGATATTCCCATCAGAATTCAGGAGGGTCATATGTTGAAGCAAGTGTGAACTTATTACTAAGATTAAGTATTCCGGGATGGGTCCGTAGGGCTTTTCAACCAAGCACGTTCTGACAACTCTCCTATAAATCAAATTCTATTATCCAGGCCCCATTGTCGTTCGTTTCATTGGAAGGTGTGCAAATAATGGTATTTGCCTTTTCACAAGTTTTAGGGTCCTTTTTTTTGGTATTCGCAGCTTAAACTTCAAGTGTGAATTGTTGGTCATGTCAGGATAAATATACTCTACATACACGGGAAACTGATTATAATCTGCTTCTAGTCCGGGGATGTGAGGGTAAAGTGAGGTTTTTGATACGGAAGCCTTGTACTGAATGGTACACTTTACTTCTACATCCCACTTAATCCACAGTCCTTTCTACTCTAGAAACAAGCAATATTCTTTAGCCTACGGAGGCACAATTGTTCTTTAACATCATCTACAAACTTCAGACCTGGGGCACAGAACACACAATTAACTTTCAAATTCCCCATATCCCAACCTCTAGACAACTTCAAAGTCACTAGGGATTGCGTCTTTAAAAAAAATCTCACAAAGTTCGGGCACTCCATAAAACATTGCTTGTTCTGCGTACACTCACTTTGCACACAACATTGTCTTGGTGAACCCCTTTGTCAGGTTCAACCCCTGCCTGCTTTATGATATCGCAGCTTGTTTGTGTAAAGCTTTGCGTCCGTCTAGCGCCCCCAAGGTTCCAGAACCGACCTTCGCCCCAATAAATCCTGACAGGCCTTAGTTTTTACCCCAACCCTTACAGGACCGGTGCCGAGGGAGGCAAATACTGCTTTAGCCGCCAGGGGCAGGCGGGGAAAGGAGGAAATTGGGGTACACGGACGGAGCCTTGGCATTATAGGGGTTAGCTGCAAGGGTTTTGGTGATAAGGATATCGGTCTAGAGGCAGGGTCCCTTTGAATTGGGCTGTATAAATGTTAGAAGGGGTCGCAGCGAATGCAAGGTGCTTCCAGCCGGAAAAAGGTGGATTTGTAAAGGATAACAGAGAATTACATGTTATGGAATACTACCCTTATTCTGAGCCAAATGTCATTGCATGCATATAACAAAAAATAGGCTTTTAGCATAGTGTATTATGGAATGAAATGGATATAACTTTAAAAGAAATTGAAATTTTGAAAGATTTCAAATGTAAAAGCAAACTGTTCATGGTCAAAACTATACCAGTAAATGTAAGAAACATATATACTTAAGGGTAGACTTGTGAAGCTGCCCTGGGGGCATATGTTTCTGTACTGTCAGATCTTGAAAGATTTCAAATGTAAGAGTAAGCTGTCTATGTTCAAAACTATACCAGTAAATGTTAGAAACCTATATATTTAAGGGTAGACTTGTGAAGCTGCCCTTAAAACATATGATTCTATACTGTTAAATGAATGCTTGATGGTATTGATGTGTTATTTCATTGACCAATTTGTAAAAGAAGGTACAAGTAATTCTGAAAAAGTTTCAGGGATTTTCTATATTTGAGGTCCACCCTCTGACTGTACATGTACATTTATTATATAGAGTGCGTACAACTGATAGTAATAGTCTATGATTTCCAAAAATCTTCAAATAGAAATCTCCTCTGTCTCCAAATCACATGTTATCATTTGATTAATTACTAATCAATTTTGATTATATTTTATCTAAAATACTAACAAGGGGGACTCATAACATCAGTTCCACTGAAGTGTCCTCCTAACTTATTTGGCACAGTACAAATGTATAAAACCCTGAGATGTTTGACTTTTCTAATATTGTGATAAAATACATATTTACAGCAATGTACTTACGTAAATACACTTTGTAAAAACTGTGATACACTATTAATTAAATATTTATTGTAATTGTCATTATAAATGTATGGACCAACCCGACAAAATGTCGAAGAGAATTTATGTAATTTCATCACACCTGAACAAATGCCAAATAAAGTTAAATTGTTCCTTAAAAAAAAAAAATGATAACTGCAAGCCGGGGTTTCATGCATGGACAAAGTCTGCTTCGTCCAGCAGGTGCATGGAAGACATGTGGTGTAAATGATGAATACTACTGCTGCTGTAGCACCGGTGAGAAATAAACAGCAGGTAGGTCTTATCGGCTCCCTCCTGTGGGTTGGTTACTCTTTACAAGCATGTTGTACAAGAATAGGCCTTTATACCTTTGAGGCACGTATAAATGTTTGTTCATGGGATCTACGATGCCATCGAATATTCACCGATGGTTGTTAGTCCTTTAATGATTGCTACCTATTCTCATGCTTTGCACCTGCGTTTGCAGTTATACGCGGATATCAAAGTTAAGCTACAGATAGAGTATCCTATTTAGTATAAGGCACATGGGATATTTTAGTAACGTTTTTGCTCTATCAAATAGAACTGCCAATTATTGTCCAAGGTAAATAAGCATAATGGACAAACAAGAAAAATATTAGTAACGCACATTTACATTCTAGGTATTCATTATTGCTTTGATTATAGGTTCCTCCGTTGCATCACAAGACTGTATGTAAATGTCTGCTAACTCTGCAGTGCCACCTTTTTCACACATTTAGAGTATTTGCCTCACTCCAGTGATTTCACTAACAACCACGCACTGCTACAGCTGTCCCCTGTGAATAGTAAATGGATGGCAGGTAGTGAAACGGCTATTACTGGGGATTGGCCAGTTGGTGGTCCTTGTGCAGCCAATCCCCCCGCCACCTTGGACCGGCAGTGGACCCAATCCTCCAGGATATCACCTGTCACTCCAGCCACTTCACGTGTTTGTCCCACGTTAACGTCCACCGTGTGCCCCCCCAGTAACAACGTTCGGCCAGCATCGGCCATGCTGCCCTGGACTGGAGGATATGTGGGATGTATATCAGGGTAAGGTGGGATATTCTGTTGTTTGAACTGAGTATTATAGCGTACAGGGTATGAATGGGTTTGATATAGGTCAAAATGTAATAGAATTAGAGAATAGAATGTTGGTTGGATGAGTATGGGTTAATATTGCTGCGGTGTGGTGGCGTTTGTATATGTGACGGTGAGGCATGGCTTGAGGAATGATGAAGTATGTTATATCCGGTAGACAAGCTAGGTTAAAAGTACGGGAATGGTATTAGGTGGGTTGCAGGAATTCACCATGGAATTCCCTCACTCGAAGTTTTCGCTCCCCTCTAAATTTCTATCCTAAATCTAATACAGGTATTCTAGGTGGAAAAAGTCATGGTTGGGGGGATTCCTGGGGGAAGAATTCCGGATGGGACAGTTTCTGACCATTGGCAGGTAACGGGAATGGTTTGGCATAGTATGGTGTGGGGCCTGGTAGGTCTGGTGAAGGTGGCCCATGTAGATAGGTGTACATTGATGGATATAGGTAAGAGATGGCCAGTATGTAAAAAAGAAGATTGAGCAGGTCGTACAAGTTAGGTGGAGTAGTCTAGGTGTACCCTGTCAGCCGGCACACACTCAGTTCCCTCCTCATAAAGCTGACATGATCCACGCCTCCAGGCAGAGGCTAAGGTAAGACATGGGCGGCGGACGGCAGGGCGGAAAGGGCCAGATCCCTGCTCGACCTTTAATTTGTCACCATGTATACGCGGCCACAGGGTCAGACAGTGTGTGTATGTGCAAGGAAAAGAGCAGGGGCTCAGTCCCCTTACTAGTGGCCTGCTCCATCAGCCGGAGGGGAGGGGAAGTCAGGGCTGAATATTTAATGAAATCACAGTCGGTGGCTCCAATAAAAGCCGCGTGTACAAATCCTGGGGCTGAGCAGCCACCTCTCAGCCAACACCCTTGTAGTTATATTCACTGGATGTAAGTGCCCGCATGTCTATCCTCAGTGATTGCTTGTGGGCGAAAGTAGCGGCTCTCTTTCTGATCAGTAGATATCAAAATACCCTATAGAGTGTCACAATAAGGACACATTTCATCTATGATGTGTACCCCCTTTAATTAGCAAATTCTATTAGAATGGCACCATTA
Source organism: Acholoe squamosa (assembly GCA_949317995.1). Lineage (NCBI taxonomy): Eukaryota > Metazoa > Annelida > Polychaeta > Phyllodocida > Polynoidae > Acholoe > Acholoe squamosa. The sequence goes on along the minus strand of OX439036.1, from coordinate 48,156,493 downwards.
TGTGCCATAACAGTTGGTCCACACTAATGCGACCACTCTAAATTATGAATATATAAGTTGATATAGGTTTTACGAGCTTGTTACATGGCAAGTCAATTCAATTTTGAGGTCTAAGGAAGAAAGGTTAGTCGCAGGCTCGTATATATGTGACCCATCAAGTCCACTGAGTCAATAATGCTTATTGTGTACTGTGAATGAAAGAAGTGAGACTCATTCCTCAGCAGTGGTAGGACTGGTACCTGAGACTAGCCTTCATTTGTATATACTACTCACGTAATGAGGTTTATCAAATACCAATGGAACTTACCTGACACCAGCCTTCATTTGTATATACTACTCACGTAATGAGGTTTATCAAATACCCATGGAACTTACCTGACACCAGCCTTCATTTGTATATACTACTCACGTAATGAGGTTTATCAAATACCCATGGAACTTACCTGACACCAGCCTTCATTTGTATATACTACTCACGTAATGAGGTTTATCAAATACCCATGGAACTTACCTGACACCAGCCTTCATTCGTATATACTACTCACCTAATGCATTTGAGGGGCAGCGGGGTCCCCGAGAAATTTTGGAGTAGGGTGATTTCTCTTTTTATGGGTATACTATGGGTGTGGGTGGTTACTGTTGTGCAGGTAATTTTTCTTAAATAAGTAAACTGTTGCCATGGTAACCAATCCAATTTGGTACCATGTTAACAATTGCGGTTGTGGTACCTAGTTGCAGCACAGGTACAATTCTGTTATCTAATTATCTGCTGTATGTCCATTATGTGCGCCCACATACCCCCTACACCCCTAATTTCACAGTTGTGCCATTTTTGGTACAGAGCTACAAGGGGAAACAGCATGTCAACAATTGACCGGGCAATTGTTGACATTATTACTATTTCTGTAGTGCAGGTGCAATTCTGGTATTTCACTATCTAACGCAGGGGTGTAGGAAAAGGGGGTATGTCTGCCCCCCCCCCCAAAAATTTGCCAAAAATTCATAATACATTCAACAGTTGAGCAACAAGAAGCTAAACTTTGCATCTCAAATTAAATTGATATAATAATGGTATAGGGAAAATGAGATCTTGGTATCAAATCAGATCTAAAATTGATAAAAAATTACTTTTCTATACAAATATTATATAGGTATGTATAGGCACTAGTGCGCTCGGGTCAACAATTCCAGGTGGTCTAGGTGGGGCCCCGGCTGCCCCCCCCCCCCCCGAAATGAAGATTTGCTTCCTACGCCTCTGTAATCTAGAGATTTATCAAATACCCACGGAACTTACATTATGGTATTGCAATTTTTACTAGGGCCAAATAAAAAAAAAATTTGTTTTTCAGTAACCTAACCGACCCTAGCAAAACAGGGGGAAAAAAACTACTTTTTTTGTGATTTTGAAGAATTTTGTCTCATTTTTTCATATTTTAAAGAAATTTCCTTACTTTTTGAGGATTTTACCTGTATCCTTTTCATGTTCTTCCCCTCTCTCATAGTTGCCATTTTCCTGTCATTATTTTACAATGAAATCAAAGAATTTGATACATCCATTGATATGTGCCCTAACATTTTCTATATAAATGTAAAAAAAAATGTAAAAAAAAATCCAACCTACCGACCCTAGCTCTTTGAGCTATGTTACTGGAAACACACCTTTTATTTTTCTTGGCCTAACCCCATCACCGTTTATCTTCACTCCAACTACTAATACGGGATATCTTCCCTATACGGCACATGGCTATTGTATTATTGACCAATGGGAGTCATCCCTGGCATATACTGCGGAGTCGGGGGCTGAAGGTGTTGGTCATAGTGCCGTCGGGGTCTAATGGCGGCCCCCAGCTGATAATGGCTATGTGAGCTATAGCTATGTTCACCCTACACCCAATCCATTTAATCAGACGAATAGCTCCATAACCGTCCGTGTGACATTGGTACCATTGCTGATTATAATCATGATATCATTTGACATGACTTGCCTACACTTCTAGTGTGAGGATTGTCAGTGTTCTCAGTAGGCACCTTAGACACAGAAAACTGTAAGCCGTGAGAAACCATGCAGACGTCACCAACAGTATCAGTTTTGAGAGCGATGATATATACTATCCATCAGTACTTGAAACACTGACCACGCGTGTAATCCATCAGCTATGAGCTACAATTAGATATTTCATTTATCATGAGAGCACGAGGAGAATTTATATTATGACCGAGTATAGTAAATTGTCCATTTTAGCCGGGTAATGCTGTTATATATTATCTATATATCATAGGTGGCGTCACAGTATATGACCCGTAAATTACCAATAAATCACCTGTAACGCCTCCAGGCTCCTGAAGCTTACTTCAAAAGATGCTTCGATTGCACAAAACCGGCTATGATTACCACCCCCTCCCTACCTCCAACCACCTGGCTGTTTGTAGGTAATGACCTACGACTGCTCACTAAGCTCCGTGCTCATGTGCTCATCACATACCGTTAAGTGAGTATCGAAGCGCTGATATTGATACCATAGTCGAAACTCTCAGTACTATTTCAGGGACACCAGTCATAATACATGTATCTTCTACATAAACCTCTAAATGTATGTGCATAATCCTTACCTGCTCCTGGCTGTAAGTACGCCTATGGCGTTGTAGAAAATGCTCCCGTAACCCAAAATAACAAGATATCTATAATCCAAGCACATGCACATACCGTACCACCTTGAAGATGATGTTGGTTAGGGCGGCAGCTGCAACGACTACGTTGATCCAACTCGATGCCGCCTATAATTGTGGATCAACACGGTAAAAGGTACGCCCACGCCCCCCCCCCCCCTCGCGGGCGTACCTTTGACCGTGTTGATCCACATATTTTGAAATTTAGTTACCTTAGCTTTTGTTGATGATGATTAGGCAGAGCATTTACGGCGCGCGGGCGTCATAGCAGATTAAGCCCGGTTGGGTGTCTGGGGGATGTGGCCGCATGCTAAGTGCTTCAGGCCAGCCAATATTTATGATGCAGTCGGTTACCTCGGCAATACGTCAGGCCTTCGTCTCAGCCAAATGCTCGCCTGTAAGTTCAATATCCTAAATGAGTATCGCGTTAGGCGTCCTTATCCTAAATAGATTTCCATCGATCAGTTTTATTAGTGTCTCTTCGCCAGTAGTTCCAGTGCCAGACCTATCACATAAACTCATGATGTAGAGGGTGGCAGAATGTGCAGTGCGAGTCCAGCTCGGGGTAACAGGGAGTGAGTTACTTCAGTAAACTGTAAGGAAAGGGAGATGGAGGGTAGACATAGAATATCGTGAGGGAAACGCTACTGGGACATGTATTGTAAATGTGAATGATAAAGTTATAGAAGAGGCAGAGCACTGGTGTTCTGCAGCATATCTTTTTCATTATTTGTCCCAGGGGATTGGTTATATTCCATAGATACTCATACATTGAGTCGCACCAACCATTGCAGCTGCTTATATCACAGGCTGTGCCATTGCTTGTCTGACGAATTGTGTCTACGTACTGCTTGTGTTTAAATGGTCCTTTTATCATGTCATATAGCCCATTCCAGCAGCAGGATGACTGCCCACAGCTCAGCTATCATCAGAGGAACTAAGGCCACCGTAATGTTTATTTTTACCCCAACCACCCTACGGTCTGCTTTACTGTACATGTAGTACTCCAGCACCCCATCACTCACACTTCTCACCCTTAGTCACATTTATACTGGTCTACCACATACATGAATTAGTGGATAGAAGCGAGTCTGTGTTGGCAATACCTACCCCGTCAGTGCCTTTAGGGGTCTACGGATGGGATCTTAAGGGTAGTGGGGAGATTTGATTTATTCAATTCGAAAAGAGTTCCCTCCCTACAGTGTGCTCATTTCGAGGCTATGCATTTATATTAAAGCTATCAATTTTTGCCTCCTTAGAGGCTCAATTCATGGGCTGCAAATAATGTCATAACCACTTATTCAACCAAGACGATGATGACTATTCACCCAAAGGACCCTGGGATATGAGACAGGATGGCATTCTTCATCATTGTGTCGACACACGCATTTATAAAGTCGTATAGGAAATGGAGAAATATGATATTTTAAAACAAGCACAGCAATGACTGCAATTAAAATATAGTCTGTGTACATACAACAGAGAGGATTCTACAGGAATGAAATTGGATCTCAACTCCACTTCTGCCTCTCAGAAATTTGAGAAACTGATTACAGTAATTGAATTTTGGGCATTCCAAAGGGAATATCATAGGATTGCAGTTGCTGATTGCATGGTCGTGTTAATTTACATTCATCCGCTTTCTGTCTCGTCAGTATAAAGTGCTCTTTCATTTCCTCCCTCTCTTATGACAAGTAGAGGACAATGAAACCTATAGTCAGCTTCAGATGAAGAATTCTTAGCAGCATAGTGAACTAGGATTTAGAATTAACCAATTCCCGACGGATATATCTGTAGCACGGAGGCAGCAAGTGCATGCCACAGAACAACTCAAGCTTAACGTCTTTCTGAGGACGATGCGATCAGAGGAAATCCAAGTAGTCTTTTCCCTAGTCAATTGAAATGCACCACTTGTGTGAAGTGTCCTGAAGTATTCCACTTAGGGTTGTCATTGTCTGTTTGTCTAGTTACAATGTTTGTGATTTCTTGAAGAGTGGGTATTTTAAAAGCATTTGTTCATTATGAAGTGTTGGTAATTAGGGCATGCTTTTGTTACTATAACTCTATATGTTAGAAACAAAAGTATGCCCTTTGGTAGTTGGGGTCGCTGCCATTCACCTCAGTGTTAAATCCTGAATATGTAACATTCTATATCCGTCTTCATCGACCTTTTCTCACTGATATATTGCCTAATCACTGCAATGCTGAATACTAGAGAAATAACCAGTTTCTATGCTGCTTTTATTTTTCATAAAGAGTGCAGAAAAAGTAGTTTAGGGGTTGTTGAAAAGAAGGTTTCACAAGGACATTATTGGTCTTTGTAGCAGACAGACTGGCACCTCAAAACATGCCAGCCAATCAGATGTGCGGTCAGCTGTGACTGGCATCCTAGAATGACCTGTTGATGGCATTTACACTTGGAGACATGCCTTCAGTCTTACTGAACAATGAACCCACAATTAGGCTAAATGTGACAGACCTGTTGATGGTATCAATTCAGCCCGCAAATAGCACAGTGTAGTATTCATCAAAGACCTATCCAAAACTGCTATGCTGAGCAACTGTGACCTAGTGGCTAGGCTGGTATGTGGTGGGTTTTTATGAATTTTCTGGCCTTTTAGATAGGAACCTCACCCACGCAACTGTCACCCGGGCTGGGGTTGAGCCTTATTCATAGGGTTTTGCAAAATATGCATTCTGGGCCAGGTGCGCCTTATAGGATATCAGGTTGGGGTGTGCCTTATACTTAGGTCTCCATATACACTGAGTACTACAGTAGCTCACAAATACCACCTGGAAGAGGAATTCAATCACCCTCTCGGAAATTTCTTCAAAAATCAGCACCATGCCTATATTTGTCAGCAATAAGTCAAAATATGTCAGTAATTACACATTCTACAACATTAAAGCACAAAAGCATGCCCTATTAGTATACAAGGTGTTACTAAACCTACGCTATAGATATAAATTGCTCTATTTTTTTTAATATATGTATTCAATGCAAGGTAGGTTGACATTTTGACAACACTAGTATGACATTGACTTCTATAGTTCACCCATTTCCTATTGGGACTTGGACTTGGTGCATAATACAGTACAAAGAGGATGGGAATGTGTACATTTCCAAATGTTACAATCACACAAAATAATTGTGGCACGCGGGGAGAACTAATGCTTGTTGTAATTCCTCTCGCGATATTGTGTGCCTGACTATAATTCTGGGAAATATAACTGGTAAACAATGTGTTTCAAACATCTGCGAAGGCTTGTCTTACAAGAGGCGCGATGTGTGTGTATAGTGGTCAGACCATGGTGAACACCATTATTAATTGTAAAACAGAAAAAAAATAGAGTAAAGGGTGATATGTAGTAAGGCAGTTACTGCTGAGGTTTGCTACAAAGAATAACCTATACGGTCTGAGGTGTTGGATTAACTCAGACTTGGAGATATGCCTTACTTATCTGGCCACTGTCTCACAATCGGCATCATAACTCAGCCTTCTCAGCCACCCCGCCAAGTGACAGCACAAAAATAGGACGAGCTCCAAACCTGGAGACAGACCGACAAGCAGACAGAACAAAAACTGTACATCCACAAGAACAACACTGCGATCTATTGACACAATATTGACTAGACGGCCAGGCAACGGGGAAGCCATTCTAAGCCACTGCCAATTCGTCTCCAAGCGTCTTAGCCCGGAGAACCGCAGGCAGACCGGGGTGTCCACGGGGAAGGGTTTCATGAAGGTGTTCACGTGGTACACGTCCCAAAACACGTCACTGTAGACGGGGTCAATACGGGGCAGCAGCCACCTGGTGCGCGCGTGTCGCCCCAATGTGCGCTGCACCTCCCCTACACCATCTATTTGTATGAATAATAAGCCGCTGCACAGAGGACCGGTGTCGAGTGCCCATCCCGGCTGCAGCATGCATGCGCGGGAAGAACAGGGCCTGATCTGACTAAAGGTGCAGGAGGAGGGAGAAGAGAGCATAGGATCCCATTGTTGGGGAGCGTCTAATGGTTGCACTCTACACATACAGCCTGGTTTGCATCTCTGTGGTTTGCGATACCCCTCCATCTCCATGGCATTACCTGCCACCTCCACCCAATCCGACCTAACATTGCTCCAGTCCCCTATTCGTGCTGCCCTCCTGTTGCCACAAGAGGAAGGCATAGGAAGACGATGGGAAAGTGTTTACAAGGTCCAATATAAGGCCCCTGAGATGGGAAACCAATCGATATTGACATAAAGTCCAGCATATGGGTGTTCCGGCATAGCATCCGCCAGAGATTTGATGGTCGCAGACATACCAAAACCACAGGAGAGACCCTGACATTCTCATTTGGAGACAGGGCATCATCGATTTGGGGCCTGTAGTATAAATACATCAGCAAATCCACTCTGCTAAAGTATATAGCTAAAGGCTAATGACGGGCAGGTCATGTGGGATATATAGAAGGTACACAAAAGGCACGATTTCAATTCAGTCCATTCCGCAACTAATCATATTTGAGAATCATTTTTCTACACAGTTTTAGAAATATGAAACATTTGGCTTAGTCAGCCTCTACATTTCTCGCATACATATCCACCCAAATAAAATGCATACAAAAGGCTATAGTGGCCAAGGGGCATCAACAGTAGACATACATATATATATATATATATATATATATATATATATATATATATATATATATATATATATATATATATATATGTAAAATAAATTCACAAATTTTCACATTTTCCAATTTATCCACCTATGCGTAACTTCAAGAGTTTTCGGGCCTCACTTTAGCTTTTTGGTATACATAAAGTCATGTATTGTACCAGTCTGGCCACAATATTTGGTATTTCCAGGCCTCTTATTAGTGGTGTTATTCATGTTTCATTGATTACGATCATTAACGTACCCCCTTTTTAGAAGGTTTTACGGCATCTGCGATAAAAACTGACCCCCTAGGAGTTGGATCCTTGAATAAAAATTTTTGATAAGCCAAGATATAGGGCTATCAATAAAATATAATGTTATTAAGAAATACTGAGTTTGTAGATTCTTGATCCAGGCCCCCACTGACCAGTAAAACTTGGAATGACCCATATATATATATATATATATATATATATATATATATATATATATATATATATTTGTAACCAGACGTCTTCTAGACAGTTGGGGTTCCTCCAGGATCAGAACCAAGAACTATAAAGTACTTATCTACTTATCAAGTTGGTTGAAGCAAAATTATCTAAAGGAGCAGTAAATGTTCATAAAACACAGTCCCACTTTAGACTTGCGTTATCAACTAATGATTCATTGCCTGGGGGCAAGTAGAGTACACCTCCTTCATCACCATTATCAGATATAATGTACAACATGAGCCTAGATAGATAACAGTAGCTAGAGCCTCGCAATGATCCTTGAACTGACAAGCAATAGACAGAGCAGCTATACTGATGCGACAACAGAAAAAAAGATACAGAGACTGGTTCTGTAGATTCTCGGGACGACACATATCAAGACAATTAGGAAAAGGAATATTATAGACCCTTTTAACAACAACAAAAATCTACTAACAATTAAAGAAGTAATCTATATAGGGATTGAAGCATTTTATCACCCGGTGTAGAATAGCACCGACGAAATGGTAGAAACGCTGAATGAGACATAGAAACCTAGCAAAGTATCTATATGAATTGGCATAATGGCTAACCTAACAGCATCATCTTATCTGTTCCCAGTGGCGGAATGAAGCCCTATAAAAATTGCTGTGCTATAGGACACCTAGAATTGAATTTACTTAAATTTCATTCTGTGTCAAATTGCATGGACTTATCTACAGGAAACGCGGCTATTATTTTTTTTCTACATTAAAGGTTCCATATAATGGTTGATACTTTGTAGCGTAATAGACTAGTCGCGTTATAACACGCCGCCACTTATGATGCCAGTAGACCATCAATGGATGGACCCATTCTGTGCGCCTTAGAGCCTGAGACAATAAGAGTAGATGGATGGTACTAATTATCTTCTTGGAGTAGCTCTATTGTTAAGATTGAGAGCAACTCACTTTTCATCTGTAACAGTATTCAGACAGAACACTGTAGGTGTGCTCCCTTTAACGCTACCCAGACAAAATGATTTAACCCTGCAGTTACTATACATGATATATCTACAGTACAAGTTTAAATATTATATCATAAGGGACTTCGATAAGTAATACAAATTTGTGATTTCCATAAATTTCCCCTTGGACTGAGGTTACACCATTATCTAGCAACCTGAGTAGAATTTGCAGCATGTGCAATGAAATAACCAATTTCTATTTTGAATTTATCTTATTTCACAACCTCAAGGTAGAGGCAAAGGAAAGTGGTGTACAATACAATAGTTGCAGTTATGGTCACAAAATACAGTACTTGTACATGAGATTTTTTAGCACTATGGTACTGGTGATAAACAATCGCTTTCTTGCTTTCTCTTGACCCTTCTCTGAGATTGATAGGTTCCAGAGAACTTACCCATAACAATATCACAAAAATATAGCTAGGTTTGTTAGGCAACCCGATCTAGAGCACTTAAAAAGGTTTTCCATTTCTTTCTTAACTTGATCTCACTTGTGACTCACTGTTAAGTAATTCCTGCCTTTTAGTATTAAAAAAAGTTACATTCAAAATATAGTGAAACTCATCTCCTACTCCTACTGAGTTGCTCGTACAAAGTGGACAGTATCTTGCTATCCCATTAAATCTACCTGTGTTTATAGGTAAATCATGACAAGAGCAAGGATCCATATAATTTTCTGGCTTTTTGTATGTATATATCACTTGGTAGAGCACATCTTTCGCCACCTTGCATAATTCACTTTAGTGGATACTTTTCTTGCATTTCTATCAATATGGCAGCACATTACAGATTAACTCATACTAATATGATGCAGCACCCTGGAACCTGATGAGGTAGAAGCTGTTCTACAGGTCACAGGGAACTACATCCATTCCCTCTATGTTTTATATAGGGTAACACACAAAAACAGCCGCTTAAAATGTTTGTTGGTAATAATTTCAACTGTAGCACGATTAAATCACCCCTCATACACAATCTGACAGAATGTTGGATAGGCTTAACCCTGAAAATCCTAAATAAGGGAATGATATATGCAGTCAGTGCCATTCCACCCTATTTTGGGCTTATAAATCTCCATTGGCCAGATTAACTTTTGTGTGCCTCATGAAATCCCCAAGCCCTGGCATAATATGAAAACACACCTCCTATTCCATCAACTATTTGGGAACACCTTTTCATAATTTTACCAATATTCTTCTATTCCAATTCTAAACCAATCAGCAGCCAGCACACCCTTCAGTGCAGGCCTGAATACCATATGACTCACAAGAGGGCAGCACTTACTTCCATGTGACCTTAATTGAGCAGGGGGTCTTCAGATTAAACCAAAACTTTTTTTCTATCAAACCTCAGGCTCTGTCCTATCATATCCTGAAGTGAGGTGGCAACAGCCTTTCTCAATGTTATGATATGAGAGGGTACATATGTGCAGCTCACACTAAAATTCCTACTGGTTTTCAGCACTGTTTCCGAGCAGCGACTTTTATTGTCAAGGACTTATGCACTAGACAAGCGTAATCTCTAGAGCTGCCAAACTGCATACATATATTGAATACAGTCACCTGATGATGAAGAGGGCATTGTTTTTGAAAGATATGGTTTGGCATTCCTCAGAAAAAGTCACACCATCATGGAAAATATAATGAAATTGCTGAAAAAATGATGAAAATTAGGCCTATGATTAATCCCACTTTTTTTAGATGATATCTTATCAGGGGAGTATTTCTGTAGCTGTGCTTTTTCTGGCACATGTATTAAAAATATCTATCATCAGCATCATACCAATATCTGCACTCAGGGACAAATTACCACTTGTTGGATAGTTGCTCCATCGGTGAGATTTTGACTGAACACCGCAAACCTGACCGAATTGCTAATTGTCCCTATAGTAGGCCCTAAATGGACATCAGTATTCTGTGCATAAAAACCCCTAGAAAGATTAGTATAAGACTAAAAGCTAATTTTCAGCTGTAAATATCATTCTGTTGGTGGGTTATGTCCAGAAAAAGTGGTGTTCTGGGCAATTTGTAGAAAATACAATATTTTGGAAATTACCCTATCTCTGCAAGCAACATTTTCCAAGTTTTTTTTCTCATTTATACTCCATTTATGTGGCTAATTTAGTCATATTACTACAAACTAGCCCTACTGTAACAGAAAAATGACTGTAAAGTGTGATCTGAAATATGAAGGTAAAATGCCCATTCCTCCTATAATACGTCTCCACTGGGGGGAAGGGGGGGGGCTCTGATGGGACAGCCTTACGGCCACCCACCACTGCAGATATCACTCATCGGGACCGCCAGGCCGGAAAATAAAATCATGCGGTATCAAAGGACCTTTGTAATACAACACTATTGCCGCAAAATCCGGTTTCTGAGTGGAGGACCATACTGAATATGGCAGCGTGCAGAGGTTATGGGGCTGCCTATGAGTGTCTGCACGGTATGAATAATTTAACACTGCAAATGGATAATTCCCCACTCGTGCTAAGGGTGAAAGGGAGATCTAGTATGTATGATATCAAATTTTTTTCTAGGTTGCACAGCTCACAGTTTTTACTCGCTAGTTGCTGTGTGATGATGATACAACATGTCTGTATATAGCACTGTACAATACACATGTATACATACAACCATTCAACCATTCATCCATTCATCCATCCGTCCATCCATCCATCCATCCACACATGTATACATACATCCATCCATCCATCCATCCATCCATACATACATACATACATACATACATACATACATACATACATACATACATACATACATACATACATACATGTATACATACATACATACGTGCATTTATACATGCATGCATGCAGGCACACCGCCCACACGCCTGGTCCCCCTTTTATAACTTATCATAGCTACCTGAAATGGCCAAAACTGTGTTCAGTTCGAGGTGCTAGATAACGTGACAGTCGGTATCCGCTGTGTGGTGCTCTGCCTGCTCTCAATGCCTCTAGCCAGCACACCTGCTGCTCGAGTCGTCAAATATGTGTCGTCTGTGTTTGATGTTGCCCACACTAGAATAGCTCTTGCTGCTACTGCTGCAGTGCATTCAAGCAGTTGGTGCTTACTGTATGCGGCAGAGCAGGCATGCAGCGGGGCATCGTTTCGGTAAGCTGAAGTCTTGTTGATTGCGACGTCTCCCGATGGACAATCATCTTAATCATCGTGATGAAGTGCCACGTGGCATATCCTTGTAGTTAGCAACAAGGTGGGAGACGGGAGGATGCCATCATGAGGCTTGATTCTACTGATAGACCGCACCTTCCAGCACTTCCTATCAGAATATCCACAGTGGCATCAGGCTAGGCACATCTGAGACCAAGAATATAGCAGGGCCTGAACCTTCAACTCGCTGAGTGTGTCAAAAATAAAAGATGGAAACATTAACGATAAATGATCCTCTCCAACCTGTTACCAGATCGCCGTAGGTTGTCGTAGAGCATATTATTCGGATTCACTTGTCTACACTACTCACTCCTATCCCCAGTGGGGTAGCTCGCCCCTGACTCTTGATGTCAACCATTATATACCAATGAAGTTGTAATAATGGTTCACGCAGCTGGCTTGCATTATTGAAAAGATGCATATATGTAACCTTTGGAGGTGAGTTTAGCATGATAATATTTACACACACACACACACACACACACACACACACACATATATATATATATATATATATATATATATATATATATATATATATATATATATATATATATATTGCTAAAACATATGCAAGCTTTCCCAAAGTTAACTTCTTTTTGCCCATGGTTATTATATATATATATATATATATATATATATATATATATATATATATATATATATATATATATATATATATATATATACCTCTTACTATGGTAGCAAGTCACAATTTGAATTTCAATCTCTGACAGACTTCTGGCATGTAACTTCTTGCATACATTATTCAACTTCAGTTCAGTTCTGTGAGATATTCATTTAAAAAAAATAATGTTGTTTTCATATTTTATTGGCAGCACTTTAAGGATACTTTAAGTCAACCATTGGACCCAGATTCAACCACTGGACGTGTGTAATCATTTAAGGTCATTAAGAATTAGATAACTACATACCCACTCAGGCAAAATTTCTTTGCTGCTTAGCTCTCTACCTCAGTATATGCAGCCTATGTTGCTAGGGGATGGTGGCAACTTAGGGTACAGGGTGGTTGATTCATGGTATCAAACAAGACTGACACTTACATATACATATTGCACCTTATGTTGCGTATAAATCATTTTGTGCAATTTATTGTAAACCCATAAATGTTTCAAATGTCGTGAAACAGCTTCAAGGTGATCGATTGATGGTTTCTATAGGAACTATCATTTAAGGTCTATGTTGTAGAGAAGAGTCACTGTGCCGCAGTGATCTTTGCTATTGTCACATACATTTTCCCCTACCTTGTTACTTTCTTCATTTCACTCTGGTTTCTCTGTAGACTGGTGCCCGTCGGTTCTCGCTGGGCGTCTTAACCTAGGAGAACACGTCAGCGGAGCGAAGCGCAGCAGTGTCTGCCGATGAACACAAGGGGCCCAGTGTAGTTTCTCTGCCCCCCAACCACGTCTCCTTCAAAGATGAAAGGGCCCTTTTAGGCCGAATCTATACCAATTAAGCGTCGTCTTCAACATCGATGGTGCTAGATACCCACTGGGAGCTCGCCGCCTTTTAGCAAACCTCACTAAGCCAAAGAGGCATCTTCATCATGCAAATTCGGGCCTTAGGGATGTTATGTTAATCAGTTTTAATCAGGCTTTGGCAGCTGGCGTCCGTTGGGGCTGTAAATATAGTGGAATGCTATAAGGATGCGGTGAGGGTGGTGTTGGGAGTAGTGGACATACATGGCAGTATTGGGATGTGGTGGGTGTGTATAGGGGGCGGACAAGGAGTCTGAAGGACATGTCTTTGGGTGGTCAGGGAGAAAGGCAGAAGGAAGTACAAATGTACAAGAGTTTCGAGAAGGGTGTGGGGGTCTAGTAGAAATATGCCCCGCCCTCACTATAGAGAACAATACACTAGATGAATTGTAACCTGAAATATGTAAGCCAAAGAACGGCCAAAGGGCAGATAAACCACCATCTGCACCATTGTGCGCCTCATACTTAAAGTGCTTGCTCTGACCCTGCATAGGCTGATCTATAATAACTGGATACCACTTAGGCAAGTGCAGTTAAAAGAACTGCTACAGTTACCACCCAACGTTAGACGAGGGTGTGAGAGTAGAGTCTAGTAGAGAGTCCAAGGAGGGTGCAGGGGCCGTGTTGGCACAGTAAGTAGGCATTCTGCCACCAAACCATTATCAGACGGTGGGGAGCGCAGTTGTTACCCCAGAGTCTTCAAGACTGTAACACCGGACTTGGAAGGGGCTGATGGATGAGGGAAGTAGAGTCTGATCACCTCAGTCACCTCCACCCATATCCCCAATACCCCACCCGCATACCCTTCTCCTTCAGTACCATCCAGAACCCTCCCCAACTGGCCCAGTCCAGTCCCACATGGCCTATATGCAGATGTATGACCTGTGGCCCAAAGCCTATCGCTCCCCAATATAGCCAACCCTCCAGATCCATTTACCGATGGCGATAAGGAAGGCCGTGTGAAAAATAACCACTCACTCTCTCACGCTGTTCTGGCTAGAGACTAGACTTTACACACTTCAGTCTGCGCAGCTTGTGCAGCTAAACCATCCTGTATATCCATCTGCCTAGTACTCAGCACCCGCACCCCCTGTCCACATGCAGACATATCAACCCTCCCACGCATCGCCCATCTTTAAAACTGGCTCTCAACCACACTATCTACACCCGTGAATACACACTTAGATCCCACCCCACCTCCAGTCCACTCACCGCCCCTCCTCTTTTAGGAGTAAAGTGGATTAAAGTAGAGAATCGAATCGCGTTACCTAAAACTTGGCCAAGTGAGCTGAGCCCCTGTTAACCACCTCACAAACCATGCATGCCATAGAACTTCTTTACTTTATACGGACTAAGCAGGATTGATTATTAGCCAATCAGATAATCCAAATGATTCACTGCGGCCCTCTCGGGGGCCAACTGGTACCCATCTGATAGGTGTTATCAGTAGAACTCGCTGGTAACAAGGTTCAGCAATGGCAGCGCCCATAGGACAACCTGCTACCTCAGAATACCACGGTTGTCACTTTTCAGAACAACTTTGAGTGCCCAAACTGAGTACTTATATCACAGGATAGAGGCACTGAGAGTTGACACTTGAATATTGACAGTGTTCTTTTTCTATACTGTTCTTATATGTGACAGCACCTATGACATAGCTTTGACAGTGGTTCATACTGAAAAAGCACAGCATTGCCTGGGATCGATCCTGGGACCTTCTGATATAAAGTCCTGCATCTTATCCATTAGGCCACGGGGCTGGACAATAGTGTTGGGTTAGATGAGTCATGTCTGGGACCCTGTGGATACCATATATATATATATATATATATATATATATATATATATATATATATACATATATATATATATATATATATATATATATTTGTATGTCAGTGAATACAGAATGCATTCTGATGCATTCTAATGCATCCTAAAAGTGCAGACTGTTGTAGGAAATGCAATGTGTGATGATTATGCTTACGCGCGTGCCTTTTAGATACTTGATAGAGGCACTTGGCTCCACCTCATGTCTCTTAATATCAGTACCTAAAAGGCACTAGTGCACGCATAATCATCATATATTACATTCATAAGTACAACAGCACTACCCGCCCCTTGCCCCATATAGTGCCTTTCATAGCTGCTGAGACCTGTATGTACATATGAATACGTCCTACATTGGGGCATCACTCAAACCCACCCAAAGTATACTAGTATGCGGAGCTCTTCCCATGTATATATAAAATACTTTCTCCCTTCCCATTCCCCAAGCTGGGCAATCCGGTGCCGAGGGGCAGGCATGTATTCCCCATCGGTCTGAATAAAGCCGATATCGATATCGGCGTGAATGAGGATGGATTGTCCCTGGCAGCTTGGCCCGGGCTAATACCTACGGTCAGGGCCCCAGCTATGAGGTCTTGCATCACGAGACGTTCTATCCCTCCCACTGGTTATCCAAGTAGCCATTTTCCTACCCCCTCCCCTATTCCAAATCCCTCCATCTCTCTATATTCCCAGGAAGGGCAGTAGGGCGAGGGCACTGGGCGCCTCGATTCTGATGATCCCTATTGAGCCCCTTTTACACCCCTCCTACCGAACCAGCGGCACTGCTGTCCATGCATTAGTCCCCTAGTAGTGCACGTATATATGCTACCCCCCCCCCCCCACACACACACACCACACTCTGTACGACTGTATTACCGAATCTTTGAAGGTAGCAGTACAGGGTAAAATAGCAACCTGGGTCGTTTTAAGCATGTTTTCTAAAGGGAATAGTGCGTCACCTGCCTCCGCTCCTCCTCAAGCCCCCACGGTCCTTTGTGTCGGCCTGCCACCTGCTCCACGCCGGGTTACTTCGCCAGTAAAAGGTTACTTTTTAACCAAGGGACCAGGTATGGATTTATGCTTATTCCATGCTTGTAACTCATATTGCCGGTAGGTGGGACGGTTCTTATTTTCATAGTTGAACCGGTAGCACACAGGCCATCGTCAAATGAACACTTGGGAACTGCTGCGTCGTCTTATCAGCAATTGACGAACAGCCTTCTTCGCGGATCCAAACGCCATCAATGGACTTGCGTGTTACCACTTCCTCTAGGGAGGCAACGCGCCAGATATGACGAGATCTCGGGCGGGGCGGCGTGAACGACATCACAAAGTCGTATCAGGAGGGCCCCATGTGTCTTCATATGGCGCTTCAGGCCTCCTACTGTAGGAGCGGATAGCGCGACCAATGCACGGTCAACGCCACGGGCGTAGAACTTGTCTGCTACCAGATTCTTTGTATTGTTCATGGTATAGATCCAGGGTCTGCCACTGACCATGTACCCTCTCTCCCCTGTGGGTAAAAGTAACCCTTCTCCTCTGTGTCAACATGACTGTGGTCCTCAAAGCACATGGCTATGGCTATAACTAGCTGCATAGGTCCCAAGCTGCCAGCTCACCACTGAGGTTACACTGGGGTCCTTGATGGGGGGTCCCAATGTCAT
The DNA here is from genome assembly GCA_949317995.1 of Acholoe squamosa. Taxonomy (NCBI): domain Eukaryota; kingdom Metazoa; phylum Annelida; class Polychaeta; order Phyllodocida; family Polynoidae; genus Acholoe; species Acholoe squamosa. Next base: position 48,139,504 of record OX439036.1, on the reverse strand, counting down.
ACATAGGATTTTAAGAAATGCACATGTCCCATATCAAGAGCAATTCCCAGTGTCACCTGCATAGCTAATCCAAAAAGAGTACCAGTATGATGATGTGGATTCCCTTTTTTGTCTAGATCATGGCCCTATCCAGTTAAGTACCTATTTTCATTTTGAATTCAGTACTCTATTTTTTGAGTAAACTTATTCTGACAAAATCTGTAATACATCTGCTACCATAAAGGCAGGCATTCATCTTAAGGGCCACATCCACCAAGACTTATGAGATAAAGATGGCATAAGAAAGTTAACTTTTGGCCGACTTTTGAAACAACTTTTACCCAAAAGTTGGCAGTGGAATCACTTTTCATCAGTTGACTTGCACCCAAAAGATAGTTTTTACTAGACGTTTGGCCCAAAGACTGAATCCACTGACCAGTTTCCTGTAAGTCAGTCAATTGACTGCTGAATGTGAGGTCAGTGGAAGCTGTTTTTTCCCATAAGTGGGTAACTTTTGTCCCATATACTGACTGATGGCTGCCTTTTGAAATATCAAACTATGTCTGCTCATAAGGCTGCTCATAACTCCCACTTCCCCTCTTTGTCACCAGTCCCCTGGCCTCCTTCCACTGACCCCTTTCGTCCCCCTCTCCTGTCCATTAGCTCTTGCAACACTCTTAGACAGCTTTAATTGATAGATAGATATAATCACTTATAAGGCGTATTGTTATGAACGCCGGGTGAGAAAGAGTTGATGAGTACTAGATACCACCACTAGGTGGAGTATCAATTTACCTGTCAGTCTTATTACCTGCAATTTATCAATTACTGATAATTGATAGATAAATATAATAACTTAGTCACTGTTAGTCACTAGTTTTCAATTTAATTGTGTCCATGCCTAGTCATGCTATTGAATGAAAATTTTTATGTGCTAGGAATTAGTCATTAGGCCGTTTTATTCTAATAACTTGGATTACATATCCCTCAACATGATTTTTGGCAAATTAAAGAAAATATTTCTGACCTTCCGTTTTTTGCCTTCCAAATGGTTAAAATTTTTCTATATTCCTTTGCTTGATATAAGAAATGTTCAAAAATTAGATTTCCATGCCACTTTTTTTACTGGTGCAGATAAGTGTAAAAACTCTGTAATCCAAGTTATCATAATTACATGGCCTCCGTGTAAAAGGTTTGTAACCAAGTTTTAAATGGGTTGTAACTAGGTTTTAACAGTATGGTAAGCCAATTGTGACAGGGTTGTACCAGGATTGTACCCAGGTTGTTACCCTCAATCTCTACCCACCATTGTATGACTATGGACTATGGAGACCGTGGTACAAACATGGTAGGACCCTCATAATACCCTGGTATGACCATGGTGAAACCTGGTATGACTAGAGTAAGACACTGGTATAACCATGAAAGAACCCTGGTACAACCCTGGTATGACCATGGTACAACCCTTGTATAACTAGAGTAAGCCCCTGGTATGACCATGATACAACCATGGTATGACTCTAGTATGGCCATGTTACAACCCTTGTATAACTAGAATAAGACCCTGGTATGACAATAGTACAATCTGATATGACTAGAGTTAGACTCTAGTATGACCATGATACAACCATGGTATGACTCTGGTATGCCCATGATACAACCCTTGTAAAACTAGAGTAAGACCCTGGTATGACCATGGTACAACAATGGCATGACTCAGGTATGGCCATGGTACCACTGTGGTATGACCTCAGTATGACACCAAAGTTATACCATGGTACAACCCTGGTATGACCATGGTATACAACCATGGTACAACTTTGGTACTACCATGGTACAATCACAGTAAAACCCTACAATGACCATGGTAATACTGGAAATAAAACTGATATGACCATGATACAACTGAGAAAACTGTGGTATGACCTCAGTATGACACTTGTACAACCAAGGTACCCTGGTATAACACCCGTTCTAAGCATAGTATAACCCATATAAGACCATTGAATGACCCATTTATGCCCACAGTGGAACCAAGAAATGACTGCAGTGCATGGCACAACCCTGGTACGACTCTAGCAAGTCTTTGGCAAATCATAGCTAGGTTGCAACCAAGTGATAGACCCAGCATAGGCAAGTTGTAGCCAAGTCATAATTCATAATCAAATCATAGCTAAGTCATTGACAAGTCATATCATACACCTTGTAACTATCCTTAATCACAGTGATTTGGTTCACCCCGTCCTACTACTGCTGCCTTGGTATGGATGGTCTGTACAAATCTAATATGGACCTAGTTAGGGAACAAAGTATAGGACATGATCCTGATTGTGCTCTAGACTGTCTAGATATGTTTTGAGGCTTATAAGGCCACAGTGTAGTCACGGTCATGCCCTGTTCACATAACTACTCATTATCCTACTACATAACTACTTCTACAAGTATGAGTATAATAATTTATACATTCACTGTTAGTTGTAAAATACAAGGTTAATTAGGCCAGACAAATTCTATTTTAAATGATGTGAAATGAATCACTGCCAACCATTTATGATTAGGTACACAATCAAAGCAGACAATACCCAATCAAAGCAGCCAGGTGACCAATTAGTGTTCCCAGGCATCAGTTGCTTGCCTTGAGGTCTATGAAGTAGAACAAACCAATGTCAAACTGTATCTAATTGTTTCCTCCAGGACAGCATGCAGTTTAAAAAGCTTTTTTATAATGTTTTGTTCAAACTTTTGGCTAACATTTGGCCAACTTTTGGTCAATTTTTGGCCAACTTTTGATCAACTTTTGGCCAACTTTTGGTCAACTTTTGGCCCAAAGTTGCCAAACGTTGGCCATAAGTCAGCAGAAAACAGACTTTTGGTAAGTCTTGGTGGATTTGGCTCTTTATATACCCCAAAAACTTCTTTTGGTGACCTCTCTATGTATAAAAAAGACACCTCCCCTTTCCTTTATACCCCCTAATAAAATAAGTAATATACCCTATTTTTTGTCACTAAGTCCCATTTCACATGTCGAATTAAAAAAATGGCCCTGCCACATGTCACTAACATAGCCATGTCCTATGCTAATTTTAAGAAATGGCCATGTCAACATGTCGATTTTAGTGGTGTAGGGCCACAACACTAGCCTGGCAGACACTGGCAGTAGTCTATAGGAGTCAAGGCTGGGTGCAGTGTTGGAAATTGGTTTAGAATAAACAGAAGCTGTAAAATCATATAAGCCTTACAAATAATTCCCATAAATCAGAATACTTGCATATAAAAATTTCTGATATATTTTAGAGACTGGAAGATTTTATTCATGAGACAAGGCAGAAAATAATTTACTAGAGTTCTGATAGATGGCAGCAATAGGAAAATGACTAGTGTCACACACTGGGCTCACTACACCGCTTGGCGATTGTACTGACTTAGTTCTTGCGCGTGGTCAACTGACTTCCGCTGTCGGCTCTGCGTCATTACAAAGTACGACCTCGTGGTTCCGGCCGACACGAGGAGCGTTATGATCGCAGCGCCTTAAACGACAGAGATAAGTGAGGGATGGGACCAGGGGTATCAGGAGCCGGGTGGCGCCTGTGATGTGATAGGGGCGCTAACAACAACGGCTATTGGCAAGGGGGAGGGGGCGCCCGCTGGTCACCGTGCGAATAAAGCGTTCACGATATATACGGAGGTAGCGGATTGTCCTACGGGCGCAGCCATTGCTGAAGCTGATTATCAGCGGTTATCTCTGATAACAGCTATAAGCTGGGTACCAACTGCCCCCCGAGAGGACCGCAGTGAATGGTTAGGAATATTTCATTGACTGATAAGCAAAGCAGCTAAGTCGGTATATGAGGATGTTATAACCTGCCCACCCACAGCCGCCCCTGTAGCTGCATAAGTTAACGGTCTGTTAGACTTACACACGCTCACTCTATGGGGGCAGCCCTTATATGGCCGGGGTGCCACCACCACGAGGCGCCCCAGGCAGCCTACGACAAACAGGAAGCACATGGTGCTGTGCGCCATAGGAGTATGATTTATTATGTGCTGAGCAGTCAGGCAGATAACAAAAGGCATCGGTCGCCACCCCTGTACCTACATTCTCAAAATGTCTGTCTATCGAGTGCGAGCTCGAGTTATGCATGGATAACAGAACCATGCCCTACATCGTGGGCCTTGTATAGGTACGGTTCACCTATCTTGGCTGACTCCTGAGACCCCTTATGTTTAATGACCATTGAAATAGATGGGGCCAACAACACACAGAGAGATGCATTAATCTCCACCACCATTCCGCCTAACCCAACAATCGCAGATATAAATATGGAACCCCAATTCAAGATATGCCATTCTGACCCATGTTGGTCATGATATACCACTGAGAGTGTTGTTCAGACTCATGAGGGTGCTGTCTCTGGTCGGTCTCTGGGGGTACAACTAGATGGGAGGGGGGGGGGACTTGTGATGGATAGCCAACAAGTTTACTGCGCCCAAGGTGATATATCGAATCCATACTATTTGTTTTCAAATCTTGAGAAGGGAAAAGTCAACCAATAATGTCAGCTTCCGGCTGCCACAGGGCGCCCATATATCAGCAATATGTCATTTCAAACCAAAAGAAACCCTGAGCGAATACTATTATAGAGATAAGCAGCACACAGACAACATCTAGTTATATCATTGTATAGATAAAACAAGAGTGTTTTATCACACAGCCCTAAAATTGGTTTGATTATCATGATTGAATTATTTATATGCTTTCATTCAGTATCAAGTAAATATGTGTATTGTGAGACTTGAGTACTGTTATCTGTACGGTGCTTACAGGGCTAAACAGATAGGCTATAGAGGACCTTTATTATACATGAGTGTGATGCAATGTTTGTGTGATTACTTACAGGCATAAATTGCTTGGCCTAGGTAGTAAAACTACAATATTTGCCCCATCAAATCGAATCCTTCTGGGTAATTACTGCCAAGATCCCCCCTTAGTCCTGGTAAATAGCACTGCAGCTGAGGGCACCACCCCAATATTACAATAGCCGGCGTGGAGCCGGTCCTGTCATCATCCTCCACATTCTAGTTTTATGTGACGCCGTACCGGACATTTCCACACGACCACACGACCTGCGCTGCGCGACGCCCTTAGCGCCTGAGTCTCCGTTATTCACATTGCCGGGCCTCCCTCACTCCTATAGCTTACAGATACCGGTGGTGGCAGTGGCCCGGGTGCTGAATACATTACCACAAGTTATCCACGCCGGGAAAGGTCATCGGGCCGGCTGGGTGTATGGCCTTGGTAGACCAGGGTGTCTGGTATGGCCTCTGGCCGCACCTGTCACTCAGTCCTGCCGGATAGCGAAAGGAAATGTGACTGGGTGGGGCAAGGGGGTCGGACATAATTCATGGCCGTATTAATGAGATATGGCCACTAGAGGGCAGCAGCAGAGAAGTATTTGATGACGGTATGGTGGGCGGACAGAGACATCAGGACGTCGCGTTTAGGTTGCGTAGTAGACAAGTGTGTTGAAACCCCTACCAGAGGGTATTGGGTCCACGCTGCCTATCGCCATATCCTATCTGCATGTGGAAGTGCATGAATGAGGTGTGTTTGGAGTAGGCATAGGGCAGGTGAGGCGTCAGTACGCCTTGCTCATCAACTTGGAGAAATCGTAGTGGACATAGGTTCTCAGGTGGCTGCTTGGGGAGTGTCTTCATATAAAGCAGGGGTATATGATATAGTGATGGAAGCTGCTGAAGGATGGCTGGGCTGTGGGAATACGACACCATAGGGGCGGTTTCACACCTCCTCCCCTCGCCTCCCGTGGGGGAGAGGCTCAAGAAGAGGACTGGGTGATGGATCGGTGCAATCCCCTCAGTAATTATTTACCTCCGTAAACGACGTGGCCCCTCTCCTCAACTATACACCCGTCAGTCCTGCCCCATCACCAGAGTAGATATATGCTTCATACCCAGATAATCAGCTATTTTTAAAGCTCCCGCTCTAATCTTATCAGTATCAATTTCCCTATCAAATATATTGAAGTTACTTCATTCCCGGCGTTCAGATTTATCTAGTCATCGTCGTTCCCTTATCCCTTCTCCGACCAGAGCTTTGGGTCTTTTATCGGCCCTGTGTTTCTCTAATAATGCCCACTATCAAGCCATCCCCTCCAGCCAAAGGCTCATCTCCTCTCGGTGCTACTCACCCAAACAGCAATATACCCCGTTCCTGGTCGTGTATCTCCTAAACCAAATCCCACTCACTCCATCTTCCATCCTCTCACTACGCCAAGCAATTCCCCAATGTTGGTAAACATTTGGTTTGGGGCTGACAAGATGGGGTTTTATCTCCATCATGAAAGTACAATATCAAAGGCGACCTACATAGGTTGGAGCCGCGTGTACACTTGTGTAGACTCCTATATGTCTCAGGGTGTCCTTTCATGTAGAGCCTCCATTAATCAGTCTATGGAATCAGCCGGGTCCCTATTGCCTGTAGCCGTGTGATATTAGTATGGCCGCCTCCCTTAATGACTGTCTAGGTGGGCCGGTCGGGACGGCCGCAGGGACATGCGTTATACTGATACCCTGTTCTTGACGTCGGCCCAGGTCGCCGCTTTGTTTGAGTGTGTGTTACCTCGGGTAATATCTTAGATCCTTTTAACTCATGTGCCGCCAGCAAACTAAAGGGCCGCTCATCACGCGGTATGAGTCCATCAAATTCCACCCTACGCCAAAGTGACTTTTCTGTATACTACTCACTATTCACTGGGCCTGGCTCAGGGTCCACTTTCAATTTACTACTCACAACTTAGCCTGTATTGAATAGCTCTTTTTATGTACTCCTCACACCGATCTAATATGCTAAATACGGTCAAGCTTTCGCAAAATATCAAAATATCCAGTTCTACAAGGTGTACATCAGCATTGGTCACTTACTTAGTTCTTTCACAATATTTTCTAAATATTCAACAAATACGAGTTCTAAAATTTGCTAATGCCACTATATCATTATGTAGGCAATTACCAAACTGTGTTACACGTTCGATGGATTAGTAATTACCCGTTGTATCATCATGGTAGCGAACTACATTGCTATCACCGTGGCGCTCAATTCCCATAGGTGAACATTGGAATCAATGGAACAAATCTGCAACAGAATAGCGGCTCATACCGAATTGTCCCGTTTAAAGGCTGGGGTGCCAGTCTCGAGTAAGCGCTGGGGAAAGGGAGTACTGAAATCAATATCAAGCAATATAAATACCATCTAAAGGTCCTAAGTGTGGGCTGTGGGTATAGAGGAGTATTGAAATCTATGAGAGCTATATAGACTGCTAAACAGGCCACCACAGTAGTTCTAGCACAAAGATATAAAAGAGTGCCACATATTCGACAGAAATTTAATGAGGAATCCAAAGCAAAGGAGGAATTGGTACACACCCTTTACACCCCGTCTATAAGCGGTCTGTAACGGCTGTCTAAAAGGCTGTAATCTGAACTGTCATGCCCTGGAGGAGGCGGCTTAGTGTTAATGCTGGCCTCCCTCTATTTAGGCCGAGTACCGACTGTCAGTAGACCATTTCTATTACCGTAGTAGAGAATATAGGCCCACCTGTTTGCTATGACATCCTCTTATTTTCGGTAATATACCAATCCCATTTCCCCTTTGGCAAGATCGAAATGACCATCTACATGGTCTTGCTCCCAGTGTTGTTGGTAGATGTACATGTATTTAAAATCTGTAGTTTTTTTTATCATCCACTAACATATGAGCTTGCCTAGTCTAGTAGCTCTGATGTATCATGGAATAACATTTGTTAATGTGTTATGAAATCTACAAGTAGACGCACATAAATGTGATTTTTTAACTGTTATTATAAGTCAGTCTTTATATAAACTAGACCAGCCGACTACCCCCCACCCTTACTCACGCATCTTGCACTAACCTGCAATCACACAGGAAACACCCGCAGGCTTATGGGTAAAAACATGGGGTGCACTGCGCCTGCGTATTAGGCTGACGGATGTACTTCCTGAAACTAGTTTTACAGAAAAGGACGCTGAGTCGGTCTCTTCCCTTGGGTGATGGACGTGCCGTCGTCGGGGCCTTCCGTCCCAGCCAGACGCATGGTTTTATTCCTTCGTCTTCTCCCTCCCCCTTCCCTGCTAGAAGAGTTCTTAAAGTGTGACATTAAATAGAAGGAGGCCTTGGGCTCATCTTCAAACACGTATACATTATCATGAAGGTCAGGGAAATCATCATCACCCACTTGACATTGTTTGAATATATAAGTAGAAGGATTGATAGATTCGGACTATTCGCTAGTCCACCAAAGTTAGCAATTGCTCTGCCGTGAACATAATGTGAACATGCATCGCCAATGGGTGCACCCTGAATACTTGAATCTTACTGTCACTGTCAAACCAGTGCGGTTATTTACCGCTAATGCACGATGGTATTCCACGGGGAAAAAAACACACTCAAAAGACGAAATCGTGGTGTAACCCATTATATGTACATGTTTATACTAGCTACATTCACAACGGCCTCTACATGAGGATATTAATGGTCACCAGACTCCTGACCTTGCAACAAAGGTATTGACCTTCAACCTTGGACTGCCCCTGCCTAACCCTTCCTGCCCCCACCTACCTTCACACACGACCAGTACTGTGCCATCCTCCACAGCCGCCGAATCTGATTTCAATCGGTCCCATTCAGCTTGTTCCATGGTATGGTGGCTTGCGGCGGCTATTTGCATCCCGTGCCGGCCCTTTCCGTCTATTATATCACCCAACTTCCGGGAGGATGCACGGAACGGCCCCAACGTCTCGCCTGGAGGAAATACGATACAGACACCGGCAATTGCGTCTGGGGTGTCCCGTGTCTAGGCCGAAGGAATACAGGGGGTTTTCTTTTAGTAAAAAAAGAAGGGAAAGTGGGAGATTGTAATACAAATAGGGAGATCAGCATCATCGGAGATGCAGTTTGTCTCGAATCCGTTATGCAATTGAGGGGAGCGGGGACTCAACTAAATGACAGGAAAGGCCAAAGAACCCATAGTAGTCCAGTCATTCTATGGATATACCCACCACAAATTGCAACAGAATTTATTGTGATACCATTTGATTCAGAAATGTGTGTAGAATAACATATCCAAAATCTACAAAAATCTGGAAGAGTGCCTAATTAGCATAAGTTCTATGACTGGACCCTTGAGCCTAAAGAGTACTTTGGGCCACTCTAAAGCCAAAGATACTGTGTTCATTATGGTACCATAGGAATCAGAAATGTGCGCAGAATAACATATCAATAATGTAGATAAATCTAATTAGTGGAAAGGTACCTAATTAGCATTCGTTAGTACATAAATATCCACTGAAACATGTCTCATTTGGTTATAACTTTGGCTCAAATTTACATTTTGGGCAACTTTAAAAAGCTAGGATGCACTTTCCCGGGTTGACAAGCCTTCTATCCAAGAATTATTCAAATAAATGAGGTTCCTTATTTGCATATTTGCTAAATAAGTGCAAATCTATGATAATTTTGGTAATGCATTAAGCTGTTGTTTTTTTTGGATTTCATGAAATGCATGAATACCTGGATCATTTTCCGAAATACAACCTACTGATGTCAGAAGAATGATATCCTATAGTTGTTAGGAATCCTAATAAGATGAAGCTTGTGTACCTAATTTGTATTTATAACTTCATTAATGCTAAGAAGGCTCTATAGATATGTCAGAAACATAAACCTTTGACTGGATTCTTGAGTCTGAATGGTATTTTGGGTCACTCTAAGCCAAAGATACTGTGGTACCATAGGGATCAGGAATGTGTGAAGGAAAACATATAAAAAATGTAGAAAGATTTAATTATAGTAGAAAGGTACCTAATTATCATAAATCCCCTATCATAACCCCAGGCATAAGCTGGGAGTAGACTTAAACGTTATAAGCCGATTTTGGGGCCCAATTTAAACTCTTTTCATTTTCATTGTAATAAGCTGCAGGCATAAGCCATGGGTAGACTTTTGAAATATACCAGATGCCAAAAGTAACAAAAGAAGATCCGCTTATGGCCGGGGCTTTTACAGAAGCAGAGGTACGTTTGCACCTCAATATCCAACATAACATGTCTAATTTGGCCACATTTTTGATCACTTTCAAAATATAAGGTGCACTTCTCCTGATGCACAAGCTTTCTGCAAAGACTTTTCTTATTCTAATTAGGATGTTTCCTTATTTGCATATTCACTTTAGAAGCATAAATTTATAATTATATATTATATCAATATTGCAAGGAACTGGGACACGTAGCGCGAGAAAGTCGTTTCCCGTCGTGGGTTGAAATGTACATGCCAAACACTGTTCCCAGCCAACGCAGTGTCAAAGTCTCGGCCCAAATCATGGGTGCTGTTGTTTCCCTCAATCATCAACAAAGCAACTGTGTCAGGCTGATAACTTTCTATGCGAACTGTGCCACCATGGCTGCGCAAACACATAAACCAGATTCCTTGCTATAGATTGCAACGTGGTTCTCTTTAGAATCTTGAAGATTCTCATTTTATTAGCTGTAAAGTTATTCTAATGGTTTATATTCACTAACTTTTATAGGCCTACTAGTTAATTTAGAAATGATGAATATCTTGAAAAATGTATGATTCATATGTAGGATCTTGCCATAAGTTCACCGATTTGGTGAATATCAATGGGTTTAGATTCATGGAAAATGACATTGATGCCCTTCTGGCTATTTGGCACATGATTAAAACAAACATGGGAAACATAGATCTGCTTTCTGCTCCACAGCATGAAATTTGTGAGAAGTACAAGTTTGAAATTTATGGCCTTGTGTGCTTACACAGCAATATATAAGAATCGGCTACCAATATTCTGAGTTAGATGGTTTATTCTGCTGCAGCTATGGCATTCACGGGTCTCTAGTTGCATCATAATAAGGGCTAAGTACCAATGCTTATATCTTATGTCAGCAAGGATGTCTTTCCTCAGGCCATGAGGAAACTCACTTATGGTGTCACCACTCTAAATCGGACCACTTTCGGACCTTTCAATAGTCCCAGAATATTTTTTGTTCAAAACATAAAAAGTTTAGGGAGGTGAAGGGGTCCTGATGTGTATTCATGCACTGATCAGGCCTCACTTTGCCAAAATGACTACCCGGTTACCATGGCAATTTGCGCGAAATCTAGCCTGACCATGTTTATATCGACTTTCTTATTTTTTTTCTCCATTTCATATGCTGTATGGTGTACGTTGCTTAGCACTGTGAGAATTTTAAGTATTTTTAATATCAGATCAAAGGCTGAAGACCTGTGATCTTTTGGATGTCCATAAGGCTTTTGGCAGGGGGTGACACCTTATGTGAATAATTCTTGGATAGAAGACTTGTCAATCCTGGAAAGTGCATCCTAGCTTTTTAAATAGGCCCAAAGTGTGAATTTAAGCCATATTTATAACCAAATGAGAATGTTTCAGTGGATATTTGGGTACTAATAATTTTATGCTAATTATGTATGTTTCCACTAATTAGATTTATCTACATTTTTGATATGTTATTCTGCACACATTTCTGATTCCTATGGTACCATAATGAACACAGTATCTTTGGCTTTAGAGTGGCCCAAAGTACTCTTTAGGCACAAGGGTCCAGTCAAAGCTGTACGTCTATATATCTATAGAACCTTCTGAGTGCTAATGAAGTTTGGCAAATTAAGTACAGTAGTCTTATCTCATTAGGATTCTTAAGAACCTCAGGGTATATTTCTAGGGATATCAGTATGTATTTTGGTAAAATGATTCAGGCTTACATGCATTTCATGAAATCCAAAGAAATAACAGCTTAATCATTACCGAATTTATCATAAATTTGATTTATTAAGCAAATATGCAAATGAGGAAACTCACTTGTGTGAAAAATTCTTGGATAGAAGGCTTGCCAATCCTGTACAGTGCATCCTAGCTTTTTAATGTGGCCCAAAATGTGAATTTTAGCCAAAGTTATGACCAAAGCAGACTTGTTCCAATGGATACTGAGATGCTCTTACACCAATCAGATTTTTGCAGATTTGGGATATGTTATTCTACACATTTCTGAATCAAATGGATTGACTGGATTATAGCCTCTGATGTATGCATGACGTACAGCATGTGAGATCTCCATTAATGGGTGCAGCACAAGAGATGCTAATATAAGCGAGTCTGTTCGTTTGAAGTATGATAAAGGAACTTAAGGGCAGGCGAACTGCTTCTGGGACTGTGGCTTTATTGACAATTACTGAATCAGGTAAGGTATTCGCAAATGATATGGGGCATTTCTTCTCAAACAACTGATAGGTATCAAAGATACACACGTTTGTCAAGTGCTAGTTTCATGACATGTGAGGTGTCGATCCCTGATCGACACCGACTGTAAATTTATGCATGACCAGGTTCAATAGCCTTGATTTGCAGGGTAACTGGAAGACGAGAACAAGGGAACCGACTAACAACACACTGCCTGTCTGTTGTTTGCCCGACCTCCGCCTTATACCCCCATCAAACAGACAATACGGACCTTTCCATTGACTCCGTCCGTATGTAGAGCCGGTATGTGCACTCCCCTCCCCCTTCTTCGCCTCCTTTACCCCCCCCCCCCCCACGTGGTGGTCGCCAATCTTACCTCTTTACTGGGTCAGCGGAAGTGCCGACCCTGTCACCACTCACACTATCTACTGTCAACCTTCGGCAATCTCCCTACTGGTATTGTGCACGAGCCCCCGCCCCTTGTTCCCATATACGCCGTGAGAGGGCACCACTTGTGTCGGATCACGTGATCAGGGACCGGGGGCAGGAGACTTCCGAAATAATTACTCCCCCCCCCCCAGGTAGCTCAACGAGCATGCAGAGCAGCACTAAGCGAGCGTCGCCAAACGTCATTCTTCGACAGGTTTATATCATCTAGTTTGTTGTGCTTCCGTTTCCTCTTGGTTGATAATTACCAGTCACGATAGCCTATCCTACCAAGTTGTTCATTCTCTATCTACTTTTGGATATCACCCCCATAAAGCAGGATTTGCACGCAAATCCCATATATATTAACGGAAATCCAGGGATGAAAGGGTTAAATCTTGGAATAATAGTTTGATCTTACACAGTACAGCTTTTTGATTGCGGAGCATCGAAGGGGCTTGAAGCAATTTTTCAGGTGCCTCATGCAGTTGTCTCCTGTTCCGAATTTGAGGTGTTGTACAGGCTCTGAATCCTTCTTCTTCTCTTTATGTGTGCATCATCAGTTCTTACCACTCTGACTGCAACCACAGAGAAATAAATACACGGTTAATATAGCCAGGGTTGTTTTACAGCACATTTTGCTGGCAACTTTGGTTCTAGTACATCTTGCAGTAGTTCTACAGAAGGTGAGTCACTGTAATTTTACAGCACAGTCCAAAGTAATCATACAGTAACAACCACTGTGATAAAACAAGATCATTCACATTTACAGAAACATATTCTGTAAATAAACAGCAAAATATATATTATAAAATTACAGAAAAAAAATATCTTGTAAATTAACAGCAATATTTTCTGTGAATGAACAGCAAGTTTTACTGTGAATAAACAGCAAAATATACTGTAAATTTACATAAACATTTGCTGGTAATTGAGGTCCCAGAAACGATTGCTGTACATTAACAAAAACTAGAAGTGAAGAATTACAGCAAGAGGTTCTGTTTTTCTACAGCAAATGTATTGTATATATAGGTATGCTACAAAGAACACTGCTATGTGTATACTTTATCATTGAGGCCAGTTCATGGGGATCATCCCCATAATATCATTTATGAGTGCACTCTATGCATGCATTGATCAATACTATTAACCATGCATGCCTAATGAAGACAAGAATTTCCCCAATCCCAATGAAGTGTCATTTTTGAGGCCCTATTGAGGGTGAGAGAGGTAGAGAACCATCTCATACAAACCACTTCATGATAATTCAGTTTTAGCACTGAAATAACCTAAAGGCAGGTAGGCCTGTTAGCTTCAACCTCAGAGTCCAGACACTTATATATCAGATTAAGACACAGTTATTGTGTCATCTATGCATATCATTGGTTGTTCCTAATTTCTTCTCAGATGACCTGGTACCTTATCATTTGTGCACAATGCTAGATTGAACCTATTAAGGTTATTACCATGTTGTAATTCATTCATAAACCCTCAGGGAAAATAATGGATTGAGGTGTGTGCTACATTGTATAAGAATTTAAATACTGAACAGATGGTATACTGCTGCTCTTCAGTTGGGGACACTAAAGGTAAGGCTATTTAGGTAAATCCTTATTAGGGCCATTATATGTACTCCATACTGCAATTCTGTGACAGGATGACTGGCTAGCCTTGGGAATGTGTATGTAAGAGTAATTATACAGGGTCACTTACTGTACAAATGTATCTACAGCTGCAAAGCTGTGGTGATACAGTAAGAGTCACTGCATTTGAGAGTACTGCCCTTTCCTCTGTGAATTTACAGAAGACGTTTCTCTTATATTACACAAATTCCTCACAGTGTAGATTAGGGCCTCTGTCACTGATATTTCGTAGGATTTTGATGGCATGCACAATCAACGGTGCACCACCAGCTTTTTTTTCTTTTGAATAAGGCCAAAAGATAAAGGTGTTTCCAGTAACATGACTTGATAAGGTAGGGCCAAATAAAAAAAAATGGTTTGTTTCCAGTAACCCGTCCGACCCTAGGAAAACAGGGACAAACATTTTTTTTGTGATTTTGAAGAATTTTGTCTCATTCTTTCATATTTTTGAGAAGTTTTTCATTACTTTTTGAGGATTTTTCCTGTATGCTTCTCGTGTTCTTCCCCTCTCTCACAGTTGTCATTTCCCCATCATTATTTTACAATGAAATCAAAGAATTTGATACATCCATTGATATGTGCCCTAATATTTCCTATATAAATGTGGGAACTTTTTTTTTAAAAAAAATCCCCAAATTGCCCAAACTGAAGCATACTGGTCAGTAGATCATCCACCAATTAAATTCATTCTTCCTATTCTATAGGGTATATTACAGGTGTATATGGACCACTAAGTTAAATAGAGGTTTCACGACCTCTAAGTGACATAGGCTCAGCTGGGGATGCCCAGGGTCAGTCCGTACTTGGTTGACTTCATATAGAATATGCATGGGACTATCGGCCAAATTGACAGTTCAGACAATTCTGCCTTGCACCAATAGGTGAGGCTCCACTACACGATTTTTGCTGAAAATCGGAGCTATTCTCACAAAAGCAGACACAAACACAGATTATAGAGTGGTATTTGTTATTATTTCAGGGTGTAAATAGAAGATTGAGAGAGCTTTCTGTTTATGTGGGGAAGGCTTTGTGTTCAATCTCAGGCACATTTTTGTTGCCAAAAGATGTTTTTGTTTACTAAATCAAATTGACCTAATGTAAATATTGCAGACTTTCACACTGATGACTCTCTGCAACTCAATATCAGACAGGTTTGATTTTTACAGTACAAGACCCTGCGATCTCTGTGACTGCTGTGTTGTTATTTATATTTTGCTGTGTTGATGTTTATATATTGAACTCCCACCCAATCACAGAGTCTATGCAGGTGCAGGTTAGTTGGTAAATATGGCACACATAGAGAGAGATCACCCATAAAATAACCCCTGAAATCTCATGTTTACAATTTTGAATCTCATGTTTACAATATAGGGATGTCAACACCCTATACCTTAGGCACTATATGGATAAAATTAGGTCAGACTGTACCAAAAAATCGCGTAGTGGAGCCTCACCTAATAGTCAACCCATGGACAAGTCCACTTACTCTCATCGGCCGATTCTGGCCACAGAATTCGAACATAAAAGTCAGCTGCTGAGATGTAGTCATCCCCTACTTCTGCCGCTATGCACTAGCTGCTCACAGTTTATCACAATGTTCTCTCAAGCTTAGTTTAATACGATGGGTACCTTGTGTTGCCTGAGAGCAGTAGACGCCAATTACCACCTAGAAGAAAGACAAAGTGTATATCAAAGTACGCACCTGGTCACATGTTTATCATGTTCCCATGGGAGACATGCTTTTACAGTGGCTGTAGATGTAGCCTATGTTCCTTGGGAGCACCCCTGCCGCTGCTTCAAAGTGACTTTGCGAATTTTGTTATGAGTCCCATTGATCCTTCTTTCTTTCAATTAAACTGATGCTCTCACAGAGAAAGATATGTTAATCCACAGGAAATAGATAAAAGAGATTGCTGCGTAGGCGTAAAGAGAGGGAAAGAAAGACTGGGGGTCACAAACACAGATAGTCACACATGCAAATGGTCAGACATGCAGACAGCCATACAGACTCACGTGTATACTTTGGAAAGTTTAATAGAACCTTCAACCCATTATCACCCAAGGGGCAAGTCCACTCTTGATCATATTTATACAAATTGTCGAATTTTTAATTGTCATGGTCTAATCAGTGATCTCATTGGAGACCATGTATTATGGTCAAGGAACAGGACAGGGTGTCTAAATGCAAGTTGTCTAATATTATTGGTAGGTCGTATAGGACATATGATAGTAATCAGCTGATTGAATCACTGGAAGACTATGATTGGAACCTGCAGGGGAATGAAGACCCTGGTCAGCAATATTGCTCTATTTATAATTTGATCAAAGAATATCTTGATATCCATCATCCAATTAAATAAATGAAAGTTGAAAAACAAAAACCTAAAGGTTTTACTCCCAAAGCAGAATCCTTAATTAGGAGGAAAAGGAAAGCTTTTACTAAGTTCAAACGTAACCCACCAGGTGTTTTCAACCCCCATCTCCAAACAGTCTGTGACCTTGACAAAGAAATCCGGACTAAACTGCTTACCAATCAGCACTCTCAGATGGTTAACAACCTGAACAGGTATAAGTATGACCCAAAAAGTTTCTGGTTTGAGATAAACAATATATGGAAGGGTAAACAGGATGTAGTAACTGTTTCTCTGAACGATGATGATGGGGAAGGGATCCCAAATTCAAATGTTTCAACATACTTCAACAAGTACTATGTTGAAATTGGGTCTAAACTGGACAAAGAACTATGTCCGGGTAATCTCCCCCAAATGCAACAAATTGATAATGTGGTTGTATTTGTGTTGAGGGAAATCAGAAATGGTACCGCACTGAAGTTAGCCAAAGGGATAAACATCTCAGCAAGTCAGCAAGTATGCCCTACATAAGGAGTATTGTGGTTAGGGACTGTCTGGTAGGTAGACCCTGTCTCTTAATACATTTAATTAATATGTCCTTTCCAAAAGGAAAATCCCTGATGAACTCAAAACAGCGACCGTGATACCACTACCAAAAAGGTGGCAACTCACGAAATGTCTTGAACTGGTCCCTGTGAGCCAATTAAACTTGATCTCGAAATTGATGGAAAAGGCCATGCACCAGCAACTTATTAAACACCTCCTAGATAATGGGTTAATTGACGAACACCAGTATGGATTTGTTCCCAATCGTTCCACCTCACAAGCCATCTTTAAATACACCCAGTCTTTATATGAGGCCCGAAATAGAGGTGAGTTATCAGTATCCGTCTTCCTCGATTTGAGGAAGGCATTCGATACCGTAAATCACTCTATCTTAAATTGTCTATCGAAGAATGTAATTAATGGTCTTAGTCTTGATTGGTTTGGATCATATCTGGGAAATCGCCAACAATGCACTAGGGTAAATGGTAAAACCTCAGCCGGTGAGACCATCAGCTGTGGCGTGCCCTAGGGCTCGGTCCTGGGGCTTTTGCTTTCATTGTCTACATTAACAGTGTTGTTAAGGAGAAAAAAATAGCGGATATTTGCTCTATGTCTATGACCTGGTGATTTATGCCAGTGGCAAAGATGCTGATTGGATCAGACAACTGATACAGGATGACCTAAAT
Organism: Acholoe squamosa; assembly: GCA_949317995.1. NCBI lineage: Eukaryota > Metazoa > Annelida > Polychaeta > Phyllodocida > Polynoidae > Acholoe > Acholoe squamosa. Next base: position 48,121,565 of record OX439036.1, on the reverse strand, counting down.
AGAATTGTGGAGTGGTGTTGTTGGCATAGGCTGACAATAAACAGTGACAAGACCAAGGTTCTGTAGTGTCACTCAGAAAAGGTGAGAATACATACTAACAATCATACTATATATATATATATATATATATATATATATATATATATATATATATATTTATATATATGCATTGACAGTAAAAGTCTTGAGGTAGTTGACAGCTTTGTATATCTGGGTGTCACAATTGATAAATATCTAAACTTCAAAAGTCATGTATCCAGAATGAGATCTACAGCTGAGCTTTGCCTATATCAGTTTAGGAAAGTCATTGTACCTGTACCTATGTTGAGAGGGAATGTCAATGTGAAGCTTAAAGTCAATAGAAGTAACTGCGCTTTGTTTGATAAGAGTCCACTGTACCGTGGTATCAAATTATGGGGTAACCTCCAATTTGAGGTCCAAAGGCTTGAATGTAACGAGAAATTCCTAAACCGTGTCGATGAGATCACCATTCTTGTTTGAAAACCTTTTATTTGTGATGATATTGTTTTGATCATAGGTATATTTCTTACATGTGCTGAATGATCGTTGCCAACTTCCTTATTTGTATTTTGTTTCCTGTTTGGCTAACTTAAAGAGCATCCTTTATGTACGACTGTTAAGCCAATAAAATTCTTCTTACTTACATACTTACAGAACAATAGTGTACCACGAATATGAATATAGTGGACTTGGTAACCATGGCAACCTAACTAGGTCATATGTGAGTTCATATATGAGTATATATGAGTAACCATGGTTACCAGTAGATGTGGATTTGTAACCATAGTAACCAAAGTAGGTCACCTGAGTGGGTATAAGAAATACAGGTAGTATATACGTAACCATGATAACCATAATAATATAAGTTAAGTTGTTACAGTAACCATGGCAACATGTTGATAGATATATATGATAATAAGTATGTACCATACTAGTGAGTGAGTAATAGATGTTTAACGCCATTTCAACAGCTAAGGTCATATTCATGGCGAGAACTACATTACACAATTTCACAGAGGAATGTGTCAGTGCCTGTGCATAATAATTATGTGCCCCACACACATCCGAGGGGATAGGAAAGAGGAGATACAGACCCTTTTAAGTGGGCTAGGGAAGCCCTCATGGCAAGATCTACATTACACAATTTCACAGAGAAATGTATCGGTGCCCATGCATATGTGCACCACATACATCCGAGAGAATAGGAAAGAGGAGACCCTTTTAACCCTTAGGTGCCCAAGCGCGCTTAAATGTGCGGTTTTGGGCTTAAATACATGCACATTGAAGTAAATTTTCATCCAGGAACATCTACTAGTCCAATTTGCAAAAGTATACCCTCATTATAATGGCCATGACCCCCTTATTCCAATGAGACCATCCATTTGACTGTATCACCATTACCTCAGACACAGTGAGTAAAAACCTAAAAATTAGTCATACTCTTTGGAAGGGAATCAGCCAAGGAGATAGGATCTAGCATGATAGGAAGGTGATGCTGGATCATTTGTCCCCTAATGCCACACCTTTGATAGACTTGCCAACCATATAATTAATCTATTTATAGGAATTGTTCATATCCATGTAAATGATGTCATGAACTGTGACCAAGACATTTTGCATCCTGGTAGTACACACAGGCAGAACCAGTTGAGTATAGTTATGCAAATATCACACACTAAATGAGATTAGAGCAGGACAGCACTAAAGGGGCTTTACACTAGTGAATAACAACAAAAGGAACATTTTGGTTGCTATGGTAACCACACTCAGTCAGAAATTACTCTCTTAACTGAAGGTTTAAGTAAAAAAGAACCAGGTGCATAAATGTGAATTCCACATCAAATACCTGTTCAGAATTTTATATACATGGTCTTTATCACTGGGGTGATGTACATGTGAAATAAATGGAAAATCATCAAATGATTCTGGGCACGTAAAGGTTAAGTGGGCTAGGGAAGCCAGATGTACCATACTAAAGTGTAACAAGAACCATAACTACATATACTGACACGGTAGGTTCTAAGGGACAAATAGAGTAGAAAGGGAAGAGGCCCATCTGGAGAAAACATGCATCCAGGGGGGATTATTCTAAATGGGAATCTTTGCCACAGCTGTATTGGATGTTTACATAAGGAACTCTGAACCAAAAATAGACCCAAAACATTCCCTCCAGAATCAATTTTATGATAAAAACATCACATTTCTTTGTTTATTTTTAAATAAAACTGTATTCTTATTTCATTCTTCAATTGCTCACACTAACCTAGGTTTGAGAAGCAATTACAGAAGTCTTGTGGTAGTAAGGCTGGTGCAGGTGTAGGTTTATGTGGTTTTAATAGGCTTGCACCTTTTTGAACACATAAAGATTCTGTAGCCATCAGAGATGATGCATCACCACCTCTGTCTAGTATCCACTTTTTAGCACCTGAGTTATAGTTCTTAGAGGAGCCTGGGGCAGCCAGAGAATTTGCCAGAAACTACATGGTACATGGTTGCATCAGGCACTGAAGGTGATAGAATGTCAATATTATATGTAAGGGCGAAGGTTAAATAGTAGCGAGCCTGTCTAAGTTGATTTAGGTGTGTCTTGTCTGAAGAGGCCGCATTGTAGGAGGCTATAGTTTGAGCGCCAAGGTAGCATTCTGAAATATTCAAATTGAGTCAAAGATTGGAAGTGTGAGAAAGGGAGATAGTTTAACTAAGCCTCTCTTTTTGACTTCGGATTCAAGGTAGGCACATTTTTTGTGGTCATGAGTGCGGCTAAGGGCATCAGCTAGTGGGATATCCTTCCCTGTCTTATGATGAGTTGACCATCTCTGCTATCAGCTTCCAACCAGAGTTGGCGAGTGCATGTCGCCAGTATTGGGTCTGAGCCTCGACCTGTCTGTAGGGCTTTACTGGATGCCATATTGTCTGTGAAGATGACAATGACAAAGCCCTCAGTGTCAGCCGGTAGCAGGGTGCAAAATGATATAACCAAGTTGAATGCCTCAAGGTGGACAATCAAGGGGTACATTCCTTTCTGCTCAGTAGTATACTCAAGCTGGTAGTAGTTAAGTTCTGAGTTGCCACCACCTGCATAGAGGGTGGAGTTGCATTCGATGCAGAACTCTTGACATGAAGGTTGGAGAAGGTGTATGCCATTGCAGTATTTTGCATAATTAAGGAACCAGAGTACATCCTGTTTGAATGATTCAGGAATATACATGAGACCTGTTTCTGGGGCTTTCTTGAGTACCTGCAAGATCGGACACATGAACTTTCTTGCTGCCGGGATGCATTTGGAGACATGAGTAAGTTTGACACCAAGGACTGAACCTTTTTAAGGGTAGCAAACTTAGTTTCTAACCACTTAGAGCACTCCATGTGTATCTCATTCATTTTTAGTTCAGGAACTGTAAGTGTCATTGAATCAGTGTTGAGGTTGAACCCTAGCCACTCCATTTTAGTAGTTGGAGGTTGGCATTTTGTGGTGACAGCTGGATACCTAGAGTATCAGACAACTGTAGGAAGGCTTGGTAGTCCTTTTGAGCTTGGTCACGTGATGGTGCAGCCCTGCAAAAGTCGTCCAGGTATGATAGTGCCCGATGGCCAGACTTTCCAAGTAGATGGACCATGGCAGAAGTGGTCCTTTGGCAAGCTGAAGAAGATAGGCGTGCACCGAAAGAGGGACATAGATCCAGATAGTACTGGTTGTCAACTTTAAAACCCAGCAAAGGAGTGTCTACTACGTCATTTCTCAGTTGCCGATATGCGCAAGAAGGATCTGCTTTCCAGATATAAGACCCTCTGCTGTACAGTTTTACCTTAGTTTAGTTATGCCACTATTTACACCCTTCCCATCCGGGAATGACAGGTCGAGGACTACTCGTCTGTCTGAAGTGTCTTTTTTAGGGGTTGTCCTTAATGGTGCTGTATTGCACCATGGGGTAAAGGGAGGAGCTGTAAAGGGGCCTAATATTCCTCCGAGTTGTATTTCCTTGTCAATGAACTTATAGATCTGATCTGGTTGCTTATCAGCTGAGCTGTGATTTGATAGATTATCAGGTGGCTGCTTGCCAAGTGTATATCCAACAGGCCATCCGTACCTAAGATATTCCAACAGCTCTGTATCATGATGGTCCTTCAAGAGCCTATCCCAATTGTCAAGTTTAAGGGCAGAAGGTAAGGTGATTCTAGCTGCCTGATGGTTGGGAAGTGAGGACTCTTTTATTGTCGAGTATGTGAGAGCATAGTCAGGGTACTTATGCCAGAATGCTACAGACGCATCAGGCCAATATGACTGCTTTGTAGGGGCAAACTTGTATGGTGTAGGGCCTGGTGATGGGTTCAAGTTCAAGTCTGGGTCTGGATGTACCGCTGAGTCATGACCGTCATCCTGTGGTTGGGCAGGTATTATGGAGAGGTCAATGGTGTTGTGTGCATCAAGGACTTCATCCAATTTACACTGGTATGCTAAAGGTACAGTGTCATCATAAGAACAAGTAATCTCAGGGGCAGGAGGCTGATACACAGGTGGTAGGTCCTGTATATCCTGTATATGTACCTAAGGTACAGCTGATTGATCACATGGTCTGACAGCTGCTGGTATAAACTCATTTGATGACAAAACAGCTTTTGTGAGAATTGGGTCAAATGTAGTAAAGCCTGATGAGATGGCAGGTTTTAGGTCTGGACCACTGGTAGACAAGTCCATTGACACTTGGTGATTGCCGGTGGGAACCGGCCTAAGCCTGAAAGGAAGTAGGTGACTTTTAGTTGGCTTTGATGTTACACTTGTGAAGGGGATGAGTGTGAATGAGTTGAAGAGTGGAGCAATACCAGCTGCAGTGGTGACCTTGTAGTACTACTGCCGTAGTATGCCCATCCTCCTTAGTGCAACCGGCTGCCATATTGTATTGATCACAGACTACGTCGGCATGTCCCACAGCAGAGGGAGCTTGCCGTTTGGCTTTATCGTATTTGTTGCTCTGATTGCTCTGAAGCTATCAGTACAGGCAGTAGTGCTGTTGGTGTTATGGGTAGTTGGTTTGTGAGGAATGCCCATTTTTTCTGCATACTCTTTGGGAGCTGCTTTAGCTGCCGCTGTGACTGAAGCAACAGTAGGATAGAGATGTCCAGCTCTTACATGGGACAGCTCTGATCTGAGTGAGGCAATAGTATGGTCTACCCAGAGGGGGTTAATAGGATCTGACCATCTGATTGTGCCATCAGCCACACCTAACATGACCTCTTCTGACCAGCGCCTGGCCTGAATCCAGTCAAAATCTTTGGTGTCTTGTATGACATAGTGGAAGTGCTCCACCATTTTAGGCTTATCAATAGCTGGGACTTAAGTATCAGTAGTAAGCCGTAGAGGTATTCACCCAGCACTAATTGGTTTAACTCTAGTGGGTCCCCTTCTAATGTAATGATGGGGGTGAGTGGTCTTACCCTTTACACCAGATATCTGTTGGGCTGTATCAAGGAGGGCCTGGACTCTGGTATTGACTACTGGATCAGTGCAGTGATCCATAGAGGCTGGAAGATTCTGAGTAGGTACCGGTATTGGTGTAAATGTCTGAAGTAGAGCTTGTGCAGAGTGTTGGTTGCCTACACTGTAGATAGGTTGAGTGTAGGCTGGTTGAGCTACCTGTACAGATGGGTGAACCAATGGCACAGCAGACTGTTGAACTTCTACAGTAGGCTTTTGAACTTGAGCAGTGTTATGTTACGCCTAAAGTACCTGCCCAGGTAGTAACTGTGGATGTGAGGTGTTAAAGGCCTGTGCCGCAGGTTGGACCTGTGGCTGTGTAGTAGGTTGACCATAGGCTTGAGCAAGGTTTTGTGATATATCAATAGTGTGGCCCTTGATAGGGGGGTCCCCAATGCCCATGTCGATTTTAAGAAATTGCCATGTCCCCATGTCGATTTTAAGAAATTCCCATGTCACCATGTCGATTTTAAGAAGTTGCCATGTCACTGTGTCGATTTTAAGGAATTGGCCATGTCACATGTCACTAGGCCAAAAAATGCTCATGTCGCCATGTCGATTCTAGGGGTCTAGAGCAATAAAAGTGTTCATCAGGGGTGGATTCACGCTATCAGCACTCAACTGATGAGAATCAGACACAACCCTGGGGTTACTCACATTTGGGAGTGTAGTAGTAGGCCAGGCTTGATTCTGGGATGTGGCGAGCAACTGTAGTGCACTAGTAGGCTGATTTGAGGCGGACGCTGAGGCGGTATGCAGAGCAGTAGGTTGAGCCACGGGTGCATGTGTACTCACAGCGGGCCTCGAGTATGGGGTAGCTGAGCGTGAGGATGATCTTGTTGTCATTTACCTCCAGCAGTTGTAGATTGTATGACAGCAGGGGTTGATGACTGATCAGGTGCCATTTGAAGAGGTAGAGCTTGTGAAATCCTCTCCAGAATCTGGTCTGCCCTAGACTTGACAGACGCCATGTCGCCATCAGTTGTTTGCAGTCGGTCATCCAAATCTGTCACTTGTGATCCCAACTCAGTAGTGGTCCATTTTTTTAGTTGCATTAGATGCCCTAGCTCCTGACGAGCCAGTAGATGCGGGCATCTTGACAGATGTTACTTAAGGACACACTAAAGAGAGGAAATTAAACGACCATGAGGTTTGACAAATGGCGACTAGGGGACGCTGGCAACCAGCGGAGTTTAGTATAACTGCGTCCTGTTAGGAGGCACTAGTGTCTTTCCCGCCGCTCGGTGTGCCATTAACCAGCAATTCTTTAAATTACCAGTAATCGCTCGCGTATAAGACACAACCCGCAAATCAAGCGCACCTTGAGGTGGAGGAGAAAAGCTATATTAGGCACAACTGGGGCTTAATTTAGGCAATTCTATATTGATCTACAGTAGAAAATACGTATAAACCGCGCCTTACATTCGAACTTCGAAGTAGTCGGTAATACAGAGAGACAGACATTAAAATGGCATGGACCTTGACATGGAGTGTAGTTTGTTCACAGAGGCTTGATAAGTGTAGTATAATTGCACTTGATTGTGGGACTGAAAGTGTCTGAATGTTCTTGGGCCAATTGTGCTTTCTCTCCGACCAGGGGCATCCCAGCGTAGATCAGACGAATGGGAGTTTGGTACACCGATTACCTAGAGAGTTTTAGCAGCCCCGACGTGAACGTATCCGTACTGAGTAACCAAGCAACCATGTGCATTACGTCATCAAGTCGTGTGCAGCCTAACAGAGCTACGTACGTCCATGACGTAGCAAAGTACTTAGATACGTTCATTACCTACGTAGCTGCGTAGTGGGGCTGCATGTACGGATACGTCTACGTTTGCTTTGCTAAAACTCTCTATTATTGGTGTGCTTTAACGTTACCATGTACCCAATCACCCCTGAAAAAAAAACAAATATACGGTTTTGGATACATTTGCCTGCCGGGGAGTTTAACTCTCTCCCCCCACCCCCCCCCCACCCCGATGTCATTGTAACAAGTGGTCGTTCGCGTGATCATGTCATGTCATACGACAAGGATTCATTTTCCATTTCAGCTGCTGTACTTTTGACAGATTTACCCCTATTGTTTTTCAAGAAAGATGCAAAGTGTATTAAGAGTTCAAAGGGTATTAACCCATTTTTCTGTCCTCAGTCCCACTGTGAGATCTTTAGTTCATATAACGCTCCCTATTCAACCATCTTGGCCCTTAGCGCCTTTTCAGCCAAGTGTAATAAACATGGCCATAGATGAAAAACGAGAAATGCACAGAAAACAAAAAAAAAAGACAACACGTGCTGAATGAGCCATTCATCTTAACGTGTTGACGGAGAGAAAAGCGGCTTTAATGACGAGTAATCCCACAAACGCCCCACCCCCATTATTCAACCCTTTGTGTGTTTTCCCTCCGATGAGAAACACGTGCTAAAAAGGCCTCTGCATGGAGGGGATTACTTGGGACTTTGACACTTTAAGGTCTTAAAAAGCAGTTAATAGTACGTCCCCGTACACCTTTACTTACATCAGCCCCTTATGTGATTAAAGCTGGAGAACTCAGCCTGGTGTACTTAGTCCAATATTGGATTGATATTACTCCTGTACCCCCTGTTGTTCCCCCTTGCTTCCACCCAGTCTCTCTCTATGCCCGCTGCCTATAGGGTGGTCGGGAGGTTTTTTGTATAGTACCTCATGGTAGTAAGTGCACACTACCAGCCCTCCGGCACTGGAGCCTCCCACTGGGGCTGATGAAGTGGATTGGTTTTATTGTAACCACTTTTTTGTCTTTGCTCCCTGTATGTCCCTGAGATTGATGATGCAGCGTTGCATGGGGTGGGACTAGGCTTATATGATGGCAGAGCCGTAACCCAATCTGATGCACGCGTCATTTTGTCATAATTGGCTTATCATAAGATACTGGGCCTGTCAGTGAGATAGTACACTATCTGGCTTCTGTGTAAAAGGATAGTTTGAGACATACAGGAGTAGACCATATCAGATAAAGTAGAGGGTAAACTGAATAACGCCCACAAACTTCAAGTGTGGTGATCAGACTCTAGAAGCCTGTGTTGACATTCTATTACTAAACCAATTAGTATACACGTGTTTCATCTTAACTGCTTAATGCAAAAGGTGTTTCATTCCCATACTATTTAACTAGTAAATATTGCCCGACAACTGCGAAGAACTTTATTTTCTAGGAGTCTTGGTGCTAGATTACCATGAATATTTTACAGAATAGCTTTTACTGTCCCGGCAACGGGCGCCATGTTTAAAGAAGAGCCTTTTTAGTGAAGGATTTGATCTTACATCGTAATTCGATAGCCTTCGTGAAGCCCGCCTTAGAGGCGTTAGTATTCAACATTGATCAGCAAATCGTGCCCCTCCCCAAACGTCTTTATCCCATCTACTCGCTTGATGGCACGAAACTTTTGAGTCGTAATTAAAAGCCATTGCTCTTTTTGTTACCCTTGTTGAAATCCGTATGCTTTGTGGCCTGTGACATTTACGTCTCTCTTTCTCTTATTGCAGACATGGGAAGCAGTGGAAATTAAAAGCTCCCTTATTCGAGATCATACTTTACACATAGGCCAGCTCATACTCGACTTTAACGCAGAACGAGGTAAGCATTTCTTCCGTCTTGTGTTATCAACAGCTATTTTCATATTATAAACAAGAGGTGGTTACTCACAGATATGATTGATCGACATACAATCCATGCATGCAGTAGATACCCATATTACTGATTACCAATTGGACATGTCAATTATTATTTCGTATACATTTGTTTTCTTTATATACGTCCCTCAAAGTACCTGTAAAGCACTTTCTGCAAGTCCAAAACTTCTAACCCATAAGTTGTGTACTGCTAGCTTGAACCCCCCCCCCTCATGACTATGGCGTTACCCGTATATATTGCCGTACATATTTATATCTTAACCCCCCCCCCTAATATTCCTCTTAATTGAGTAATGTATGCCTTTAGGCTTTATTAAGTCCCTCCATTGTCCTCCACAGTTCATTTCTCTCGGTGCACTGAAAAGATGGATCTCTATGAAGGTGATCAGTACAGATGACTTAAGGTCCTCTTTCCATGTTGATGACCCAAGGTAATCATGTTAATCACCTTGGGTCATCAAAGTGATGACCGAAGGAGACATTTGTTATACACATCTAATATGCCTCATTAGGGCATTTATAAGTTAGCAGTAAATGCCCACAATAAATGCTTGGTTGTGGGGAGGGAAGGAGGTAATTATGCAATTGTTGGAAATGATAATCAAAAAGATACTTTAAAAGAAAATAGAAAGATAAATGGTTTTGAAAACGATTTTTAAAAGATTAGACTTAGTATATAAAAATCGCCCTGGAGCCACACCTGTACAACCACTATCTGTGTAAACGACCGCTATATGTAGTACTACAGTTAGAGGCTGACTATTCAATGCAATGTTATTGCACATTATGTAAGGCAGAACCTGATGTGTCTTTGATACTGATAACAGCTTTTTGACACCGTGAATTTGACACAGACAGTGTTATTTTTACACAGATAGCGGTTGGATGGTTAGCCTCTAACTGTAGTACTGCAGATAGTGGTTCTTTACACAGATAGTGGTTATACCCTTCCTCGCTCTACAGTCGTCTCACACGGCGTGATTCGGGGCAGGCGTCCCCAAGGACAGAGCCCTAATTTTGGACGGTGCACCAAGCAGTGTCCAACACTTCCACAAAGAGCGGACACCGCCATAATAACGTTAGAAAGAGCTAAAACCCCGCGCTTTCATCTCAACTCCCTCGTACGAAGCAAACAAAGCCGGCCTTGTTTTACCCACGACAAGAGTGCAATACTAAGTCTATCCTTCAAGACGGCACTTTGGAATGGGTCAAAAGACACTTTATCGATAGACCCTGCATAATCACAGCGTCTTTATCCATGTCTCCCTTTACTTCTTATACACAGTAAGATTGTCGTCATTGCCTTAATCGGTGTCTGTCATTGATTAATTTGATTTCAAATATCAATCAACATTTAAGAATTAGCAAACACAGTCAATGTGATGAAATTAGATCAGAATGTTTTAGGTACAAGACCACAGAGGGGGAGGGGAAATCTGCGAATTTTGTTCTGCAATACGTTCCATGAAGGAGACTTATATTTTTCAGGAGTGGACATGGGACGTAGTAGTATCTCAGCTGTCAAGATAGCGTCGGACCGGAACTCATTTCCAGCATGGCAAGCCCCCAGTGGGCGTTTGGTAAAGCTTTAACAGCTCATATGGGGGGCAGCTCTTAGGGCCTTTGGGCTCTTAAATGGAGCAACAGCCAGCAGCTCACGATAGATAGTGCACAAGTCACTGTCAGAAATGTCTTAGCAGCCATTCACTTTCCTTATATGTAGTTTCAGGACCACCTTGGGGTTTATGTTCACTGTGTACAAGAATGTGCAGATTAAACGGCATCTGAATTGCTATCTCAATTTGTATAAAGATACAATGTCAGGAGGGTCCGACTGGTTCCATATAAAATGAATTCAATGGTTCCTTATGCCCTCCTCCTCTATTTTCCTTAATTCCCAGAAAGGACAAAAGAAGATAATTCTGCAACACCGAGTATAGACTATTAGACACCCAGATTTTCAAGATCTAACCGGGGGTAAATTTTCTATTTTCCATTGATTTATGTTTGTGATTGACCTACAAATATGAGTGGAATTCTGAACCTTCAACTTGGTTAGAAATAATAAATAGGGTTCCCAGAGTAATTGAGGAGACTATACCTCTCTAACCCATCTTTAAAACTGTTGGGAAGGTCAATTGGCCATGAATACCACTCACCCCAATGCCATATACGACGCCCATCCCGGTCATGAACAAGACCATGTCATGTATTTAAAGTCCTGACCGGGTCCCATACCCCTCCTGACCTTGCTAATATCCCAGTGGAAAGTCCAGATGGTAATAAGTTATAACCCATGCGCCTCTCGCAGGATCCGAAGCAAGGCAAATGTAATAAGATTGTGGCATGATGTCGCTGTGCTCCAGTCGATGATATGTACATTGCAGGGTGAATGACCCCCTGTGATTGGATCCGTCGAATCTGAATGCGCAAAATACATTTACTAAAAGGCAGAAAGATATCTCAGATGATTTTTAGACATCTTAAAAGAAGTGTTCAATGAATGCAGTTTTCAGAGGCGTAGGAGGCAAATCTTATGGGGAGGGGGGCAGGGGCCTTGGTTGAGGGGCCCACTATACTTTTGTAGAGGCTTATATGGGGGACCTTCGCATTATTGCCGTGTGACAGCAGCATCTTTCAGTCTATCCTTTAAAAGCTTAAGTTTAGCATTCAATCATTGAACAAATAAAAATCTTATGACATTTTCAACTGATAGATCTGATAGCATAAGAATGACTTCATGGATGCACATCTGAGCCTTGAACTTCCCATCTTTAGGTCTTTAGGTCGAGGCTTTTTACAACTGAGCTAACGCAGTTGAAACCTGGAGCCTACGGGGTATAGGCATGCCGTGGTTGTTAAAGATCCATATTGCTACGCCTGTGTCACATGACATGTTGGGCAGGTACGTCGTGGTTGCTAAATGACTCTACTGAGAGAATCAGTGGGAACCTTTAACGATAACACCATATCAAAGTGAATAAATAAATATACTTTGGTCCCGGAGGTTGGAATACCACTACTGCGGAGTGATTGGAAGGTTACATGTACTAGGAGAGTCTAGAGAAGATCAAAATGCTACTAGTCTCTACCCCACAGGAAATAAAATCCGGTGTCGGGGCTGAAATAGTGCTGGAATTGGAAATAGGATAACGATAGTAGACGATATTTCCTACCAGGAGGCAAGGGTATAGGGTGTTTTATAACAGTGTGGTATACCTCATAAGGTCGAATCCCACATGGCGAAAAATGGCTAAATCATCCAAATTCACAAGGACATAACTACAGTGGGGTGTAAAGAACACAAGGGCACTGTTGCATTTATTCATGTAGTCTTTGGGGTATTTTGCTGTTGTTGATGTTTGTACCTCTGTGCATTATTCATTCTCTGGTCTAAAATCGCAAAAGAGTGCTTGTGTTTTATACACCCCACTGCAGTTATATATCCTTGCATATTCGAGTAAGGCCCCAAAATCGCAACAGATTGAGAATCGCAGAGATATTTGAGTCATTTTCGCCATGTGGGATTCGACCTTCAGCATACCTCAATACCTCATCTTGTGGTGACAAGTCAACTTTCAGCATTAACACATACCTGAAACCTGAACATCCATACCCAGGGGAGGGGGAGGAACAAGCCACTGCTGGTATATAGAAGAGCCAACCATTGAGAACAGGCATCTATAGCTGGATGCCTGCCATGGGAGAGCGCCATCACTGGCGCTTGACAGGTAGGAGCTTTCTTGTTGAGTCTTTTGTGACCGCTCGGAGAGGTCGGTCAGATAGGGTATGAGAGCATGATTGTGAGATATAACCCATTCATCTGAAGAATAAACGAACTAAACGAACAAATAAATTGGGTTCTCTAACTTATAGAAATAGGAGTTATTGCCACAGTAGGGGCTGAGATTGTGCTGGAATTTGATACAGGATAACGAAGGCAGGGAGAAGTGTTTTCCTACCAGGAGTCAAGGGGAGCTATTTGTCACACCGCCTTGAGTGTCCCTTGATTGCCTCAGTTATCAGTCTCGGTGGAAACACCCAAAACACTGCAATCTGGACGTCTGGCGTGTGTAGACAAGTTGATAATGCCATATCGCCTCTGCAGCAAGACAGCTGGGCCTCCGATAGTAATTTGGTCTTTAATTACACATGGTTTACGATTTGCGGACATGGTGAGGGCTGATAGCCTATCTGTCGAATATGCCCCCTTTTTCCTAAACGGTTTTGACTAAACGTGATGGAAGCAAGAAATATTCAGACAGTTGGCGAGAAACCTTTGACAATGTGTGGTGTTTGCTAAGGTAAATAACTCTCTAAGTGCTGCACCAGGAATGTGACATGCTTTAGGGAGTAATTCGGAGAAGCATGCCCCTTTTCTCAACATCGTCATTGACTCCTTATTTTATGTGAATAACTTCTTCCCATAGAGATAGCATTGCAGGGCCGATCCGCACACCCCCAGTGGCGTAACGTGTGCCGATCCACCACAGCGGCCGATCCGGTACCGTAGCCTCGTTCTGGGTGCATGTAAACATTCAAAATGGCGGACCGCCGCTCGTACGGGGCAATACGGTAACGGATTTTGTTAATTTTCAGTTAATTAAAGACTCTAAAAACATAAAATAAATATAGAACTAAACTCCCCTGGTGTCCTCGGTGGCCGATCAACCCCTCGGGAGTTGTCTCCCCCTCGGGCTAACGCCCTCGGGGGAGACAACTCCCTCATGGTGGATCGGCCACCTCGTACACCACGGTCGTTTAGTTCTATCTATTTCTTGTTCGATACACTTGACTCTCTAAAAAATCATTGTATTAACCTCTTTTGCACATGACATATTGTAACTTTGCTGTGGTGTCTCCACAGTCGACACTATAACAGGCTATGACATCAACTCTTTCAGCTCCAAACGATATCCCGTGTTCATGTTCTTTGGCCGTCTTGATGAAGCGATGCAATGCTTGCAAGTAGAGGCATTGCATTATGGCAACCGTTTAGGAGTCTAGCAACTCCATAGAGTCGGCATGATACTTGAATGCAGTCCTAGGTAGTGGTTTAATCATCACAAGGGCTGTTGCGTTTTGACTGCTAACCTGATGCAGTAATGCACTAGGCAAACCGTGATGGGTTAACCTAAACCTACTTGGGTGTGGTCTGACGATACATTATTTGCACCATACCGGGGTGTGTATGAATGGGAGGGCGTTATATTAGTAGTTCCACACTCACATTGGATGGGTGATTTCCTGACTATTGTCAAAGTGTTGTGGTGGGGACGATTTGAAGCAATGTAGTGTGTGGGGATCAGTGGTCGGGTTAATCTGCTGCTGGCTGCACACTGACAGCAGCCCATTTTGGGACAGCCTCGAGACACCATACATGAAGAGGCACCAATTGGACCTACCCTCTGCCTCGTCCTCAATATAAGGCTGATGGCCAACAACGTGGTCGGAGCAGTTGCCATCATACAAACGGCTGTTTAGGGTTGGTGCAAGACGGAACCATTGTAGGCACTGAAATACCTCCACTGTATGAGTCTGCTGCAGGAGAGGTGTGAAACTGTGATAAAGCTGAAACTGGGTAGTGTTAAACTCTCCTTTCTTTGCAAGCCTATTCTGAAGCTATTTACTGGAGGATCTTTACAAACAAGGGCTCATTTTAACAGGCTTGGCTAGACCTTTAAAATGATTATATTTTGTACAAGGTTGAATGTAGGGAATTTTGCCTTTGACCCCATCAAAGTTCAACTAAAAGTTTAGAACCATTTTATTATGAGAAGATCATTGAGCACCTAAAAATAAATGGTTCCCACCTGTTCTATGGTTAAAAATGATCTAGAAAATGTCTTCATTTTCTTTTTCTAAGGGGCTGCAGTATGTTTGACAGACCCTGCAAACTTTTTTGGCAAGATTATCTCTGGACACTTATCCCAACCTCCCCAATGTTGGGCACTTACCTATCAATTAAGACCTTATTGTATGTATTTTATTTGGTGGGAAATTGATAGCTATGATAACAATAAGTAGTTTTGCTTTTTAGATGAAGTTATTATGTCAATTTAAATGGAAGTTATGATCATTTAAACGTCCTGAGTCAAAGACGATATTCTGCTGTGGTTCTGTCAGAGCGCAAATTTCAAGGGAAAAGATGACATCAAAAATTTCCTTTTACATTGTTTGATTATGATAAAATGTATCATTATTCACATTCTTGAGGGTATATCTTGCTTATCTGAAAAGAAAATTGCCCAAAATAATCATTTTAGTGATCTAGTATACCTTGGATTCATCTTGCTTGATCACAGAATTAGATCCAAATCAAACTCTTAACTATGGCAGAATTCTGGGTCTGATTTGGTACCTTTGACCGGTCGAAACTCCACTTAAAATTGACATAGAGACTTCATTTAAAAAGCAAATCCACTTCTTTTCTCGAGATCAATCCATTGATCATTAGATAGGTTTAATGGGATAAAGTCTTGAAATATTAGGTAAGTGCCTAACCATTGCATAGAGAATAGAGCCACCCGTCAAAGTAGTGGAGCAACCAGGCCCGTGCACCAAAGGCAAGGCATGGCCGCTTATTAACTGAATAATTCGGGCGAGAGGCTCTTAGCATCAAAACGGCGTCGGACCAATTTCGTTTGAATTACCCAGCGGGATAGGAACGTGCATTTGTGAGCCAGCGTCCCCTCCCGGCTGGCGTTCCCCACCATTTTAACGTCACGTCGCTCCGTGAGCGTCAATTAGGACGTGGCCTCGTTCTGGGCGAACAGCGACCGGCTTCTTCCGGAAGTGGTACCGTGAAGCAAAACAGCCAATCAGCAACGGTTCTCCGTGGATTGGAAAATCCCTGGGAAGAGGCGAGATCTCCGGGGCTGGTGTAGGAGGAATGGGGGGGATTTAGACGAAGGCTGCAGGACAAGGGAATTGGTTCGTGTAATGTGGGCACAACGGGGGCGGATATAAAAAGGCATCGATTTTCAGGCAACGACTCGTCGGCCATCCTGCGTCCGTTGGGGTAACCGTTGTTAGCGGACTTGGGTCCTACCTGCATAAACTACCACGAAATAAACACCCTGCTTAGCCCTACAGAAGGTCCGAATCCAAATAGCCGTGGCGTAATCACTGCCGCACCTCTGGACTTGCACAAGAGAGTGGATCAGGTACAAGCAACTGGCAATAAAGATAAAGCTGGCAATCTATGAGATGAATGAATGAACATCCACGGCATTGCTTTGAGATACGCTGTAGTAACAGGTCGAAACCTATGCGAGGAGGGTGACTCATAACGATTGACCAAATGGTTAGGCAAAAGCAATATCAAAATCCTAGTTCTCCTCAAGGGTGACATGGTTAAGATAGGAAAGTCCCATGAATGAATGCAATGTATGAATGAGGAGTAGAAAATAAAATAAAAATAGATTGTGAATTACTATCCATCGTCAAGAGTAATATATTTATGTGTTCAAATATGTCATTTTACCCTATAATACGGTGCCGCAGGTATTTAAGAATTGGACCCCTGACATCCTTGATTCATGCGTCTAGTTGATGGGTCAACATGCAACTCTCCTAAGAACATCATAGTATCCTATGACAAAATGTGTATCAACGTTTTTCCCCTTTCTCTCGCTTAAGGTGGGGGTACAGGGGTGAACAAGTAATGAATGGATAATTCATGACTCGTGTGTGATATCCTTTGATATCACACACGAGTCATGAATTATCCATTCACTACTTATTTCATTACACAACCACCCATCAAATGTCAAATCTACCTGATATCTAAGGTTAAACTCATTGTATGTAAAGGCAAAGTGATATCCATAGTCGCCATTGTTGTGGTCCAGCGCGGCTCGATGAATTGTCATGAAACGCATAAGATTTTGAAGAATTGGGACGGTGACAGCTCAAATAATTGAGTTTCATAAATATATATATCCAATAGATGATAGTGTCCATGTTGAATGTCTCCATTGCTTGATTTCAACATAAAATCCAATTTTCCAACAGTAAATACAGCGAAGCCATCCGAGTCACCTTGCTCGGCATGCCAGGCGCAGGCAGCGGTTTTTATTTTTAACCATATGGATCCTAATATCATCTATGGTATCTCTACTTCTATGGGTATTAACCATGTGAGCTGTCATTATCTCAATTCTTCATAAATCGATGTGATTCATGCCAAGTCATCGAGCAAACCTGAGTGAGTACACATATTAACCCATTCTATATCATCGCCAAGATGGTTTAGTGGTAACGCTCTGGCTATATCTTATGGCGGCCGAGGTTCGATTCCCTGATGGAGGAGTAGGGTTTTAACTATGTTCTCTTAAATGTGCCTGATATCCATGGATAACAGGCACTGGGTGCCTGATATCCATGGATATCACAATGCTTTATGGCCTGCAATATCGACAGGTATCAGAACAGGAATATATACAGAAAAACACCCCAAATCACAGAAATCGTGTAATAATAGACACTAACACATGCAGGCCCGGGTGGCCAGTGGCCAAGAAGGCAAGTTCCTGTCTACCCCTAGGGGTAAACCTGAAGACGGTCAAAACATTTTCCAGTGTGTTAAAATCTGATAAAGACAGCACCCAAAATGCAAACAAAAGTTACAGAAATGAGCTTTCCTTTGTGCGAATACATTTATCAAGAACATGTTAGAGAATATATACATATGTGCGGAGAACTCTAGGGCACAGTTGGACACTCCTTGCAGGGTTTAAACAAGGGGAGGTAAATAGATTATATATTGATGAAATCTTTCTTTGACCACAAAAGAGTGGCAAATAGCCACCCATGTCAAGTGAACAAGAGTGTAAACAAGATTCTAGAACAGAGAGAAGGGGGCTTCTCATGACTCTTTCTGTTGCAGAGACTAATTGATTCTCTTGATTATACCTCACTTTCCTTCGTGAACATAATTTATTTGTCTGCCGTACCACAATCCTTCACCGTCGATTCACTGTGATGGAGAATGAAAAGAAATATAAAGTACGTTGATTACAGAAACACCCTTGTGAAGCATCATGTTCCAGCTACCAGTTGGACAAATCTAGTGATCATCGATTCCTAGAAATGCATGGCCTATGCTCCATGGAGCTTAGGTACACAGATCTTGGACACATCGTAACCAATCCTAGCAATCCAACGACTTATCCGAAAGGATAATGTGTCTATACTGGCTTCCATGAACCTGAATGGCAGGATAATGGTAATTATTCCTTGGTGCCGCTGATAAATCAAAGAATACAAAACAAAATTTCGCTGCATTAAAATTTAATTTCAGCCCTTTTCCCATTTCAAGCTGTCTTGTCATTCCCTATAAGTTAGCCACTTGGAAGCCACCACATACAGCAATGGGACCACCAAGGTCGCCTTTTTGGCACAGACTCTGACAGTGAGAAAGAGTCAGATCCCATTTCCTGGCCGTGATAGAAAGCAATTTCTCCATCAGCGAACATAAGTGATTTCACTTTGCAGGTTAGAACCACTGGCTGAGGAATTGGCATTGGCTCCATGGAGAATGTGGGTTTATTTTTAGTTTAACGGTGTCCTCTGCTAATGTGTGATGCGGTGAGAGTTAGTGATAGGCGCACGGTTAACAGGGTTGTAGGGTAGGGAGGAGGCTGAGGGTGATGGGAATGGATGGTGAGGGCTGGAACAGCTGGTGTCGTGAAACCAGGGTAACCGCACCACGGACGTCAGGCATGGTGATGGCCTGGGGCTGGACGTGTGGCGGGAGCAGCTCACCACTCTGAGCTGCTCCGTCTAGTCTGTCTGCCACTCCCTATACATGGCTCCAGCGTCTACTTTACCCCTTTTTCATTTTTTTATGTTCAGTCCTGGTCAGACTAAGAAGACGCTCGGGTACGGGAGGGTACATACTGAGTTGAGCAATCCTGGGTCATACTGTTATGTACATTGCTCGCACGTACATTGCCCTATCTGTGGTGTTGCGTTGTGGTATTGGATATATATCTACTAACCCATTGTGTGTGTGTGTATATATATATATATATATATATATATATATATATATATATATATATATATATATATATATATATATATATATATATATATTGAGTTTTATACCTAAATGCCCAGGTTGACCAATGCTCTAATGTGGATAACCAGACAACCAACAAACAAGTCCTGGTATGATATATATATATGCAATCCATTCCATTACTGTATATGTAATGTACTTGGCATTACATCCATCCAAATCACAAGGAATGTGGATGGGACGTCTAAGGGCCTGTCTCTACTATCCGATGATCGTGACCGATGCGCGTATCTGTCACGATATCCACCTTGAAAGACTGACATGTTTGATTTTTTCAGACGATTTGCTACCGACCTGGGTACTGAGAGGTCTACTTTAGAGGTACCCCATCCCACTCACATACTGACATACGGTACCGATGGTCGTTGTGGCTAACTGTCGCCTAGTGGAGAAAGGCCCTAAGCCTGAGACTATTCACCTTGACGCTGACCTCTGCCTATCAATGAGTTTACCAATCTCCCCCGGATTGACACCCGTAATGGCGATGTCTCCTTGGTTAGCGACCTACAATAAGCTCTCGCTATCTTCGGAGAAAATGTCCTGCAATCCGCGACACGCGTTATCGGTGCCTGCAATCAGCATTAACTACGGTTTGCTTAGGCGGGTTGCTATCTGGCGAATATTTACGGACTGCTTCATTTACTGCGCGTCCAGGCAGAAGGATGGTCGGCTCATCGATTCGCCTAATGGCCGTAGCGCCCGGCTGTTCGGCCATTCCGGACACACGGAGGGCGGCCCGCCACCACGGCACCACATCCATTTTGGACGCCGTAGCCGCTACAGGACGCAGCCACAGAGATCCGTCCTACCCACCCTCAACACGTGACTGGATCACCGGGGTGCCCGTAGAGATGGCGTCCAGTGTGGTAATGGGCGCTATGTATGTATATATAGCCGTTCTACCACCAACTGTCCCAACTGCCGACGCCCTTTGTAACGAAGACCATATCCACCAAGGGCTAGAACTGGATCTAGAAATTGGGTGGGAGAATGAAGCTATATATAGTATAGGGTATGTCACTTTTGGAGCCACCATACTGGTACAGACTGCTAGACAGTGGCCTCAAAACAGACACGTAACATTGCAGACACAGTGCAAACCCTATGGGCTCAAAGCAGACATGAGACTACAGTGACTGACACTTTTCCACCCTTCTCTCCCCACCTCTGCATGGGGAATGACTCAAGTTGGCGCGCGTGATATCCACATAAGTTTTTATATGTGCACGTGTTTTTTTTACAATCACGTATACATGTTTGATATTTTGCTCCTTATCAGCAGGTAGTTCAGGCGGTTGCAAATGTCAACACATGTGCCAACATGCCAAAAAGAATCTAAATCCATTTCTTCAAGGGAGAGAGAGAGAGAGAGAGGAGAGAGAGAGGAGAGAGAGAGAGAGAGAGAGAGAGAGAGAGAGAGAGAGAGAGCTGTATGAGGGGCAGCAAACAGAAAGGTCATCGTTAGATCTTTAATTGGGTTTAAAGCAACGTGGAGAACATTCCCTCTTCTTGTTTCCTAATTGGTTTTAGTCTAACGCCCTCTTCGAAAATCTGATATTAGACAGACAGCAGCTTGATATTGTTTTTCAGAGTACACGTGAAATCCCGGCCAAGCCCCAAGTCTGTGACTGTAACTTTGATGTTTGGTGGGTTTAAAGATCTGTTGATACCGTGTTTTAATCTTCAATTGTGTACCTCTCTGATGCGTTCGCATACTCCTCCCTCATCTTATCAAGATTTCATAACCATTAGTTTGTCTGTATTGATCCCTGTTGGTAAAACACATGTTAAGCAAAGCCTGAGTTCAGTGTGGCGTGCATTAATCGATGAGATCTGGGTTATCTGCACGTAGGATCAAAGCCGAAGGACTTTAATGAAATCGTTGACACATTTGAAAAAAGTGCCTATCCAAAGCACTGACTTCAATATGTACAAAACCTCATCTTGTTCATCCTTGTCATATTGTCGCACTGCATTGAATAATATTTTACAAAAAAACAAAATGAACGATGACAAGCCCAACATTCATGGGAATTATTCTGGGTCAGCCAATTAAAAAGGAAATAGTCGTTAAAAGTGGAGCGCAGTAACAGCAAGTTTTAGAGGGGAAAAGGGAAAGAAAGATGAATAGCCGAAGAAGTCGACAGAAGAAGGAATGACAAGGAAATATCTGAGACAACATTTGCATGTAAGGCTACATTCAGAGTAATGTGTATTGTAGGGCGAAAGTATCCAGCACAGGACAGAATGTATGGGTCTTTCCAAGCACGTCGTTTGCCACATATCAAATAAACTGCCTCTTTTTGTCTTGCAATAACGTCTATCATAACCTTAGTTGGATGGATTGATATCCCTGTTTCTCCTCATCCTAAGTAAAGACAAAGTCTGGTTTGAAATAGCTGCCTGACCGCTAAAGGGGCATGTAGGAATGTGAATGGGAGTTGTAAGGATAGGAGGAGGCCAGTGTATCATGGAAACGAGGCAGTTTTATGGTCGCAGACACACACCCACACCTCTGATGGACGCTGGCGATCCACTCCGCGCTCTACTTCTACTATAGGGAAGAGCCATTCCTGTATGGAGGTAGCCATCTTGAAATCAGTTATATAACTGCCCCCCCTAGGCCATCTTGGATCTGGCAGAGGATTGTCCAGGATTGTGGGTAATCTCTTATCTTCTCTTCCATCCACAGAAAACATTGGGAATTGATAAGACTGATAAGCTGCCCCTCCCTCTATCTTAATCACCTTAAGTACCTGTCCATTGTTTTCGGTGTAAATGGAGGGGATTAGCCTGATAGGGAGACCATGGCTTGGTTTTACTCAGCCTGGATTATATGTGCCCTCCTAGAAAACCTTTAAAGTTTAATTTCTCTTGTACTTGAAGTACTGAGTCTATATGAAGCTTATATTGTTTAAGTTTAAAATATTTGCTATCCTAAGGTATACATTTTTAGAATATAGCTTCATATAGACTATTAGGAAGGGCCAACCAAAGTAAACTGTAGAAAGAGGCCAACTGCTGATCAAACCCGCGACTACATGAGCCACCGAGCTAATTTGTTTGGTACTAGCAATGGCTTTGCCCCGTATAGGTCTGAGGGTGTCTTCTGGAGATTTAGCCATCTAAAGTGCTGGTTCCACTGCCGCCGGTCAGGCAAATCTTTGCTATTCCAAAGATTTTTTCCAACACACTTGCTATACAAAAGCCGTCGGATTAGCAAGAATTCGCCCGACCGGCAACATTGGATTCAGCCCTTTACAATACTGCTCATGTCTACGCACACATCCCAAAAAAAATGAAAATGAAAATCTCGGGAGATACCCATAAATATTTGAACATTGCAATAAAGAAGTAACGATTTACTTACTTAGATAGCCGAGCAGAGTGGTTTGTGATACGTTTGATGTAGTACCATAGGCTTTTACGACATGTACGTCTGGGCGCGACTTTTGTCGAGCAGTGGAAGAAGAGCATAGGCCATAGTATAAGTTAAGTGAAGGAAGGACAAACAGTCAATCTTGACCCTCCCTCTGGCCCATCAACCACCCCTATAATAGTGACGGAAATGCCTCAAGCTACCGGTAGTTTGGTCTTGTAATGGAATCAAGCGTGCTAAAGCCTTGCCTCGTAAAGGCGTGCGGGGTGCAGGTCAGTTGGGTACAGTGGCAGAGGTCGTCGCACTTTGGCGTACCGTGCATGTCTTGAGTACCAGTCGGAAATTAAAATCAAATGTCATTAACTCCAATGGCACTCAGTCGCCCTTTAGTGAGAGTCATTTTATTGGCATTTCCGACAGGGATGCTGTTTTACCACACTGGTTCCTCAGTAAAATTTCCAATAAATGCAGGGCTTATTGATAAAAACCCATACGTTTGGAGACTCTATCCCCGGACTCTATCCCCTGCTGATGTAGGCATGTTTTTCTTGGATTTGACTTAAAAGGTAAGCCATGACGTAACACATATGCACTGAAAAAAAATCCAAGTTAGTTGGTCAAACTTAGTCAAAACGGACAAATAATCTTAGTTAGTACATCTGACTAATGTGTGACTAACAATGTCTAACTTATATTAGTCACATTGACTGCCCAAATCATTTCCCCTCTCCCAGCACAATCTCAAATAGGGTAACTGCAGAGAGTTTCAGGCAAGCTAACTCATCTTATCCACAGTCACTAATGGATCGTAGTCACTTTGACTAAGATCCTTTGGTAAATTTGACTAAAGTATAGTGACTTGGTGTTGCATCTGCACACAAGGTAGCAGCTTGGTTTGAAACAGGATTTTTCTGGTGGGTGTGTACCATACATGATTGTCCCATGGGTGTCAAAATGATGGTAATAATCAGACACTCTATACATTTAAGGCTTTCACAATTCAATATATAATATCAAGCTTGGCAAAATAAATCAATTAGTTTGATGAATTGTTTAATAAACTAGGTAACTAATAATCTCGATAAGTATAATATCCTCAGTTGTACCTGGTTCTTTTTGTGAACCCAAGAGTATCTTGACTCAAGAGTTCTAAATGAGAATAATGTGAGACATTTCACATGCTTCCTAAGTGATAAGACTTGATTTGTGGTGTATGAATCCTATATATATATAGAGCTTACACTCACCATTTGTTAAATAAAACCAAAATATCAGATAGCATTCTCAGTCAAATCACCAAGGAATCTTAGTCAAAATCAGGCAGGTCAAGGCAAGTTGGGCAGTTTGACTAATACTTAATCGTATTTGACTAAGAACAACTTGGACACTTGGGTACATACCTTTGACTAGATATTGTTAGAAAGTTAGACTTTTTGACTGACATCTGATTAATATCTTGAATAGTTTGTTTTCTGTGTGAATTATAGGTCATGGAAATACTCTCTGTGCTTTATCTTCATCGCTGAAAACGATTGATCCCATATGACATGCATGAAATATAGATGGGAAACCCATAATGTCATCAAGGTGAGAACTGTCAATTTGACGCCCAGTCCAGTGCTCTACACCCAGTGCTGTAGAGCAGTAATTGTAGCTAACACGGGGACAGATATGGTCGTCATGATGGTGATGAGCGGCCCCGGTGCTGACACCTGGTGGCCTGTATGCTGACTGATGGGAACACGGTGCAGGTGTCTCTCACGCTGTTCCCTCTCACATAACTCACCCACACCTCTTCCTGTTGTCAGACTCAAATCGCAGCGACGACACGTCCCACACCGGACAACACTCCTGGGATCGGGCCCGCACTGTTTTTATGGAATTTGAATGCTCCCCGTAACACGCAGTGATCGATAACTAATGTGGGTACGTAAAGTGTGGAAGGGGGTGTTAGGTGCGGGTGGGTGGACTTGGGTGTCAACAAGGTAGGGGTAACAGACAGGCTCTTTTGTACTTATTGCACAGAGAGACAAACATTGGTCCGTCTATAAATCAGGCACCTTTCGAGAAAAATATTATAGCACATGCATATTATTCAGTAAAAGATGTATTTGAGTGAACGATTTTACTGTGGATGACTATGATATGGACGATTTGTAGGGTTGCCTCCCTGACAGTCACATCTCATCTCCTCTATTAGGCCAAAAAAGAAAATATTGTGTGTTTCCAGTTACATGGATAAAATGTGTAGGGTCGGTAGGTCGGATTTAAAAAAAAAATTGATTTTGTAAGGAAATGTATGGGCAGACATGTTAGATTCTATGATTTTACAGTAGAAATATGGAAAGCATAACAGATGTGAAGCATATGTAAAAGAGATGAATGACTGTTTCCAAATGTATACTAATAGATGATGGCCTAGATGAGCGCCATGAAAAAATGATGAAAATTACAGGAAAAATGCATAAAAAAATCCCCAAAAATGTCAAAAATTCCCTCCAAAAATATATCCAGGGTCAGCCCTGTTTTGCTAGGGTCGGTCGGTTAACTGGAAACAAACCTTTTTTTAGGCCTTCCTCTCTTCAGTCTGGTTTCAGACCGCCATAGCTCTCCCTGGCTTTATCTGTTTATTTGGACGCCCAACACCCAAGCTTTCACGTCGTTATCATGAATAACGAGCTGTCACAGCCGACCTAAAATATCACAATGATATCCTTCGGTGCAGGATATCTGACAAGGCAGTCCTGAGTTGAATATCCTCAGTGGGCTCAACCCCCACGTCTACTTGTCCTAATTGGGGATTCAGCCTTACTTAAACAACACAGCCATGGCTGACAGTCTTTGCTTCTACTTTCCAGAGAGCATCAATGCAGTAACTGTGCCAATTGCCTACTAAGCCTCAGACTCGCCATTCCTTTTACTATACTGGTATAAAGAGAATCCTTTTCATTTCTATAGAACGCCAACAATTTCATTTGATTGTCTATTGAAATGTGATTTCAGTTTGACGGTGCTGGGATATTTCATATTTATGACCACAAGAGTATAAATCCCACAAGAGCAATAACACATCAATACCCTGTTGATTGCAGATGGGAAAGAACTCCTCCTCCCTTTATTCAATTTAGAATGATGAAAAGGTAGCCTACATATTCTATAACTGATGCATTATGATAATTACACCAGTCAAAATCAAAGCAACATGAAAAGATACATAACCAAGCTTAGGACAGATAGTTGATTAAGTATACACCACAGGCTCTACTAAAAAGGTTAATGTAATCTCGACAACCTGCCGATTAAAGTGATCACCGGGCTGTAAAAGGCCCGGTGTCGCGGCCTGTATGACGTGTTAGTATGCCTGCCTCTGGGCTGTTGGATATACAGTGGATGTTTTATTAGTGCGGGATGATTCCCCTTTATGTAGCTGCTCATGTTATATGACAGAAACACAAAGGAATGAATGAGAATATGAGCTTTCATCCTGTGGTACGCACGAGGTTAGCATTCATTACGCATCTTATATAGTGTAGTGAGTGGGGGCCCAATGGTACATACATCCTCTGTTGGGTATTTCAGAAACCGGATATGATAATGAACATTAGATATCTGTTTCTAAAACTGTTGGCCTCTAAACACACAACTCCAACTATTCGTATCTCTGACCAGTCACATCTCAGTTGTAAACTATAACTATAAGTGTTTCAGAACAAGATATAACTAAAGTTATAAATACAGTTATAAATACTTATGACTGGTCTGTGACCAGTGGCTGGTTTTTCTATATGCCAATCTGTGTGGACCTATTTCATCCACATCAAACAAGAAATATTCAGTTTTCAGGAGGTAGAAAAACTCCTGTGGATTCTGCATGATGAGCATATACCATACCTCTTTTCTTGTTAGTTAATATCTTCTTCCAGACCTTCAAATCAAAGAAAGGAGTTTCTTTGTGCTATAGTTTGGTTGAGGTCACTCTTAAAAAAGTCATAATTTACAGTCTACAGCAGGTCACCACTATAGTGAGATTACTATAGTAGGTTATATATAGTGTGAGCTGTTGCTAATGAGTAATGTTACAGTTGTGGAACCCCCTCCCCACCATACAAGCCTACACTGAAAATATAAGCCTTTATGAAGGTGCTCTGTATTGATGACTTAAGGTCCTCTTTCCATGTTGATGACCCAAGGTGGTCATGATGATCACCTAGGTTCAACACTTTGATGATGCCCTTCTGGCACCAGGGGGCCCTAGTATACAACATCATCAAAATGATGACCCAAGGTGATCATGATGATTACCCTGGGTCATCAATTTGATGATATTTTTCTGTCACCAGGGGGCCCTAGTATACAACAATAGAATATACAATACCCACCCTGCGGGATATATTGATTCTTATCTTCAATCCTTTTGATTATGAGTCTTTATAAGATGAAAGATGTGAAGAATGATATTACTCTGGAATATAAGAAAGAAAGAAATTTAGGCAAAATGATCAAAGGCATAAGCATGTGTAACGTTAGACACCTCTTTTGCCACTGAAACTATAGTTATAACCATAGGGGCTAGCTTCCATTTGTTATACAAACATCTAATATGCTGCATTAGGGCATAGGTTAGCTCTAAGTGCCCATATTTATAAACACCTGGTTGTGGGAGGGAAGGGTGTAATTATGCAAAATGATGATTAAAATATGTTAGTTAATGACAATAATCATCCACAAGCTCCTCTCTGATCTGGTCAGACAGGTACTCTGTAGTGATCACCCAGGGTGATCACATATGATAGTCAGTCAGGTACTCTGTATTGAACACCCAGGGTGATCACATATGATCACCCTAAAGATCACAGGTACTCTCCCCAGTCGTCATCTTCAAGATGACAAAAAGTGATCACTACAGAGTACTTTTTTAAGCTATGTATTTTCTGTGTAGCTAGAGGCCGGATGACGCAGACTTGAAGGGGCTGGATTGCCAAGCTGCCATTGGTACCCAGACTAGGGTGTTACCCAGACTAGGGTGCCGTGTAAACATATGCCATCACTATGTGCATCAATAAAGGGGAACACTTTAGGGTAATTACCGCATGGCACCACCTGGCACCACCCCCATACACACACATATTATACTTAATGTCAATTATGCACTACTGTGCATGAAAAGAACTCAACAACCTGAAACCAAGTAGTTTACTTGGTGTCTCCTTCAAACTCAAATCATGTGCCTGATTACAATCACCTGCCTCTGGCCTGCACAGTGATCAAAGGTCCCATAGTGCTAAGGTCCAAAAGTAATCAGTGGTGCCAGCTAGAGGCATGTGATTTCTGTTCAAAAGGCTTACTTGGTGCTAATTAAATGTCAGTAAAACATGATATATCAAACCTAGCACACACAGTAGTAGGCTGTGCTCTGATTCATGTGAGTGGGGTGTGAGATTGTCCACAGCTAACCACTCTATGACGTAGCAGAGGCCTAACTGTAACTGATGCTATATCAAGCTGTCTGAATGTACTAGGAAGCTACATGGATGAGAAAAGGGCTGGGGGAGGGGAGAGAGTAGGGACATACTTAAAAATACTGGAATTCCCTACCAAACATGACGTGTAAGAGGGGTTTCCCACATATTACACTGGTTTCCCACCTTCTACAATTAAAACTATAGCTTATAACCAGAATTATGTGGAGCTTACAGTCTACAACTGGTTCAGTCGTAAGTTCAGACCTATGACTGATATCTGTTTCACAACTACAGCAGAGATATAACTGATTTTAAGTTATAAACCCAGTAAGATGATATTCATCCTTAAGAAACACATGCAGTCATAAGCCTACAATCACTTTTAAAACTGCAATAATATCTCCTTATGACTGGTTGTAAACAGTATCTGCTTCTGAAACACCCCACTATTGTAGTAGCGAGGATACAGTACTGCGGCAATGATTCACGTCTATGGCTAAAATGAAGAACAAAAGCTGCATACCCAATTCCCTACTGGACGAAAACCACCTGCACCAGTGCAGAGTTATATTGGTCCCCTAGGTAGGAGGAGTTGGTGGGTGGATTCAGTGTAAGGCGTAGCTAATGTTGGGTATGCTAACAGTAGTGTACAGTGGTCGGCTATACAGTGTGAAGTGTGGACTGTAGTACTTGTAGCAGTACTGGCTATAAGGGGTTATCAATGACGTTGTAAATATGCCTGCTGAGGATGATCCTTCCCGCTGATCTGCTGATAGCAGCACGCGAGGGCCCCTGGAGTAGTGATTATCACGATAATGGCAGCATAGAGGGGATTAATGTCTTTTACATCTGAAGTCCTGTACCTAAACTATGATTTTTGGAGCGCGGCTGGGCAGGATAGTGAGGTGGCTGGGTGGCGCTTTCTGCACATTTGATTAAAAATAATTACCCCCACCTACACCATGGCATCCCAAAATGCGTTTAGCCATTAGGGACCACCATGTGTGGGTGTATACCGTCATCCCATGAATACGTACGTCACAATGCAGCAGTAGATATAGTTCTACAAAAAAGCATGTTGATACATTAGCCGTTATCTGCATCCTTTGTGAAAATGTGAGAACTTGTTAGCCGGGCCACTATGATAATAGGTTATTACAATTAATGATATAAGAATATCATTGAATCTTACATCATTGAAATAAACAGAAAATTTTAAATTTTAACCAGAAATCCAGGTTGATCATAGGTATGTCCGT
Source organism: Acholoe squamosa (assembly GCA_949317995.1). NCBI lineage: Eukaryota > Metazoa > Annelida > Polychaeta > Phyllodocida > Polynoidae > Acholoe > Acholoe squamosa. The sequence continues at coordinate 48,092,214 of OX439036.1, read as the reverse complement.
AGATAATGCATTGATGTCATGCTATTGGTGAGCCAGCTGTCGATAGTGCTGTTATAATGGTGCAGTGGTAGTAGTCTAGGGAAATGTTGATGCAATGACGGCCCATGGCTGCAGTGTTTAGGGTGGGGACGGAGGTGGGAAGTACATCAGGGCGCCACATTTATACAATAATGTTGTACCCCCTTCCTCCTACACTACAGTTGGGCCGACAGTGTGAGGAAAATTAACGGCACGGGAATCTGTTTGGACACGTGAAGGAACAGTTATGAGTGACCTTCGACGGCGAGGCCGAGTATTTGCTCATGGCCCTTTTCATTGTGAGGTTCAGCGTACTTATGAAGAGCTGAGGGCCTGACAATAGGGTGAGGAAGGGGGGGGGTAGTAGATAAGGGGATACGGCGAAGGAGCCTGGTAGCTGGAGGCTGGAATTGACGGGTGTTGTTCGCATGGCTGCCATCGGACAGTAAATAAGGCCCACTGTTCTGGGCCAAGTGCGGGCTGGCTAGTGTTTGCAGGCACCTTAATTATCGCTCACCATTTCCATGCGCTATGGCATGCCACATTAACTTTATGTTAGCCAGAGACAGAAAGTATAGGGGCCCGAACAATGAGCTATTCACAAATATGTTAGCCAGGAAAAATCTCTCAATCTTTCCGGCCTTGAATTATGGATATGTGCATGGCGTAGGAGTTCATACCTAGATTTAACCCAAATAGACAACATAAATAAATGTATGGGATTCATTGTGTTAAGCCAAAGTGCATAAGTCCCTTAACATAGACTGAAAATAAAATGATTTGGGGGTATATAACAGAAACCTTTAACTCCAGTGATGTATTCACGATAAATTTCCAGGCTTTTGATATATAGGTCGAATCCCACATGGCAAAAAATGGCTGAAATATCTCTGCGATTTTTGGACCTACCCCGAATTCGCAAGGTTTATTTAGTACAGCAGGGTATATAGAACACAGGCATCTTTTTGCGATTTTAGGCCAGAGAATACATAATGCACAGAGATATAAACATAAAAAAGGCAAAATACCACAAAGAGTACAAGAATAAACGGAACAGTGTCCTTGTCTTCTATACACCCTGCGGTAGATATATACTTGTGAATTTGGTAGGTCCCAATCGCAAAAGATTCAAAATCCCAGAGATATTTGAACCATTTTTCGCCATGCGGGATTCGACCTTGTACGTTCGAAATAGGAAACACACAATGGTGAATAATGTCGACAACATTCCAAATGCACTGCAACTGTCTGTAGGGCAGACATAAATTCAGAACTCATGCAAATAGAGTATAGTGTCAGTTATACCATGGTTCTAGCTTTTGAGTGCTTTTTTGGCTCATTTTGAGGATATCAGGCGTGCATTATCCAGGATATACCTGCACGGGTTTTTATTTTGAGTGCTTTTTTTGGATATACCAGCACTTCTAAGTGTTAGAAATATTAGGGAGGTTTAGCAACAACGACGTATGTCACCCGTAGCTCATTTAACGCAGATGTACCAGTGCTGTAGGTATGCTGTATATCTGTGTTTTATTGCCCATGTAGTCGGTGCTAAACCTCTGTATTATCTAAGTGTAGCACTTACAACACTTACATTTTATTTCGTATTAGAACTGAGCAGGTGGGATACGATCACCCAATCTCTAGGTAGTGAGACCTATGCCTTACCATTGTGCCACTGGGTGAGCTAATAGTCTCATATGTTCTACTGTATCTCCCCTACCTGTCACCTCTACTATAGCTGCGATAGGTTGCTCACCGCGAACGCCTGACTTGCTCTGGTCACTGTGAACGTACATACAGTTGGATTACACACCACCTCCAGTAGCAGTAGCTTTGGCGCAGTCGATAGAGCGTCAGGCCATGAATCCATTTCATGATAGGCTTACCAGGTTCAAGTCCAGGGCTGGGTGGTGAACGTTTCATAGTCAATATGAATTTATTGATTTTTATTGATTTTTTTTATGGGTAAATCGTAGTATAAATGCATTAAGGGTTGATATTGAAGGCACACGGGCTGTATGGCCTTTTGATATATCAGCACTCGGCTTCGCCTTGTGCTGGAATATCCAGGCTATCCAGCCCTAGTGCCTACAATATCAACCATTATTGCATTATTAAACACGGCTATGTATGCCTCCCTTTTATGTAGAGCTGCCCACAGCAGTGTCACATATCACAGAGTGTGGAGACCTTTTACCCACCGACCATCAATACGGAAACGGCGAGTGTGTACACGGGTGGTAGGCAAAGAGGCGCCTCGCTCAGCCATCGCCAAATGCAACTGAAACCGAGGAGCGGGCGAGCCACTGAATGATTCGTCACGTCCGGATCGCATATCCCAGGCTTGGACAAACGCTGGAGGTCTGACCACTGACTGTTTGAGCCAATCCCAAAGTCTCTGCTCCATACCAAACAAATGTAAACAGATCTACTTGTGTCTAGCTGAAAGGCCCAGAGGGTCCAGGTTGCTTTGGAGGGAACCATTGTATAAAGGTTTGGTCAATTGTAATTTACTTTTGGGACAGTGAATGGATAACCGAGGTTTGGTCACTTTTGGGTTAAGTTGCTGTTTCTTGAACAAGCATTGTTACTTAAAAATTGAGCACAATGTGAATAATTGGGGAGCATACTGCTTATGACGAGAGTATACATATATGAAAGTCTCTTCAGACAACACCATGTAGGATTGGACCATAATGAAAGGGGAGCTTTGATCCCCTCCCCCTTTTGTGTCATTGTACGAGTGGTTCCGAATATACCATAGGCTGCCAATTTGAATAATTGGTTTCTGACATAGGTGTACGTGTAGGCGGTTAAGTACTCTCCTCCATCACTGATCATGCCGGTGACTCAGATTCCTGAAATGTGTACCATGGGGACTAAGAAACCTTTTGTTCTAGATATTTCACTGGGCGAAATTCTCAGTGTCGATTCGAGAGATATAAATAATGATCATTACTGCAGTAGTTCCACCTGATGCCACTCTGTCGCTATTAACTTTGTTTTGCATGGCATGTTATAAATTCAAGGCCACGGTAAAACCGTATCAGTTGCATTGTTCACAAAAAGCAGTTGCCCTGCCTTGATTACGCAGACATCAACAAGACCGGGTTATTGCACTGATTGCGTCTGCCATATGATGAGCCAGCGTTTGCAGTTTCGATATTGAATGACCTTGTCGCCGTAAATGGAACATAGATTGTTCTCATGAGGGAGGTACCCGGTTTTAAAAAAATGGAATTCAGAGAGATTTAAAACACATGCTGGATATGGGACACCCTGGCTTATAACGAGAGTAGAATCGGAAATGACATGTACCCAGATCAGACATGTGCATTCAGTCAAAACGTTCAGTCTATTTTATTTAATCCATATTACAGGGTTTCGGCCATGGCGACTATCGACCCCCTCTTCTCTAACACTGTAGTCCGATCTATAATTGATTCCGCCACCAGCGAATGCTGAAGTAGTTTTAAAATGTATGACAAATCCATTCGCTGAATAAATTAGTGAGAGGGTTGGCTTTTAACCCGGGCCACTCTGACTAGGAGATAGAGATCGACATGGTGAGCGGCAAACCAGCTGCTAGCAGCCTTAGGGCCGTTTTCCACCACCCGATATGGTTCCTCTATCGGCCGACAGCTGCACCAAAGTACCATCTCGGCCAACAGGGCTGCCATAGGTTTTAATGGAGAGGCATGGTATCTGTCGGCCGATGGTAGCGTCTACAATGGGTCTGTCGGCAGACACAGGGGCCATATCGGTTGGTGGAAAATGGGCCTAACCTCCCCGGCCCCTGGACCTTACGATGGTAGTGCTGCAACTGGCAGGTTCAGGATTGGCTAAGACCCATAGTCCACTGGGCCTCTTCGGCCAACTTTGGCCATACATTTCCTACACAAAAGTAGGCTGAAGAGGCCCAGTGGACTATGGGTATTAGCAGCCAGAACGGTGTCCAGAGGGGATGTAAAGATGAATTTAGGAGGATCCGTGGGTAGAACTTATAAGTAATGAATAAGGGCTACAATTGCTAAAGGTGGTGGGACTATAATTTCCTCAATCTATTGTCACATCCGAACATGTGTAGCCTGGAAATACTATAGATCTATGCGCCATTTTAACTGTCATTGCCCGTCACCCTTGCCATAGCAGGTCATAAAGTACCACCTGTGGTGTTTATAAAATAGATATAAGGCCCATTTTCCACCAACTGATATGGCCCCTGTATCTGCTGACAGACCCATAGTAGATGCTACCTTCAGCCGACAGATACCATACCTATGGCAGCCCTGTCTGCCGAGGTGGTACTTTGGTGCAGCTTTCGGCCGATAGAGGAACCATATCGGGTGGTTGAAAACGGCCCTTATACCCATAGTCCACTGGGCCTCTTCAGCCAACCTTTGTGTAGGAAATGAACGGCCAAAGTTGGCCAAAGTTGGCCAAAGAGGCCCAGTGGACTATGTGTATTAGGGGAACGGGGGGACAAAAGGGCCGGCCGACAATGTGCCGTCAGCGTGGGCACGGCCACACAATTACCCTACCGTGATCCCCAGCCCGATCGATTCTCAGACAATTAGATTGGACTCGACAGTGGTAATTTTCCTTTGTCGCCAGCCCCCAGGCTCTCGTCCGTCTGGCTGTCGGCGACTGTCCGGTTGTGGGTCGCTACTCCTGCATTCTCCCTCAAGATCTACCATCCTCTGCAGTCTCCCACGTTTCCGCAATGCGTTCGCCCTGGACAATTCCACCGAAATGAAAATGACCTCTGGCTTTCTTATGCACCGTGCTCAACATATCGATGACGCATTTTGTGGGGATTTTTTCCACAGGCTCTTATTACGTAGTCCCCCTTTTCCTGTTGGAACAAAGAAAAGGGCCTTATGATGTTGGCCATCACAGAATCATGTCCTCATCGGTGTTTGGCGAATTTATCTGTGATAGAGCACCAACCCACTCCTATTCGCCTTAGAACTGAGTCTGCCATCCCCTTGTCATATAGAGTTGTGAAGGGGGCAAGGACATTTCCCGTACCCCTCGACCTCAGGCCTGCACCCCTAACCCTCTCGTGACGCTGTCACTCATTTCAAATCGTTCGGCTTCCGCCCCTCGACCTTGCGGCCCTTGCGGCTATCTGGTATGTCGGCGGCTGTCCGCGTGCCTCTTTCTCTCCCCAGGCCCATCACACACAAGCAGACACGAGCCGGTGCCCGACACCTCCCTAGGCTCAGACCGGCCGCCGTGCCGTATCAACACGGCCACCTAGCCTCCAATCTGGATGCCGGAAATTGAATTTGATGCCGCAAAGCGCGAACGTGAGGAGCGGCTATAAACACGTATGACGTTAGGTGGAGGCAGGGGTCGGCGGTCAGGGACGCAGGCGGCGAGGCCACCTCCCTCTAGGGCATGCTTTAATAAACACTTTACACGATTTGACAAGCTGCCTCATTTTGCTGAACTCATCTCCAAGAGCCATGGCTCGTTGATAGAACAAGCATCGTTAAACATTTATGATAATAACGAGTTCATGTCCTGAATTACCTCCATAATGTATCAATCAGCAGACTCCACCCTGATCATTATATACCTTAATTACAACATGCAGTACTTGGCAACATCGTAATTTGTTTATACAGTGTGTTTAGCCTGACATGACCTATCTACCTTACAATGCCCCTGTTGATTTTGACTCCAATACTCTTTTTTGTGTGTACTACCAATGTTGATTTGGCAACCATTTCGATTTTACATCAATGATGCATCCCAATAACCCCTATATGTGAGTTGGACTGAATGACAATATACTCGACTCCATTCTGAAAAAGTCCATGCTAGATGTATGCAGGGCCAGGCGTTCAGGAAGACGGCTGCTGACAGGACAATTACCCACAAGTGGGTTGACCATAGTGACCACCACCCCCATATATGTGGCCCCACCTCCACTGTATGAGCACTACGTAATCCATTACTGGACAGCACTCTCCTGTAGTACCCTGGAGAACAGCCAGTCCATAAGGGGCAGCAGCAAGGAGGAAGGCACTGGGAGTGGGCTCCAATGAGTTTGGAGTGTAGCTGGAGTAATGCAGTGGTGGACAGATGGGGTATGGAGGTCGTTGAGCAGGTCGTGGAAGTGAGCGGAGGTCCTCCTGGAACTGTCCAGGACCGGACAGGAGCTACCTCCAAGACAACACGTGATATCCCTAGTCTGTAGGGACGAGCGCCATCCGCATCTGTGCCACCGGAAATTGGCTGCCCGCCCCTCTAGGCGCGCCTCCCAGTGCCCTGCATCTGCGACTGGCAGCGGCGATGTATGACGTCATTTTAGCCGCTTCCTGTGACTGTCAGGGGTATCAGTCAATCTTCTGTGTTTGTTTTCCTCACTGACGTCTATTTAGCGGGGCCGGTCTCTTGTGATAAAAACAGATCGGATTGGAGTCATCCGTGGGCACATCTCATGCCCCAATGGTCCGTGATTTTTCTCCCTAGTGCACAACCACGTAAACTCATGCCTGAAATGAAATACAAACGCCATCCGCGACTGCAGTATACACAGTAGGATAGTACTCCACAAATGCGCTGTGTTTACACGACACAAGGGCAAGTCAATGTGTAGAGCCTTCTAAAGCATGGGATAGTAGGTACAATCAGTATTGTAAACATGTTATCGAAGCTGTAGCATTCCTGTATCAACATCGATGACTAATTAGAAAAATGAGTAATTGAATTAGGCCAACAGCGTCTGGCTCTCAGTGTCCTTGCGTTATCTATTCAGCAATATCAGTATTTTCTTATTATTTATGATGCACCCCATTCTCCATCACCCATCTATTCAATCGATACCTATCTCGGTAGGCTAGATGTTTTAAAAGCGGGGGTACACTACATGTACTATAATAAAATTCATAGATCATTCCATTTTGTGGCTTTATTGCAGATAAGAGTAAAGAGTTGCTAAGTAACAATATGATCATTTCTCAGCATCGATAGTCTAGTCAATGTCAAATTATACCGGCCGCACAATCAGTGTAATGTGCAAAGTATATGTTTAACCTAAATTTCTAATCTGTGTTCCTTTAGATGCTTATGGGTTTTACCATTTTATACCATAATACAGAAAGAAATGCAATATTGAAATAGACAGTTAGATGGGCAGTTAGCTCTAGCAGTAGAGCCTTTTGTCTGTCTGGGTAAGGATCCCCTCCTGACGTCATCTTGACTGTCTACCATAACCTCGACATACAGCACGATTAGGCCAGTGTCACTGCCCCATTTCTACATACCACCTACAGCCTGTGTCACTGGCCCATTTCTACATACCATCTACAGCCTGTGTCACTGTCCCATTTATACATACTACTCACAGCCTGTGTCACTGTCCCATTTATACATACTACTCACAGCCTGTGTCACTGGTCCATTTTTACATACTACTCACAGCCTGGGTCACTGGTCCATTTATACATACTACTCACAGCCTGTCTCACTGGTCCATTTATATATACTACTCACAGCCTGTCTCACTGATCCATTTTTACATACTGCTTACAGGCTGTGACAATGTCCCATTTCTACATACTTCTCACAGCCTGTGTCACTGGTCCATTTTTACATACTACTTACAGCCTGTGTCACTCCCCCTTTTCTACATACTACTTACAGATGGTGACACTGTTCCATTTCTATATACTACTTACAGACGATGACACTGTCCCATTTCTACATACTACTTACAGGCTGTGTCACTGCCCCATTTCTACTTACTACTTACAGCCTGTGACACAGCCCCATTTTTAGATACTACTCACAGCCTGTGTCACTGTCCCATTTCTACATACTACTTACAGCCTGTGTCACTGTCCCATTTCTACATACTACTTACAGCCTGTGTCACTGTCCCATTTCTACTTACTACTTACAGCCTGTGACACAGCCCCATTTCTAGATACTACTTACAGTTAGTGACACTGCTTTTTCTACATACTACTTACACTCTGTATCCCTGTCCCATTTCTACATACTATTTACAGCCCCATTTCTACTTACTACTTACAGTCTGCGACACTGTCCCATTTCTACATACTACTCACAGCCTGTGTCACTGCCCCATTTCTACTTACTCCATGTACTTACAGCCATGTAATCTGGGGACTAGGGTCTATTTTATGTACCGTTATTCTACATAATGTTCTCTTTTTGCTTCTGCCCTGACTTATGTATGTTCCGAATGATTCCCTTGAATAATACAATATCGTCTTTTGCCTTCCAGAGTGGACGGTGATCTACGTAACAGCACGCACACTGGAGTCGCAGATGGCTGCTAAGGGGGAGCTGGATAACGCACGCAGCACTACGGACAAGACGTTGCGCACGATGCACATTTGGCCGGGCGTTGAAACGGACGGCCATATGTTCAAATCGCGCTACCTCTTTAAGGCCGTGCTAGACCGGCATCGGACCTTCACCAAGGTGGGCAACAACTTCCAGGACGAGCTGCAGTTTTACACCAACATCATCGACATCCTGTTTGGTTGGGTGAGCCGGGAGGTGGAGCTGTTTGCTGAGGTGGAGGTGTGGCGCTGGTTAATGGCTTACACATACCTCATGGGCAGTATCAACTACCTGGGTGCGGAGCAGGCTCTCTGCAGCGTCTTCTTCAGCGTCATTTGTTTCAGTCACAGGGAGACCTTTTACTATGCAAACTATAGCTTCAGTGGTGAGGCGGCCTTCCGCCTATACCGCCAGTCCTACCCCGAGGAGCGCGGGGGGAACTGGCGGATCACCTCCCACAAGAGGTTCTTCCCCAACATCTTCAACTGCCGGGAGGAGATCTTTGCCGACATGGACTATATAGGCATGTCTATAGACCCGTCCCTGTGCGATTACTCGCGCAAGAACGAGACCAAGTTTCACGACACAGATATTCTAGTGTTGCATGAAAACCATCGTTTGAAAGAGGCATTGTTCAGCAGAATGACTGCGGAGGTCGACAGGACGGCCTTCGACTTTGTGCTCAGCGGCGTGGTGCTGGGCATCATCGCCTGTTATTTCTCAGTATTGCATGTACTGAGGTGTACGTTTGTTAAGTGCGTTCAGTCACGAAGTTCCAGGAAATGGGAGCCAAAGGATTCAGTCCTAGAGGAAGACAGATTAGACAGTTTAACTTTAGACAGCAAAATGATTAAGTACGAGGAGTATAATTGTAAACCCCACAACTCTCACATCAAGATCAAAGTGGCCACCGTATAGGTGTCGAGGTTTATACCAGTATATATCTATATTATTACAATGATAATATATTGTTACATAAGTGTATTAAGAAAGCATTATACTTGGTATGTTTCATGATATTTGTATGAGGTATATGACAAGATGAGTACTAAGTAGTATATATGTTGGTGTGAATGGATACAAGAACATAAATAGTGGTAGTGTGAGAAACCAAATGAGTGGCATTTCTCCATGGGTGGTAAAGAAGTCACAAAGAACGATGTTAGAGTGCACGTAAACAGAATTATATTTCGGATTTATCTTTTATACAGCCGTCTCCAGGTATTGCAAATGGTGCATCCACCTTCCTCCAGTTGTCTGATGGCTATGACACGACAAGGCTATACTTTGATGGTGCCTTTGATGCACGCAATAGTATCCTCCTCCGGCTGAACATACAGGTTCAGTCACACCGCTCCTTAGAACAACAACCTGTAGCCCAGAGGGTTATGACAGTTTACAATGGAGGGACGTTTTCTTCATCAATCATTAAGTTTATCATGAAACTGTGAGCAATATTTGAATAGCGATGTCTTGTCAGGTCGGTTCGTCCGATTGGTGAAGAATGGGTGTTTTTTTTGTGATTGCTTGAAGTGGGTTCGTTCAACGGTTCATCATGTTTAATCGTGCATTCATACAGTAACTAACAACAGTTGTCAAACAATCAGGTGTCAACATTCCCCCCGGTTTATGCTACTACTATCATGTACAGTCGGCAACCAGTGCTGGACTGGGTGATATAGTTATTTATTCCTGTGGCGCATGTTTGAACGTTGTACTGGCGCTGTCGATGCTCAATGAACCAATTCCGATTCACCTCATTGGAACTGGTCCCGCCGTTAGGGGCTGTTAGGACAGGGAAATAGCCTATCGCATTCCAGACTGCTTAGGAAATGACATCAGGTTAGAATCATTTCCATCACTCTGAACAGCAATTCCATAGGATTACTCAAACACTTTGGTCCTAACTACTCCACCTGTACACAATCCCCCCTAGTAAATATGGCCCTCAGTGTTGACAGAACAGTCTATATTGTTACTGTTTATTACAGAAACGACAATAGTGGTTATTATTTATTGAGACAAATGCTATTGTAGTTACTACTGTTGCAGGTAACTTTAAGAAGCCTGGCGTCCCCAAAGCGGGACCCCAAATGTGCCTTGAATTCTCAAATTTAAGGTTCCCTTGATGACTTTATCCTTAGGTGATGAAAGTTGGGCTAATCAGAAAGGGCGTTGTCTCGTCATCATGAAACTCACAAAAACACCTAAATTGGACCTTGTGCGCCCAGTGTAAACCAAAGTGGCACGCATCATGAATACCCGAACAGTTTTCCTTGAAGGTTTTCCCGTCAATTCTATTTTGATCTCGAGTCAACGGAATTGTCAACTCATGGCTTTCATTTTTGTGAGACTGTTAACTGTGAATAAATTTATCATCTGAATGTGGTGTTGGGTGTGGTGTATTTTGTTAAGAGTGCATTCCATCAGCTTTATTCCGGTTGATTAAATCTGACTGTATTTTCATGTTATGTATGCATAGTCAAAACAGGATTGTTTGTTCGAAAAGTAGGTTATCGGAACTTAAACCCCTTTTAGCAGGACAAAATTGGTATCATCGGTACATTTGATGGATGTTAAAGAGTGATGACATACAACCTAGAACCAGAGGGACTACATACTAGTGAATACAAACAGCAGTGACAGGTGTCAAACTGTGCCTTCCAGGTGACTTTGGCAATCAGTTGAATGTCACAAAGCTAATGGTTCTGCTTTAGTGTAGGAGCCATGCACTGGAGTTCACTCGTCACCAATAGGGTCATGTCCAGTTGACCAAGCTGTAATCTACTTAAGAGATTCATCTATGGATCATGACATATTTGGATATTATACTAATCCTGTAAGTTTTTTGTTTTTTTCAAAGTCCCAAGTACACCGCCTGTTTACCATGCCCGCACTCCGAGCATCCACAAACAGCAAATCAATCAATGGCACAATGAGGTTGGACGTACCGATATTACATTAATGTTCATCCCCTGTGATTCCTGAGTAAAGAGCCCTACTGCATCACGTCCAACCCCTGTCCGGTCTGATGCTGGAGGGTGGGGTTCTATTGACAAACCGGTGGTTAAACTCTCGCTGCCCCTTGCCCCAGCGGCGTCCTTGACTTGCCCTACCATGGAGGCCCCAGCATTAAGGGGCATTCTGGGCGGTCAGCCAAGACCTGAGAAGACCGGCCCCTGGATACAGGAGCATGGGGCAGCTACCGTTCTGCCCATTTAATTGTGGTCAGGGTGCTTCTTTGATGTGTTCAACCCCAATATTTGACCACTTCTTGTCGATACCTTTCCCCTCCCCATGCTCTGCCTTAGTCCACACCCTTCCTCCTGTCAGCTCCCACGCATTGGAGGTGGGGACCGAAGCCTTGCGGTAGTCTGACATAAGGCATGGACGGACAGTGCTAAAAGAAGAAAAATCCCCTGGCCCTCTCCCCCCGATAAGAATTCAAACTCTGCCTCACATACTGGAAGTAGCCGGTCTATCATAAAGGGTATGAGCTTGACTTTGAGCTCTTCTTCGGATATCACGGTACAGGTGGACGGAGGAAAGGAAGCTTTGGAGAAAAATTAAGAAATTCCTTAAAGTCTGTGGACAATACTCTGAAGCTGCTGTGGACACATTTCCATTTTGTACGCAGACAGAACCTGAATGAAGGCAATAACATGGAAATAGAGAGATTGGGAGCAAGAATATCTATAACCTCTGGTGTCCAGTGTCACTACCTAAATCATGAAAGAAGGAATAATCATTGTCCCTTGTCTGAATAGTTGAACAGGAGGATAATAACTGATAGGCCACAGAGCACAATGGCAGGGGTAGGGCAGAGGCAGTAAACAGCAGGAGGAGCAGCGCATGCACTAGATGTACCCTAACAATGGGACCAGGAGTGATCGGCAGAGCAGCCCCGAGTGGCTGCAATAGTAGACCTGTGAGACAAGACGTGGGGCCATTGAGGGAGCAGCTCAAGGGCAGTAAGTTGCTGATGGGCCTGTTGGGAACTTCATGATAAATGAAATCCACCGCCTAGGCACACTTCCAGAAGGCCATGTTGCATGAATCGGGTCTCGTTTTGGGTTGTAAAACCCAACATACGGGTCTGTTCATCTGGAAAGATGGGACGATTGTGGACAAGCAGCAGGTGTGGACACAACGGTATATACCGACAGGCCAGATCAGTATGAACAAAGAAGGAAAGGAAAAGATTGTGAAAGGTCAAATTATCTTACCTCTGAGGATCCTTTAGGATATTGAATGAGGCATAACCACCTGCCAATACATGAAGTTGTCAACTGGTTTCGTGAAATTGATCAGCCTTTGTCGATCTACTAGTATGTCCCAACGGTAATAAATTGAATATCATGATGTACATTTCTACAATATATATACATTTTTATGTGCCCAACCGACCTGACATAATTGGACCATTATATCTACAGAGCTTAACTCCTCGGATTTAGGCCACCGTTATGTTCAATAAAGATGCCAAAAATGTCAGGTTTAAATAGATTATGTACATACTATCAGGTCAGATCCTACAGCTCTGAAGGATATGATCTTAAACCCATTTTCCACTTGGCCTCAATTGCGCAAATGAGTCATACAAAGCCTAAATAAATTCTGGCGATAGAGGCCTAGTGGGCTATGGCTATTAGCATTTTATAAGAACTAAGACCGTTCTCATCAATACGTATATTTCAGTAGCATAAAGTTTGATAACCAGCATACAGTTTGATCCAATAAAGTAGTGTTTTTTCTTCACTGTCATTACTGGGGGCTTGATACAGATCAGCTTAATAGATAAGATATTGTGGGCAAGGTTAGATTGTTTAAGCAAACGACTTTTATTTGGTATGTGCAGCGATTCACTCATTTTATTATTATACAGTATTGTATATATGATCGCTATACTTAACCAAGGAATAGAGACCAAAAACAGTGAAATAGTTTGTGACAATTGACACTCTTAACACCCTTGATTTATTAAGGAAACACACAAAAGACAGGTGACCTAGATGAGACTATGCAGGCCTGCCCTCTATGTGAGTCCCAGGGTAGCACACACACATACAGTAGCAGAAATGCTACACATATATACCATTATAATAACTAGTACCAAGATAATTATAACTCCCATATATGATCGCTATACTTAACTAAGGAATAGAGATCAAAAACAGTGAAATAGTTTGTGACAATTGATGCTCTTAATGCCCAAACCTCCCAAGACAATTGTCCTAGTGTAAGGAAAAATATAAACTAAACACAAACATGAAGAAAGGAGGTTGCAACCTTGTCCTTCGACACCTTTTGATCCAGGCTATCGATGAGATATAATAATACAATGAGACTTTGCCAATCGCCTCGGGATTTGATGTATATAAGATTCCAACCAATCGAGGACAAGTACAATGCTCCGCCTTTGTGGAGCGAATGGCTGGACACTTTGCCCACAATACCACACAATTCTGACAGCCGATGAAGTTCAGTGGCAAAGGCTGAATATGTCATTAGTCGTAAGCGGCCTTGTTCCCAGTATTGAAACACTTCCTGACCTGCCCCTAACCCAGTGTGGTTGATGAGACGGCGAACAAAGGAGGTAACACATAAAGGCGATCCTGGTATGATGCTGAACGAGATTTCAAGCACCCGCTCACCATATTGAATTGTCTTTGTGCGAGGCAAGGTCAGGAGTAATCCCCAATCATGGAAAGATACATCTTGTAGACATATAGCTTGAGAGGAACTGGTTACATGTGCCTTGCATAAAAGGCTGCGAAAGGCAGTAATTACCACAGTCCACCAACATAACTGGAAGGACACTGACATGTCCAGATGCTTGTAGAATTGGAGATGTGTAGGCTCCAAAGGCATAGCCTACACAGGCGAATAACCCAGCTTACGTTTGGCCCCTAACATTGTCCGTTTGACCATGAAGTTGGTAGCATTGACTGGAGTGTATCCATGCAGGTGCTCCGGGCTAGGTAAGCCACATATAAACACACACTCTCCTGGGTACAAGGAAGTGGCTGAATGTCAAATGAAGCACAAAACTCATGATAGTCTTTCCATCTAGACCTGTACGATTTGTACAAGCTCTCAGCCATGGCTTGGTCCTGTAGACTCCTGGCCTCCTGACGAAACTGGGACAGACCTGCAATACATGGGAAATGGAGGTGAGACTGCTGCAACATGGGGGTATGGTAAGCGCAAAATGTAATCAGCTTCAACATTATCACCTGATCTAATATAGGAACATTTGATGTTGATAATATTATTGTACATGAATGCGAGCCAAAACAATTCTGAGAGTAGGTCCATGCTGACATTTTTACGCCTTCTACCAGAGCTCAACATCCTGCAAATCTGGGTGAGTCACTCAAGATGAGGACAGTAGAGTCCCTATACACTAGACCCCACCTGACTAGGGCCATCAGTACGGGCCACAGTTCCTGGATGTTGATGTCATGTGACAAATCATCAAATGTAGGGACCGGGAAGAAATGGTCTGGAAAAAAATTGGGCACCAACCAAACTATATGGTGGCCTCCTTGTGTGTGTGGTGGCTATCTGGGGGACAGGTGACCTAGATGATACTATGCAGGCCTGCCCCCTATGTGAGTCCCAGGGTAGCACACACACATACAGTAGCAGAAACCGCTACACATATTTACCGCTATAATAACTAGTACCAAGATAATTATACCTCCCTCACTAAACACTTTGAGGATTACACGGTCCTAGAAGTTATCCATTATACCTGCAAATAGAAATTTCCTAATGAAAACGGTGCTGGGACAATGACCTTTATTATTGCTTTGGTCGTAAAGATAAAACTTTTGTGAGGGATAATGTCAGATTTCGAGACATTATGTCTCAAAAATGCAGTGAAGCACAAATGACATAACGTCTGAAATGGCATTTAGTTGGTCAAGCACTAATGTCACTGTACAAAAGTGAACGCAGGGAGGGTGACCATGGAGGCACACAGGCAGTGTTACAGCATGTTTAGTCATGGGCAGCACAGGCAGAGCTTGAGCCTCGTTTCCTCTACCGGGTAATGCTGCATCGGTTGTGGACGCACTGAAATCAAGCCCCTATACCGCACGACCAAGACACACGTGCAGATCTCCATGCCAAGCTTAAGCAGTGCCATAGTTACGGGACAATCACGTGACCCGCCCCACACTCCGCTATTCCCTGCAATGTCAATAGGTCTGCAAGGGAAAGTTGGGTATCAGCATGGGCGGAAAACTAGTCTCAACCACATGCTCAGTGTAGTCCTCTCTAGTAGTATAGACAGGGTCTGACAGTCATCAAAGTCCCCGGTCTCCTCTGTGTTTACACAACCCACCCAATCCACATGGCTACTTTGCTACCTATATGAGGCACTTACCCTCATAAACCGCGCCAAGTTGAGAGATGTCTTGTTTGAGGGTTAATGTCCTTTGAGACAATGTCTGTTTTCGGGGTTAATGTCTCGTTTGACTCCAGGATAGTGTCCAGACAATACTCAAACCTGCCACATAGATACGATATCCTATCTTTGCAGCTGTTTAAATAGCAAGTTAGATATTCACTCTGGTTAATTAGCATTTCGAATTTTGGCCTTTCTTATCGTCCCAGCAGTCTATATTTAGAAGTGCATTCGGCATAATAGGCACAAGGGCTGAATGCATGGGGATCTCACTGGCCGGAATGGTGGCCCTTCGACAGACGGCATTTGAGCCAAATCCCGGTCCCGATCCCCGCATTGATTGTCGTCAGTCAGGTAGGCTTTGGCAACTAACACAAGGGATACGGAGCAGGGCTTAACTATGTATGGATGCGTATATATGCCCCGGCACTTGGACCCTGTGTGTGTGTGTCCGAAAAGGCATGAAATTCAGCTCGTGGTATCCACAGAATACCGACCTCAATTTGTGTTATGGTCATTGTGGGCCTGGATGGACGCTTTATTATGGGCCAAATACATAGTTAGCTAACCTAAGGTTATATCATTTGGTAACCGCATCTGTATGTACGCATGGCCACGGTCATGAAGACTCGATTAGGACATGGATCTTCATTCTGGAAGCCTTAGTGCGGCCAACTGAGATGGCGAACATTTATGTAATATCTTCTATACATAACCTCCCTAGTTATGGCTTGTACATTGTCCAGAGATCACAGACGTCATTCTGCTGCCTATGCCTATACCAAGGTAGCATGTTGTCCTATGGGCGCGGCCATTGCTGGAGCTTGTTACAAGCGAGTTCTACTAATGAGAGCTATCAGGTGGGTACCAGTTGGCCCCCGAGAGGACCACAGTGAATAGTTGGTATCACCTGATTGGCTGATAATCAAACCAGCTAAGTCAGTATACAGATCCTGGACAGATCTCTATAGAATCTCCCTTGCAAGAACTGCAATAATAGGATGATCGTCTTCACTCCGTCGTTGACCTTCATGAGATATCCTACATCAAACATAATTTTGTCACTGCATATGCTTCACTCCCTACTTCATCCTGAGACAGGGAGTAATGGTCAGCAAGATAATGACACCGGCATTACCGGCAATTCTACTTAATTTGGAAAACAGGATACCCAATCCCACGTTTTTAGTTCCACCAGAAAGGCTTTCGCTCTTTTTAGTTGCAATTACCATAGGCAGGGTTTTGGATTTCCATTATTCTTACATTACCCCGGGTTTAAAACAAAGACGTCTTCTTAAGACTGTCAGCGCATCCATGCTTAATGGATTATCCAGTATTATCCTCATGAGAGGCAGCCTCGGACCGGACTGGATGGCGGAGCCTGTATGGGAGGTGGAGGAACTGTCGAAGGGCCATGTAGGAAGGACCCAACCCTCCTGTTTGTTTTCTTTCTACAGTACAAGTACATGTGTATAGTGTCATGTTGATTTCGGTTTAGTCCCATATAGTGAGTGAATAATACAACAATAATGCCCAGCCCCCAGGATGATATTTTCGGAAGTTGGTGCCATCCCTATTAAACTGTATTCATTTGTATGACATTTTGGATTCAAGACACATGGAGTGAGTATATATATGTAGTCCTCTTCTACAAACTCACTTTATGCCACATCAGTGGCTAGCTGCCCTTGGCTGACATACCACACTGTCTGGGCTTCTAGACACGACTTTTTCTCTTTACCGGGGACTTGAAGTCTCCCTGAGAAAGAGCCATCTGTCGGGGACGACATAGATCCAACGGAAGTACCCAATGATTCTCTCGTGGCTGTGTCGTTGTGGGTGCGCTTCTTGCACGGCCACTGGTAGTTTTATTCTCCTGTGCTCTCTTCTTTTGGTGGGCTCGACCATCTCGTTGATTTTTTTGTGTTTTTTCCATGGGTGCTCTTTCAGGTGAACAAATTGGATTTTACCACAAACCACTGGGGTATTCTGAGTGTTGACACGACCAACACGAACAGCCCCTGGGTACTTTTGTCTCCTTTTCGATTGAGTGCCTGTGAAATGTTGACCGTCAGAAAATAAAATGCTCTAATTCAAAGTCGAAAGGACAGGATTCTTTTCCTTTATTTTTCGTACCTGTTAGATTGGTTATAAAAGGGCATTTTGGGGAGGCGTTGAAATCCTTTATAGTTCAGTGTCAGTGTTGGATGCTTAGGCTAATAGCAGGAAGTATATATATATATATATATATATATATATATATATATATATATATATATATACACACAAAAAAAACGTACCTAAGAAAACTTGGTCAAAGTGACTTATTAATCTTACTTAGTACTTATGACTAACAAATGACCAAGGAGGTCTAAGTTTTCTTAGTCATATTGACTACCCAGATCAGTTTCACTCTCCGAGCACTATCTTGAACAGGGTATCTGCTGGGAGTTTCAGGCAAGCTAACATATCTTAGTCACTTTCACTAAGAGATCTTAGTCATTTTGACCAAGGTCCGTTAGTGAATTTGACTAAGGGATAGACACATGGTGTTACCTTTACACACCAGATGGCACTGTGGTTTTAAACAGGATTTTTCTGATGGGTGGGTACAATGAATAGCTCCATGGATGTCAAAACTATGATGATTTTTCAGAAACGACATGTATTTGAGGCTTTCAAAATTCAATCTAACATTACACTTGGCAAAATGTACCAAATAGGTTGATGCCTTGTCAAAGGAAATAGGTAGTCAGAGAGGAACACCTATTCTGTGGTATTCTAGATAAATACAATATCCATATTTGAATTTGTTTCTTTGTTGGAAACCCAGAGTACTTTGGCTCAGGGGTTCTAAATGAATATGGTGTGAGGCATTTCAAATGCTTCCTCAATGAGTAGACTCTGATCTGTCAGGTGTGAATCCTATATAGAGCTTAACACAATCACCAGTTGAATTGAAGTAAAAATATCAAGAATTGTACTTAGTCAAAACAACCAAGGAATCCTAGTCAAAATCAGGCAAGCCAAGGCAATTTGGCCACTTTGTCTAATGGTTAGTCATATTCGACCAAGAAAAAGAGGGACGTTTAAAGACGGCGTTTTGACTAACTATTGCTAGAAAGTTAGACAATTTGACTCGTATATGACTAACATTTGGAACTTATTTTTTTCTGTATATATATATATATATATATATATATATATATATATATATATATATATATATACATGTATATATTTACTGTCTTATCGGAAAAGCTAATTAGTTGTTTGGTCTGGCTTTTATTATGGGGCTATACATTGTCTGGGGCACACATTCTACTATTTCATGGTCAGTCTGTAGAGTCAGGAGCAGTCAGGGACTCCTTATAATGAGTAAATAGTCTTTAGGCTACACTGGTGGATGGTGAGCTGACGGTGGATTAACATAGCCTACACAGGGTATGGGGTCTATTTGTGGGAAGGTAAGACGGTGTTTAATAACAACAATGCAGATTCAATAACAAAATGGCCCAAGCGTCTCCCATAATATGTATGTCCGTATTTTGGTTTGGGGACAGTGATCGAGGACCGACCGAAGTCGACTTTGACTTGAGGATACTTGGTTTTAAAAGATGAATAGTATATGTCACAGAGTCTACTGAATGCAAGTTTGACTGTAGTTACTTTGCTTTTTAACGTCTAGAAGATGAGTTATTTTAAGGAGTGACAATTGCATGCTCTCCTATCCCGCATTTGTATACCTTAATATCTAAAACAGCTGACATTGACCATGATAGCTACACAACAGCTATATGTACGGGTATCAAATAATTCGTTTTATTCCCCGGGTTTGATCACAGATTGTCCATCGAGCCACAGACCCTAGGCTAGACCGGCCTAAACCTTGCCCCGGATACCTTGCCATGTGGATTGGCTTCAGGTTAGAGACTGAACAATGCCCTGTGCACAGGCCACCCATGCATTTGCCTTCCCTCTATAATATTATCCACTCTTTAATGCGGTTTCCAGGTGGGCTCAAATCTCACAGGTGTACCTTCACATCGGCCGTTGCCGATCCCGGATATGTATTATACAAAATACTGTTGTGCGTGGGTATGAATAATGTCCTGGGATA
This sequence comes from Acholoe squamosa, assembly GCA_949317995.1. Classification (NCBI taxonomy): domain Eukaryota; kingdom Metazoa; phylum Annelida; class Polychaeta; order Phyllodocida; family Polynoidae; genus Acholoe; species Acholoe squamosa. The sequence continues at coordinate 48,072,334 of OX439036.1, read as the reverse complement.
GGGTACTATAGGCCACCAATACAATTGAGTGGAGACCAAGCTTTCTTCTTAGGGGCCTCGCGGGGCGCTCTCGTGACTGACTGTGTGCGCAACCGGAAGTGAGCGAGTGGCTTCCGGTGGCGTCTTTCATGCCCGCCGGGGAGCATGCATTAAGAGTGAATGTGGAGTTGATGGTACTAGTGGTCAGCCCGCTGGGAGGGGTCAGAAGAGGCCGAAAGCCAGCTCCACACTTTATTGTCAGGCGTACAGTGTGGGGTGGGTGGTGGGTAGGCGGAAGAAGAAGAGCGGTCCAAGGTTTCCTATTCAAAACGCCACCCTCATCATTCACTGCCTGACACAGAACCTGCACGGATGTATCATGGAGCTAAACCTTTGTATTTTCCCAGGCTCAACAAGGTATTACCGTATGGAATCCATGATTGAATTCGCATAAACGAACTCATTGTATTTCGACATTTCAGTGCAAGTAGCAGAGGGAAATGGCGGGGGTATAAAACATGGCAAAACGAATTGGAAGGACCTGCCTAGAAGTGTATCCAATTACTACGTGGGTGGCAGAAATAAAGTCTATAATAGATGTTTTAATAGCTTTGGACACCTTACACTGGGTCTCAGGCCCTACAATCATATTCAAATGTATAGCTATAAAGTACTCTTTTGATCAAACATGAAGGCTAAGACTGTTAAAACGTCGTTGTTTGTAAAAACGTATGATATGTGATATTGAATTGATTGTCTAATGCTTTTGTATAGGTTTCGGGATTAATTGTGTCCATGGCCCGGCATCCATAAATTCGGCATCTGATTGACTTAGAAACGATGATATAACAAAACAGAGTATTGCTAGAGTATTGTATTTGGCTAATAACTTACCTAATAAGAGCAAGTCCCTTTTGAATGTAAACCAATTATTGGTGTTTTGGAAATTGAAATAATGAATGTTTATCTTAGGCTTGTCAGTCCACTACTGCATATAAGATGGATGCAATAAAACTATTTTGAACTTGAACTTGAAAAGTTCATGGCGATAAAGGTTAACCAAGGGCAAGGTTGCTAATGAACTCTGAAAGGAAAAGATCGAGGTGGAGTCGCAGTAGGCCTGTGTTCTGAAGGTAAAGCACCTCATATGGATGTTCTCCTGTAGTGTCTACCCAGAGACATCTAGGGACTTCTTACTCCTCCTTGAGACTACTTAACCACCTCCCTCTCTCTCTATCTTCTATTGGTACAGGTCCATCAGCTAATTACACAAACAGTTTCATTAATCAGGTCTACTTAACGCAACCCCCGGCCTGCGCATCACGCCCAATTCCTCAACACGAGCGCCATAACACGGAGCCTAGCGACTTCTATCATTTGATAAATTCCGCACGGTATACGACTGACACTGCTTGTTACATGTACCCAACAAGCCCACACCCTTCCTGTCTAATTAGGACAACCAACATTTATGAACAAATTGCGCTAGCTCGACCCTGAGGGCGCTCTCCACCAGAAGCATTGGTCCAGTAACAGCAACACTTCCGGAACTGCCTTGTGCGGGAGTCCTCGTTACTTCCACAGGGAGCCAGCTTTAGCTGCCTCTTTGCTTGAAACAGGACCCTGGACGATTTAAACACATGGAAGGGGCCCTATGTGGGGAAGGGAAGGGACGGTTTTCTTTTTACTGCGATGGTTGCCAGCAGAAAACCAGCAGAAGTAATGACTGTTCTTGGGTCAATAAATACGGAAGGTAATGAGCAATTTTCTTGGCGGATGAATTATTTTAAATTTCCGCTTATCTAGAATTTTTTATACCTGCCAACATGTAATGTCAATTTCTGCAGAAGAGGTGGTATTTGTTGTGGAAGCGCCAACCTTCTCGTCTCGCATTGGAAGCTGGAAACCTATGACAGCCCCAGTGACTGATGCATTAAAACAAGATGAGTTCACTTTTGAAATGTAGTTCCTGTAAGTGTAAAATGATAAAAGGTACCTTGCTACATTTATTAACCCAAAAGGGTTATGAGAGCAGGGGTAAAAATGCAACTTTTAAGACACTACTAACAGTGGGAAAAACTAAGACACTTTTTGGCGCATGTTAAATCCCATAGGAGGTGCGAATTGCTCAATTTTCCCGCCCTTTTGGGCAGAGGTGTGCAGATAAATTGATGAATGTTGATGAATATAGGATGATTGATTTGATTGATTGAATTTTTATCTCACCTCGTGCCTTCCTTACGGGCGACACTCAAGGGCGAGAGGTCCCGCGGGTTGTATCCACACCGAAGTGAGATTACCCTTGTGGCGTTGTTGCCCAGACCCTAGTCTAATAGGGAGGGGGGATGATGGCGACCGAATCTATGGGAAGATAGAAAGCACGCCCCTACACATTTACCGAGGCAATGGTTCTTTAACATCCGTCACTACATAGGCATAGTGAGAGATGGACAGGCCTGTTTTAAGTCATTTGTCTGCCATGACCGCCGAGAGACTTTCCAGCACAGCCTAGCCAGAGCAGGGAGGAACTCAAACGACACCTTACGGCGACGTTTGGAACCACCACTGTGCTCCGGCCGGGCCGGGAACCGAACCCACAACCTTACGGCCCGTGAGCGGATGCGCTACCGACTGCGCCACGCCTCCGGGCAAATATAGGATGCTGCTCGAATTTTATCTCACCTCGTGCCTTCCTTACGGCGGACACTCAAGGGTGAGAGGTCCCGCGGGTTGTATCCACACCGAAGTGAGATTACCCTTGTGGCGTATTTGCCCGGACCCTAGTCTAATGGGGAGGGGGGATGATGGTGACCGAATCTATGGGAAGATAGAAAGCACGCCCCTACACATTTACCGAGGCAATGGTTCTTTAACATCCGTCAGTACATAGGCATAGTGAGAGATGGACAGGCCTGTTTTAATTCATTTGTCTGCCATGACCGCCGAGAGACTTTCCAGCACAGCCTAGCCACAGCAGGGAGGAACTCAACCGACACCTTACGGCGACGTTTGGAACCACCACTGTGCCCTGGGAACCGAACCCACAACCTTACGGCCCGTGATATAGGATGTGTGGGATGCTGACCATATTTTTTTTGAAAGCCACAAATAAGGTGTGAAGAAAAGTAGAACTTAACCCTAACATTGTATCATCAGTTTTTGTTCTCCATTTGAGCATTCCATCAATGTTGTGGCATGTTAGGGAATGAGCATAAATCATAACATCATCTACACTTAGTTTGAGTATATCTTTTTGAGCCATCTAAATTCACCTAGATTCACCTAGATTCTCAAAAATATAGAAATTGTCTAGTAGTGTCACCTAGTGTTAATTCCAGGAATCATTTAAAGACACAACACTAGGTGGCAGCAGCACTATACTATACAAGGAAGCTTTTTATAATGCTGCACATCTGAATAAGACATGCCTTATACACTGGAGATTATAGTAATTCTGATTGATTTGGAGTGCATCAACCTGTGTATTAGTTGGACAGGCCCTTATTTAAGACCTGTTGACATGATGGAGGGCTTAACTCACCAAGAGAGAAGTTATTGGCCAATGAGGAGAATGTGAGTGATAAGCTTAAGTTGGTTAGGTTTTGCTTTAGAGGGGACATAAAGGAAGAGATTAGATGCCCTTTCGGGTTACCTGCATTGCCAAATGCTATTCTATATTCTCAGAGGGATACTTCTCAAATTTCCATGATCGATTATTCATGCCCACTGCATCATATGTATCGATACAGAGTTTGTAGTGTCATATTAAGGGAGTGGTAATTTTTTAACAAAATTTTCCGTCCCCCCCCTCCGAGGGGTCTGAAATTTTTCCGTCCCCCCTTTTATTCTATAGTCGCCATGGGGTTTTTTTCGCTCAAAAGGGGTGAAAGTCTTTTTTGTCCCCCCTGAGAGGGGTCTGAAATTTTGTTGTCCCCCCCCCAAACCCACCAACCCCCCCCCCACCCCTGTTGTTAAAAAATGACCACTCCCTAAAGAAGGGACACGACAGTGGCATCATGAGAGAGAACCTATATAGCACTAATTATTTGACCTCAGAGCATTTAAACATTTGTTTAAGAAGAGGAATAGAGCCTACTTTATAGCTTAGAACTTAAACGTCATTAAACACCAAAGCTGAAACAGGGACCAGTAGCCTGCATGCACTGTGATTCCGGCCCTGCATGGTTACAGTTCAGAAGAATATCCTCGTATCATTATAGTTATGTGATCTGGTTGAAAAGAGTAATCGCGAGGGAATATGCATAGTATAGATATATATTCGTACATGACACCTATCTCCCTTTCTTGAAAAATGTAAAATGATTGTTCCAGGCCCAAACATGTGTGGGCCTATAGATTTCTGAAGCTGTGGGCCTGGGTGGCCCATGGCTGAAAAGATAATTGGATACCCCCTTTAATCATTCAGTATGACATGTCTTAGCCTCTCTTCTATACGGGTGGGGTCGTTGTTGGCCAAATCATGTCAACATGGTTATATTAGGCCACACCAAAAAAATAAGTTGGTCTACGGCTTTTTGTTTTGTAAAAAAAATGGTGCGAGCGAGCAATATTTTTTTTTAAAGAATTTTTTGGCGTCCAATGGATTCCTTGCTGGAAAAGTGAAGCAAGCGAAAAAAAATTATTTAAAAAAAAATTTGCCAAACATCACAAAGAGAAAACTTGTAGAAAGTGAAGCGAGCGAAATCAGTAGATGAGATTTCTGTCAAAGAAAATAAAATCTGTATTTCCTAAAATATGGAGAGGGAAATCCGTAGACCAACTTATTTTTTTGGTGTGGCCTTATAGGCCTAATAATCTTTCATGGAAAGGTCCATAGTTGGAGAGAGAAACTACGGTGGATGTTCTTTATGTGATGCGGGTGAATGATACGGAGCCCCTAATAGGACATACAAAAAAAAGATTTTTTCATGCAAAAAATATTCCTGCAGGTACTGGGGGACTCCTGTGGGTACAGGGAGGATTCCTGTGCGTACTGGGGGATTCCTGCAGGTACTGGGGGATTCCTGTGGGTACAGGGAGGATTCTTGCAGGTACTGAGGGATTCCTGTGGGTACTGGGGGATTCCTGCGGGTACAGGGAAGATTCCTGTGGTTACTGGGGGATTCCTGCGGGTACTGGGGGATTCCTGCAGGTACATGAACATTCCTGTGGGTACACAACCATTCTCACTGCAGGTGCACAAAGAATTCCTGTAGGTGCTAGAATTATCCTTGTGGGTGCGAGAATTATGTAATCACCTGCCATAAAATCTTTCTTGTACCAGTCAGGATTATTCCTGTATCCACAAGAATTCTTTCTGCACCCGCCAGAATATTTTCTGTACCTGCAATAATTGTTCCTGTACCTGCAGGAATGTTCCTGTACCTGCAAAAATTGTCAGTATCTGCAAGAATTGTTCTGTTTCCCCAAGAATATTTTTTTGGGAAAAAAATTTTGGTATGTCCTATTAGGGGCTGAATTATACAGTATTCGCAGGAATTGTTCAGTATCCGCAAGAATTGTTCAGTACCCTCAAGAATTGTTCAGTACCCGCAGGAATTGTTCAGTACCCGCAAGAATTCTTCAGTATCCACAAGAATTCTTCAGTATCTGCAAGAATTCTTCAGTATCCGCAAGAATATTTTTTCAGGGGAAAAATTATTTGTGGTATGTCTTTTAGGGGCTCCGTAGTACAACCAGCTGAACATTGCAGTACAGATGAACCCCACATCGCATTATACACTCCAGTAAGAATAATATCACGGCACCTACGTCCATGTTTATATTACACTTTTAGGTCATATTCAACCACAACAAAACCAGGTAGCAAGTATACATCGGCTTATATTGGGCCAAGCATGGACAAGCATAGCCCAATGCTCCATTGCTGATTGGGAAGTCATCTCAAAGTGCATTTTGTTCACACCAAAGTGCTCCCAACATCGGGAGATTCTCAGAATACATATCATCGGTTTGGTTGATTTAACCTCCACTAATATATGGGCGATTTCACTTTTTAATGCATATCCCAGGTAGCAAAGGTGGTGTGGCCCTACTGTGGCCCACACTTTATTTGGTGTGGCTTCTGATGTGGGCCGCAATGGGCTAACTGATGGGGTGCTGACAGTTTCTGTCCTCAGTGAGGTGTGTGGGCTACACTGGGCTAACCAATATGAGCACAGATCAGTCTTAGAGTGGGTTTGGGTTCAACATGGGTTTTTGGTGTGGCTGAAAGTGGGCTAACCACTTTGATCACATGGCCCCATCTGGTCAAAATTTATCATTTTGGGGTCACCATGGGTTTTTGGTGTGGCTGAAAGTGGGCTGACCACTTTGATCAGGTAGTGCCATATCTGATAGATAATATAGAAAATCTATTTTTTCCTCATTTTCTAAAATTTTGAACCCTGAAAATGCTCTGCTAGCCTCCAGGTGCTAGCTCCTCCCCTTGGCCTCCATAGTTGGAGGGAGACTAAACATACTGTATTAATCTCCCCATCATCATAATGCAGTAAAGCCATCAATTCAAACTTACTTGGCCAAGGCATGTCAACCGGACCTAGTCCAGTAACATGCTAGCCTTCAAGTTCATAGTGCCTCCCAATGGGTAGCATACTTCAATATGAAATGATTACCACAGAAATAGTGTAGTCACATTAAAAACTGCTGACATCACCTAACTTTGCACATTTCAAATGTATTTTGCCAGTAGATCCAAACTCTGAGAAAATTTGTGTACAGCAGTCAACTCTCTGCAATGTGGTCACCTTTGGTTCTTTCCAAAAGTGACCACAATGGCGAGGTGACCACAATAGAGAGAGTTCATGTTCAGGATATGGGCTTCACATGTACAAACCCTCCCCAGTCACTAAATGTACCTATGGGTCACCAAATGTACCTATGGGCCATTAAAATGTACATTTTCTTTTACAAACATATGTGGGATAAAGGGACAAATGCTTGACATTTGTTGGTCTCCATGGACTTTTTTCCCCCCCTGAATGTTGAAAAATCCCAGCGGCCAAAGGTAATAAAAAAAAGTGAAAATGCCCCCCCCCCCAGCAAAAAAAAAAAACAGTGGCGGATGTGTAATCCAAGTTATTATAATTAAATGGCCTAATGTAACCCTCCCCCCCCCCCTTTTGTATCCATACTGGAGACCAGGTAGGCTATGAGAGAGGTCCTGTTCGAAGGCCATGACTGCTCTTTGATGCCTTTCACCCTTTGGCAGCAGGACAGCCCTGATACACAGCCTAACATCCCTTTGATGTTCCTCACCCTTACTGCCACCCACAGGGGCTCTGTGGCGGGCTGAGAAGTCCTGATACACAGCCTAAACCCTCTCTCCAGGCTCCCTTATGATCCATAACAAGTTTTGGGCTGACCACATTATAGAGAGTAAAAGGGACTTTTAACTAGAAATTAGTGACCACAAGGAGAGGTGACCACATTAGAGAGGTGACCACATTACGGAGAGTTCCCTATAATAGAACAAAGAGGAAAATAATTTGGTTCTTTCCAAAAATGACCATATTGGCGAGGTGACCACATTAGAGAGGTGACCATAAGTAGAGAGTTGACTGTACTGTTATGATTTATATGCTTCATTAGCCTATTTCTGTTATATCATACTAAAGAAAATCAATACTGACATGGGGAGAAAACCGTACATCAGACATAGTGGGGTCATCTAGTGTCAAAGTTCAGAACTCCCAGCTTAGTATGCCTTGTGCAAACCCATCCTCAACCCTGTCTGGGGAATTATCTTTGGAACTGATCTATGCCTGATCCGGGGTGCCCACCTTGAAACCAATCTGTGCACAAAGTGTTTGCCCATTTTGGAGATGCTCTGTGCCCAAATCAGTTAGCCTTATGTGGCCCACACAACTTGCTGAGGACAAAAACTGTCGCGAGCCCAACAGTCTTAGTTCAGTTTGCCCTATTAAGGCAACCCAATGTGGCCCTGACTGGAAACCCACCATTTGCCAAACCTAAAACCATAAATAGTATTCTGCCCACTTTGAACCAGGTTATCTGAGCTAAAACTGAAATGGCCCTAAGCGGGCTTGTTACATGGGTTGGGCTCAGGACCATTGAATTCACAAACTCAATATTACTTAACAACACTATATTTTATTGAAAGCCCTGTATCTTGGCATATCAGAAAGGTTTATTCAAGGATCCAACTCCCAGGGGTTCAGTTTTTATAGCTTGTGCCGTAAAACTTCCTAACACAGCTTTAGCGTTGGTCACGTTTTTAGATCTACCCTTGAAACAAGACAAGGGAAAATCCTGTGAAAGACTGGTGAATCTGTGAGCACATATTCTCGGGAAGATCCTGGGAATAGTACATACAATCCCGTGAATTACCCCGATATTCCCCAGTTTTTAACAGGGCCCTCTAGTAAGATTTATACACATAAGTCTGATTCTTCAGCATAAAGTGAAGATGCCAGAGTCCACCAGGGGCCTCTGTGTGTGCATGGAATCCTGGTTTGGCCCAAAGAACAGAGAGAGGGAGTGAGATGGAAAGAAATGAGCGGGCAAGAGAGGCACAGAGAGAGCAAGAGAGATAGATATAAAGAGAGAAAGAGAGAGAGAGAGGGAGAGGGAAAGGAGAAAGAGAGAAAGGGAGAGGGAAAAGGGAGAAAGAGAGGAAGGCAATAGAGAGAGGGAAGAGAGAAAGAGAGAAAAATAGAAAGAGAGCGAGGCAGGAAAAAAGAGGGAGAGCCTTGCCCCCCCAAAAAAAGGAAAATTGATTGACTTAAGCTACTGACATAATTGATACATAAAGTTGATTGAATCATAATGTTATGTGTCCCATTCTAATAATTATGACCCTTATTGATATCTCACTAAATGTGCATGTTTGCTAGACATGTCTTGAACAGTGTTGAACCCTTTAAGGGCTAACCCTAATGCATTAATGCATTTTGGTTGTCATGATGCATTAATGCAGCCAGGGCTTCATTCAAGCATCATGCTTACGCTTTGGGAAGATCAGCATGATGCCCCAATGAAGTGCTGGCAAGCAGACTCCCCAACTCTTCATTGGTAAAACATGCCAGCCAATGGGCATGTTACACTACTGCATCAGCAGACCTTAAAGAGTTAGGTAGCATTTAGAGTCCTGGCAAATAGGCAAACAATGGTTATAGGGAATGCTAAGTTGTTTACGGGCACTAGGTAAAGAGTCAGCTAAATTTAGACTGTCAAGGTGGTAGGGTGCAGGCAAACCACCTGTGGTACAAACTTACAGAACAGGTCATTTTAGTCAGATGGGGAGGGGGATTTCTGGGGCATGTAAAAGCATATCTAAACTCAGCCTCCCATGAAAAATATACTGGCATCATTTAACACTGTCTGTGCTGTCTACTTAACTGTGTAAAAGCGCCCAAAATCTCACTGTGCCTTATTCACTGTACTAAATAAATACCCAGACATTTGGTTTGGTCTTTACCCCTGGTCCATATCCAAGACAGGCACTTATGAAATTTTAGTCCTGAAGAGTTATTTTAACACCTCCCCACCCCCACTAACCACTGGCACTTATATGAGACCAGCAATTATTGCTAAGTGTCAAGAATTAATCTTCTCAAAAATGAGCATCAAGATACTCACATGGACAACTTTTCTGACTCTCTTTTGTGAAAATATTTGGGGAAATCTCAAATTTACACCATACTTCCTTCATATGGGATGCATGCCATAGTTCCATCCATTGAAAATACACTGTAACAGGTTTATGCCTAGGTCCATCACACCTCATGTATAGACTCACTATGAACTATGTGATATTTAATGGACTATAACTATGTGATATTTAATGGACTATTAACACATAAATACCATGTTATGACATGTGTCCATTGAGAATATATTTGAGTATGATTTGAAAAATGAACATGACATATCAGATGGAAATAGAACCACCCCTGTGCCACCTCACCCCCTGTTGATACCTACTGAACACTCCCAAACACCAACAGGACCAACCAGTTTGGGCTACACTGCCCCACCCCAGCTATCATTTCCACCTGGCTCACCTACACACAAGACCTGTTGTCTCCAAAAACTGAGGGTAACAGTGGGTAAGCATAAATTTGCCATTTTTCACCATTTCTATTCATTATGACATGCAAAGGTCACCATTTTCTTGCTGCTCTATTCATAAGGGCACTTACAATCCTAAATAGGATATGGCACAATATCTCAATATTACCAATGGCATTGTGCCTTGTTGTGTGCAATACTCATGAATGCTAATTCAAGCACTTTACCAGCATTTGCAATGATATGTGATATTTTACATCTGAAGTCATGATTGCAACCCTATATATGTAATTGTGTGGCCACTGGCTGTGTTCAGAAATAGCCCTCCTTATTGCAGCTGCATACTACTACTAGACAACTAAGTGTGAGAGGCAGTCAGACCCTTTCCCAATCCAGGTCATAGTGGGCCCACATTGTGTACTGATTACCTTACCTCCTATACAGTGTACCCATTCCCAGCCAGCCTAATTTGGGTAACTCACACAAGCACCTAGCAGAAGGTGACTTTACTTGTATGCAGGGTTGTTGTAGATTGCAACACTCATGGTCAAATTCCCCTTCTGTCCCAGTATATTTACATGTCTGTTTATGTGTCCACACTCACATCCATCTATGTACATACATTCCCTTTTATCCACATACACTCACATGCCTCATGTCCACACGCACCCCCTCGCACATCCACATCCTCTCTATGTCCACATCCCCTCTATGTGCACACACACCTCCCTCTATATGCACACCCACCTCCCTCTGTGTCCACACCCACCTCCCTCTATGTCCACACCCCCCTCTCTCTGTGTCCACACCCAACTCCCTATATGTCCACACCAATCTCCCTCTGTGTCCACACCCAACTCCCTCTGTGTCCACACCCACCTCTCTCTATGTTAACACCCAGTTCCCTCTGTGGTCACACCCACTTCCCTCTGCTTTTACACCCACCTCCTTCTGTGTCCACACCCACCTCCCTCTATGTCCACACCCGATTCTCTCTGTGTCCACACCCATTTTCCTCTGTGTCTACACCCACCTCCCTCTGTATCCACACCCATCTCCCTCTGTGTCCACACCCGCCCTCCCTCTATCTTCCTACCCATCCCCACTATGTCCACACCCAAATCTCTCTGTGTCCACACCCACCTCCCTGTGTCCACTCTCACTTGCCTCTATGTCCACATTCACCTCGCTCTATGTCAACACCCACCTCCTTCTGTGTCCATACCCATCTCCCTCTGTGTCCACACTCACGTCCCTCTATGTTCACACCCATGTCCCTCTATGTTCACACCCACCTCCCTCTATGTCAACACACTCCTCCTTCTATGTCCACACCCACTTACCTCTTTGTCCACACCCACTTACCTCATTGTCCACAACCACCTCCCTCCATGTCCACACACACCTCCCTCTTTGTGCACTCCGAACTCCCTCTATGTCAACACCCACCTCCCTTTATGTCCACACCTACCTCCCTCTATGTCCACACCCACCTCCCTCTATGTCCACACCTACCTCCCTCTATGTCCACACCCACCTCCCTCTATGTCCACACCCACCTCCCTCTTTGACCACTCTCACCTCCCTTTATGCCCACACACACATCCCACAGTGTTCACACCCACTTCCATCTATGTCCACACCCACCTGCCTCTGTGTCCACACCCACCTCCCTTTATATCCACATACACCTCCCTCTCTGTCCACACCCACTGCCTTCTGTGTCCACTCTCACCTCTCTCTATGTCCACATACACCTCCCTCTTTGTCCACACCCATCTCCCTCTTTGTCCACTCTCACCTCCCTCTATGCCCAAACTCCCATCCCTCTGTGTTCACACCCACCTCCCTGTATGTCCACACTCAAATCCCTTTGTGTCCATTCTCATCTCCCTCTCTGTCCATACCCACTGCCCTCTTTGTCCAGTCTCCCCTCCCTCTATGTCCGAATCCATTTCCCTCTGTGTCCACACCCACCTCCCTCTATGTCCACACCCACCTCCCTCTATGTCCACACCCACTTACCTCTTTGTTCACACCCACTTACCTTTTTGTCCACACCCACTCACCTCTATGTCCACACCCACCTCCCTCCATTTCCACACTCACCTCCCTCGGTGTCCACACCACCTCCCTCTGTGTCCACACCACCTCCCTCTTTGTCCACTCTCACCTCTCTCTATGCCCACACTCACATCCCTCTGTGTTCACACTCACATCCCTTTGTGTCCACTCTCATCTCCCTCTATGTCCACATACACCTCCCTCTCTGTCCACACCCACTGCCCTCTTTGTCCACTCTCCCCTCTCTGTATGTCCACATCCATTTCCCTCTTTGTCCACACCCACCTCCCTCTGTGTCCACATCCACCTCCCTCTATGTCAACACCCACCTCACTCTGTGTTCACACCCACCTCCCTCTATGTTCACACTCACATCCCTTTGTGTCCACTCTCATCTCCCTCTATGTTCACATACACCTACCTCTCTGTCCACACCCACTGCCTTCTTTGTCCAATCTCCCCTCCCTTTATGTCCACATCCATTTCCCTCTGTGTCCACACCCACCTCCCTCTATGTCCACACCCACTTACCTCTTTGTCCACACCCACTTACCTTTTTGTCCACACCCACTCACCTCTATGTCCACACCCACCTCCCTCCATTTCCACACTCACCTCCCTCTGTGTCCACACCACCTCACTCTTTGTCCACTCTCACCTCCCTCTATGCCCACACTCACATCCCTCTGTGTTCACACTCACATTCCTTGGTGTCCACTCTCCCCTCCCTCTATGTCCACATCCATTTCCTTCTTTGTCCACACCCACCTCCCTCTGTGTCCACATCCACCTTCCTCTATGTCAACACCCACCTCACTCTGTGTTCACACCCACCTCCCTCTATGTCCACAGCCACCTCCCTCATTGTCCACACCCACCTCCCTCTATCTTCCTACACATCCCCACTATGTCCACACCCACCTCCCTCTATGTCCACACCTACCTCCCTCTGTTTGGTTTGGCATAACCTAGTGAGTAATGGATATACCATTTGTCTTTATAGGTGCATGAAGTTGGACCAATGAAGACCTGGAGGCAACATCCTACTTAGTGGTTCAAGAGGACAACACATTCTACTCCATATGATTTTTTCAAAATTTTCAAAGGTTCTCTAAAATTGTTATTTGACATGTATGCACATATTTGCCAATATTTTGATGTCTGATATCCCAAGCAGGAAATGAACATTTCTAACACCCACCAGTGAAAGCCCAAAGAATAATTGTTATTCAGTGACCATGATCACTGAATAGTTGATAGTATGGAGAAACAACGAATTTCTACAACATACTTGGCAAAGTCCTAGATTTTGTTTTGTTTTTGTGGCCCATAGCCTTTAACCATTACAGCTATGTAATAATGCTATCCTTAGTATCAAGCACATCTAACAAACTGTGAACAGGTCAGCTTGACTTGTACACCTGGCCTTCAGAACTGGTCATGTGACCATAGCACTGAGACACACACAGAGGACCTGCCCCCCCCCCACTTAGCCCTTCATAGGGTGTGTTACAGTTACTGATTGTTACTATTTATGGGTCTTTTCAGGCAAACAAACCAATGCATTAAGATGACCTTTGGGTAAGATGACTAGGATGCACTTACCTGAAAACTATACACAAATTGCAATTAGATTTTCATCTCCTATTGTACATGTTAAATCATGTAATTTACATACCAATCATAGGAGCATTCCATATAGTCATCTAGCAATATCCTATCTAATATATTCTAATATATTGAGGAGCTTCTACTCATGGTGTAGTCACCCAACCATGTGTTGCCAATGTCTGCCTGCAGCTAACCACCCTGTGACATCACAGAGGCCTAACTGTTACACACCCTAATGGTCACGACTTTGACAGCTCTCATACCCCCTCCTCCATAGTAGGGCCGCACACACCTCTTAACCCTTCAAGGGCCTCTGATGCATTAATGCATCATGTCCATTGGGCATCATGATGCACCAACGTAAAAAGTGCATATTAGGAGTTCAAAGTGACATGGCATTGGTTAATTGGAGTCTTAGAATGGTAAACAAGCATGTCATTCCCATATTAGGAGCCCAGTCACATAGTATTGTTATATTTGGAGCAGTTACTGCTACAAATACACATGTTGCAGACTGGTAATACCTACACAGCCGTTGTTGTTTTTACTGGTGTTTATTTTTACACATCCCAGGTCACTTCAGGTACATACAGAGTGATTGGTGGTTTTGGGTTTTAGGTATTTAACACAAGGCGATCCTGGATAGTCATTGGTAGGTGTCACACACTGCTATTTTACAGGGTGGGTTTATATGTATACATCTTTATTCTAGTAATTGTTAATGTGGGTTAGAGTTTTAGCATAAGGTGATCCTGGACAGTCAGCAGTACCGGGGTAGGCATCGCACATTGCTATGTACAGGCTGGTTCTATATTTTAGTGGTTGGTAAGGTGGGATAAGAGTCTGCGTGCTCTCCAACACTTAATTGGAGCATTATGCCGACCCTTTTGCAGTGTGTGTATCAACTCATATGGTCAACATGATGCATGAATGTAGCATCATGATGACCGATGGGCATGATGCATTGATGCATTAGTGGTCCTTCAAGGGATGTAACGGTTGGTGAGTTGGGATGTAGTGGTTCAGGTTGGTGTGTTGATGCATTTGATACATGGCCATAAAAATTTATATAATGCCAATCTATAGTCCACCCTGATTACTTGTCACTTGTACATATAATAACTGCAACCTATAGTCCATACTGAACACATGTAAACAGATTCAAATATGCTGAAATTTTAAAGTGATATAAAATCACAGTATTTTAATCAAACTTATCCAAAGTTTCTCATGGACATTAAGGATATAGGTATTTGCATACCAGAAATGGACTCTGATGATTTCTGATGAAGATAACCTATATGTGCAGGGACCTGTGCAGTAGGCCCAAATCCAAATGGTAGCAACCCACCTTAACAACCACTGACCCTTATTTACATTCCCTGAAAGTATTATACAGTAAAAATTCTTTACTATGAATCCTGTTATAATGAAGTTTTCTTATAACAAACAAAATGCTTGGTACCAAGCCATACATTTTATAGTAAAATAATCCCTTTATAATGAAGTTTGGGCATAATAATTCAGATATAATGAAGTAATTTTGTCATAAAAACACCCTTTCAAAGTGTAGAAAACAGGGGCTAGAGGAGTTGGTGTGATAGGGCTTCTACAGCCACCTCCTTTCTTACCTGGGTGCATTGGGGAACCTCTAAATGGGTGGTCTCCATTTGGGGGGAAATCATGGGGGGGGGGGGTTGTGAAACCAAGGGTGTGAAAGGGCTTCTTCATCTGTCTCCATTGAGTTCTGAGCGGCAGAAAGGGTATGGGAGGCTGAGGGGTGTGATAGGACCTCTTTACCTGTATCTATTGAGCTCTGGGTGGCTGGAGGGCTAAGAGAGACCGAGGGGTGTGATAGGACTTCTTTACCTGTATCCATTGAACTATGGGTGGAAGGAGGGGTAAGGGAGGCCGGGGGTGTGTGTGTGATAGGGCTTCTACTTTTCTCCATTGAACTATGGGCAGAAGGAGAGGTCAGCTAGTGCTGGAGGAATGGATAGGCTTGTAGCTTACCGCCGGTGGGGGACCCATACATATTTTTGAGATACAGAACCTTTAATATTATATAGGATTATGCAGTAATTTGTCACATTATTCCCCATATTCATATCAAAAAGTTGACAGATTCTTTCATAACTTCCTGAGCACTTAGATTATAAGCATATCTTTGTAATGAATGAAATATCAACATATAGTCCCAGGTATATTTCTAGTGTTTTGGGGCATCAAAAATTTCAATTTCAAACATGTGGTGAAGGGGTGGAATTTTTATCAGTGGTCTCATGCATTGGTCATTTGAATTTGTGTAGATAAGTAATTTTTGTTTAATTAAAATTTATTTTGAATACTTTGCAAATTTTGAGGGGCCCAGATAAACTTCCTTTATAATTGAGGCTGGTGCCCCTTTTCCTATGACCCTGATTCATGTTCCACTTGAAATAACTACTACCCATACATTCACTTTAACTCACGGGCATGTACTTTTGTTTTCTTTATGCAGGTAGTCAATTGCAACACAGGAGCTTGGTGAAATCTGCTAGATAGCACATCTTAAGAGAGGTACTCCAGAGAAGAGGGCTGGCTGATAAACAGCACAGTGATGCCACCCATATGATATTTTTATTGCTGTCATAGATGTTCTGTCAGAAATAAGATACATTAATTATGGCTATTTAGGGAAACCAAACTTTGAGAGGCTTGCATTGTTGATAAAAGGAAATACAACCCTGGATTCATCATGCCTTTTTTTGGTAGATTTGAATAAAAAGATTCAGACATGCAGTCTTGAACTCTAAACAAAAGAAAATGTATTTACAATACCCTGTCTATAAGGTGCACCCCACATTTAAGGCACACCCAGACCTTTCTAATATGATAAAAGGATATGTAAATGTTGTACATTTTGTTCTAATCAATGGATCTTCAAAATTCAAGAACCAATAGCCATCCCAGTGCTTCCTTCACCCACCTTTACCACTGTATGTGGATGGGGGGAATATTTCTTTTGCTCCCTTGTGCTCCCTTGTGGCAAAATTAGGAAATAAATTTAGCACGAGCTAGGTAACAATCCTGTTTACCTGCTCGAGACTATATGTGTGATGAAAAACCTGAATATTTTCATTGCAGTGGAGCTTACTCTATTCAATATGCTGATGCTGGCTTTTTTAAGGTAGATGGCTCTAATGCCAAACATGTTCTCTGTGCAGATTTCTGCTCTATGGCTAGTAAACGACTATACAAAATCATAGCAGGCCCATGGCATGAAGCTGGGGTGAACTCTCAACCTTCTGTGTCTACACCAGGCACACTAACTAGTTAGGGCACAAAGCCAGCTGGCTGTGTGGGGGTTTATGAGCAGTATTTAGCCTGCATGATGTAATTCTATTATTTTCAGGAGATTCCATGCAAATTATGGCAAAACACTGTATAACCCTATGGTAGATTCATAGATAAATATCTCATAAACTAGCATGGGACCCTATGCTAGTTTATAAGACTGCTTTCTTTGTACTATTAGAAAGAGAAAGTAATTACAAACGTGGAGAAAATCTGGCGAAAATTTAGCTACTTTTAGCCTATGGGCGCCATCCACCTTCCCCATTTATTGCCCCCATTCTAGATGTATTTATTATCCAAATAAAGGCTCAAATCAAAATATAAGTCAATGTGTCTAGTTTGGTGTGAATCTCTATATTCCTCAGAATCTATCAATCGAAATGATGGCATTTCAAGGCTAGATCTACATCAAAGACAAATACAATGAGGAAAGTCTCATCATAGGAATACAAACTATCGATTTCAAATCTTAAATTGAGGTTAGAAGTGGGGGTTATTTGCAAAAGTATTTCACGTGATCCCGTGATATCACGTGAATTTCTGCTCATAGAATCCCGTGAATTCACGTGTAAAATTCACGGGAATTCACGGGAACGACACCAGTTCAACATGTGATTTTACTGGTGAATTCATGTGAAATTGTTTCAAGGGTAACATCAAGACTACACTAAATAAAGCTTGGATTGGCACCAAATTCTGGCTCCATAATAGTACAATACAGAAGTTTAAGTGTACCTAAAATCAAAAACCAGGGATCAAAACTTTTGGAAAAACAGGTCTTGTGTTATATAGCGCAAGTTGAAAATTTGTCAAAAAAAATCAGTCCACAATTTTAACTTTACCCTCAGTTCATAAAAAGTGATCATATGCTCTTGAAAATCACTCTGCTTTATATACAGTATGTCTTTTGTAAGATCCTTAGCTATTGTAGAAGAAATGATCGCACACAAAACCAGACACAGTCAATTTAATTTCTAACAGTTTATTGCTTAGACATTTTTTTGAAGTATTTGATGGTACAATTTGGAGTCATGTTGTTGATGATCTTTATGGTGCGACGTTTCGAGTTATTTATAACTCTTCATCAGGCAAGATGCTTGTTATTACAAAAATGCTTCCTAAGGTAATATAAATGATCACGTTTAGACTATGGTAACCAAGGTAACCAAATTTGCTAGGATACATTATCAACAACATAGAAATTTTGAGTTTCTCTTATGACTGGTGCAAAATTACCGGTACAGATTTAAACACACTAGAGTGGGTTTTGGTGTTGTGACACTGGTTCCTTTGGTGATTGATTAGTATAATCTTGTACCTGGGCGGCGCTTGGGTAGCCTATGTTGGGCCCTTATAAAAAACTAACATGCAAGCATGAAGTATTTACAATGTAACATGAATGGATATGGTAATAAATATTAGTTATTATAATAAATATTATAATAAATATGATGTTGGAGATATATTAATAACCCTTGTCGTTCATCCCTTGCTTCATAGCCTGGGCTACATGGTGGTCCAGCAGGAATATGGTATCATAAAGTTGGTATAGCATCTTGCGGGTGTTGGTGGTTCGTTCATGTGGCCTGATTGGTTGATGTTGATGATGTTGACGGTGGTGTGGTACCGGTACTGGATGGTCCCTGCGGGGTTGATTGGTATGGTTCACGTGGTACCTGTCGTACTCCCTGGCATTTTGCCTAATCCCTAAGCG
This sequence comes from Acholoe squamosa, assembly GCA_949317995.1. Classification (NCBI taxonomy): domain Eukaryota; kingdom Metazoa; phylum Annelida; class Polychaeta; order Phyllodocida; family Polynoidae; genus Acholoe; species Acholoe squamosa. Next base: position 48,053,577 of record OX439036.1, on the reverse strand, counting down.
TTGGTGGACATTGCTGTTGTTGGTGGTGTTTTTTATTACCTGGACGATCCTTCTAGGTGATTGGTTAGTGGTTTTGATTGGTGATTTTGGCACTGGCATTTTTGGTGTTTTAGATAGTTCAGTCTCGAGGAGGGCTAGGGGGCTGGTCTTCACCTGTTTGGTGTTTTGGCTGGTGTTTTTGGTCTTGGAGTATCGCCTTTTCTTGGATCTGGGCTCTGGTGCTTCACCCTCTTCACTTGAGCTACTGGAGGATGATGATGAGGATGATGAGTTTGACGAGGATGATGATGAGCTGGAGGAGCTAGATGACCCAAAGATTTCTTTTTTAATTTCTTTGTCGGTTCTTTTAGCTGGTTTTGGTGTGGTGCCCTTCTCAGTAATATCTAGAATGGGTTTTGATGTGATGGGGGAGAGTGGGCGTTGAACTGGTTTTACTAGAGTCTGTTTTTTGGTGGCTACCGGTAGAGGGGTAGTCCTTTTCCTGACGCATGGATCTTCAGTTTCTGGAGTTGTTTCTGGCATGGTGGTTTCTGCAGCAGTTTTGGTAGGTTCCTCTAACAGTGGCATACTGGGTAGTGGTTTGGTAGTAGTAGGGTGGTTTGACGAGTTGGATGTTGTTGTTGGTGTTGTTTTTGTGACTTCGGTGGTGACACTGGCTGTTGGGGCATTTTCTGCTCGTGGGCCTGGAAAAGGAGGTTTGTCCCAATAAACAACTCTGAATTTTACCTTGGTGTAGTCAGTAATTTTTAATTGGTGCTTTTTAACTTTTTTTACTTTTTTATGCACTAGAGTGGGTTTTGGAATTGAGTAATTTTGCTGAGTTTGATGAAAATTTTTAAGATGGCGTTTGAGGTTACTCCTGGTGCTGAAGTGTTTAGTACATAGGTCTACAGGGCAAAGGTACTTACATGAGGTGGTGGTTGTTTCTGTGTTGTTTTCAGTTGTTTCGCTGTGGTTTGTCCTTAAGTGTCTGCTGATAGCAGCATCAGTTTGCTTGATGAACTTGGGGCACCACCGGCATTTTTCATAATTAGACATAGATGGTTGTTTTGGTGATTCTTTGGAGTGTTTCTTGCTTTTGCCCATGATGTTTGGTGTTTCTGGCGGTTGTTTCTGGTGTTTTGAAGTGTTCTCGTCGGTGTGGCTCGAGTGAGTGTTTACAAACGTCAAAAAAATGACATTTTATAGTGGTGCGTACACAAATAGACGTTTCCAAGGTGTCTCCATGGTTACCAGTCTTTGTGACGTCGTGCATGGGAGGGAATTCCCTGAATGACGTCACTAGTGAGAAGGACGGTGGGGGGAGTCCCTATGCGCTCGCTCGAGTTGGATTTTGAAGTTTCTGAACGTTGCCGGTGGTAAAATCAATTCTTTGGATTATCACTGGTTGAGTCATGATCGATTGGCTTCCTAGAGTGGGTTTTGGTGATGTAAAGAACTTCATGGTCGAGCTTGGTGTTGGTTTTAATGACGCTGGGGTCGGTTTTTTGTTGTTTGAGTGGAGTGTCAACTGGAGGATCCGTGGTGTTGAGGTTGTTCGTGGCAGGGGTTCGTGGTTCCACAATGCTATTGTTGTTGTTGTTTGATGTTGATGCCACAGGATCGCTGTTGGTAGATGCTTGTGTTTTTTTGGGTTTTGGGTTATCAAGATCCTTAGCTATCTATTAGTGACTTCACCAGCTTAGGGCAGCCTTCACTGAATCCTTGGAAGCCCCTGAAAACGTGACCGACGTAAAAGCGGTGTCAACATCTTCCACAATAGTCCACAATAGACCCACTAAAACTCAATGGATTACATCCATGTTACATTCTTAGACATAAAACACCTTCCTCTATTAATTACAGCATAAATACACACAGTTTAGGACCATATGGGTCCATACCATGGCTTCAAAAAGAAAACTTCACATTATTTTCACACACTTACAATACTTTAGTACAATAGCACAAATGTAAAAAAATGAAAAGGACATTACAGAAAACACAAATTATGGTGCATCCATATGCTGCTAGTGATAGCCTATGGGTGATAGAAACAATATCAGAACACACAGGCATTACAGAGATAAATAATGATCAAACACCTTGACAAAACCCATAATATCAAGATCAGCAAAAATTTAATTGAAAAAAAGTATTCAGAAATTTTTCCTTGGTACTTCTATTAGCTAGAGGAATCAAAGGACCATCTTATTAGTAAATATGAATGGCCTGTATGGGGTGGAAATATACTTTATGGGTCAGGTCGCCAGAAACCAGTAGATTTAGTGTTTTTAGGGTCATTTTGGACTCTTTTGGCTCTAGAGAAAGAAATTGTCAACCAATCTTGTCTTACATAGACTCATTTGATAGAGGACACTTATGGCTATCAGAAAGATGTAAATTTGTGGTCATCTATCAAAAACTCTCAGACTTATAGCCTGCTGAAGTGAAAAAAATGGCCAAATTTGTTCATTTTTGATTTTTGTATTTTTTGCCAGTGTCCTGTATTGAATAAAGAACATCTGGAGTATCCCAAAGTTATTTTTTGTATCGTATATGATCATAGGTACCATTTCCATGAGGTGTGGACATGTTACTGAGTAAGAATTTTTCATCATGTGTCTTTGAAAATGGAAATCTGTAATTTGTAACGTCCAGTACCTAAATCTAAATCAGTTATAAGACATGGAAAAAATTGAGCTTCAAAATCTTCGTTATCACTCATATGAAGGGCCCTATTAGCCCCTACTTTGGTGAAAAAACTATGTGTCTATCTGAATATGTCTCCATGTGAGAGCAGCTGATGTGAAATAATTCTAATAAAAGTACTGGACGTTACGTAACGTCCAGTACTTTTATCATCATGGAAGAGGCAGTCTACTATACACGCATAAGTCAAATTTTGTTCCATTTTGTAATTGAAGTCAGTAATAGACATGTTGGCCATGTTATTTCATGTGTTTGTTATGCATAATGGGCATTCTTATATTACTGAGAGCAACTTTAATTACATCCATATTTCATCATTTTGTAACCGGACGTTACATGACACAAAATAAGCAATAAAAATGGAACCGGACATCCTAAGTTGGTATTTTTTGGTTTTCTGAGCTGAGGGGATGTCCCTTCATAAATTTGTTAAGGTTATATAAAGATTATTAGAAAAATAATTTTTCAGGCCCTTCAAGGGCAGAATCTTACACTTTCTGGCGACCTGACACTTATACACCTTTTAGAGCAAGAAATGGCGCTTTAGCCTCGGTCACGATTTTAAAAATGAGTCTTAAAGAAGGGAGGGAAAATTCCAATGGTGCAAAATTATGCTCAGCAGGTTAGATAATAGTCCTATCTAAGTAGAAAAAAGTGAAATAATGAAGAAAGATTTCACAGGCTGGCTGTAAGGGTGGTACTTTGGTCACTTTAGCGGCGGTCACGATTTCGAGCAGAAATACCTTTAGGCCTACACTGAGACAAGTCTGTCCATTCAAACATAACCTAAATAGAATGAAACACTAGGGGGAGGTCTGTAAAGGATTGTAACATTGAAAAACCCATGGAAATTTCCAAAATAATTAAGTTTTGAGCCCTGGAGGGTCAAATTTTTGGCAAATTTGTGCCACCCCGGCTTTGGAGGGGGGCGGGGGTGTAATTGAACTATTTGTACTGTGTAATCTACACCATTACATGAACTCTGAACTCATCATTCATCCCCATCTCATTATGTGTTATATTACATTGTGCAGATATAACTATGAGTGGTCTCTATGTGACATGTAACATTGTGTGCCATTACACTGATTATTAAATAGATTGAATAAGTCACCTATAAAGAAGGCCCGAGCATCATAACACTTTAAAAAAAAAATATCTCAAAATGGCTGAAAGGGTTCCAAAAGCATTCTAAAAGATATTACAGACCCTAATCTAAACCTGTAGCCTGTTTTTACAGTGAATTTGCACTTTTTTCCACCAATCTTGACCAAATCTGGCATTTCAAGAAAAGTGGGACTGACGCTAAAATGCCTGGGGAGAAGGACCGGGATGCCGTGTGTTGCTCACCACAGGCAAGCCAATGCTTGTACCAGCTTAGAAACTTTACTACCCGGTCTTTTTTACCCCCTAGCATCCAAAATACAATGCTTTGGTACACAAAAAGCATTCCACTGACACCCACACACTTCTAATACAACATTTCAGGAGAATTTCATCATATTTCCTTACCTTTCTGGCAGAATTTGGCCAAAATTTGCAGGTAGAACTGCTTGGAACTGGTCTATTTCACTGCTTGGGTTCCTCTGAGTTGTTTACATAGAGACCTGGATGTGGGCTATTTCCACCAGGGCAACCAGAAGTCACTTTCCTTTCCCACCCTGGTTTTGGCACGAAAGTTTGACCGACGCTAAAGCGACTGAAGAACCACCCCTTACAGCCAGCCTGGGAAACCTTTCTTCATTATTTCACTTTCATCATGAGCAGATGCACTCTCTAACCTTGTTTGGTTGGAAAAATTAAAGAAATTAGCATTTATTTGCGATTAATGGAGGAAAATGTCTGTTTAGCGTCGGTCACACTTTTGGAATTGAAAATTACATAGATGGCTGTGGTGATGTCTGGTTCTGAGGTAGCGCCAATTTTTTTTCTGCCCCATAGACCCCTATAGGGACCCCTTTCATGGTGGCTATTTGTAAGAATGTAGGTAGTATTTTAGCAGGCTAGCTAATCTACTTTTATTATATGCCTGGTGGGTAGAAAACCTGTCATTTTTCATAGTAGGCCTTCCCGTGGAAAACTTACGAGATCGTTCAACTCCGAATGACATTAAAATATTAGCTAGGAGGTACCCCTTATGGAAAAAATAGGTTAGGGTGTTCTAGAAATGATTTATCATGTAATACATGAGCCTTAACATAGAGGAAAAGGTGAAAAATGCCATTTGTTGGTGATTTTTTCATGTTTGAAGGCCTCAGTCCTTGCAATTGACTTAACATGGTATTATGGTAATAGTCAACAGTTATACATTGGTTTTTGAGGCATATTGCTCCAAGAAAATCTTCAGATTCTGCCTTTAAAAATATATGTGATTTTGATTTTTTGGAAGAATATTGCTCCAAGAAACCTTTCAGGTATGGATATATTGCTGCGAGGTAACAATCATTAGATATTTAGACCTCAAGATGAAATCAGTCAGAAATATTATGATTCTATCTAGTCTGCTATATTTGTGTTTTAAAGGGATGTGGCATACTTTGCCCCAAGGAAAAGGAGGAGTTCCATCATTAATTTTATTGAAGTGTTTTTGAGCATATTTCTCCAAGACCTCTCTTTAGAATGGCGATTATAGGGCCTACTATGAGGAAGAATAGAAAGTCTAGGCTACCTTTAAATGGTTTTGGTCAGTATTCTATATTTTAAGGGATATTGGGATATATTGAAAAGCTAATAACTTTGGTTCTAGTTGGGATATTTACAAAATTCTTTCAGATTTAGAAAGCCCATATATCATCCCTTAAAGGGGGCTAGCACGGCAAAATACAATATGGGTACCGACCAAATGATTGTTGATAAACTCGCAGAAACCAGCGGAGCACCCTGATTGGTCAATGGGTGGTCACGTGACCTTTTAATGTGGGCGTGCATTCGCCTTGCTAGACCCCCGTTAAAGGGGGGGGGGCTGGCATGGAAAATTAACAACATGGGTACCGATTCAAACAGCGATAATAAAATCGCGGGAACCAGCAGAAGAATCGCGATGCCCTGATTGGTCAAGGGGTGATCACGTGACTTTTTAATGCTGGCATGCATTACCATGCCATGGCCCCTTTAAGGGCACTGTCGCATTTCTGAAGCTCTCTGGCGCACATTTTTTGCGACATAGCAACAGCTGCCCACCCCTGCCATATAATAGTACATGTACCTAAAAGTTAGCAGAGTTACAGTGAGTTTTCGGTATGCTGGCCATGCCAAATTCCTGTAAGTTATTGGTCGGTTTTGAGACTGGCAGATAAGTAAGTGACGACCCAGTTGAATTGTATAAGATTGGTCCCTTGGACGAACCTGGCGTATCTGAGGGTGGCGGACTATATTGGAAACCACAGCCTTTGATCATTCAGACGTGGTTCACTGAGGGGGAATCCCATGACAAAAGACAACCATGTAGACCTGGACCCATGCATATATATATGAACACCAGCTTCCAACTCGCTCACCTCAAGCCACAAGAATCCCTGAGTTTGTCTCCTTCTACAAATCGGGTACGCCACACAACTGCTTCTATTAACTTCTATAAACTGCCCAATAGGCTACCTCATTAATTTTGAAATAACTTGGATTACGAGATTTGGTGGCTGAGATTTTGGGCGGCCAGCTGCAAATATATATATATATATATATATATATATATATATATATATATATATATATATATATATAATATTATATATGTATATATATATATATATATATATATATATATATATATATATATATTTATATCCCTAAAATACCCAGCGGCCGGAGGCAAAAAAAAAGCCATGTAAAGTCACGTTTTTAGGTACTTGATTGAGTCACCTTTTTGTCAACAAAAGCTCATTTATTTCAACTAGGGTCTACCCCGGAGGTTATTCAAGACCGGCGCTTATTCAGTACTTAGTGTATCCCCGGTGCTTATTCAAGACCGGCGCTTATTCAAGACCCGACACTTACACAGGCCAATACGGTATACCGAATCCCACAGTGAATTAAGACCAATAATTAAGCAGTTATCAGGAAGGCCCCAAGAATGCAAGGGACAAAATCGCAGAGATATTTGAGCCCTAAATCGCCATGTGGGATTCGGGCCTATACGTCGTACAGGACATCTTTATCCCCAAGTCTCTATCTCAAAACGACAAGTTCGTCGGTCGGTATAGTGCTACATCAATGGGAACCACTGACTAGTGTGGGGCAGGACGTTTACCATGCTGTCACCTTTAGTAAATATTACGTACTAACGAAGGTGAAGGCGTAGCCCAAACTGGTGCCTGGGCTGCAGCGCTCAGTGGGTACCGTGGGAGGAGAACAGGACACCAGTTTAGGTCTCAGGCATGGAAATAGTTTTGCATTATAACTATAATGTAACATGCCATAAATGGTGTCTCTAGGAGGTATTGAGTTAAAACTCACCCATATATCATTAGGGCTATCCTTTATATAAAGCATATTAAAATATGGGAATGGAACATCTAATCACCAGAATGTTGAATGCGGGCCATGAAAGTAAACGTAAACCTGTACCTATATAATTGACCATTTTTGCAATGAAGAAATCAAGTTCAGAACCAAACCAAATATGCCCTAAAATAAACTTATGGAACTTTAATAATAATGTTTTATTTAAATTATTAGGTATCATCTGAATCAGGATTAAATGGCACCAGTTGTGAATATTACAAATGTTTGGAATATAGCTGACCGTTTTCACCACCCACAACTCACGTAGGCCTATTATTATATATGCAATACAACACTCAAGTACATTTCTATAGTAAAAAAGTATGCACCCCCCGTAGAAATACAGGATCTGTACGCCACTACAAAGGCGTACGTGGAAAAGCAGTGGCGTACGTGGAAAAGCAGTGGCGTACACAATATTACGGACATTGCGCGGATCGAGCGATAATAAGTGTATTTGACAAAGTATGCCCCCTAAATATTGAAGAAACACCATTTTATTCACCTTTTCTTGGCCCGTCTTCCTCGATTCGCATCCAATCGCCGCCATGTTGGTTTTGTGTCCCGCAGTGTCGTAATAGCGCTTGAATAAAATATAAGTTTTTCGTTGAAATTGAATTAAATTCTTGTCTCAATCCTTTTTATATTAATAAATCAAACATAATTAAAGCATTTAAACAGCCTAAAAATTCATTTTCAACGAAAAACTTATATTTTATTCAAGTGCCATTACGACACTGCGGGACGCGCAGAGGACTTACAGCATTCATACACCCATGAGCAGCACCAAGGCTGGGCGAGTGTAGGGCTCTATGTACGGTAGTAGTATAGTCAGAGGACGCAGGCTGTTATGTAACACCCTACATTTCCTCTGGCACAGGACTTAGTGCCATGCAGCTGGTTGCTCAGATTTCTCTGTCTTAGCCTTTACACCTTATGGGTGACACAGGTAACTGTGCCACACTACATGCGCCCTCTGACATACTATATATGTACTAGTCTTTACACTCTTCCCCCCGAGCCAGAACATCCTCGTAATACACCGAAAACCGGGAAGAAGCCAAGATGGCGACGTTCTGTTGACAATGGCTTAGCACAAAGTAGATTTACAGGTAAATAAATGTACTTGAGTGTTGTATTGCATATATAATAAATCAAAAACCGATGTCGTGTGCATACAACAAGCAGATACCACTTGTGGATCCGTTGCGCATTCCATTCGCATCGTATAACGATGCTCATGGAATACGCAACAAATCCACTTGTGGTATCTGCTTGTTGTACACACACTCCATTCAGTTTTTAGTTAGTATTACACCTGGGGAATTCCTTTAATATTTGGGACCCATAGGTTTGATCAAAAATGTATTGTAACTTTCTGGTAACCTGGTCAAAAGGGTTAAAGTAGGTATGTCCTTTTTACATTAATTGATCTTTCTTATATTTCCTTTTCTGCAAAGCCAGATTTTGGCCCCTGCATTTAATTGTTATTCATGTATCTATTCTCTACTCTCACTGCCATTTATTCTGCTCCCTAGTCTCACCCTCCTGCCCCCCCCCCTTCTCATGTAGGCCTACCTGAAGCACGGTACCGTAGCTTATTATACCTTTTGATATCAACAGGGTGGGCTGTATTGTTGTGTCACGTATGTGTATTATGGTATATGTCCTCCTGTATATGTTCTAGTTGTACCAGTAGTTGTGTGTTATATATGGGAAGTCTGACTCAAATGATATGGTGATAGATTGCCCACCTTAAACCAAACACCAAGTCTGCCATATAATAGTCACTGAGTTATTATATATACATAGTTATCCAAAATTACAGCAATGATTATTTCATTCCAAGCTCAGGCTATATACAATCCTATAACATGAACATGTTGCTGGGTGGCTACAGTCCCATGGAATATAGTTAGTCTCCAATGAGTGCATGTGAATGCATGTATAGCATCCCTATGTTTAAGGCCTACACATAATAGTTCCCTCGGCGCCCCAGGAGTATCAGTCCTTAGTGGTCCAACATGATATTGACTCCTCCCTCTATCCACATCTACCTAGTATCCCTTTTTACTACCAGCCCCAACTCATACATGTGTCTTACTCATTGCAGCTCACCTGTACGCCGCAGCTATGTTAATATATTAGCATATGCTAATGCCTCTACTCAGCTTAAACCCGTCCAGGACTCCTCTGTATACCAGCCGTGATTATATACAGTTGATTGTGTTGATAAATATACACTCGTTATTATCCTTTAATACACCTGTCCATGCTTATTTATCACACTTAATGACAAGACAGGGGGTGGTGATAGGTTTGGGGTAAAAACTTTTGACCTGTCCTGAGGAGGGGGGACGTAAAACTTTTGACCCCTCTTTAGGGTGCATGAAAAATTTAGGCTCTTATTACCAAAATGCCTGCTCGCTACTGTAGAAGAAAGAGGGGCACAAAAATTGTCCACGTCTCCGGCTTGGGAGGGGGGCACAAGCAATTTAGAGGGGGCATAATTTTTTTTTCTGTGTCCGTGCAAAAGCCTACCATCCCCTGTTGATATACAATGACCACTCCCATAAGGGCTGACGCCCCAACCACTCACTATCTGTGTTTAAAATGAACATTAGGGAGTAGTCACCGGGAGTATAGTCATTGTTTATCAATCGGGGGGGGGGGGGGACGTAAAACGCTTGACCCTTCAAGAGGGGAGGGGGGTGCGTAAGGGCGTAAAAACTTTTGACCCCTCTAGACGGGGTGGGGGGGGGGGGGCTAGAAATGTTAGTCTGTTTTAGCTCCCCCCCCCCAAAAAAAAAATAATAATAAAAATAAATAGAAATAAAATAAAGTGTGCTACTATAGATCAAAGAGAGGCGTGAAAAAAAATTTCAGCACCTCCAGCATGGGGGAGCATAAAATATTTTTGTGCATTCGTGAAAACTCATCGCCCATCTGTTGATAAATACAAATGTATTGACCACTCCCGAATATCTCTAGTACTCATAAACGCAGGGCTAGAGCGTATGGAGGCACTCATATTCCTTAAGTAGGTAGCACAATGTACCGTATATCTGAAAAAAATACTAAATATGCCTACATCGTGATGATAGTCTGGAATAGATGAAATCTAGTGCAATCCACATCTGCAATCCGTTCATTCCTTTGTTGTTTGGTTGATTTATCATAATTAAAAACAAAACAAAAATCTGGACTAACCATCCCTGTCGAAAATCTTCAAGTCTAATATATGTAATCAATCAACTCGCATAGGATATTTTGCATCGCATTCCCCTTGGTGATTTTGCCCGTATTCAACGAAGCCGTTATATGAGAATCACCTCTGTGAATACGATGCAAAAATATCCCATGGTCGTTGACATTTGCTTATGTATGCTGCAATAAAGCTAGGGATCCACTGCCACTAGTTTGTTGCGAATTGTACTCATGCGTGTCTTGTCTCAGAGCACTCACCGTTCACAGTCACAAATATCAAATAATTTAGATTTTTGTGAATGTCTTCGCAGGTCGCGCAGACTTCACATGTACATTGTCGCAGCAGCTGATCCACTGCTGGAATGTTTTCTGCGAGGAGACACGCACAAGTACAATTCGCAACAAACTCACGGCAGTGGATCCCTAGCTTAGCCTAAAGCTAGGGATCCACTGGTGCGAGTTTCTTGCGACTTGCACCTGTGCGTGTTTTCTCGCAGAGCACTCACAAAAATCAAATGATTTTGATTTTTGCGAATGTCGTCGCACGCCGCTCCGACGTCGCATGAAGTTTCTCGCAACAGCAGATCCACTGCTGGAACGTCTTCTGCAAGAAAATACGCACGAGTGCAAGTCGCAAGAAACTCGCACCAGTGGATCCCTAGCTTAAGGGTGCAGAGAGGACCTACTGGACATGCAACAGAAGCAGTTCCCTGTTCTCATAATCATGGGTTTACTGCTGATGGTACATCAAAATGCTTTACTGGATTGGGGTCTAGAAATGCAACAGAATCATGAGAATGCACCGTTTGATGTCTAGATTTCAAAACTTTATTGGGGGGACCAATAGGCCCCAGGGTTGGACCCCCCTCCCCTTTTCCAAATCCTGGAACCGCCCCTGGCATTATAAGTGGCAAAGAATCTATGGTATCCCCTCCCGGGTATCCCCTATGCTATGTGGGCAAAGTGAAGCGGGAAAACGCCATAGCGTCCTATTACGCGACATCTATTGGAGAACAGCAGAATTTCTTTGGTCCTGCCACCTGGTGTTGACAGTATTCGTAAACATGGCCGTCGTCGGTGGAAATGGATTTTACCTTGTTATTCAGGTATGGAAAATTCTATTTTGCGCTTTCTCTAAAGGGAATAACAACAAAAAGGTCGGGCCGAGTTTTTTTTGTATTCATGGGATACACAAAAAGAAATCATTTATGACCTATGGTGAATGTAGCCACATGGAAAATGATCCAAGTGTCAGCCTGTGCCGATGTCTGGCATAAACACAACACGAACATAGACGGTGACCTAGATTCTAAAACTAAGTCACTAAACAGTAAAATGCACAAGGCCTTGGTTATATTATAGCAGAGGCCTTGGCAGACTTACTATGGCAGACTGTGACAGTAACCGCACTTTGTAGATAACAATACACGGGTAACACCCCGATTGATTATGTGTAAATAATCGGTGGTTTGTCATACTATAGCTTGATGCAGCAAGTTGGGAACCTAAAACTTAGTTTTTCCTGAATTTTCGCTAAGAAATGCTGTAGTTTAGCCAAAAATTATCTGATTTACACAATATTTGCAGCAAATGAAAGATGAAACTCATTGCTTTCAGGCCAAGGTAGATAGTATAACAATAATATAGTGCACAGTTTACCACTGAAGTACAAATTATAAATTTAAAAATCATTAGTTTAAAAAAATTGCTGTTTTTCAAAGTTTGGCCCTATATATTTTGTGAAAAAATATTCTAACCATCAGTTTTTGATAGATAGTGCATAATACTGACCCATCAAGTTTATAAATGAGTATGCCTTTTTTCCCTACCTCTATGGTGGCTTATTACACTATGGGAAACATGTGATTTTTGTTAGTTTGCAAAAACTGTGATTTTCAGCAAAATTTCTGCTTGGTTTTTGATGTGGGACCACATAGATCACCATATATGGATGCGTGATCACCCACTGATACCAGAATTATCCATTTTTATGGTCTACTTGATCATCTTTAAAGGCATGTGAAATATCTAAGTGATACAATAAGTGTGAGAAGAATTAGCCACATCTTATGATTCTAGTCTTTGGTGCCGACAACGCTTTTGTTGCTATTTACAGCTAAATAGCTCAATAGTGCATTATGATAGGCCTCACATGCCTAATATGGGGTTCTAATAGCATTTCAATATGGGTTTCAATGGGTCATCAGGTCAAAACAACAATTGATGATGGAATTTAATAGAAACAAAAGAGTTTTGCACCATGGACCTGTTCACATTGTTCAGGTCTTCAGATATTCTTATCTTGAAAATGATGAAGGCATTTATGAGCATGGTGCTTTTCCAGCCCATATGGGACCTACAGAGGGCATTTTGTCTAGTCTGACATGTATTATGAGGGAATACTGCATAGCAAATGATTCTATTTTCATATTTTATGATTTTTGAGATAGAATCATACACAAGACTTGTCTTCTGCAGCATATACAAAAATGTCCCTTGAATGAAGGCATTTTACATGCACAGCTGCCTCCAAAACTGAAAAACACTCAGGTTCCCAACTTGCTGCATCGAGCTATAAAAACACTGACTGACTGAGGTAGGTATGTGAACAAAATTTTTCAAATGCAATAGATCTCTTTGGTTCTCACACAGGATGAAAGGTACATTTTAGAAACATAATGCTTTTGGAATTTTTATTCTATCATTATTTTTGGCTGAGCTATCGACATTTTTGTAAGCAAAGGTTGGGCTTTTTTTTCGTCAGAATTTTAAACTATAGATCTACAAAGAGGATTGAGTTGTGACCTTTACATGATTTTTTACTCATTTTTCGCATCTGCTTTACCCTAGAAATGTTTAAATTTCCTGAAAGCCAGTAACGTTGTGGACATAATACCGTTTAAATGAAGCTTCATTTAAACGGTATTATGTCCACAACGTTACTGGCTTTCAGGAAATTTAAACATTTCTAGAAGCAGAGATATGGATTTTTGAAAATAAAAAAGCTAGTAAAACCATGAAAATTTCCCAAAATTAATTAATCACTTTAATTTCCGCATCCTAGAAACCCATGTTTGCATCGATAGATTTGATTCATATTTTGCATACTTAATATTTAGGTGATTTCCTAACTCTTTTAACAGTTTTTGAGTCACTTGAAACGTTCCTTCATATAAATAATGAGGTCTCAATTAGACATTGACCTAATTATAAAGATAATTAATCAACCAATTAGAGGTAACATAAAATTCAAAAACTAAATGAAAGGATATCTTGTATACTTGATATGAAAAGTGTAAGGTGCATCATCCAACCACTATTAATTGTGTTAAAAAGGCCATAACAGAGAGCTACCCCTGCACAACCCCTCCCACAGTGGCACAGTTTTCTATGACATGGTCCGTGCTCACAGCAGCCCCTTCTTTTCACATACCTAACTGAGGATATCTGAGAACGGCGATATGTAAATGTAATTTAATTTTAATTTTTTTTAGAGGCCCTAGGCCACTTTACCCTAGCCCTAGGGCATAGAACTTAGAGAGATACTCTATTCTCTCTGACTTGGTTACGATAAACTGGTCAAATGTCGGACACTAAGATTCTAACTCTAAGGGAGTGATCATTTTTTAACAACAGGGGCGGGGGGCTGGAGGGTTTGAGGGGGGGGTCAGAATTTTTTCAACACCTTGACTGGGGGGTCAGAATTTTTCAATCCCTCAGATGGGGGGGGGGTCAAAATAATTTCACCTGTTTTCAGTGGAAAACCCAGCGTGTTACTATAAGTTAAAAGAGCACGTTCCCACGCAATTTTCTCTCCTTATGGGGGGGTCAAAAAAATTTCTACCCTTGAGACGGGTGGTCGAAATTTTTTTAGTGCATCGGTGCGCAAACCCACCAGCCCCCCCCCCCCCATTATTAAAAAATGATCACTCCCTAGAGTGGCGCAACTGTTACATGCAATTTACATTAAAACTTCATTATAAGGAGGATCTTGGGAAAAGTGAATTTCCTCCTTATAAGCAAGGTTCATCCCTACACCGAGATATGAGTGTGTTAGGAGACATGTTTTGTACTTACCAGTAATACAAAGTGAACTAACACATAATATCATTTGCATACATTGATATCACTGTTTCTTAAGTTGTTTGAATAATGTATGGAGGAAAATATAACATAACTTTAATATCAGAGATAATTATTCATCTAGCCATGGTTTTCTACTCTAGGAACCGAAAATTGGATAATTGGTGTGTTATAGCAGTACGTCCGTGCTTCACAGCGCCCGGATTCAGAAGGCGCTGTGATCGCCTCCCGTGACCCTCCCTTTGTCCGTGCATAACAAATTCCTTTGTTGACATTCGAGTTTGGTACTTTAGAGATGTCCAGACAATATTTTAATCTTACAAGGCTACTTTCATGATAGTTATCTAGCCCTAGTCAAGAAATGGTTGTTTGAATTTAAGATCTAAAAGAGTAACAGTTGCTTGAAGTCAGTCAAGAATGGCCTTGAGAAACTGTTGGCCACCATCTTGCTTTTGGGTTGTTTTGATTTGAGCACCTGTAGTCTCAAACCTTTGTGTATAAAAACTGATAAATATTGGGATATGACAGAAATTTCTACTACTGGGTAGCTAAAATATTTATTCTTGTCAAAACCTATAAATACAACTGAACAGTAGTTACAGTGAGAAATCTTTTGAAGAAATAGAGCAAAATGGGTGGTTTGAGGCTCAAGCCACTTCCAGCCACTTTTTGCGGATCCAAATAATGTGATATCAGTGCCATATAGCGCTAGCGGCCACTAGGCACGGAGAGCGCCAGCGGGTTTCGGTGTATTATAGCAGTGGATAATCTGAAAAGCTCTAGGTTTAGAAGTTGTTAAGACACCTCCCAAGTCCTCCTACCACCTCCCACAGATGTTCAAAGGATGTGTGTGTGAGTTAAGAAGCCCTGCTGCCCCCCAGGTCCGCCCACAACCCCTTTCAGATGTTCAAAGAATGTGGGTGTGAGTTAACTTAAGAAGCCCTGCTACCCCCTAAATCCGCCCACAAACCCTTTGAGATGTTCAAAGGTCGTGGGTGCGAATTAAGAAGCCCTGCTACCCCCCAAATCCGCCCACAAACCCTTTGAGATGTTCAAAGGATGTGGGTGCGAATTAAGAAGCCCTGCTACCCCCCAAATCCGCCCACAAACCCTTTGAGATGTTCAAAGGATGTGGGTGCGAATTAAGAAGCCCTGCTACCCCCAAATCCGCCCACAAACTCTTTGAGATGTTCAAAGGATGTGGGTGCGAATTAAGAAGCCCTGCTGCCCCCCCCCCCCAAGTCCGCCGAAGATATCCTGACACTCTCCTGTCCTTCTCTCATATCTAAATGCATAGTTTCTCTCTTAAAGTACCTCCTCATATCCGAGGTTATGGAATATTTTCCTTCTTATAAGTGAGTTTTCTTACTATAGAAATGTATGAAAATGAATATGGAAAGCAGAATGTGCTCCTTATAAGGTCTCCTTATAACTAGGGACGTCATTGATGTCCACAATATCAAAGTACCGGTATTGCCATTATTGTAATAGTGAATATCGTATTGACATTAGTCTAATATCGATATATAATAAGGTCACACTTGAAAAAATATTTCTTGGTTGAATTATCTGACATGTATTGACACCCATATAGACATTTGGTACCAAATTGAAGCTTATAGCATCAGTAATGCAATAGTAGTGGGATTATCTGCATTCCAGCAATTTTATCAGAGCAGTAAATTCTCAGACCATGCATTGTGCTTTTTTTCTGCAAGTTCATGCCCCTAGACCTGTAGGTCCCTTTTAAAAGTAACCAGTACATGTATATGCATGAATAAGGGAGGGGTCACACATTTACAAGATTGTGATTTAATGACAATAAAATACCAATAAAGTGAGGGTAAATATATTGGATTTTTTTAAATGAAAGGACAAAACTATTCCTAACAAAGGTATTCGGTTCTATTAGATGCATGGGAACAAACATGTATTCATGATTGGGGGATTAAAATCCCCCAAAGTTTAACCAAGGTATATCGAGATCCTTTTAGTTTAAGTCCAAAAGTTTTAGGTGGGGTAATTTGGCATGTCTACAAAGATTTGGCATCTAAATTCTTTCGACCCGACCCTCCCAACATACACCCATAGTCTTTAGACGTTTTTTGGGGAAAAAATCGGAATATCAAGACAAAAAATCGTGATCATCGGAATTGACAAAAATGGGATGTCAATGACATCCCTACTTATAACCGAGCTCCTAATACGTTCTACTGAATTAGGTTGTAGTGCTGAACTATGTAATGTCTATGCCTATGGTGCCACAATTTTAATCGATAGTTGAGGGCTAGAATTGCTAGGTTAGAAATCTAAACTCTCATCTCTGTTCCGCCGTGAGAGTTTAGAAAATCTTCTGTTTTCTGGTGGGTGAAAGCTCTGCGTATCCCGACCAAAACCACACATTTTCGGCTACTTATAATTGGAATTCCTCATAACGTGATGTGTTGCCTACAGAATCACCAAATTTGAAATCCGGATGACTGATATTTAAGATTCTAGAGCACATTTCCCAAAGACGTTCCAAACCAAGCAGCAGTCCCACCATCAGCGCGGGAAGGATTGGAGGTACAAAAATAACATCACAACTAGGTGAGAACTCAGTGCTTTCATCCCTCCTCCCAGAGAGTTCCTCATCGAGTAACAAACATCTGGTTTTTCTAAACTCTCACGGCGGAACATGAACTTATTTTAAAAAAAATCATGGACTACTCAAATCACACTTCCTCTTTGACTACCTTGAACTTACATTATGCTGGACATAAGATTGTTGGGAAACGTTCAACACTTACATCACTGCTTGGGGGGGGGGGGGGGTTCTTTGGGTCCCTCTATATGTTCCATACAAAAACAGTGACAAGGGGGTGAGTGGGTCCTGAAAAATGCCTAAATAACAGTGACATAATTGTTGAACGTTCCCTTGGTGTGGACTGTGATACATTAATTTAAAGCTATACATGTGTAGAATCGAATTCTATACCGACTTGGCAGGGTTGGTGGTGGTGCTGTCGTATCCCAGAAGTCGGTGCATCTCAGAAGTCGACTGTACATGTACAATCTCTATTTAAGCCTATTATCGCGCATTTTGACAGTCAGGCCACAAACATCAATCAAAGTAAATAATTTTTTTTAAAACATAAAAACTATGATAACATCCCTCTCTTCTTATAGAATTTGAAAGGATAACCCTAATGATACTGTCCCTACGCCATAGAATTATGAAACGGGTAAAGTTCGAATTTATTATTTAAAAATTCCGGGCGACTTCTGGGATGGTCCGACTTTCGAGATGCGACAGAGCTGTTGTGTCTATAACTGAAGCTGGTAATCAGCATGTACCTTTTAGCTGGTTTTAGGGTACAGTGATGTCATACCATGTCATGAGACACTGTAGAGATACTGGTGGGAATCCACTTTCTACCACCTACTCACTCTATGTGTGAGTCTCCACACCTGTAGGTGTGAAGACTCCACACCTGGATGTGTGATGAGTGACAGCCTACCCAACAATATCTTTGGAGTTGTAATTATATATTCTTTGAGCTATGAGCTAATTTATGGGTCCCAACACAGTAACAGTACTGCTAGAGGCAGCAGTATAAAGTGGCTTCTGCACCCTGAAAGTTACAAGTCTCACGAGGATGCATTCAGGCTATTGAGGTTTCCCATAATACACTCTGTTCGTGGAGGTTTCCTGTTAATTAACATAATTAGGTCAGTCACGTGACCAATGCCATTGGCCAGAGCAGGTCACGTGACTGACCTAATTATGCTGATTAACAGGAAACCTCCACGAACAGAGTGTATTATGGGAAACCTCAATAGCCTGAATGTTAATTAGGCCTTAGCTGGTGGCTGGTGGCTCCCTCCCTCCCTCCCTCCCTCCCTCCCTCCCTCCCTCCCTCCCTCCCTCCCTCCCTCCCTCCCTCCCTCCCTCCCTCCCTCCCTCCCTCCCTCCCTCCCTCCCTCCCTCCCTCCCTCCCTCCCTCCTCCCTCCTCCCTCCTCCCTCCTCCCTCCCTCCCTCCCTCCCTCCCTCCCTCCCTCCCTCCCTCCCTCCCTCCCTCCCTCCCTCCCTCCCTCCCTCCCTCCCTCCCTCCCTCCCTCCCTCCCTCCCTCCCTCCCTCCCTCCCTCCCTCCCTCCCTCCCTCCCTCCCTCCCTCCCTCCCTCCCTCCCTCCCTCCCTCCCTCCCTCCCTCCCTCCCTCCCTCCCTCCCTCCCTCCCTCCCTCCCTCCCTCCCTCCCTCCCTCCCTCCCTCCCTCCCTCCCTCCTGGGTGGCCAGCGTCTGAAAAAGCCCACACTCTGGACATATTTATTTTTAAGAGTGGTCAGTGTTCATCTTTACATTTGTGTCAAGTGTTCATGTCTCCCTGAAAAGAAATGTCCGTCTGCCCTAGCTGGTCATACGAATTCCCCATATGTTATTTGTTTTAGGATATGGCAATTGAGGTTAGCTTACCTCCGTCCGAATTGGGGCAACTCACCGCACTTACAGCTCACATTGAAGCAGCTACATCTACTCACATTCCAAATACGATGCAGGTATGAAAGAAACACACCACTGAATGAAGTAGACTCCTGAAATTATGAAATATAATTCCTCACTGTGGGCCGATTCTCTTGTAATATTAGAGTATAATACCAATACCAGTAATGGAAATGACAGTGGATGCAATGATGTTTAGATAACTTCCATATTGTTTTGAAATATTTACATGTGTATGGATTGTTTACTTGAAGTTTGACCAAGATGATTGACTGTGCTAGTCTTTGCAGGAGACAAGAATCACCTCTGGACAAGAACCGCAACATTGATTGAATTGTGACTATTCGCTATGCATTCGCTTACATTACAAACACACTGCTGTATTCATGTCTCATCTCATCTCATTACATTTGATGCACCTACCCTCCTTTGTCATCTTTTTCATCCATGTGCATACTTACAATCCCCATTCATATTTGTTGACGAGAGCTGCTGCTACAGTTGTACTTTGTGTTAAGAGGGGTAGGGTTTCATTAATTATTACATATTTGCTCGACTAATTTTGCTGCAATAAGTTCAGAGCATTATTTTTAAAGTCGTATTTTCTCTATATTATCCTCAATTTGAAAATGATAAGATATAATTATTCTCTCGACAATTTTATTACCTTGAATAAAAATTGAGAAACATAGGTGCCCTGTTTAAGACAGTATTGTTATGTTCTATTAGTGCAATGCGCATACTGCTATCCAAGTTGCCGCGCCCTTGGATAGTGGATGAGAAGAAGGACGATGGTTACACGGCACTGCACTTGGCAGCGCTAAACAACCATGTCGAGGTGGCCGAATTACTCGTTCACCACGGCAAGGCGGACATGGACATTCAGAACGTCAACCAACAGACAGCCCTACACCTGGCCGTAGAGCGGCAGCATACACAAATAGTCAGGGTAGGTATCTGCCATGTGATTACCCAATCAATATTTCAATGAGCAAAGGAAGATAGATGTTGATGGAGAACACAGGCTGGGTTAGTGAATTACCAGAGTATGGCAGGGGTGATAAGAAGACATGGATCCCGACATGGATAGATAGCTATTTGTTATATCATTATAAACCTTATTATATTTATTTTGCTTTATTCAGTACAGATACGGGCCTGAAAGTATTTAGGCCCATCGAAGAGAGCAGAGTATTAGTGCTAAACGTTACTTTACTCTTCCCGTCCACCCACCTACTCAAATTGAACCCTTCCATTTTTCATCGTTCAGTCTCAGCATAATTTAAGTTTGTCGTGTACTAATATTGATGGTGAACTCTTGTCTTCAGCTGCTGGTTCGGGAAGGATGCAGTCTGAATATCCCTGACAAGGATGGCGACACTCCGCTACATGAGGCTCTCCGCCACCACACACTTTCCCAACTCCGACAGCTGCAGGACATGCAGGATGTCGGCAAGGTGGGTCACAAACCCTACCAGGTAGGACATAGCTACTCCTAGTGATGTCTGCTTCTGTTGGTCCCAATCCACCAGCCCCCCCCCCCCCCAGGCCATTACCCACCAGATTCTTTACAGTCCCAGCCTGCCCCTGTCCAACCCTACAAACAGGCACACGACCACCCCTGGCCCCCACCTGAGCGGCATATCTTGGTATTCTAGTATACTAGCAGGATAGATAAGCGTAGGACGATGGGTTGGTGTGGGTGAGCTTAGCATTGCTTCACCCTGAGGATAGTGGTCGCTACTTGTTGAAAATGAACCCATTGCGCAGGTCTCTGCGCATATAGGTTAAACTGGTCAGAATGGCATCATTTTTGGTAGGCACATAGAGTCTTCACCGGTGGGCCCATTCTGTATTATCGCCCACCTGGGGGAGTCAGGTTCCTGTCTGGCATAGTTTAATTTTCAAACAATAGGTGTCTCTGACCTCCCCCTTTCCCTATGTGTGCTAGTGGTGCCCTCTAGGGTGAGGCCTGTACACTAGGCAGACCGGAAACTGACTGTGCAAGGCATTATGGGATGGATATCAAAGGTCCGACTACATTGGTTCTTACAATGATAATAAAGCATTTTGTGATGCTTTGAAATGTGTGTATATTTACATCTAGATTTAATTTAGATTGTTCCAACTTTCTTTTATGGCTTCTATTTATATCCTTCAAAAGTTCTAAATGAAATTGTGAAAGTGATTATAATGCTCAGAATATCCAAGGGTAAAGCTAGAAACCATTTTGTATTATAATTGTTGCCATTTTACCCATAATGCAATGCTCCAAATGTGAGATTTTGCTCATTTTTGGAGTACTTTTTTATTTCAAGGGTCCGAAACCCTAAAATTATGCGTGGGACCATATGTAATAATTATTTTCATAAGAAAGGTATTTATGTAAGGTATTTTCTGAGAAAGTTTGAAAAAATTCTGATGAATTTCAATACTGTTTTCAGGCAAAAGTGTCAAAGAATATGCCAAATTGACCCCACTTCTTCCTAAAACAGCACAATTTTACCCACAATGCCTTGCTATATGGCTGCAAAGTTTATTTTTCTCATTTTCTTCCATAGAAAGGCTTTCTATATGCCAAGTTTCGGATTTCTGTGAATAATAGTTGATATCAAGAAAATTTTCACTATTTTTCTCATTATAGAGAAAATAAATGAAATACTTTTATTCAGAGATGTAAGTTGTCAGGGATTTCCCTGAAAATAAGGAATTCAAAAATGTTGAAATGTAGTCTGAATAGGGATATACAGGGTCTTCAGGGACAGAATTTATTCACAGCCTTCTTTCCCTAGTCATTTTCTTCACACAGACCCAGTCCTCAGTTGTATTTTCAACTAGGGACTCCACTAAGCCCCATTGGTGTAAGCAGAGGGACTCACTGGTCCAGGGGAGACTCTGGGCAGGGAATCTCAGGGGCAGACCCTCCCAGGGAGAAATGAAGGGAATGCTGCTCTCTGATTGGTCTAAAATCATCAGTCAGCAACATAGTACAATTGTTTAACACCAGGGGGTGCCATGATGCTGTGCTGGGCAGAGTCTGCCCTGAACACTCTGCTTATATACCAGGGGTGCTGCCAACTCTCCCAGTGTCGCAATAACAGCTTTTCAGGGATTTTCCCAGTACCTAACTTACATCTCTGTTTATTTTTCAAAATTCTGTAGTTTAAAAAGTAGCTCGGGGCCCCCCATTTTTCTTTTCATTATTCAATTCTATATGATTTAAGGTGACTATGGACCAAAAATAAAGATTTTCTGATGACTTAAGCTAAAGAGTAGCGACCAACCTTAACAATGTATAACAGTACTGAACCAAACATTTATGCTAAGTATTTAATCATAGGGTATAATGGTACTGACCGTTGTGTCCGTTAACAGTGCTTACCACCCAACTAAACCGGTCAATGCTTTTTTGATTGCCACATTACATGTATGGAAACCCAGATAGCTGGACATCTGGGTCACCCAGGACTACATCAGAATTATATATGAACTAGTAACATCAGAATTATATATGAACTAGTAAGGCCAATGATGAGACAATAGCAGACGTTCAAAATGATCTGATGACACCGCTATAATTATGATGCCTCCTGGTGTGGTATATCAGTAGTACCCGTACTGCCAATATCTAAACAATGCTTATATGCATCTTGCAGATTTCTGACTGTAAGCTGGGTACCCCAGATGTCGAAGTGATTTGGGGTCCTCAGACATGTAGCAATCCTAAAAGCACTGTCAGCTTTAATATGCAAATAGGTACTCAAAAGTGTCCGGGTCCAAGGACTGATTGATGTTTGTTTCATCTTGCCCCATGTGCATGGCAGAGTGGTAGAGATCACCTAAAAAGGGAGACTGTGCTGTACACGAATGGCATAGTAAACCCCTACAACATAACCGGCAAACTAGCGCGCAGATGGCTCAAACTAGCCAGCAGATGGCTCAAACTAGCTAGCAGATGGCTCAAACTAGCTAGCAGATGGCTCAAACTAGCCAGCAGATGGCTCAAACTAGCTAGCAGATGGCTCAAGCTAGCTAGCAGATGGCTCAAACTAGCTAGCAGATGGCTCTCAGCTCTTCAGTAATCTCAGGGGCTGACCGTTGTAATGCAGTGTATCATGATTAGATTCCTTCTGCTGGGACACTTTGGTAGTAAGAGGTCTGAAATGCAATACGAGAAACGCATATTTACCTTAGGCATTCTTCTACAAAGTTATACATTTGTCTTTCCATTCGACATGTTAATTTTAAATCATCAATTGAAGTCCATGTAATGGGTGCCTTTTCACCCAGTGTGGAGATTAGGTCATAAGCGTGAACAGAAGTAAACCGTTGTATAGCCAGGGTAATTTTTCTCTTATTTTGAAAACCACCCAGGTGTGTCAACATTCGTAGGGCACTACATTTCTTACCCCAGAGAAGGGCATAACATAAATCTCACATATATTGTGCATCCAAACACGACCGGTAAGATGGGTTGATAAAGTGGTTCTTGTAGTTTGATGTGCATCTACTACCACCAATAACACAAATAACGAGAAGAGCACAGTCGGTATTTGAGTTCGGACTAACTACCAGTAAGGGCTTACTGTGTGTAGTTGCATTATGTGTGACATCTGCCACAACTTATACGTAAATCAGAGGATTATTGAAGCTCATAGGTGTACAAAGCATCGTTATATTAGACCATCAGATTCATATTAGGGGAGTTATGATATCTCTTAACAATGAGCATGGATGCCCTCATTCCTACCAAAGAATGATAATTGATTTGCAAGAGGATTCCCACAGCTCGTTGCGGCCTAGGTGTTGTGAGATTGTGGCTATCATGAAGCCATTGTCATAAATGATTTACCCTTCAGTGCTTCCACTGAATTCCCCATCTGAAAGCAGTCCCTCCCCTCCCATTCTCTCCCTCTCTCTAATTGGACACCAAGCTCACTTGCTGCCACTCCAGGAGGCTAACCTAACAAATGGTGACAGTTTGTGATAAGATTTTCTTCCTACATGGTGGCAGCATTTGTAGAGACTTTGAAGTAATGTGTGCCTGTGATGTTGTCCCTGGTGGTCATTTTAAGATATTGTGTTTGTTTTCCTGTGTTTAATGAAATGAAGACACCCTACTTCTTGGTTTTCGCATGGAAATATGAATTACAGCCATCGAGAATTTTTTTTTTCATTTGTACATCTGCTCGTATTAAAATCGATTTAAATGTATAGAAATCTTTTGGTGTCTATTTCAAAATCACTGCCATTTCGGAGCGAACGCTTATACCAATCATACGTTTTCAAAAGTGAATAGTCCTACCCAGTACATGTACCGGTCACTTTAGATATGGAGTATGACTAAGAACAAGTATGGTATTTAATAAATATGAGATTCTGGCTGATGAACTAAAATAGCACCCTTTGCTATGATGGGTCATAACATTGAGAACTGTAAAGTCTGTTTGTATTAATAACTTCTATCTTTGTTTAAATTTGTCCATGTTATCCAGCCATGGATGTGTAATTATTTGTGCACGTTTCTGAATGTTTAGTACTTATATAATTTCGTCGCTGTTTTAAATAGGAATGCATTTTAATATAAATATATTATAGCTAGATAACACATATTTCGATTGCTGTTGTGAGAAGTCGTAAATGTCCTTTTCCTTCATCCTCCATTTTTGCTTTTTAATGTTTGATATATATATATATATATATATATATATATATATATATATATGCATATATATATATATATATGCATATATATATATGCATTTATATATATATATATATATATATATATATATATATATATATATATATATATATATATATATATATATATATATTGATTCTGCAGTTCCGAGAATAGGTATTTTGCCCAACTCGTTTTATATGTTAAGATTAATACAAATCAGTGTTGAATCCATATCGTCCTCGGATGTCCTTTTGTCTAAAACTCAAAGTTTATGCTTAAACTAACCATCTAATAACAGAATGAAAGGAGTTCTACTTCAATTTCTCCAGGCATATCTTTGGTTGCTGCAACAGCACGATCCTATATACGAAAAAGAAGCATATATAAGAAATGATATAAACAAAGTCTACCAGAATCATATCTTCCCGAAGTTCCCCTGTAATCAACGGTCGAGTATCTTTTTGTGATAACGATAGACACACTGCACGAATTTGAGAAATCTTTGACACTCTTATTATACTAATTTGACCGGATGAAACACGGTAGATTTATTTTCCACAAGAGAAATCAGAGTTTTAGCCGTCAACAGTCGGCACAATGTAGGTTTGGGAATGCCCATCATTTGCAGATCCATGTATAATCATAGGTACTAGGTCACAGCACCTTTTATACCATTTAGCAAACGGTACAATAAATTGTAGTTCTACAACTTACCTTACTTTACATGTCTCTATCAGCTGTTAATGGGGCTGGGAACCCCTGGGGCCGACAAGAAGTCCAGTGCATCCATCGCGTGCTTCCTCGCTGCTAATGGCGCTGATCTCAACATCAAGAACAAAAAGTGTCAATCGCCACTCGACCTGTGTCCAGACCCCAACCTCTGTAAGGCGCTCGCCAAGTGTCACAAGGAGCGGCACTCGTAAGTGTACACTGCTCTTTTTATCTCAGCTTAGATGTCAATCAGAGCCTTATAGAAGGTGCCAAAGATGTACCTGCAGCTTAAATACGAGGTGTTAGAGTGCACCTCATTCCTTTACTCTACATATAAAGAGATAACGTCTTCCCTTATTTCGGAAAAGTTCCTATATTTTTGTTGGAACCTTCATGTGAATTTTGTCCAGGGACTTTACTTACAGTAAATAACCGCTCACAAGTTTACTTTGGGGAAAAAACGCACCTATTATTTGTAGGTTTGTCAGAATTTTATTTAATGATTTAACATCTTTTCCTCATGAAGTGTCCTCTAAATCCAGGGTACAGTATATGGTACTGCCTCACGTCGTGAGTTATTTGGCCCCCCAAAAAATATATATATATATTCAATTACCGGCACATTGTAAATCATAAGATTGTCGACCATGGCATGGCTTCACAGCATGTATTCTGAATCCTAATGACCTTTTGGTGTGTTATTGCAGGAGCAATTCCTTACAGATGGTAGGGGCCTCTTTGGCACAGGACCAGGAGTCACTGGAGGAGTGCATGGTGTGCAGTGATATGAAGCGGGACACACTGTTTGGGCCATGCGGCCACATTGCCACATGTTCACTTTGCTCTCCCCGTGTTAAGAAGTGTCTTATGTGTAAAGAGCCTGTCCAGTCAAGGGCCAAGGTAGGCGGATTTTGATTTACTTACTTGTCCGTTATTTGTTTAAAAAAAAGTAAAAGAAAAAAGGGTTAGGAAATGGGCATGGAATGATGGTCTATTACCGTACTTCAATATTGAACACCCACTAATTAGCTCAGAGCCAGAGCTATCCTGAGTATACCGCCGGGTTGGCGGTACTTTTCGATTTTTCAATGTCAAATATAAAAAATATATCTGATTTAAACACCAATCTTTATTATGTTGTTAAAGCAGAGATTTGAAACTACCGTTTCATTAAAAAATAGTGTTTATCTCCTTATATTTGTTCAGTAAAGAGCCTATGAAAAAAAAAGGTTAAACTTTTCTTTTTGCTGCTGAGACTTCTCCATAGGCTCTATTCTTAGTAACCTAAGACTTCTCTCTTTGTTCCTATATGACACCTCCACCAGCAATGGAAAAGAAATGAAACGCCCTACAGTGTTCACACATTCAATTAAAAAAAAGAGAGGGAGAAGTCCCTGATCAGGACATCATTGAGCATGCACAGAACGGGTACATTTATAAACAAAATCCGGGCCATACCCTGAATTTGAAGATGAGCTGTAGGCTGCATCTGGTTCTGGTATAAGCCATGGATTATACAAGAGAGGTTTATGGTAGTGCATTCATGTATCAAAGCATGAATGCACTATTATTAGTATTTATTCACAGAATTAAAGATGGTGAATCACGAAAAACACCGACATTGTGCACAGAGCTGCTAGCACCATGCGGTGACTCCACCTAGTGGGCATAGGTGTTTCTATGTCAAACAGGCAAGCAGTAAAGGTTGCCAACTGCTCCCTTCACGGACATCCATTTCTGCTTGCCTCCTCACGTTAAGCCAGGAGCAGATAAAGCTATGGCTGCACCCAGGGGACAATCCTGTTAATCCCTATACATCTCTTACCAAAACCATCCATCTCCCTTATCATTGATCCCAAAGGAACGTGCATCATCTCATTTCCAATTAATTTTTTTAGACAGCACCTTAAGCACATTCTCTCTCTCTTTTGACAGATTAAAAAGGTTAGAGGATATAAAGAGTTGACCCCCACCCCTGAGCCTTCAATTTTCTTCCCTCAATAGCATTTTAGAATAGACAGTCCCTCTTCACGGAGACATTTGATACACAGTATATATCAAGAACTTTCAGTCAGGATCATTCAGTTTGTTGAAACATACTGATACATATTTTGTAGATCGAAGAGTGTGTAGTTTGTTCGGACAAGAAGGCGTCGGTGCTATTTAAACCCTGTGGCCATATGTGTGCTTGTGAAGGTAAGTGACCTCTTTGATACGTATCAAAACATACTTATATATTTTGCAACACACCTGAGATAATGAGAATCTGTTCTGTTTTAGCCATCCTAATCTTGTTTTCAGTCCTATTTGTTTTTTTGTAGTAATAGATTAAAATGTGTTCCATATTTATTGCAGGTTGTGGCGGACTTATGAAGAAGTGTGTACAATGTCGGGCCAGCATAGACAAGATGGTACCATTCATTGTATGCTGTGGTGGCACAGGTAAGCCTAGTCCCCATCTTAGGACACAGCATTTGAAACCTACCGGTGCTGTTAAAAGTAAAGAATATTTGTGTACAGACGATGCTATTCTGCTACAAGGTACGCAGTGGCTAAGATTTGGTAGGTTCCACACGTTTGATGTCATCTGTAGCCAGTTTCCTGCTTTGGTCCACCATGGGGAGAGTGCTGAGTGATAGATGCCTCTGTTAGAACCTTGGAACCATCACAAACAAAAGTATACTCTTGTCTGAATGAGTGTATGGTGTAGCAATAGTTAAGATGTAGTTTTAAAATTGATATGTATTACAAAGTTGTGTTCTCCTTGTGTCGTGCAGCACCAACACCGGCCCCGGTGGGTGGAGGTGCAGTGATGAACAACGGACGTCAGGACACCACCATGCAGGATATGCTAAAACTACAGCAGCAACTCCAGGACATAAAGGATCAGGTCAGTTTACTTATTTGTTATACAACTGTGTCCACTATATATGGATTGAGTAAAGCCTAAGCTTTGTTATTTCAATTTGTAGTTTCAGTTATCTTGATCCAATATTCTGCCATAGACATGCTGTAACATGCAGATCTGCTGACTATTGCGTCAGATATCTTTTTAGATGCTTCGGTTGGGCACACGGTACCATGGACTGTTATATATGAAGGTTCGTGAATGTGGGTCCGTGCGTGTAGATTATGGCTGGTTTTGTATCAATTTTCATATTAATTAAAGTTCACAGGTTATTCGGTCTGTGGGTTTTATATAAATGTATCAACAAATGTTGTCGTATCTACTTACGCTAATACAAACATTTTCTTTTCAGACGTGCTGCCCAGTTTGCATGGACCGCTTAAAGAACATGATATTTCTCTGCGGTCACGGTACATGTCAGATGTGTGGAGACAGGATGCAGGAATGTCCCATCTGCCGCAAGACGGTGGAGAAGCGCATTCTGTTGTACTGAGGTGTTAATGGTGATTGTGTGCACCACCCATAATCTGTCTGTATCAACGACCGGCTGCTGTAATCCATTGGAGGGGAAAAGAACCAAGTCTAGTTTAAATCCAACGCTGAAATAATTGCTACCGGTAGTGTCTATATGGCCCTGCATATTAGCGTCATTATAATGGTTCCAGAACTTAAAGATCTGGGGAAAGCCCATATAGAAATATGTATAGTCTGTGGTATTGATATTTTCTATTCACTGATTTCCTTTCAAAAAGGAGCATATTTTACTAAGTAATGTGGCAGCCTATGTATAACGAGTTGAGGTGTAATCCTAATTACAGGTGTGCAATTTGAGAGTTGTAATACTGCTAACTTGTGTGAAACCTGTGTGGCTTTCCTGTCCATCAGATGCCTTTGTAACATTTGCATTGCCACATATTGGCCCGTCATCCTATGTCATAACAAAATGTTAAAACACTTAGGCGAGGCACTGCCACAAATATGACCCAAGATTTACTGAAAACTTAATGTTTGATGTAACAGTTACCGACATTGATATTTAAGATCTTCAAATGTGGACTCTCCTTAGAAGCAATTATGAAGTTACAGGAGACAGGCGGGCCATTTGTTAGGCTTTTCCGACCTCATACATGTAATATAAGCCTCCAGGGCGGCCTCCAGAAGGACTTTTGTAAGGTATTGTACTAAAAACAGTGTTAATCCGCATGTCCGAAAAGCCATAATTTGAAAAGAAAGTGGCGAAGGTAGTACATTGTATAATTACGTTGACGTTTTACTAGACAGGATTCTGCTCAAAAGAATCAGGCAGGATACGCCGACAAAGGCTTTACAATGTCAGTATGACAAGGTGTGTAATATATTTGTTTAGTTTCATAAATGAGAGCTGTATAGGGATAACTTGTGCCGTACAACAGTATCATGACGGACCTTGTGGAGTAGAGCCTTTGCCCCACAAAAAGTGCTTATTTGCAGAAACTTGGTTAAAGCTTCTATGTCTATTGCAGCTGAGCCATACGCCCGATAGGTGTCCTTTATTAGTCGTCAAATGGGTTGCGTGTGTTGGGGGGGGGGGGGTCAAATATAAATTTTATCTAGGACTTAGGATGGCGATGGGAAATGTCCACTGCATTCATATCAATCTGAGCGCCACCCAACATGGAAATACCACAAATTGTCGACCTGTGCATAGCATTATTTGCTGAAGTACTGAAATGACAATTGTAAAGTGTATATGAGCTGTACCCATGGAAATGATTCATGCATCCACATTTCAATTGGCGCTATGTACAATTAGAGAACTGCCATTTCCTTATTGAAGTCAAATCTATGCTGTATAGCACATGATCACGTGGAAGGGAGTCCTCTTGTCGATGTATTAAAAGGTGCAGTTACTGTTGCATGCTAACTCTAAGTAGTAATTTTTTAACAAAATACCTAAGAACGCTGTGAATTATGAATATGATAACATTGTGATATGCATATATATATATATATATATATATATATATATATATATATATATATATATTGTGATATGCATATATATATATATATATATATATATATATATATATATATATTCATATATTCATATATATTCATATATATATATATATATATATATATATATATATATATATATATATATATATGTGTGTGTGTGTGTGTGTGTGTGTGTAGCTCTGGAGAAAAGGTAGGATTGCTGTTTTTAGGGAGTGTATCCAGAGACTAGCTAATTATTGTGGGAGGGCGGGGGATAGAAGGATACGCCTGTATAAGTAATGACAACTGAAGAAGGGCATTAGAAACTATTTCTCAGAGATGCCACTATTCCTAACTTTTTAGGAATTCCGAATTTTTAGTTCTAATTTGTAAAGGTATTTCCTATTGGAAACTCAGAAAATTAGAATGATTTCCGAATTTTCAAAGACCAGTGAGTGGCATCTCTGATTTCTACATGTGTATGTTTTTGTCGATTACCGTGGTACATGATGAGTCGACGTCTAACTATTAAAATTACTTAACTCCTATCTCTAGTCTGGGGAGTAGAGTGTTGGGAGTAAAAGAGAAGCAGTGACGTGGCTCCAATGTTAAAGTTAAATGAAAATGGAGACTTTGTCATATCCGACACATCTCATATCTATTATGAACTCATAAGTAACCTTCACGAAGACGGGATGAATATGTGGAGGTATTGTTAAATGTATTGATACAATTATGTAAAGATCATATCTTTGAAGAGAAAGACGGTATTGTTTAGGCTGAGTGATCAACCAGGCAGTATTTAGCCCCACCAGAGTGAATAACGTGTAGGCTCTTCAATTTTTCAAAAGTGCTAGTTATATGAATAATGAGCTCGAGAAATATTCAACAGAGAAAAGTGTTCCAGTTTCTGTATCAAGTTACCACCTTATTGTAAATGATATAGTTGTTGGGCATTTAGTTACATACAATTGGTTATTTGAATAGGTCGCTGTGATTTGTGTGTTACGGCTTGGAACACTGATCACTATATTATTCTCTAAAAGGTCCTCACTATCCCTCCAACTGACAACCTCATTGCTCCCGACCAATATTGACATTGTTGTCACCAACGTGCATGTCTAAAGAAGTTATCGACCCTGATGATTATCACGAGTTTCGGATAAGATATTCTGTTACTATAGACATGGATGTTAAGTACCGTAATCTCCCGCGTATAAGGCGCGTCTTATATGAAAGGTTTTAGTTCTTTCTGGATCTGCAAGGGGAGATCAAGACCTTCATTTTGATATCTTACACTCCCACATAACCTCATCAGGGGGGTCTGGGGGGTCCATGCAACACATAGGTTTTTGAATTTTCAAAATCCATTCAGTAGAACAAAAGTTATGAATCTTTTATTTTTCTGGTCAAATCTCTAAACTCTAGGTGCGCCTTATAAGCGGGCTGCGCCTTATACGCGGGAGATTACGGTACACTGGATGGGGGTCCCTATAGCATTGAAATTCCCCATTTCCCCTATATTTCAGAACTTAGGCAGAAGAAACGAACGAACGTAATTTAAGTGCACCTTTTTTATTTATATTTGTATCAAAATTATTTCTAGGGTACATCAAACTGTTTAATGGAATCCAGTTTCCCCTCACCTTACCGACCAAGTGTCTCTGTGCATGACCTATGTATACAGTAGGTCCATCCACCCACGTCTCAGTCCGCCATTACATGTCCTCCCCATAACCCTACTGTGACAGCGTTGTACTGTTGATGTCACTAACCGCCCTCAAATTAACCCTGGGGAAACTAATGCTCATCATCAATACCTGCCAGATTAAAATGAAATCATTGTTTCGGTCTTGTCACCTTGAATTATAACCGGCAACATGCCTACAAACTATCACATTGTCTGTATTCTGGTAACGGTGAATGTAAATCTTGCATTCCTCCTGTTGCCAATGGAAACTGCTCGAAAAAAAAGTACTTTTAAGTCGGAGATACTGAAAGGAATTTTACAAGTGTTATAATCCAATTCACCCATTACCTTTGTTTGTATTAAAGTGTCATTTCAACCCTCTAATGTGTATGGAATTTTATTTTAGTATTGAATATAACGTTGTGAGTTACCGGTGACAAATGTAGGTGTAGTGGTTCGGTTTCTTATTAGATAAAATCAAGACAAGAAGAGAAGCGGTCTTTATTACAGATGTAATACAATCCAGCCACTTTAGGCTCACATGTTTAGTTTACATGCTTTGGTTACATAAGTGTAACGATCAGGTATGGACAGCGGTCTCTACCACTACTAGTTGGTATGGATGCAATGCACCTTATTTATAGTAAAAAAAAAAAAAAAAGCCTGTCAGATGATGTGTGACAGAAGAGTGGAAGGTCCTTTGGTGTGATGAACACAAACCCGAATACAGGTGCTGCCACCTGCTCCCGAATCACTCCACCACGCCTGGAGACCCTAGGTCTGAGTCTTACAAGCATATATTACATGTGATTAAAGTATATGCATTATTTTAGCAGTTTTCCTAATCTATACTTTACTTATACAAAATACACTTTAAAATCTAATTAGATACTGTATTTTGAAGAAAAATGGAGAAATTTGAGAGGATTTAGTGGATCTTAGACATCGATGCTTTATTTTTCAATTAAAGTTTTCCAGCCCAAGAATGCTATTTTCTGGTACCTTTAAAAATGGCTGCCACCGAATGTTACCATTTATTGGTAAGACTGGGAGACAGTCGGGTGGTTACGTCTTTGGGGGAGAAGCGCTAACGCGGCGCCATTTTCGCTTGTAAAGACTTTCGCATATTCACCACCGGAACCAGGGACACACAGTCAGCCCTTGCTTCCTCAGATTTAGAAAATGCAAGGAACACTATCTGAGAAAGCAAATTCGAGGATGCAAGTCCAAATATAATAGAAAACATAGAGTTTATTGCAGATCCTCTGTTTGAGGTAATGAGGGATATGAGGAATCAAAGGTTCAAGGAAGTGAGGGCTGACTATACAGTTCAAAGATTAGCTAAGATATATATCTTTCCCTACCTTAATTAACATGAACCTGAGGGACTCATTGACTTCATTTGTCTATTGCTAAGAGAAGGAGGCTGCTTACTAACAGGCTTTCTAATTGTTTATTTTTTTATAAAAATGCACAATGATAAAAGACATCATTGCATTTCATGGCAAACAACTTTTGTGGAGCAAATGCTTCTTGGTAAAGAGTACCCTTACAATGTGGGGGCTCTGAGCATGCTTACAGAGGAGTCCCACTGAACAAGATCTCGAGAATTACTCAGGAATTTCTCGAGGCCTGACTTGTGAATACAACAAGAATACAGAACGTGATTTTCCCTGGAAATTTGGACATGCCATAACATCTTATTCTTGAGAAAGTTCTCTAGTCTAGATCTCAAGAATGGCTCAGCTGCCAGTGGTTGGGGAGTGAGAGCTAGGCATATAAGTGCCTCGTGTAAGATCCTGTGTATCCGATGGCTATAAGTCCCGGGTACGCTCCTCGGGTGACATCCCATATATGTGCTGGCTTGGGTGGAGTCCCCTACATCCTATAGTCCCCTACATGCTACTTGTGAGTCACTATACACCTGAGGAGCTCGGTCATATAGCGCTTGGCTGTTCAAGCCATGTTTAGCAAACACACATTTAGTGGAATATCAATTAGTCATATTGAAACAGGACATAACATTTTTACCATGTTATTTGATATATCAATTATGTCAATAGCTTCGGTAAATCAAATCCCAAAATAGTAAGGGAGTGTTACTTATTACCCCCCCCCCTTTTTTTGTGGGGGGGAGTGTTAAGTACCACTCTCTTTCTATGTGTGTTTTTGTCTCTGTATTTCTCTTTGTCTATCTCTCTGTTTCTATCTAGATCACCCCCTCTCTCTCTCTCTCTCTCTCTCTCTCTCTCTCTCTCTTTCTCACCATCTTTTCCCTCTTTCTCATCTGAAAGACTGGTACTTGGGAAAAACTTGGGATATTCCCAGGAACTGGACATGTATTTTTTTTCTTGAGTGTAAGATGTGGCGTGTCCAAATTTCCAGGGGAAATCACATTCTCTTGCCCAAGTTGTGGACGTTCCCAACTTGAGTCCTGTTTAGTGGGGTTACTTTGAGACATCATGAAGGATGTCAATACATATGAGGTACCTGGAAAGTGTTCTTCCTGACCTGTCCAACATGCAAGACATGGGTTAGAGACAATCAAATATCCCTTCAGACACCCTCAAAGAAGAGACCAAAGCTTGCATAAATGCTGATGAAAAGGATAGAGAACAGATTCAGAAGAAAATCACAAGCCTTATAAATGGACCCAAAGGGGCATAAACCCTCACTCTTCAATGTTGTCACAGGAAAGCTGGCAGATCCAGGTGTGAATGTTCACAATACAATTGAACTCAAGAAAAACCTGGGAGAGTACCAGGAAAGACTACTTTATGGGTTCTAGGATACCATCAGCATCGGTAACAACTATGGCTGTCAATCGAAAAAAAAACAGATGGGATAAGCTGATTCAGTTGACTCAGAAACCATCTTTAATGGGTCTATTGGACTTGAACAGTTGGTGGTCAGTCGGGAGTAGTTTTGAGGAGATCAGAGATAAGAGATAAGAGAAGGGTCCAATTGAGGCCTTCTACTCCTGGCCCCTGGTTTGCAAATATCTCTGTTTTTCTTAAAGAGGTAATTTCTATTACTAAATAGGCTGATTTTTCTTTTCTAAATTTCATCAAGTCATTTCCTGATTTGTTTCAGATTTTCTGTAAATCTTTCTCAAAACTTATCAATTATTTTGTGACTTTGGGTAATAGAAAATGGGAGAGAATTTCCTCAGAGGTTTAGAGCCCCACTGCCTCTGCCCACATCACCCTCCCGGCTGGGGAGCTTTCAGATACGACTGACCTAGGCCTGTGAAGGATATCAGAGTATTCATGTTATGAATGATGACACTGATGTCTTTGTACTTCTGACCAACTTCTACCAGTGTAAGATGTACATGGTGCCTTCGTCACCTGAAAAAAAGACCACTGATAAAGCTACAACCTACAAAGATCAAAGAGCCATGCTACCAAATCTAATGCCTCTACACTCACTTTTGACACTGTTTGATAATAGGATACAGTGTATTGGAAAGAAAAGCGATGTTGTTGAAAAGGGCATTATTCCACTAATATGGATGTGAATTCCCTGGTCTGGGAAGCTACATCCTTTGTACATAGCAGAGTGCTATGGACATTACTATAATAGAAAATGTCTGTTGAGGTTTAAAGTTTGGCAAAAGCAGACAGGCAGAAGCACATTCAAAGGTTTTGTGTGGCATCCCTTCCCCCAAGCAAGAAGGCCTTCGAAGTTCATGTCAAATGAGTCCATTACCAGTCATGCATCTGGAGGCCTGATATGTCTTCAGGGCCTCCAGAAGAAGACTTTCTATTGCATGGATGGTCAAAACATCTGAAAAGAGGGTCTCTTGTCCTAACAACTTTGCCAAAAAAGACACTAACAGCTCCACCTACCATCCTCAAGTTACTCTGCTGTAACTACTCTTCATCAGTGCCATGAGCAAACAAGTGGTGTTCTTGTTAGCGAGCAGCGATTTCCTGCACAGTGTTCTGTAAATGCCAAAGAAAAGACTCCCTGACGTGTGGCAACCCACAATTACAACAGAATGGGTTTATGGATGACAATATGACAATATTCAGGATGGAACCAATATAGAAGAGATGGATGCTGAGTAAGAAAAATGGGTCACCATGATAACAAGAAAAAAAGGTTTGAATAATTAGATGTGATGTGAAGCATATACATGTTTTTATATTTGACAGGATAGTGAGTACTTTGCATTTACGATAGAGATACCCCTATTTGGAGATATCTATAGTGATGTTACACAAAGTGTCAAATATGATGACTCACCTATGTATTATTAACAAAATTATTGATTATAATAATTTTAACTAGGCAACAACTCTTCCTAGGAACAAACAAAATAAAGTCATTTTAAATTCAATGAGTCCCTCAGGCTCATGTTAAGGTGTGCATATAAGGCTATTGATGAAACTGTATATATGTGAGAAATTGACTCAAGATGGAAATCTTCTACAGGCCCGCCCTCTACACATAGGTGGCGACTGGCAATCTCCAAATGGCAGCCAAGTATAGGATAGAAATTTTATGGGGTTCCTACAGGCTATAGCGTCGGGTGTCTATAGTCTGTTAGAAAATGAATGTTTAAACTGACCAATGAGAGCTTGATTTGGGAGTGTCTATAAGCCATAGTCACCCCGGCCACAAACGTATCAAGTTTCTAAGTTGGATAGAGACTATTATGGTGTTCCTACAGGATATAGACACCCAACGTAGAAACCCCATAAAAGTATCTATCCCATACTAGGACCCCATAAACATCCAGCTTACAACATAATACTTTTATGGCCCAGGTTTGGAAGGTATTGCTTGGTATGATCTATGACTGTGCTCAACAACAGGAGAACTGCCTAGAGCCTGTAAGGGGTTTAAGGGGTAACGACAAAGTGAAGTTAAAACTACCCAGGTCGAAAAGAGAAATATTTGACAGGAGTCCATTGAGCAGAGGGCGATAACTAAGGAGTAGGGGAGACCAGGGTACAGTGGGACATGGGGAACAGTCGTACAGTGGATCCTGTGTCTAAGAAAAGAAAGGAAATCATTAAGTCTCTTTACCAAAGAGAGTCACATGGAAGCCCCCTTCTCTCTATACCAGACTTTTGTTTACACTCTGGTTCATTTTACCTGGGTGGCTTTATATTACCCTTTTGGGGGTCAAAGTAAGATTTTACCAATGAGCTGTCTATCTTCTCCTCTCTAGAATTCTAAAGATATGGAGTTTATGTTTGTATTCATGTAATTACAACTAAAAATGTTTGGACTGAATGTTGCAACAACAAGTTATGTGTGCCATAAGTTATATCCTTAAATCTGAAGAAAGTAGGCCCGGGGCACAGTGAGACAACAGTCAATTTTGGGACACAGTGGGACACATCCAATTGAGTCCTGGTTGTCATAATGTGGCCAAAACAACCCTATTTCTAAGAATTAAGCTTTATGAGATTGATAAGGAATTTGATGAAGTAATATACAGAGATAAATGCATTCCATTTTTTAATCAAATCTGGTAAGGAGTGTCCCACTGTACCCCAGTGCTCTCACAAATATGGATATTCACTAATGTGCTCTTACACAGAAAAAAATCCATTTTGGTCGGTCTAACTTAACTAAGTCCAAACGCCCAAATAATCTTAGTTAGTACATATGACTAATATGTGACTAACAATGTCTAGTTTATGTTAGTCATATTGACTACCCAAATCAGTTTCTCTCTCCAAGCACAATCTTGAACAAAGTATCTGCTGGGAGTTTCAGGCAAGCTAAGTTATCTCAGCCACTGTCACTTAGTCACTTTGACTAAGATCCCTTAGTCACTTTGACTAAGGTATAGTGGCATATAGTGTTGCCTTTACACACCAGGTGGCAGTATGGTTTGAAACAGGATTTTTCTGGTGGCTTTGTACCATCAATTGTTTGATAGATGTCAAAATGATGGTGATTTTCAGGCACTGTATACTTTTGAGGCTTTTGCAATTCAATATATCATCAAGCTTGACAAAACATATCAAATAGCTTGATGATTTGTTAAATAAACTAGGTAGACAGGTAGTTACACCTCTTCTACACCTTTTCTGTGGGGGTCTAATTAAGTAAAATATCCACAGATGTACCTGCTTCTTTGTGGGAAACCCAGAGTAACTTGACTCAGGGGTTCTAATGGAAATGATGTGAGGCATTTCACATGCTTCCTAAATGATGTTACAATGTCCTATATAGAGCTTACACTCACCATGATTAAAACCAAAAGTATTAGATTGCATACTTAGTCAAAACCACCAAGGAATCTTAGTCACAATCAGGCAAGCCAAGGCAAGTTGGGCACTTTGACTAATAGTTAGTCGTATTTGACTAAGAATAACTTGGACACTTAGGCACATGCTTTTGACTAGGTATTATTAGAAAGTTAGCCTTTTTGACTAACATCTGACTAAGATTTTGAACATTATTTTTTTCTGTGTAATAAGCAGATTAGGTAAACGTTATCTACACAGAGGATACTCATTGGAAAGTAATTCATAAAATGTACATTTTGTGTGTCTAGATGATGATATTTGATATGTCCCACTGTGCCCCGGTACTGGGGCAGAGTAAGGGATCCCGGAATCCACTTGGATCGCCACTAAATGGGAGGTGCAATGGAGCTGATCAGAGAAAGGGGTTTGCAGCAGTGACTGATAGGCCTGACTAGACCCCCTGACTGCTATTTCACATATGGATATAGATTAATACAATCATGCAGTTACATCT
This sequence comes from Acholoe squamosa, assembly GCA_949317995.1. Classification (NCBI taxonomy): domain Eukaryota; kingdom Metazoa; phylum Annelida; class Polychaeta; order Phyllodocida; family Polynoidae; genus Acholoe; species Acholoe squamosa. Next base: position 48,014,910 of record OX439036.1, on the reverse strand, counting down.
ACAGATACAGGGGAAGGCCTCTCCAGCCATATACAACACAAGGACTTCTATTTGAGAAAACATTGGATTCAGCTATTGTTTAGGACATGGTATTTAAAATCTGCCTATTTTTATCTTTCATCATTCCTCTGGGGGTTAATTCAAAACTGTGCTAATTTACCACTGTTTTGAATTAACCCCCTGGTTCTATGATAGATAGAAGATAGAAACAAAATTCCAAAAGATTTAGATTACTTTGTACAATCTCTATCCACAAGACCTGGACAAAAGTCTATTTTCTTTATAGAATACATTTTTTCTGGGGTCCCTACCATAATAAATGACCAGTAGTAACCATTGACAAATGGTAGTTTAGACAAAGACAATGTGCAACCAGCAACTGTGGCTTATCTCAAAACACTCCTTTACAACATCTTTTTAATTTTATGAATTGTGATGTAAACCACGTGGCTGAATGAAATAATATGTTATCTCGCTCCCAGACTTTTGTGCATAGGGTATGTTTACCTAAAGATGGCCGTTCCTGTGCAGGTTTTCAATGATGGATTTGTAGTAGGTAATATCTCTGAGACAAATACCTCCTCACACTTCCCCAAGGTAGTAAAGGAAAAAAATTGGAGATTTGTATCTCTTACCTGTCTGAAATCCATTTGTAAGTTTTATATCTTGTGTTTCAACATTTCTGAGAACATCTCATTTGGTCCATTTTAACCTTGAGATGTCCACTTTGCACCTTCAGCGGTCCACTTGATACACCCTCTTTAAATGGAGCTATTTTGACGAAACCATCATTTCAAAAATGAATAATACTAATGATATATGATTACAGTAAACGTTGTATATCAGGACATTATCTAGTGAAGTTTTGTATCCCAAACTATTCTGGGCATTAATCTTCTTATGTAATCCCAGGGGATCATTCCAAAGGGTACTGTAACACCTCTATTTCAATCATATTAGGGTCCAAGGCCTGCGGATACATGTAAATGTGAAAAAAAGAAGGTGACAGATGGACGACTCAAGGTATGAAGATGTCTTTAGGTTAACCTATACCCTATCGTTCACCTTTGTGGTTGTTTGTCATTTTCCTCTGGTCACAGTGAAGTTTCCTCCCTGACCTATTCACCTTCACGGGAGCTAGGGGAGGTATCTGCTGAGGAAGCAGATTGTTGGTATTGATCCCAATTACTATTGGAAGAAGGATGGCCATGCAGGTAAAACTCCCACACAGCGTGTATAAACTTTCTAATAGCGGGTTAGAGTTTTACTATCTCAACATTTCGTATCATATGCTATGCATCACATTATATAGGGCTCTTTAAACATGCCTCTATCTACTTGTGTAAACTAAAGTATAGAGCAGGCTACTGGGTGCGTGGAAGATCAGCTAATTGTCTCTAACGGTAAACCTTGCCAATTAGGTACAACAATGCGGCAATTTGACGCCCACCTCCCTCCACTATAAGCACTTTCATCCAACGCATAGAGTCAGCACTTCTAGAATGGGATCTGCAGAGGTTGCGGTGGGTAGCAACATGGACTTTTACAGTAGTAAACTATATGATATGTAATGGAAAACCTCCGCGGAGCTGGAGGATTTGCCACAAAACCTCCGAGGCGAAGGCCCCCCCCCCCCAACTGTAGAATGTGGAAATAAACCTACAGTAGGAACACTTGGGTGCAGAGCCAGGTGGAGTATGAGGTGGGAAGTGCAGGACATTGGATTCGGTATGGAAGGTACTTCATTTAGAAGCTGTAACTCCTTTTCTACCTTTTGAATGTAATATATGATGAATAGACTTTCAGGGGATGATACAGGCACGACGTGAAAACCCGTGTTCAAGCCACACCTAATAGACCATATCAGAGGCCTACAGTGGCTTGTAGTCCTTCTAAATTCAGGTGACATGTAATTTTGAATTTTCATGTATACTTTACGGGAAGCACATATGTGTCCAAATCACTGGAGGGCATTTCTCAAGATGGTACAACTAGACACAGTCACTACTATTTGAACCCCTGAAAGTAAGAGTGGGTGATTCTAAGTAATTCGTTACGACTGCCCTGCATGTTCAGCACTTATGCAGTAATTACTTAGGGCTTGGTACGGCAGTCGTACCAGTACAATTACGAGTGACCACCAGATCTACAGGGCTATACTCAGTGAACACACATTCATAGATGGCGATTGCTCAGAGGTGGATGTACATAGAATTTTGCGGCCAGCTACATAGATTTGCTTGGTATGTGGAGGTTCAAACGTTAAGGTTTAGTTACGCTCTAAATATGTAGACGTCAGAACTACATTCTTCTACGTCTTTAGACGCAAATTTACATTGATTTATTACATATTTCTACATTCCCAGGATGTATTTTTAGGTGGATAGACCAATTTGAAGAATTCTCTTACCAGTATTCAAATCATTGCATTATAAAAGGTTTTCCTATTTCTGGTGTAATTATGTACATGAATTGATGTTAAATTAATGCTGAAGTGAAATTCTGAAACTATGCTTCATCCCTTTGTTGTGCATACTGTAGGCTCATCATGGAATGTGTAGTTTGTCTGAGTGGTCCATCTATTACAGGACATGAACCCTTTGCAGGTGCAGATGACCTAGCTGGGCTCTGTCATATTCTGAAACGATTGTATAAGGTGTCTGGATCGTGTTTCAATAGTTTCCACGACTGGACACCCTCAAATTGTAGTGGGAGGTGTAAGAAATGACTCCATACCAGTGACTACATAGTGAGCTCCAGTAGAGGCCTCAAAATAGCAGCTGCTATTTATTCAACTACTGGCTCAATACACACCACTATGAAGTCATAGCACCCAGTCATAGGGGCCACTATTGGCTACATAGTGACCAGTCATACCTCCTTCATGGTCTAGTATGCACTCCTGTGTTCAAATTAGCATAGGGCTGCAGTAACTACCGTAATGTCTCATATAGGAGCCGGGCCTTGAATAGCAGCCTCCCTTGAATAGGAACCAGGGTAGAAGGGCTGTCAAATCAATAGGGGTCGGGCCTTGGATAGGCACCTGGTGGGGCCAGTTTTAGATGGTTTTAGGAAGACAATCAAGACCCTCAGCCCAAATGATGTATATTTGTTCTAGATAGTTCCCTTTCAAATCACATATGATAGATCTATATCTAATGACCTAATTGTATCTAAAACAATGTATGCTCTGTTATTCTTTCCTGATAGTAGGGCTGAGGTGTCAGCTAGGTGTAATATCCTTTGTAATATTATTAGAAAGCCATGGTGGGTGAGGGCTGGGTATGACAGGCATAATGTAATACTCAATCCTAAGGTGAAACACCACAATTTTCAAAATGATATTTTATTCTTTAGAAAAAAAATGCCATCCCAGCACCAAAGGCACTGGCCACAGGGTTATAGGTAGTAGTGTAAAGAGCCCAGATTGGATACATTTGAGCAAAGGAGTGCAGAGGGCAGTAGCTAAGGCTACCCACTAATTATTCACATGGAGGGTTGCCATACAGGATCCTTTATTGTGTCACTGCTGTGGTGGCCATTTAGCTAGCAGGCAGTACGATCACCCAGTAATGTAGCCAGCTATTTAGTCACCAAGGCCAAAATCCTAAGATCACCTGCTAAGATTTGACCCATCTCCAGTCGTAGCTGGCTGAACCTGTCGTGGAAACTATTGAAACACGATCCTGGCCACTCATGATATGTCTAGGGTGAAAGTCCATGAATATTTTTCATACATTATCTCTGGGGATATATTGCATATTTGAATACTAATGGGTGGTTTAATTTACCCTACAAATATCATCATTGATTTTACATATTTCAGTCAAGTATGATATGGAATGCCCATCCTAATCCAATCATTGACTAACTGTCTACCCGGTAAGATAAGCTGAAAACGGGGCTAGACAGAGACCAACCCTTACTTTTTAAGAGGAAAAAGACATGATATTCACATATCTCTATAGTCTCAAAAATACCTCTTATGACATAGTTTAATTTAACTACGTCCATCTTCATCTGAATGAGATAGAAATATGTAGTTTAGAGGACTACATCTTTAGAACGTAAGTAAACGTCAACGTTAAAACTTCCACATACCAAGCGCAAAAACATATTTCAGACCAATCGGTAAGAAAAGAACCTAGACACTACATAGTGTTTTGTTATGGTGTTTACTGGGTACTTACATTGGAGTGAGGGATGCCACTACGATTTAAGGGGTCTAGTCGTACCATCTCGAGAATGCCTTGCAGATGTACTTTGATATCTCTAAAAAGTCCTACACTGTAATAAATTGCCATAGAACAAAATGAGGATCCCTGTTGAATTTCCCCGTAATTCCTATTTCAGTGAGGTATCCTAATGGGGTTTTTATGTTACACTACAGTGGACCTCTGTAAACTGATCTATATAGAAGAAGCACTAATACTGTTTTTCCTTTAATGGTTAAATCCCGTCATATGGAAAGTTCCAATATCCCCCTATTAGATACAGGCGGGGGGGGGCAAAAAATTGATTGAGATGCTTTTAAGTAGGGCTAGTGAAGCCCCTGCCCCGTAAGATCCAGAGAGATACAAGTATACATTGAGATTGCTACACTGCAAAAAAAATATGTTTAGCTTCTAAACACTTTTAACCCCATTTCTAGTGTTTAGAATATAATGTGTTTAGTGGTACTCTTGAGAAGAAAGTGTTTAGGGTTAAAAGTGTTTAGATTGTAGATGTGTTTAGGATTATTCTCATGTTAGAGTTGGGAAGGTTTTTATTTCTTTTCATCATTTTTCATCATTTTCCTTTATCTGGATGTGGTGCATGATATCACAGGCTGATTTTCATGGCATCAATAGAGGCCTCTGAAAAAGAGAAAAAAGGAATTTATGAATGCACATTGTACAGAAAAAAGTATGCCATGGAGATGTGTTGAGGGTATGGGGTGTGAGTAGGATACTGGGGGTGATGGCAAGACTTGGTGCGAAGGCAGACTGGGTGTGAGGGGAATGACTGGCTATGAGGGGGGTGACTGGGTGTTAGGAAAAGGTACAAATGACGTGAGGGCATGTACAGATGATGTGAGGCAGGTACAGATGATGTGAGGGCAGGTACAGATGACGTGAGGGCATGTACAGGTGACGTGACGGCATGTACAGGTTACATGAGGGTACATACAGATGACATGAGGCAACTACTGAGGCAGGTACAGATGATGTGAGGGCAGGTACAGATGACAGGTATAGCTAACTGGTGAAGTGGGGCAGGTACAGATCATGTAAACCAGGTGACATCTGTGACAGGTGACATGGGCAGGTACCTTGGTACAAATGGTGTGAGGCATTTATAGCTGGCAGCAATATTGTCACTGGCAAATGCCAAAAAGCTAATGGCACATCTGGAAATTGATATAGAAAATGTATAGGCAGACGAATGTATCAATGAGATCCCCTTTAAAAACATCAAAAACTTGATTTAATAAAAGTAATTCTTATATAGTACCAATTGTTATATTGTAGAGAGAATGATTTACTTATACTAACTATGCATGTACAAGCCATTGTTGTATGAATCTATCAGCAATTGCCAATTAAGTTTGAAATGGATGCAGCAGCATATATATCCCCCACATATTTGAACCTCAAGTTGAAGAATCAATAAGCTAAAAAGTGAATTCAGTGTCATGTAAATAGATCGGTATGCAAATTTCAGGGACAGAGCTTCTAACTGGGACTTTTATTGAAGGATATTGCATATATAGGATTAGGTAACCCCCATCAATATTGGTAGAACATTAGGCCCATTTCCTACTAGCGTTATTAGCAACTGTAGACATTTTATTTGACAAAAGGAGTATTGAAACCTTACAACCAATCACGTTAAAGAGCTTTATGTTTTAAAAGGTCTATCTATTTTGTAAAGGAATGATCGATTTCATAAGAGTAATCAAGCTTTAGTTTTGAGAAAATATTACGGTTGCCCATACACCTACCTCTACCAGGCCCTTGTGTAAGAGCTAGCCTGTGTCCATGACTTCCCCAAACTTGCACTGAGGGAGCTGGGGACTGAAAAGGTATGAAGGCAGCCTCTTCATCAGTGTTTGCTCCGCAGGTGACATGACAATAATGCAGAAGGTAAAGTCACGACCCTAGTGCAAACCTGCCAAACTTTTATACAAATAAATTAAACATATCATATCTACCATTTTAAATGTCTTCTCCTTGCCGTGCCTACCTCACTACTGAGCTACCTGCGCCCAGGTGTGTGGGCTTTGTCTAACGGTCATCAGAGCATGCGGGCGTCATTATCAGTGAGTTACGTAATGCACTGATAAGGCTGATAACCACGACCAGCAGCGTGGGAAAACTTCAATATTTCCCCACTAAACTACAGTATATTATATTGTAGATAATTGGTTATTGTGAGAAATTATCATTTCCCGCATTGATATTAATGAGAAAACGATGGGAAAATATGTGTGAATGTGTGAAATAAAGATTTTGAAGGAAAGTCTTTGAAAAAATTGAAAAATCTTCAAGAATATTCTGAGGTCAGCCCCTTAGGCTCAGGTTGGACAGGTGACTGGAAACCAAACTTTTTTTGGCCTTAGGATCTGGAGAATAAGATGAACCACAGAATGATCGAAGAATTCATTTTGTTAAATGGATGGTCTATCAATTTGGATCGTGGTGAACTTAAGTATTTACTATGGAATTTTTTTACCTGACAATTTGGCCCAACTTTAACTTTACCGAAAATGGTGCATTTTAAATGAAACCATTTAATTCTGCAGCAAAAATTAGCCTAATGTATTTTTACAATGATTTTAGAGTAATTTTGCCCTCTAATGCCCCCTGGTGGCCAAATGGGGAATTAAATATCCCCCCGGAGGGGTGTTCTCCCTTGATGGGTCATATATAGGTCAACTGAAAGATATGCATTATTATTATTATTATTATTATTATTATTATTATTATTATTATTATTATTATTATTATTATTTATTTCAAGGAGGTCGTCCCGTTTGGCGAGGTACAATATTGGTGCATTTGTTCCAGCCATTTGCAGAAGATATACTTTGTTAAATAGGAATAATTCAGGTTATGAATGCAGACCATCACGTATGCATTGGGAAAAACGATATGACATGATCAACCAGTGCACAGCTCATTATCTGATACCATTTGCAAATAAACAAATGCTCGCTCATAATTAAGATAAAGATAGGACAGTAACTGCTACTTCCAGACATTTGATCCTTTTGGAAATGAGGATGGAAATAATACATGATCATACAATATACAGATCGTCATTAGATGCTAATATGAATACATGGGCGTGGAAAGAGCAGGGGGGACATGGGGGACATGTCCCCCTCCCCCCCCCCCCACTTTGGGCCAACTCCTTAAAAGGTCAAAACCATAAGGTCAAGCAAAGGGAGGTCAAAAATTGCAGAAAACCTCCCTGGTCACACCCACTCTGAAAGTGCTTCCCATGCCCCTGGAATAGGATTACTTATCTCACGATTTGGGCCTGGACAGTGCCTTTTTGGTTATAACCCCAGTTCCTTATCCAGCCATAACACACTCTCAGACCTTTTGTACATCTTCAAGAAGCTGCTGGTTTGAACCTGGACATGTTAATAAATTGGAGAAGTATACAAAGTCAACCTCGCCATACATTTCCAGTTAAAACCGTTCAGGATTCAACGGGGAATCGATCCCCGGCCGCTGTGGAAGGAGACGAGCTCCCTGTCCACTATACAAAGCTGACCGGTGGTAGAAACCAATACCCATGGAGGATATGAAAAAGTTGTCCGACATACCTGATGTTTACAGACCTCATTAGCATAGAATCCAATGGAGCCTGGTGGAGTTATTAACAGAGAAACATCCTTAGATATCTTAGATGAACATGCCATGCCTAATTTTGCCATTTTGTTCGAAATAAATAAGAATCCATTGATTTTCCATAGCGATATGAGTCGGGACCCGCCCCGTCCGGCCATTCCTTGTTTGACGCATGGTTGACCTAGTTCTAACATCCTGGCACCTCCCCGCTTCATAAACAAAACGCAATGGCCGTGTACCGGGCCGTGTGCGTTGGATTGCTATGTAAAATCATTGGATTCTCATTTATTTAGAAGAAAATGGAGACAAAATGTAGGCTAACACCAACTAGAGATCGTATAGTTGGCGGTGCTAGAAGAACAGTGCTTGACATGCTTGGATTATACCCGAAAAATGTGTGTAAAGGTATGTCGGGCACTTCCGCTGACAACATGGTGAGGATTATTTCTATCGCTCGGCTGAACAAAATGTCTTCTCCTGGATTAATTCTGGGGTTATAACGTAAGAAATTAATACAAAATGGAGACAAATGTGAGATAAGCGCCTTAATCAAGTTATGATAGAGCACTTGTGGGTCTATGGTTCAATATTCCACAACCTCTATTATTTCATCTGTAATTCAGGGCTTGGATTTCTTTTTTATGTTGAAATCCTTATATGGACAGCTTATATCTAGATACTCAGTGATGTTACACTGTATGAAATCCCATTGTGCATCTGGGTCCTCAGTGTTATTGAACTCACTCCAATCTAGGTCTAAAAGGAATTCTTTTAGGTCGTCTGGGTCATATTGCTTATATGTCCTGCCATGAAATTGTAATGAGTAGTTTTTTTTTCACGGGCTTTTTCCTACAAGCATAGATAGCAAAATGATCAGCAATCATGCAATTCAGCACACCTGAGTGACAATATCACAATCAGTTATGATGTTATCCAAGCACGTACCACCAATATTTGTTTCATTGGGCCTTGTTATATCTTCTATGAGCCGTTTAATACTAAACTCTCTACAAATATCAAAAAGACCTTTTGAGCCTGGGGCATTTCTATCTCTAACATTTATATTAAGATCTCCCAGGATCCATAGTTCACAGTTGTTTCTATTTACTTTTTTAAGACATTATGCAATGAGTCCAAAGAATCAGCAACAATGGCCTGTGGAGGCCTGTAGACATTCAGAATGAGCATCCTTTTGTAAGTCAGCGTATTATATTCTATGGCCTGTATTTCCAGTAGCGGACCCATTAACTGCAATTCAGGGCACACACTACAATAAGGACTTAAATCGTTATTTACATAGGTCAGCAACCCTCTTCCAGTAGTTTGTGTCCTATCATGACGTATTATGGTTTTACCGCCCCAATGAAAGAGGGTATCATCAATACCAGACATAGCCCATGACTCACAGATGCATAGGGAATCACAGTCTAGACTTAATTTTACATCAAGCAACTTTTTATGATTTAGGCTTCTAATGTTGCAACTAATTATTACTAAACCCTTTAAGCTATCTAAATGAGACTGATTTCTGACCAATGTTTGCCTATGCTGTAGAGCGTCCATGAGAAAAGGCCTTTAGCGCAGTAAGCAGTGGCCATAGATGGGATCCAGAGTTGTAATACAGGGGATCCTCCAATGGCACCAGGCTTAGGGAGTAGTCTAAAACCTTGACCAGTGCCGTAGAAAGGAACAAGTGATTTTGAAACTAACTCAATAGAAGTAGTGAGAGTCCTCACAGTACCTAATAGTCACATTAGCATACCAAATGTGAGTACCTCCTTAATCTACTTCAATGTTTGAGTCCTGACAAGTCATGTGTGTAAAAGACGTGCCATACATTTAATGTGTTGAACGAGGTTGAAGGGCAAACAAAAGAAAAAAAAACAAGAATGCAGCATGTGTGATAGGTAGATGTATGAATAAGGTGGACTGTAACCAGTATGTTAGGTGATAAGTTGACTAAGAAATGGTTGTTACATAGGTAGGTTAAGAGAGTTGTGATGGGTAAGAGGGCTTTATAGAGAGCATGGGGGATAGGTAAGGATGGGTAGCAAGGGGGTCTAGGTAGTATGAGCAATTAACAATTTGAGGAATAGGCAAAGAGTACCTTGTAAGATGAGCAAACATAAAAAAAAGAAACATGGATCCTAGGGATAGATATGCAAGTCACATATGAGGGATGTGCAGAGTTGGGGGATAGGCACAATGAGGGATAGGTAGGCTTCATGATAAGCATTGTCAGGGTTAGGTAAAATTGATATAGTAGACATGGTAAGGAATGTACTGCTAATCAATAAAGGCTTATGTAGCAGACAAACAGCGTAGATTAAACATGAGGGTCTGAGGGATAGGTAAAATGAATGACAGGCAGATTGAGGATAGGTAGACTAAAGGAAAGAAGGAACAAATAAGATAAGGTAAGGTGAGGGGTAAGTATTATAAATTAAGCCTTTTAAGAGATAACCAGATTTAACTGTAGATGTTTTGGATTGAAGAGATGGACAGGATGAGTGATAGGTACACAATTGATATGCTGTATGTGGGACAGGCAGAGCAAGGCACAGGCCCAGACTTTGCCTGACTGAGAGATAGGCAGACATTTGGGTATGTGGATTGAGGTATTAACTCTGATTTACATGTTCTATATTTAAAGATTTCCAGTCATTTTCAATATCCTATACTGTACTATTCTTGGTGATGGCAGTGAATTTAGCCCTTAATAGTAGTGTCCTGTAGTGAAGACACTGTAGTGTAGTCCACCCGCATGAGGCACATCCCTAAGATTGGCTGTGTCTATGTTAAGCAGTAGGGGTTCATCCTCACACACAAACAACACTTGTATTATGGTAGGTTTTATTTCTAAACATTTCTTTTGGTTAGAAGTGTTTAGATTTTAAACACTTTCAGAAACCAGAACACATTTTATGAAAAAGTGTTTATGTGTTCAGAATAAAGTGTTTAGTTGTCAAAAGAGTGTTTAGCATGGATTTAAGTGTTTAGGATTCTAAAGTGTTTAGGGATAAAGTGTTTAGCTTCTAAACACATTTTTTGCTTGCAGTGTATAAACAGAAAGAAAATATCAGAAGAGGTCTGAAACTAAACTAGAAATCAGCATAAAGATCTTCCTTTGAGAAAGCCCAGCATATCATACAGCATATTAGAAAGGTTACAAGTCTTTTCCCGATTTGGAAAAAAACTACTCCTGAACAGGCTACCCATCATTATCTAGGAAGTTTCAAATAAAATGAATTTCAAGGCTAAAGTCAAGGTCGAATCCCACATGGCTAAAAATGGCTTAAATATCTCTGCGATTTTGTCCCTTGCGTTGTATGGCCCTTGTGGGGGCCACAAAATGCAACGATTGGTCAACTCATTCCAAATCCCACAGTGGTTTAGGGTTAAGTTTGCAGTAGTCCTTGCGTTTTATGGCCTCAACAAGGGCCATACAACGCAAAGGCGAAAATCGCAGAGATATTTCAGACATTTTTTGCCATGTGGGATTTGACCTTTAATGCCACAGTGCCCACCTGAAATACCGAAGCAAATAAACAAGTTTCAGGTTGACTCATCATTTCTTGAGAGTTTTCTATATCGAATAACTATATTTTGGGGGCTAGTAAAGAATTATCATCCCAATTACTGACGCCAACTGCTCGCTTTCCTGCTCAACAAGCATATCTGTTAAAGACAAATAAAGATTTCAAACAGTGCTCTCGGATTGATTTCACAAGGTGTTACGGCAACACCGGTATTAATCACTGCAGCTACTGGTCAACCATGGGGAATGAAAACGGAGATATTCCCCCTGAAGCTTATGAGTAAATATAGATAGAATGACACAGGTGTCTTGTGTGCCACAGATGTGACTCCTACACGTCTACGTATTAGTGTAACAGCATCAAATCCACTGCCTCAGGCACACCCACGAATAGAATAGCCCCTGCATCAGTTACGAATCTCATGTGATGTATCACATATCTATATAGAGTTGGTACCGCCTACTTGCATATGAATTATCATTATGAAAGGTCAAGAAGTTTTGGTTGGTAAATTATACCTTGATGATAGCACAGACCACAGGAATCCAAAAAGGGTGATGAAAATGAATTGTTCTATTACTCTAAGGTAACTGCTCAGCTATTATCTCAAATCGTATTTTGAGGCATAATGCTGCATCTTATACCCGAGGTAAATTTTGGGATTGTACCATTCTTCTTGTATCTCCATTGGACTGTAATGAGCAATATATATCCCATTCGTACATTACATTTTACTCACAGCTCTACCTTTTCAGCTAGGTACAAACGTGTCTACACTGTCAGACTGCGCCAAGCTATTTACAGTACATTGCTTTTATTTTTCGAAAACAGTAGGAGCTGCTGTTAGTACAAATCTAATGACCCTACAGTAGCTTGCCCATTTACAATCGGGCAGTTGCAGATATTTTAGATGGGCGGGGGGGGGGGTCGCCGCTCCCCTTTCTCTGTAGTTCATTACAAATTAAGCCAACGATCAGAGTTTAACGAGGGGCGTGCCCCTGGACCCGCTACTACATATGTGTTGACAAGGTTAATCAACTGCAATTTCATTGATGTCATCACCTATTTCAACATCTTGAAGCTAATTCAGAAGGTTTGGCGAATATTCCTGATTCCTAGGTGAATTTTCTGGCAAGTTTTGGCAAAACATTGTGTTTGGCAAGTTTTGTACAAGCTCTAGGGAAATTATATAAAATTGACATTTAATGATATCTCCAGGAAATGTCCCAATATGGGTTTTATTAATTACACCATCTTTTCTGATGAGAGAACTTGAAGCAATTATACTCAGGCATGTATGTCTGGTCCCGAAGGGAGAGTAAATCTTGGTGAGAATTGTAATTTTCGCTCTCTTCATGAAATTCCATTCTGTTTGATATTGTGAATAACCTTCCTGATCCTATAACATATCAACATTGCAATACTGTTGACAGTTTAAAATTGTATTGTCATTTTTACAATAGATTCGGTGTAGATCTGCCAACATCGAATCACCAAACAACTTTCAATTTTGAAACAATATTATATCAACAATGAATGAACAGAGAGCACATATTATAAACTCCCACGTATTAGCCACCCGAGAATAAACCGTGCCCCTCGTCTTTGGAAAGGCGAGTCATAAGCTACCTCTAATAAGACATCTAATAACCATTTTTGGTGTTTGGACAATAAGGTTTAGTGTATAATCTATAGTGAAAAATGCCCGCGTGTGTATAAGTCATATCCCATCTGATTCCATTGGCAGCGGGGTCTTGTACGCGGCAGTTAATGATAATATCACATTGTTTGTGTACCTTCAACATATTATGTTGAAGGTACACAAACAATGTGTAAAATATTGTATCGTGGATCATTTGATCGAATACACCATATTTCAACCTTGCTTCAACTGTTGATAGACAAACGTTATAAATGTTATATTGACATTGATTCAATAGGAGCGTGTCCAATGAGCACCTAATATAAGAACATATTACACTTCCTACATGGCTAACGTTGTGCATGCTTTAATTCTTTGGTACTCAAAAAGAAATCGTATGTTCAAACCAAGGTTTCCGTCCGTTTCAAAGTAATGTGATGCTCTAGAAGATTTGGTTATTCCCAGTGGGCACAGAACGTTGAATAAACGTTGATAAATTGTTGATAAATCTTTCTACGTTGGATCAACATGCTGTGCTTACTGGGTTATGCAAACAATGATGACCAGGATCACGACTGTGGAACCTTGGCCATCACTGTGGAGACGCTATTGTGCACTGCACTGACCAAGAATGAGATCAATCTAGATAACCAATGTTTTAATATTACCGTGTTTTCTTTCTAGATATTCTGCTTTATTCTAATTATTACAGGCCACCTTGGCTATATAGGTACAGGTATATAGGTATACAGCGTGATTACCTTTAATATGACAATGGGACGACCTGCAGGTCAGCGCATATGACAAGTCCACTGATTGTAGAAAGTACTCTCCAGACCACAAACTGTGATGTCGCTTATCACTGCATGGGTTATGGGCTTTAAGATAATGTGAGTTCAGTCCATGTAACCTTTTCTGCAATCCACGTGTTATTTTGTGGCACATATGATATATGTCAGTTGTGAGTGAGTGAGTAATAGATGTTTAACGCCATTTCGACAGCTAAGGTCATATTCATGGCGAGAACTACATTACCATTTCACAGAGGAATGTGTCAGTGCCAGTGCATATGTGCACCACACACATCCTGAAGGCATAGAAAAGAGGAGAAATAGACCCTTTTAAGTGGGCTAGGGAAGCCCTATATCAGTTGTAAAGTCATAGTAACGTCTGGGCTGAATCCCACCCCCACCCCCTAATTACTCTAGTGATATAACGCATGATATGCCAGTTTTGCTGCCCCAGGGCATATGGCCGACACTTATGGGTTAGCCCATGATGCCTAGATTATCTTTTACGTCATGACACCCTTATTCAATTGTCTTCATTGAACATACACATAAAGCCAGAGGGGGTTAAGTTAGATTTAAGATAAAGCACATAGGGTGAATTCACCTATAAAGGAATTAAGCAGGTTTTTATTGTTCTACATCATTACATACAATTCTTGAGCCAGGGTGCTTTGGGGTTGTCCCGGGGCGGCACCTGACAGTGTAGATACATAGCGTTTTATGTTGACCTTAGTTACCTCAGGACAGATAATTTCTTCCTTCTGACTAGTGTCTCTCGTAAATCATCAATTGATTAGACAATTATTTTTTCAAACTTAAAGCAAGCTTCGCTTGTCAAAACTCCCACATATAAGGTAATTGGAAATTTAGGCATATAGACCTTTTGATGTACATGTGCCACAGAGGTGTTCTTGCAAACCAAGCTGCCGCCTGGTGTGAAAAGGTAACACAACCCTCTCCAATATTATACCTAGCATATGACAGTCATATTCCTTGACTATATGCACGCATCAGTGGCATATTGTGGCCATGTGCCCACTAGTGGGTATAAGGAATTTTAGTGCCATCTGGTGCCCAAGGTGTCAGCCATATGGCCCTTGTATTCCCACTCCTTATGTTTTCCTTTGGTATGCTTCTGCTAAGTGTGTAAATGTGTCGATGAGTTGTGCTGTATTCACCCCTTTCAGTAAATAAACAGGTGAGCCTTAACTTTAGGCACCTTGCTGGAAGTGCAGATAAGGATCACTACCCCGTACGATGGTAGAAATCCCCATGTCTTTCACTTTAGGGAATGGTAGTCTGTGACTTTCAGGTATTGAAATAACCTACGCTAATCATTTCCCTGGTAATAGTGGAATCACAGCACATACAAATACAAATGACACACTTGGTGCACAATGGCAGACTTACTCCAATAGGGGAAGTGTTATTTCATGATCACTACTGGAAGCGGTGGAAAATGAATAGTGAAAATTCAATAGCAGTTGCTATTTCAGAGTTAACTATACACAGGCTAAATAGATAGTGGACAATGAAAAAGTCTTATTAAGTCAACAAGATTGGCCAACACTACCACGACTGGTGGGGGGGGGGCGGGAATATGATATGGACTATCATATTAATGTAGTATATGATGATTATGGATGTTGACTTTAGGGCTTTTATCGGGTCCTAAAGTCAATGAGAGCATCAATAATCATCACACATTGCATTTATATACCATGGTCTGTATCTTTAGAATGCATTCTACACACACACACACACACACACACACACACACACACACACACACACATATATATATATATATATATATATATATATATATATATATATATATATATATATATATATATATATAAGATTATAGAAAAAGAAAACTGTCAATATTCAGGTGTCAACTGAGTGCCTCTATGCTGTGATAAAAGCACTCAGATTATCCAGTTTGGGCACCCAAAATCTTTCTGAAATGTGATAACTGTGGTATAACAATCATTAAGTCACTGAGAGACACGGCTACATCGCTTGCCCACTCACCTATTCACAAATGGCAAGATGCAAGGAAATATAGCCCCTTTTCCCACTTTTTCAAAGCTTAAAATCCATAGTCCACATGGCCTATGTAGTGCGATTGAGCCATACATTTCCTAGATAAATTTCTGCGATGAAGGCCTAGTGGACTATCAATGTTATGTGTTGACACTGGTGTTTATAATTGCTTCATAATGAACACTTCATGAGCAGGTAGCCTATGCTGTAGCCTTTTTACAGGTGTTATACTTTACATCAATAGTCCACTAGGTCTCTGTCGAAGAAATCCATATAGGAAATGTATTGCTCAATCGCGCGACAGAGGCCAAGTGGACTATGGGTTTTAACTTACAAACCGATTTCAACATTCACTCATTCTCATCAAGCCCGTCGGATACTTTCTCACACCTCTGTAACCGGGCATCCGTCAATATCTTACACCCATTGCCCACTAGGCCTCTGTCGCAGAAATTTATATAGGAAATGTATGGCTCACTCGCGCGACAGAACTCAAGTGGACTAAGGCTTTTATATTACAAATCCCAACATGTTGAACAAGAGTGACGAGTGGTATTTTTAAGTGGGGAATTTAACAACAAATGTAGGATTTTTTTTTTCGCTTTGGCAATGTTTTAGATAACTTGATTTCCGGTATTTTTCACCAAGTTTAGAAAGCTGTTAAACACCCTGGCAATTAGCATCCCCTGTGAAAGGTAATATGCTATGCCTAGGGGTTTGTCGCGGCTTGAAATATATGAAGTAAACTTTGATCCAGTTAACAACAATTGTCAATATTTGATGTAACGCTGTTTCGCTTTGACCGCAAGAGGTCATTTTCTGGGTACCGCGATTGCCCTTAAACTGTGGCCCTAAGTTCTATGGCAGATTCCTCATTAAAGTTTATTTCTGTTCTTTATAAAAAAAAAAAAAAGGTGAAATAGACGTGCACCTGGAGTCCCGGGCCGATGGCTGCCCTAAGTCGGGCTCATTGTGAGACCAGTGTAGAGGTTAACATGATAAATTAACGACCAGACTGCCCTGCCCACGCCCGACTATCTCCTTTAACCTGGTGGACAATGAAGCGGGGGAGGAGGAGAGGCAGGGAGCAGAGAGAGAGAGGAGTTGAGGTGGGGGAGAGGAGGAGGGCGTTGTCCCACGTCAGAGCTTCTTTTCATGTCCCGCACAGACAAAGCATCTGACGTAAATCGGAGAGGGATCCAGCTTAAAATAGCTCGGCACGGCGGGCGGCGATCCAATTGTTTTCCAATTTGGATGGGCAAATTGTGCTGCTGAGACCAGCGGTAGATCAGCGGTCTCCGGTGGGCAGTGCGCTGAGTGAGACGTGCTCGGCCTGGACACACTGATGAATAAATACGGATTAACTCTAAAACACGTATATATGTCAGCCAGGGTGAACCAAGACTACGTCAAACTTAAGATTAATGGAAGGGGCTCGGGGGTGATTGCCTTATGGTTTGACCTTTTTAGCCTGGTTGTCAAACTGGTTTTCTTATACACTCTACATCCACTTCGGACTCTGTTTTTGGCCCTGGAGAGGGCGACGACGACCAAACCGTTCGTCATAAAAAATAAAGCGTGGGCACAACCTTTTACTTTTTAGGGTTGTTTTTCTTCTTTTGACATTCTTCTGCACCACTGGTTTTGGGCTATTCAAGATTTCACGGTTCCATCGGTATTGGATTGTTTCTAAATCCATGCAGCATTATCATTCTATTAGAGAATAAAATTTTATACATGTCATTAGGTGCTACATGTATCTTATAACTGCATGGCTCCTACCATTTTGACGAATCTCAACACTTTGTACCCCTTAGGGAGTGGTCATTATTTATCAACAGGGGGGGGGGGGGCTGGTGGGTTTTCACGCAGACGTGCGGAAATTTTTACGCCCCCTGCGTCGGAGGCACGGATAATTTTTGTCCTCAAGAGGGGTCAAAGTCTTTTTAGTCCCCCCATGAGAGGGGTCTGAAATTTTTACGCCCCCCTCAAACCCACCAGCACCCCCCCCCATGTTGATAAATAATGACCACTCCCTTAGTATTGGTTTGTGATTAGTATAATCAAGCACAACTATACTTACAGCAGGTAAGGTGACTGGGGAATAGTGCCTTGTTTCTAATAGTTTCCGCTTGTCCGTGAGCAAAAATCACAAACTCCACTCGCCCATGAGACCCTTTTCACTTCTTGCATTAACCTATATTTCCATCACATAGGTTTATACCATTACATTTGCATTATTGGTGAGATTATATAGTGAATATCATTTTAGATGCCCGTAATTGTGTATTAGTCAATTTGAGTTCCTGACATGACAGTATCTAGGGAAAGGATTGCCATGAGTTAGAATTTACATTTCATGATTGATTTTCTTTGTTAAGAGGGTCACTTTTTCCCCCAAGAACTGTTTAATGTTGGACACATGTCCTCCCACACCTCCTGTTTTACGTCTCTGTGACCTCTGAGGACGTGTACACCTGAGGGCTTAAGTTCGGCAAAGCCAGTCCCTACTGTGTTTGACGCCGTGCAGAATAAACGTTAACGTTGAGGCCCTCCGGGAGCCTCCGGCGTATTGCTAAAGCGGCTCACGCACCAGACTCAGCTATCTGTTGACATCTCAATATTTATTTCCGTATACCTAATGTCAAGAATGAGAATTAGACGCTATTGTCATAATTATGCATATCATTTAATTCGCCCAGAGCATCCCAATTCAAATCCTAAAATGTATACATGGTGTGATCATTTCGCACTAGATATACCTGATGCAACAACTCGAATATATAAAGGGGGTAAATAGGTATATTCTATGACGGTGCAGTTTTACGGATGGAGTTCAGCAGTCGGTAGTTAGAGGGTGGGTGGGAGAGATGAGGATTGGAGGTAAGATATTGACTCAGGAGGTCTAACTGTTTGTAGGTGCAAGGTAGTCCCATGAGCGGAGCACACGTTACACCAGTTTGTCGCTTGCTGCTACAGTTCTAAAACTAACGCTCCTCCATTAAGTAAACCCTGTCAAGTGGAGGTTGCACTGTTTTGAGCTAAATCAGTCGCCTGTTGCCAAGCTCTTGAGAACCTGGCTTTGCCTTCATTAGTGATCAACTACCTGAATCCATGTACTAAATCAAGCAAAACATATTACGGAATACACAATGCTGGTCCAGTTTCTAGATCATTGCAGCGAAATCGACAACATACGTCAGAAATTCATCATCTCGAGGTTATCATATTTGGTGGATTATAGATTAATGCAATATCAATACTTTTAAGAGAGAAGAGAAAATAAATCTGTCCAACAAATATGTGCCAACGCTGGTCAGTGAGTGGGGTTTCCTTTAAAAGAAACACGCGTATACCCGGTAAGCCGCGGCTGATGGATCATTCCACATGTCTACTATGGCTTGTAGGGCCTCTAGGAACTCAGGTTGTAGTTCATACACGGGGAACCGCAAATGATATTAAATGGATGTTCTGTCTTAAACCATGATCTTCTTTCTACTTTGCTACTTCTCTTTCAAGCAAACGTCAATGTGTCCCTCTCCATATATAAACTAGTAACTGACTGACTCCCCTTTCAGACATCTGAGACCTGTTTCACAAGGAACATGTACGAGTAAGATTGGTGTACGAGCAAGATCACTCCTATGGTCATTCTAAGATTGATCTTAGGCTTCTTACGACCAACATAAAGTAGCTGATTTATGGGGAAGGTTGAGGGTACACATAAATGTGAAAAATCCTATCAACAAGTGAAATCCCACAATATTTTCTAATGCATGAAGTCAGGCATATGTCAAATGGAAATTCCCCCTTTTGATACCATTTTCTATCATGGAATAATGAAGTATAGCCATATTCTGCACCTAGGTGATTGATCTTACTAGCTGGATAATTGGCCTCTGAGTGACCTTACAATTGATCTTGATTACTGCTCCTATGTCTAATTGACAGATGTTTCTATAGGACCAGTCTTATGTTCCAATAGGAGTGACAGCTTGTTCTGAAACACTTGTAGTCATTCCTAAATGACTGATCTTAAGTGGTCACTCTTAGAGTGAAAAGATTGATCTTAAATAAAGAATGCTTATGAAATAGGTCTCTGTAGTGGTACGAGTAAGATTGGTGTACGAGCAAGATCACTCCTATGGTCATCCTAAGATTGATCCTAGGCTTTTTATGCTTAGGGGAAGTGTTTCAAAAGAAAATGGGGAGTGAAACTTACTAGTAAAGGGTCAATGTAAGAATGACATATGACCAACATAAAGTAGTTGATTTATGGGGAAGTTTATGGGTGCACATGAATATGAAAAATCCTATCAACAAGTGGTATCCCACAACACTTTCTAATGCATGAAGTCAGGCATATATCAAATGGAAATTCCCCCTTTTAAAACCATTTTCTATTATGGAATTATGAAGTAAAGCCATATTCTACACCTAGGTGATTGATCTTACTAGCTGGATAATTGGCCTCTGAGTGACCTTACAATTGATCTTGATTACTGCTCATACACTGCAAAAATTGTGTTTAGATCCTAAACACAATTCTAAACATATTCTTGCAACGTTTTTGTAATCACATTAATTTCCTAAACATGTTTAGCCATACAATGTGCTTAGCTCAAGTGTTTGAAAATCTAGGTGTTTAGGTTCAAAATTTGTGTTTAGATATTGATAAAATTTTGCGTTTAGATGTCTAAGTGATTTGGTGGGAAGTAAGGGTTTGCAGGCATGTATCCATTAAAAAAAAATAGAGGAATATCTTTTGTTTGTTTTCTCATTTACTGGAGGACATCAGCAGGTATTTACACTGCAAAGTCTCTAAAGATGTCAGCCGCAGCTATATACACATATATGTACACACTGCATTAGAATAAGAGACTTGAGAAAGTACAACAGGTTGGCAGGAAGGACATATTGCTTTATACTTTACAAAATAACATCACATAGGTTTAAGTTATGGAGCTCATTGATCATTTTATGGTAATGATGGTGGTGTAAGTTGAATTTAGTTAATTTTCGATTGTTGTGTCTATTTTCATAACAATTAATGAAATGACATTATGATAAACAAGGGGTTTGGGGATATTTGTCACAACAATTGATTATAACTGTGTGCAGATAGTCCATTCAAAGGTAGTGCTGCTACCTGGTATGGATTTGACATCCAAGTATCTAAACATATTGATGTTTAAATCTAAACACCTAATATTCAAGTGTTTAAACTCTAAACATCTAAACCTGTTTAGCAAACATGTTTATGTATTTAGAATAAAAGTGTTGTTTTCCTAAATGTGTAGTCGATGATACAACTAACTGACGTATAATGTTTAGGTTTTAAACATGTTTAGACCTAAACATGTTTAAAAACTAAATACCATTTTTGCAGTGTATGTCTAATTGACAGCTGTTTCTAAAGGACCAGTCTTATGTTCCAATATGAGTGACAGCTTGTTCTGAAACACTTGTAGTCATTCCCAATTGACTGATCTTAAGTGGTCACTCATAGAGTGGAAAGATCAATCTTAAATAAAGAATGCTTATGAAACAGGTCTGAGAGAGCTGTTTCACAAGCACTATGTACGAGTAATATTGGTATATGAGTAACATCACTCATATGGTCACCCCCTAAGACCAATCATTGGCCTATTGCTAAAAGTGGAAATGTTTCAAAAGGAAATGGTGAGTGAAACTTATGAGTGAAGGGTCAGTGTAAGAGTGACATACGACCAACATAAAATAGTTGATTTGTTGGGAAGGTTAAGGGTACACATAAATGTGAAAAATCATATCTATAAGTGGAATTCCACAAATCCTTTTAATGCATGATGTCAGGCATATACAGAAATGAAATACCCTTTTATAATACCCTTTTCTGTCATGAAACTACAAGGTAAAGACATATTCTAAACTGTGTGATCGATCTTGCAAGCTGGATGATTGGCCTGTGAGTGACCTTACAACTGATCTTGATTACTGCCCATATGTCTACTTGACAGCTGTTTCTAAATGACTAGTCTTATGTTCCAACACGAGTAACAGCTTGTTCTGAAACACTTTTAGTCATTCCTAAATGACTGATTTTAAATGGCCAGGAGAGCATGTTGCTCTCAAGAGCAACCTAAGATCAATCATTGGATATCTTGCTCTTAGAGTGATATATCACTCCTACAGTATTACGAGTATTAGTGTTTTACAAGGAACTCAAGTGTGATACTGAAAAGTGAAAGCCTATCTGAATTTGAGGACTCTGGTGTTCATACATGTAGTGTTTCTAAAGGACTGCTCGTTGATTTCAACATATGAGTAAGATATGTAGGATTCCAAGAGTGATTGTTCTGAAACACTTCATTTTTTTACACAAAAATCAACCTTATGTGATTGCTCTTATGGGCAAATAATTGATCGTTATTTCTTATGGCTTATAAATACAAGGTGTACATACGATTAATCGTGAGATGGTGAGCATGTTGCTCTCAAGAGCATCCTAGGATCAATCATTGGATATCTAGCTCTCAGAGTGACAAGTCACTCTTATAGACCCAAGAGTAAGAGTATTTCACAAAGAAGTCACAAGTGACACTGAAGAGTAAAGATTTAACATAGGAGTGACATATGAACAGTGATAAAATGTTTACAAACCTGAATTCATGTGGAACTGATATGGTACATGGGAATCTGTAAATCCAATAAAAAGTTATGATATCTTCTTTTGTTCATGTAGTTATTTTCATATGACATAAATACACAATACTGTCTATCCTGGCTCATATTTTCCAGTCTGATGCACGACTAATCCTGGGAATTGCATATGGTTACTCTTTATTTGAGTTCTCTGTCTATGAGAAACAGTGTTTCTAAAGCACTGCTCATTGCTGTTGATATGAGAGGAAGATATACAGGATTCTATCAGGGATTCTTCTGAAACACTTTATCTATTTAGTCAAAGATCAATCATATGTGATCACTCTTTAAAGCCAACGATTGATCATTATTTGTGATCTCTTGTTAAACAACCCACTTGTAGGGCAAATATGTATACATGAGGCTTGTCATTAATTGAACCATCTGTCTAAATTGTTACTATGGCCAACGTTTCTCTAAGATGCTACCCTCAGATGTCATCGCATGTATCCTGTAAAATATTCAACTCTCTGACATACATTGCATGGTGTTCCAGAGTGGTGGGATGCCTAAAATGGGCCATATAGCAATAAAACTGACTTTATGTAATCATTTCAATCTTTTTAACTTCGGGGGTCCGGGGGATTAGAGTGCCGCAAATCAAAAAGAAACCAAGATTGTTTCTCATGGTGAGTAGCATAATTTCGAGGATATATAAACACAGTCAATTGAGGGGGAGGGAACTAAGGATCCAGCGACTGGGTATTTCTCAATTGTGCAATTTAAAAATATGAAGAAGACAAACCAGTTGTTATAAAAGGGAAACGGATTTTATTCTTTCTATTTGTCTGTTCATCACAGTGCAGTCACATCTTTGGAAATCATTCACATTTATCACAATGTTACATGAACCGAGCAATACAGGTGCTGATAATAACTTAGCAGAGACTATAAATTAAATAAATTACTTCACATATTTACACATATTCCGATATATACACAGATTTCTTTCCTCAAATAAATACATTATGTACAACAAGTTGTTCCATCGAACATAAATAAATAGCTTGTGCATCGAGTGCAATAATATCAAGAGTGGCTGATGAAATGAACGTCAGTATTATATACATCAATTGATTTATAAAACTGGCAGTGCTAAAAACATTTGTCACAATACAACTTATAACTCTTATGTAGTTCCTTTTCCTAATTATGAATATTGCAGACAATGCAACTAAGTTAAAATAGTTTGAAATTGTCCAAATAGACACGGAGACAGCTGTTTCGACACACACACACAAACACATCTCATTCTATAGCCGCACATTTATAAGTTAAGAGTCTCATTCTACAGATATATGTATTGAGGTTACATCATTACTATCATAATATATATACAGCATGTATTGCCATAGCATAATTACAGACCGATGGTTCTACACAAATCTCCAATTTCAATTTTATGAGTCCAGCTCATGGAAACACAAATAGCACCATTTAATCTAGCAACCCATTTAATTGCATACCTCATTCTCATTTAACCACATTCCTACATACTACTGGTCAGTGCTATATAATCACATTCATAACCACAGTGAAGCGCTAAAGTTGTGAAATCATAAGAGGAGACTGAATTGCCATTTTTCACCCATCATACTTCTGCATCTAACTTAGGACCTGCTATGAGGCAGTCAATGGTATCAAATAAATGAATACACATATACATGCAACAATTATATGGGGTACAGCCGACCAAGTCTCTAGATATCATCTATGGTCACAATAGTCATAATTTCTGAACATACATGGCGGCTTTACAGATGGACGCATACATTAGTACTTGTAGTTGTCGTCCTAAGCTTTACCCGTCGTTTACTTAGATATATGGCACATGGTCAAATATGATGCATGGAGAAGCTACGTGGCAAAGAGGTACTAAATCTGACAACTCCTGCCATCGTGTCGCCCCTCTCTATTGCGGAGTGCACCCTCTCAAATCTCAACGTACTCAGGTGGTCATTAAAGATCTAGGTATATAATTATGTATTAACGTTATGAGTTGTCGAAGTGGAAATCCCTTGACAATGATATTGTAGAAACGTATACCTCCAAATGAAACGGCAATAACTAAGGTTCTGTTAAGGAACTATAGTGGCGTAGTCAGCAAACTTTGCTGTTGTTTGAATCCTAGAATCATATATTTTGATATACTGCTAATGTACATGCCAATTGTGAACTGAATGGGATGGATGATATTGACAATAAGTTGGTATTCTTCTGACATTCTCAGAAAAAAAAAACCTTATGGGTCCATTCCTGATTATCTGAACATGAACAAAATTCATACCTTATGTATCAAATACAGTACCAAGGCTCCAAACCCATACACGTCCCTCCCCATGGAACATTGTGTGCTTAAGCTATAACATATCGCTTCCACTGACATGTGATCCCCTTAAGATGGCACTATGCTGAGTACACCATACCATCTTGCACCGGCCAGTGCGTGTGACAGACGTAACTAATATACACCGACAGTTCCTCGGAATGCGCCTAGATTGATGCATTGTGCTGTGTGTAAACATAACTGCATGGAATCAGGTGATCGCGTGTACAAGTTAAAACTAACATCTACGATCAGGAAATAATTACACTCATTTTTTCATGCAAACCTGATACTGCCTCGGTGGCAGCTCGTCAACTATTCTAAAAGAACTCGTCCTGTGGCTTTAGGGAAGTCCTACCGGCTACTGTTCTATTCAAAGCTAGTGCAACAGATTGCACTTGGTCTCGTTTAAGAGTCTGTTATCTATGCTCGGGAACTCTTGTTCCTCCGTCTAAAGCCATTCAAACTCTTCTGTCATTGAAATGGTCACTGAGCAGTTCACATGATGTGTTCATACTAGCTCAGATGTGAGCTTCTGAGCAGTTCATTTCGGTGATGCTCAGGGTGTAAGCTTGGGACGTCGCGAAGTTTCGCTTGATGTCCTGCTCCCTCAGTAGGTGCAGCTCAAGAAGAGCAGCTCGTTACTGTTCAAAATCATTGAACAGCTCAGTGTTTGTATTTAGGCCCTCGGCCTTGCGCTGAGGTCCCCTCTACCAGATGGAGTTCCTTGAAGGGCGAGCAGCGCTTGGGTGATGAGGTAGGATTTGAGGCAGGTATCGGATGCAACTCCTACACATGGTTCACGTGGGGTCCGCCCAACATGAGCAGTAGTCTGCCCATCAACCCCTAACATGTCTCAACCATGCCAGAATCTACTTTGCGTCACCCACGTCGTTAACAACGTCGATATTACATGTAGTTCCCTCATGCACATTTACACTCGCTGACGCTCATGTCCTCGATGGTATTGACGACGATCCGCCCATTCTCGTCATAGTGCAACAGTGGGAGGGCCTCCAGCTTGGTGGCCGTGCAGCAGGGGGCGGGAGCACCTGCCGGGTTCAGCTGGTTGAGGATGGACTGGATGGTGGCAAAGCGGTGCGCTGACTTGTAGCGGTGTGGACAACTGCCCTTACAGTAATAAGCCGAGTAACTCTGGGGCGAGTGGATCCACGTCCAGCCGATTTCTTGGAAATTGATGTCCAGCCTGTAGCGACAGCAGCGGCTCTCTGAATTGCCTACACAATCATATGTCTCATCTTTAGACCGCTTCTGACGCCCCAGAATCAGTTTTTCCTGTGTGTACACGTTTAGAGTCGGTGCCAAATCGTCGTCGTCTTCCTTCTGCTGCCCCGCCTCTCCACGCTCGGCTGAACCACCGCTCAAAACGAACTCTACAGTGTCTTGGAGGACACAGGACACGCACACTATCTCCAGTCCGTGGTTAGTGCCTGGATCCTCCATCCAATCCTCCAGTGCCACTTTAACGTTAAAGTCCTCCCACCCCACGCCGTCCAGGGTCACCAAGCGGGAATCTAAAAGGCGTTTACGTGGCGGCTGCTTGTGGAGTTGCTGGGAGCGCTGGGTGCTGCTGGAGCCGCCCTTTGGCTCCAGCAACTGGTACACGTTAATACGAGTCGTTGGCCCGTCCATTGTCTCTGCGGCGTTCTCTGCCCAATTGGGCGGTACTCGGGTGCGGATCTTGTAAAGTTTGAGTGTGGCTGAGTAGACGATCGTCTCCCTGTTGGGCTCGGCCGGCATGGGAATGTCGACAGGGAAGTGCAGCAGGTGTGAAGAGGCACTCTGCCAGTGTGCCGCACTGGTGCCAACCGGAGGCGCACCTGGGGAGCAAAGACAGAGACATGTATCAACAAGGGCTTCGTGATAACAGCGGTAACATTAAACGTCACATGTGTACTGTATATAACATTCTACTGTCATCTTCAACTGTGCGATCAACTACTGCCCCGCTTACCCCACTCACCTCATCTTACTCCTTATTAAGGCTACCTACCAGGTGCATAACGTCACCCCTGAGATGTCAAGCCCCCCCCCCCCCACACACCTCCATTCCTCTGACTGGGTAAAGGCGTCCCTGGATGTAGAATGTTCACATGCACCAAACAACCTCTTGTTAAAGTATCAAAAACACGGGACCTAATTCGTGCAGAATACATGGTGCTATATCACGGCAACATAATCATGATATTTCAAAATGACGTAATTGTTTTATGTGGCGTTGACGGGGATTGAAGAGGTAAGTGGGTTGAGGTAGGGAGTAGGAGAGGGGGGGGGGTTCTATGATTACTGACCGGGAAATACGCGGTCGTCCAGGTACCCATCCTCGTAACGAGTAAAGTATTTGCGACATGCATTCTCAGCCGGCCATCTTTGGCACCTGAGTGTCTGTGAGAAGAGTGGTCTCCAGCACCCACATGTCTGCTCCCCACCTGTCCCAGGGTACCTTTACCACCACACGACGCCCCCCCCCCCACCAACCTCCCATACCACTCACCCATTTATATCAGCTAACATGTACATGTATTTATACATGTGCTTATAAGCATAACATGTCACTCTACAGGCACAATACATACTCTTCGCCTTAAATCAAGCCTGCATCTTATCTTTCCCCCATCTCCAGGCACATAGAAGTGACACCAGGGAATAACACATGCTAAGTAGGCTCAACACACATGGCGCTGATAAAGATCGCTTCCTTTATGTGTACCTGAAAACGGAACGACTGGAAGTGAGAGGTTGGACAACTCATTTCTGTCTTAAAGTAGCTATGCTAGAATGTACTAAGATTTCTTCTCCGTTGTTAGGAATTGGTTCCTTGGTTTACTCTGTAGACAGGAGAGTGTCTTTAACTCGCCTTGTTGCCCTCTTCTCCAGGTCCTACTACACGGCTGATGATCAAAGAGATCCTAGGCACCCCTTCCATTGACACGGCTTGGTTTCACGTATAGGAGGAATACGAGGTCGGTAAATCTCGGCCTGGGAGGGATTATATGGATAAGCTTACCATAGCTCCTGATCTAATTGATAAACTAGGTAACAACAATAGTCTATAATTTGTGGCGCTGAACACACAAGCACTATTGATTTTAGAAAGACCTATTGATATTCGTAATTATCAGTTTGTTAATGCCATGTACAGTACGAGCCGATTACAAAAAAAATATATGGCAGGGGTACAGGTTGTGGGTTATGTTTTGCTGACCAGCATATTAGGCATGGGATGGGACATAGAGGAGGAGGAGTAGGGCGTGTATCTATAGCGGTATGCGGTAGGTATTCTGCCTATGAGGACAATGAGGCAGGTAGTGGCTTCTGACGGCCAGCAGCAGCAGCGGGTATCGGAAGTGGCCGCCTCATGTCAGTTGGAGCAGGTAGATAGGCCCCACCTTTACTTATCTACCTGGAGCATGGAGTCAGGGAGGCTCACCTGCCTCCCCCAATACCCTCCAGGCTCTACCCCTCACCCTGCTGCCCGCGGCTAATTGACGGCCAGCCATCGCCCCACACCTCACCGCTGCTTGAGGCCTTAATGTATTAGTTTGCATTCCAGGGGAAATACCACGACAGTTTCAGTTGGATCAAAACAAACCACGCGCACGCACTAACCCAATAACACTCGCTAGGATCACCACAGGGATCCTCCTACCCCGCCACGCTTCACACTCCTTTACACCTTCGTTAATAAACATATCTCTGCTGCTTTGGGTCGCGACTCGTCACTCGTGGTAATTCTCTCCTCGTGCGTGAATCTTCGGAGACAGTCAGTCCAAATGGAGCTCGGCGTATTTGCATTAGTTCAACAACCACATTGGCATCCCTGGCTGTTGGAGGGGGTAGGCGGGGTGATCTTGAATGAGTCAAATACCTGGCAATAACTGAGCATTCCAACGTGATAGTGTGTTAAGCTGACCAGTCCGCTGTGGCCATTAAAGCCACCAGCCAACTGAGAAAAGCACCACCTTTTGCCCCTACCCATCCCCACCCGCCGCCTGTCCATTTAACCCCCAGCACGCTCCGCATACCTCAAATAGCAGACAATCCTCTCTCCTGGTAGTGTACATTTCAAGCCCGTGCCGATATGTCCATGGGGTTAGCAGTATAATGATCCTTTACCCCCAACAGTGAGGACCCATACACTCCCCCGCTCTTCCCCTTTTCTTTCCACCGGTAGATAGCCGAGGCTTGTTGCACAATTTGGTCACAGGTAAACGAAGGAACTACAACTACCATCAATGTCTTACTTCAATTAATTAAGCGGCGTGACCTTGAATCCATATTGCACTACAAGTACATGTAGTCAATCAAGGATAGAATCAAGTATATCTCTGACCCTAACTACCTTTCTCCATGTAATAGTTCCAATTTGTATCATATACTTGGTAACATACAATAATCCTACATAGAATGTAAGTATAACCCAATATCTAATTACCTGTTCAAATATTGGCACCGCACGTTAGGTAACAATGTTGACGCCTCTGGTTTTGGGTTCTATATTAAGAAACTGACTTCATAAACTGGTAATGTTTGTGGTTCTATTTCCTCCAGGCATAACACAGGGGGAATTGCGTGGTCATGGTAGGGTTGAGAAATGTGGTGGTACACAAGTACAACATGACCAAGCAGCTTCAGTGATGGCGTGGGAGGGTTGGGTACTATTGTGTAAGGAAAGGGCTAAAGAGATGAGGTAAAGTTAGATTTTTCGTGACATGAGGGCCTCCCTGACGTATGCCCCAGTATAAACCGTAGTACAAATGTACAATGATCCCCAGCACCCCTCTAGCCTGTGCCCCACCTTCCCCATGCTATAACAAAGCGAATCTAACAAGCGGGAGTCTTCACACGCCCACTGCCAACTTCTACTCACCATTATCTGTGAAACTGTGGAACTTCTTGGCGTAGTACTCTTCCTCAGAGTACAAAGAGTGCACGCGGCCCTTACTGTCCGCCATGCTCTTCTTGTAAAGTTTATAGCCGCGCCGCACCTCCTCCACGGTCGTGTTAAACTTGGACGGGTCCGGCACGTGCGTAAGTCCGAGTTTGCTGAGAATCTCCTGTTGGATCGCCCGGATCCGTGCCTGGCGCAGCCGGCGATGGTTGACATGATGTTCAACCACAGGCTTAGCTTGACATAACTTGTTGGTCATACTCATTGCCACCGTGAAGGTGACGACGTATCGTAGTAGAATATTCATGATGAGTAGATATATAGTCCTTGGGTGTAATGTACTTGATGTAGGAAAGTAGTTAGAAATAGCAGCTGTATTCCAAGGAGTGAAGTCTGACTAATGAAGTGTTCACCTCCGCTGGTCCGTGGCCGCGTGGAGGGTGTAGGAAGGGCTTAAAGACTACTGGCTAACACGTGGTCAGCGCAGGTACAGAGGAGGGTCTACAGAGAGGCTAAACCAGGTATGTCGGTGGTAGAAGCATGGAATGGCAACAAGTCCATACTACACCAGCAGTGAGCCAACTACCTCCTTCCTCCACATTGAACCTCTCCTCAACTATCAACTCGGATGGGAATTCTTCAAGTTCTTCATGTAATAGTTGCTGAAATGCTGAACCAAACGTTCTCACGACACTTTGCATGTATATATAGGATTGCGTGTCTCAAGTGGTATTCCTGTAAAACTCCCACCTTTCATCTACTGTATATTGTTATCACCACTTGCTCTATAGTGCTTACTATTGCAGAGGACTCTCTATAACTGAGTGACAATCGACTCAACATACCGTATTTATTGAGGTCCTAATCACATGGTGTTCCATATATGGACTTCCGGGGAATCCCTCCACAGCGCTAGTGGGGACTACCTACCGGTCTATGACGTGGCAGCTGGGGGCGGGGCATGCCCTGCAGTAAGGAAATTGATCAATCTCCACAGTAACCCACCACTACCATCATACCATCAGGAGAAGAGGTGGGAGGTGGAGGAATGCCTACTTGCTAGTGGCTGGAGTGGTGGTGGAGGTGGCGACGTGTAGCCACGGGGACGTGGTCTATCGGTGCGTTGGGCGTGTCGGGTAGAGAGGTGCAGGAGCGGAATGGTTGATCCCTTTTGGTGGTATACCCCTGTGACTCCCCTCCCCCAACTCTCTCCTCACCCACCTACCCCGGTCCACCAGAGGTTATCGTTTGTAGGGACCCGCGCCTGGATGAGTGCACTGAGTGCTTGGCCATGTCTGAGAGGGCTGCTTGTTTCGGCGCCCTTGTTTCTTGGTGAGTCACGACTGTGCCACCATTGCCGCCACACGACCATGCTACAGCTCCCTTTAGTTTACCTTTAGCATGTCTGCTACAACTTTGTAGAACATTCTACACTTACTCCTGGGTCTCCAAGCGCTTGTTGTAGAAGTGGACCAGAACAGGGAAAGCAACATCTTAGGATGTAAAAGTGCACAGAGATTGTCAAAACACAGTCTTTGCTGTATGATATGATTATAGAGGTCTGCATTTTGCATAGATCCAGATAAAGACAAAAAAGAAAGCCATTATTATAGAAGCACGCGATTTATTCAGTACGCGATTTTACTTTTAATCGATGCATTGTAGAACCAGACATAGTGATCTCTGTATATACTGACTGACACATATATGATCTCGTGTTAAAAGCATATGGCAGCGCCCTACTCCCTCACTAGACCACCAATACCTGTGTGTGGTTTGCCACAAACCACAACGCAGCGCCGACTCATCAGTTCCTCCCACTACCGCTAGGCGGCGAGCCGCTCTTTTACTAGCAGCTTGGATCCTTGATCAGACTCGTGCTGGTCCCTAAGACCTGTTTCACAAGCATTATTTATTTAAGTTCAATCTTTCCCCTCTATGAGTGACCACTTAAGACCAAGTGTTTCAGAACAAGCTGTTACTCATATTAGAATATAAGACTGACCCTTTAGAAAGAGCTCTCGATGAGACATATGGGCAGTAATCAAGATCAGTTGTAAGGTCACTCACAGGCCAAAATATCTAGCTAGTAAGATTGATCACCTAGGTGCAAAATATGGCTTTACTTCATAATTCCATGATGGAAAATGGTATTAAAGGGGGAATTTCCATTTGATATATGCCTGACTTCATGCATTAGAAAATGTTATGGAATTCCACTTGTTCATAGGATTTTTCACATTTATGTGTACCCTTAACCTTCCACATAAATCAGCTACTTTATGTTGGCCATAAGTTACTCTTACATTGACCCTTTATTCATAAGTTTCACTCCCCATTTACTTTTGAAACACTTCCCCTGAGCCTAAGAAGCCTAAAATCAATCTTAGGTTGACCATATGAGTGATCTTGCTCTTACACCAATATTACTGGCACAGAGAGCTTGTGAAACAGCTCTCAGGGGTCTGTGGGAGGAATATGGATATAACCGGCCTTGTACCTGTTGTCCATACGCCGGGTACAGATACGAACTGAAAGGGCGTAAGTTTTAGTGGGCGGGTACCCTACAATGTGCACTGGCTATCAGAGCTATGTAATGTACAGGAACCTCTCATCACCTTGTTATGTATGTATTGCAATTCTTGTGGTTGTTCTTATATTGGTTACTCACTGATAAGCACGCGCCCTAATGGAAACTTTCCAAAAGTTTGGATAAGTTGGTTAATGAGATCATTCAAGGTCCACTGAACTTTGCTTGAGATGTTTGTGGTGAGTGTTCATAGCGTAACAATGAGTGTCTTGAATCTCTCTAAAAGTATAGAACAGTTTTGAGCTTAGTGTTTCTGTATACACGTGTACATGTGTGCAAAAAAAAACACACGTAATAGCACTATCATTCTCATTTTTGCTTTGCAATGTAATTATTCGTAAGATTTATTTTAGAAAATGACAATGGATTTTTTTTTTCTTTTCCTCAAACGTACTGGGTTCCAAAACAATAATGCAGCCCTGTTTATTAACTATAGGCAATGCTGCATCCATAGACCTTTTCCTCCTATTCTGGGAAATAATAACGTCATTTGCCATTTGATTTGAGAATGCAATCGGTTCCAGGACACGCGTTGAAATATGAAAGACATAATTCACAGCGTTAGATAACACATTTCTTATAGATCATGGGCCATACTGCGGGCGTTTCACTTCTGGAATGATGCATCAATATGTACACTCTAATTGGGGATAACCCCAATATCCAATGGGCGCAGCCATTGCTCGGTCCGGTATTGGTAAGATAAACTATGATCACAGCTCCCACGATCAGAATTATTGCATTGGTTGAAAATCTATCCCGCCTGACACCGTTATGCAGGTAGCGGGATGCATAACCACCCAATAGGTTAATTCCCTTCATTAACTGCATTTTTTTACGTTGCAACTGGTCCCCAATATGCTGGCTGTTATCAGTGCTTATCTCGCCAGGTATAAGATCAAGGAATGGCACTTCCCGCCTCCCCACAAGATATCCCGCTACCTGGGAATGCTGGAATATCACCTTTCCGCACTGGTTGAAGTTGATACAGATCACGGGTGTACAGTGGCCCTCACTCATTGTTCTTGGATAATGCCAGGGCTCCACTAGGCGGTACGGGGCGACAGCGTCACAGGCGGGACAGGTTTGGGGTATCCTTTCTGCTGGTCGGTACAGGAACGCAGTGTTATGCGTCAGTGTCGCGGCAATTCTGCTGCGAAATCGCTGCGACATCCACGCGAAACGCTGCGTTCCTGTACTGACAAGCAGACAGGATACCCCAAACCTGTCCCGCCTGTGATGCTGCTGCCCCGTGCCGCCTAATGGAGCTTGGGCTATAGTCCCATAAGGCATAAAAAAAGTTGTGTTCAGGTAACATAGACCAAAAGATTAGGGTAGGTAGGTCGATTTTTCTAACAATTCTTTTTTAGGATCATGAGAGGATAGGTCGGGACACCTGAACACAACTTTTTTTTTTTTTAGGCCTGTCAATGCTAAAACGCAATATTGATGCGAAATTGCTGCGACACTCACGCGAAACGCTGTGTTTCAGCATCGGCAGGCAGAAAGGGTACCCCAATGCAAGGAAAACCTGTGCCGCCTGTAACGCTGCCGCCCATGCCGCATAGTGGAGCTTGGGCTTTACAGGGAGCCTGTCTCTCAGAATGCACTACGTTGGTCGCTATCCATGGATTGAACCACAACTCACTTGAGCAATGTGGGGGGGGGGGCTGCTCGAGTTTGACTCAACGCTGACTATGTCCTGTTCCACAATGTCAACCAACGGCCAAGTGTCTGACTCCAAATGTATGCACAGAAGTCATTTAGATAAGAAAAGTTAGAGATAAGAAGATGAGCAACACTGCTAATAATAAAAATCATCTCGTATGTAATAAAATGAGGAAGTAGAATACGGTAGATGAATGCAAGAGTAATTATAAACCAAGTCAAGGAGTACAGTTCCCCGATTACAAGCTAAGTGATATGCTGTTTCTCTTTATCATCCACAATGCGGTTATTGATACTTAATAATGAAGTCACCCTTGTGCTAGAGGGTGCAGTGAGAGGTAGCCCTGTGTATATACACTAACTTTCATGGGCAAGCCCCCAGGCGTGCATTGGAAATTTTATCCGAAAGTATTGCATTGTTGTATAAATAGATCTGTATCAGAAGTTGTGGTCGAGAGACACTCTCTCCGCCTGGGTCTTGAAACCACACTGGGATATGATGCTTTCACATGGGGATTTACATGGCACCCCACAGGGATTCGACACTGTAAACATACATCACATTGCTTTTCAGCGAAGGGAGTAAAGTAAATTAAACATTCCCTGAAGCAAAGTCACCCCATGTGTCTATATACGGATGCCTGGGTAAGCAGGACCTGTTGATATGTGCTGCTTTTTTTTTCTTTCCAAATATCCGACAATTTAAAGAGAGTACTCATGGCATGCAGAATCAAAATAATTCGAACAGAATTCATTTGTTTATGATGCATTTGTGATAAGAGCTTAAGGCATGGTATTTGAAGCACAGTCTGGACCGTGTTCTGATTTTTGTCAATGATGTACTTAATCAGCTATTGCCCTGATTAATCTCGACGCACCATTTCCTGCATAAATTTCTAAGACATGTAGAAAAATCCATCAGAATGAATTGTATTGAGTTTGCCATTCTATGATTGAGGATGAACTCATAATCATAACCTAAATATTTAAGGATGTCTCTACTTGATGTTATAAATAGTTTCGGGTCTGACTCCGGAACCAGTGCCACTCCGCCACTCCCACACCTGCCTGGGTCTACAACAGAACACTGGGTGCATTATAAACTTATCAGGAAATAGTTCGCTTTACAAATCCTTGCAGGGGGTGGGCTGGTATTTTAGAAATGCATCTACCCGGTAAGTGCAAAAGTGAAATGTGATTTTATTAGCGGGTATATGGCATTATGGGCGGAGGTGATGGGGACGAACAGGAAAGTTACCCCACATGGAGTATACTCTGGGAATGTTGCACCTTGCCTTCCATCCCACATAACCCTCTTTGACTTAAATACCTTCATATTACACAGGAATTGCCACACATGCGAAGAAAATACGTTTTGAGATATGACATTCCTTGCATAGTAAGGGTCCCACATTACCCCCCCCCCACACACACACACACACACACGCACACACACCTAAAGTTTAAAAAGCAAAAACAAAGTGAGGTTAACCAAGCAATAAAACAAGACACAGGTCCACATACCACCGTTTAGTAAGTATAATTTCAATAATTGCAGAATTCGGATGGATTAATAGAACTACACCTATCCCTATACCGGGCATATAACAATACAGTAGCATGGTCAGAACACCGTGCATTGAACAATCCAAGTTAGAATAGCGAATGATAATATGCCTCAGGTCATTGTTTTGATTGCCTTTATGACTCTCTGACAATTCCATTGACGCAGATATAAGATTAAGTAGAGCTCAACAGAAAATGATTTATTAGGAACTGACCCACAATCTAAGATGATAAAAATTCTTATCATGCCAAAAATCAGATGACTTAGTAAGTTGTGGGTGCAAAAATCGCATGCATCGAAAATGTCAACCGACATGGTTTTGTTTTCAAATGGGATTACGACAATTCGCGACCTACCTGACTGAATCGTTTTTGCCGTTATTGCCGGGACTGTTTAATTACTTAAAGTGTTACTGGGAGTAAAGGTTACAGTCGTTGTGTTCCAAGGTAGCTGTGCATATCCCTTTTAGAACACGACCACCGCCACGCCTGCAGCCACCAAGATCAAGCACATTATTAGCTGCTTGCCACGTAGCATTTCAAATTCAATTGCGTCCATTTGCGGCTTAGAGAAAAAAACCAACTAAACTGTTTAGATCTTACAACTATGGAAATGCCTCGTTTCCTACTATTGCCTCTATTGGTTGATTATGCAAAATGAAAGTAATAATATATCATGTTGTTGTATTTGTTGATTCGTGAAGTCCAATACAAACAGGCCTAACCTCTCTATGTCACACATAGCTTAAGATGCATTAGGCCAAAAAAAAAAGGTTGTTTTTTTTCCGGTAACATGGTCCAGAAAGTTGAGGTCGGTAGGTCGGTTGTTTTTGTTTTTTTTTGTACAAGGTCTCATATAGTCATTCTTTGCTGGATTTTTCACTGTTGGGGTTAGAAATGTTCATTGCCTGCATGGGACATTAGAAAACCATCGTAAAATATGTGTATACATGTCAAATAACAATTTTGGAACAGAATCTTTGAAAATGTTGAAAAAATCTTCAAAAATCTTCAAAAACTCTTGAGAAAATCAGGAAAAATTTGAGAAATTCTTTAAAAAGATTCTGAGGTCGGCCTTATTTAGTTGAGGTCGGTCAGGTTACCGGAAACAAACTTTTATTTTTGGCCCTATCACAATTCCATTCTGATAGTCTAAGGGTTTCTCTTTGTTGTCGCGATATCTGCTTAGTCATTAAAACAAGGCATGAGAAAACTGTATTTCTGTTTTCAGAAAGGTTACAATATAACAATGTCGTCACAATGAGTTGTTGTATTCCATATAAATATCAAATCTTTTTTAAACCCATGATGTCATCTTTAGTCGTGCATGACCATGGCATGCTATAAAAGGAGCAGCAAATCTATGGAGTGTTTTTGCATCTATTCACCTGATTAACCTTCCGGGAGTAGAAGGGGAGTTACTCACCCTTTGATTGCTGGATTGTTAAGGAGCTTTGTTATAAGGAATCCTTGCTTATATATCAAGGAACAAATTCTGTTTTCCAGATTCATTATTTTGCATTCCTATAGTAATGAAATCCTCTTAGAAGTAAATACTTCATAGCCAATTGTGGCCAATAGACTGCAGGTCCTTTAGATATCTATGGGAGGGGGATGGCGTACTGGGCAGGCACCAGAACTTCTTCAGTCACACCCAGGTCCTTTGACGATCTATGAGAAGGGGGTGGTGGACTTGGCAGACACCAGTACTTCTTCAGTCACACCCAGGTCCTTTGAAGATCTGTGAGAGGGGGATGGCAGACTTGGCAGGCACCGGGATTTCTTCAGTCACACCCAGGTCCTTTGACGATCTGTGAGAGGGGAATGGCAGACTTGACAGGCACGAGGATTTTTTCAGTCACACCCAGGTCCTTTGACGATCTAAGAGAGGGGGATGGCAGACTTGGCAGGCACCATGACTTCTTCAGTCACATCCAGGTCCTTTGATGATCTATGAGAAGGGGGTGGTGGACTTGGCAGACACCAGTACTTCTTCAGTCACACCCAGGTCCTTTGAAGATCTGTGAGAGGGGGTCGGGATACTGGGCAGACACCAGGACTTCCTCAGTCACATCCAGGTCCTTTGATGATCTATGAGAGGGGTGTGTGGGACTTGGCAGACACCAGTACTTCTTCAGTCACACCCAGGTCCTTTGAAGATCTGTGAGAGGGGGTGGGATACTGGGCAGACACCAGGACTTCCTCAGTCACACCCAGGTCCTTTGAAGATCTGTGAGAGGGGGGTGGGATACTGGGCAGGCACCAGGACTTCTTCAGTCACATCCAGGTCCTTTGCACACCTATGACAGTGGGTGGGAGAATGGGGTGGGGGTACCAGGGTTTCTTCAGTCACACCCAGGTCCATTGAACACCTGTACATGTACCTCACTACATGGGTCAACCTTGCTTATAAGGAGCAAATTCACTTTTCCCATAACGAAGTGCGGAGCTACAACCCTTTTTGATCCGTTGGGATACCCTTTAAGAGCTATATTACAGTCCCCCATCCCTTTTCAAAGAGTCCTCTGACAGCCCCCGGGTGGGGACTCCCTGTAAAAGTGAGGGACATTCTGTGATAAAGTTTTGGACTTTGTCAACTCTGGAATGAATGCATGACCTACCCCGGTATTGCGGTTTATTGCCCCTGTATATATTTCATAACAGGTATTGATAGCCCCTGTTTAAATTTGAGGTAATTGATCCCTTTGATCTTTTTAGACACGTCAACAGCTACAGCACTCTGGGGTCGGTACCGCAGTTGGTACCCAAACCTAGCACGTTAAACCAGACAGCCCCCCCCCTCCCAGATTAGCTTACAGGTACCTGCAGCCGCTGTTTGAGAAAGTGATCTTGGTGTTTCATAACCGCTTGATGCTATGATACCAGTATATACAATCACCAGTCAGGAGTGTTCTGTGTAGTTGACAAATTTGCAAAATATTAGCACAGCGTCCCAACCGAATTAATATTAAGCCTCCTTCAACAAAATCGCATGACCGTGTTGTGGTCACACGCGCCGTGTAAGGAGGAACTCAAACATTGACTGAAACACCTAGCGCTGTTAGTACCACAGTGTCAGGACAAAAGCTAGGACAGGCCTCGAAATACCAAATTTCATGAATCGATCAGTATATATATATACCAGTGCAGGAACTGATATTTATGTTTCCATGGAAAGTGTGTTCAAAAGGAGATTGTTCTAGATGGCATTTCTCAAGGCTGTGTGATTATAGAGCGGTCGTAGAGAGCAGTCGTACAGCCTCCAGTCTTACCTTCATCAACCTTAGTGTACAAAATATACATTTTCCACATTCCCTGTGCAAGGTTAATGTCATTTGCAGTAGAGCTAACACTTTACTTTCAATGGTAAAAGTAAAGTGTACAACAACCTTATATCATGTAGGATCAACTGATGGGACCTTTTAATGCTAGTGACAAAAGGAACTATGGCAGCGTGGTCTAACTCTAAGTCTAAGAACACTTGTGAACACCATCTATCTGTAGACAGACAGTACTGTGCAGTCAATAGCAGTCTTCATCTGGTAAATTGTGACGGCATACTCTGGATCATGTTTCAATATAGTTTCTACGACAGGATGGCCTCAAATCGTAGTTGGAGGTGTAAGAAATGACTCCATACCAGTGATTACAGAGTGAGCTACAGTACAGGCATCAAAATAGCAGCTGCTATTTATTCAACTACTGACTCAATACACACCACTATGAAGTCATAGCACCCAGTCGTAGGAGCCACTATTGGCTACATAGTGACCAGTCATACCTCCTTCATGGTATAATATGCACTCCTGTGTTAAAATGAGCATAGGGCTGCAGGAAGGGATGAGAGGGGGGGTTGTTAAATATAGGGGGGTCATTTTGAAAAAAAGACTCCCTTGGCAGGGGGGGGAACCCACAAACCTTCACACTTGGGGGGGGGGTCAAAACTAAATATGGGCAATTCAAATACCCATTGCAATGCGTCATTCCACATGTGTGGGGGGTGTCATTTTGCAAAATCAGTTTCCAGGGGGATCACAATCATTTTTGTCGGAAAAAAATTTGCCCATCCACCAAAATCATTCAAGCCCCCCCCCCAATAAACGACTCGTTCCTAACTATATAAAGGTAATCCCACCTGGTTTTTTTTCTAGGAGCCCATATATATAATGTACAACACTATTAATTGGAATAATCTTGCAAAATCAATGCAAAGGCTAGATCAAAAATGCATAGATGTTATGATCCCACAATCTCTCAGAGGATGATTGAGGCTAGGGATGCTACATATAGGAAGGCTCCTCGACCTCTGTGAGTGGCCTGGGGTCAAGACCTTTTGGATCAATAGTCTATATATAGAGAATTTTTATATGATTACAAAGCAAAGAGCACAGATTGGATATATTTGAGCAAAGGAGTGCAGAGGGCAGCAGCTAAGACTACCCTCTAATTATTCACATAGAGGGCTATCATACAAGCACCCCTTATTGAGTCACTGCTCTGGTGGCTATTTAGCTAGTAGGCACTATGATCAGCCACTAATACAGCCATCTATTTGGTCACTATGGCCAAAATCCTAAGATCAGCTGGTAAGATTTGGCCCATCTCCAGTCGTAGCTGGCTGAACCTGTCATGGAATGTATTAA
This sequence comes from Acholoe squamosa, assembly GCA_949317995.1. Lineage (NCBI taxonomy): Eukaryota > Metazoa > Annelida > Polychaeta > Phyllodocida > Polynoidae > Acholoe > Acholoe squamosa. The sequence continues at coordinate 47,974,659 of OX439036.1, read as the reverse complement.
AACAAGGTCCTGCAGCAGAGAGGTATCCCTCCTTTCCGTACAATAGAGGGAGGGTGTTACACATAGTGGAAAGGGTAGTTTAGCTGAAGAGGTGCCTCACCTGCAGCAGTCACTTTCTTTCAGTCCTGATTTTTTTTCTGTGTTGCAGAAGTGCTTATGTCAGTACGATATAAGTACCATTCAATGAGGATGATTGCTACTCATAAGAAGAGCACTAAAATAGAGTCACGCAGTGAGATACCTTCCTGTGCAATACACACTATTTTTAAAACTGGCTTTTCAGTCTAATGTGGTGAGTACAAGATGAATGGTGAAGCAGAGCATGGCTTTTTAACGTGAGATAGTTCCTATTTAGTGCTCTCTTTAGCTTATGTGCAACAACCTCCACGTGGTGTGTTTAAAAGTATGGCTGAATTCTTTCATCCAATGGAAATGATATCGAAATAAGTCATGATTGTCTTTTCCTTTAAATAAACGACCATATAGTGCGGATTGAATTTAAAAAATAAGGGATGAGGTTCTGAGGAATAGTCACCACGAGGGATACTGGAGCTGGTTGTGGCTATATGCACTCATAAGAACTGATAGGATGTCCTTGGAAGTGGATGTTGCCCTGGGACAAGGTACCCATCATGGTATGTTCTATCAGTGGGTTTTACCTCAACCACCGAAATTCAAAATGGTGGACACACTGGATACAGGTCTAGACACCAATCATTTCGTCCTAGTGTGATACTTCATATTGACCAATCATTTCGTCCTAGTGTGATACTTCATATTGACCAATCATTTCGTCCTAGTATGATACTTCATATTGACCAATCATTTCGTCCTAGTATGATACTTCATATTGACCAATCATTTCGTCCTAGTGTGATACTTCATATTGACCAATCATTTCGTCCTAGTATGATACTTCATATTGACCAATCGTTTCGTCCTAGTATGATACTTCATATTGACCAATCGTTTCGACCTAGTGTGATACTTAATTGGCCAATCAAATGATGCCCTTCTTTTAGTGCATGATTATTAGGGTCGATTATATAACAGCTGATCCCTATCGTGCTGGCTGTTATAAGTGCTTATCTCTACAGGTACCAGATCAAGCATTGGCGGACCCGCTGGATGACTTTCTTCTACCTGATTTTACACGCTATGTCAATCCTAGTAATGTAGGGAATTCAACTGGAACACTTGTTTGCTATTATCTGCTCGTTGACAGCATTCATTTTCGAGGTTCGGATGCCTGTCTTTCATCTGTTATTTCGCAATGAAGCCTTCGGCGGGATCGTGTTGAGGGTGTTGACTGCGTGGGAGGGTGTGAATCGGCTCCTCAGCTCGGGGGCGATAGGTGTACCCTTCCCAAGCTGTCTAGTGTGATGGTCCCTGACCACACCTAATACAGAAGAAGATGACGCAGCACTATTTTCCACAACACCGATTTCTTAGCAGACTATGTACAATTAACAAGGTAACTACAAAACACCCAGAAGCTAGATCTGAACTAAGATCATAATCTCCCTATTAGCAAAAGTAGGATGCCAAACAACCCAATGGCGTCAGCAATACCTATCATTTATTCATACAACGGATCTCGTGGTTTGCACAGGCCCTGTAGCTTTGGCCATAAATGTGTTTACATAGGCGAAGCCACTTCCTGCAGGGTTGTGTTACCATATTCCGGTTCTTTACACAATTTAAATATGTTTTATCACAGTATGTGTACATCTTTCGACAAAGTACCTTTCTTGGAAGACCGCAGTTGGTACCCAAACCAAGGCTAAGGTTCATTATTAGGTCTTCTTCTATGTCCGTGGTGAAGTCCTCTAAAGTTACATGTATATCACTTTCTTGAGTACCCTGAGTTGAGATCTAAACATGCTGTTAACATTTGAACAGTCTGTAGTTAAAAATCCCATGTAGCAAGCCCCCTTAGGGCCAATTCAGTTTTAGCTCAGATAAGCTGGTTCAAAGTGGGCAGAATACTATTCATGGTTTTAGGTTGGGCAAATGGGGGGTTTCCAGTCAGGGCCACATTGGGTTGCCCTAATAGGGCAAACTGAACTAAGACTGTTCGTCTCCCGGCAGTTTTTGTCCTCAGCAAGTTGTGTGGGCCACATCAGGCTAACTGATTTGGGTACAGAGCAGCTTCAAAATGGGCAAACACTTTGGGCACAGATTGGTTTGAAAGTGGGCACCCCGAATCAGGCATAGATCAGTTCCAAAGATAATTCCCCAGACAGGGCTGAGGATGGGTTTGCACAAGGCATACTGAGCTGGGAGTTCTGAACTTTGACACTAGATGACCCCACTATGTCTGGTGTACAGCTTTCGCCCCAAGTCAGTATTGATTTTCTTTAGTATGATATAACAGAAATAGGCTAATGAATCATATAAATCATAACAGTACATAAATTTTATCAGTCTGGATCTACTTGCAAAATACATTTGAACTGTGCAAAGTTAGGTGATGTCAGCATTTTTTTACTGTGACTACACCATTCCTGTGGTAATCATTTTATATTGAAGTATGCTACCCATTGGGAGGCACTATGAACTTGAAGGCTAGCATGTTACTGGATTAGGTCTGGTTGTCATGCCTTGGCAAACTAAGTTTGAATTGATGATTCTACTGTATTATGATGATGGGAAGAGTAATACAGTATGTTTAGTCTCCTTCCCACTATGGAGGCCAAGGGGAGGGGCTAGCACTTGAAGGCTAACAGAGCATTTTCAGGGGTCAAATTTTTAGAAAATGAGGAAAAAATAGATTTTCTGTAATATCTATCCTGGATGGCGCCACCTAATCAAAGTGGGCAGCCCACTTTCAGCCACACCAAAAACCCATGTTGAACCCAAACCCACTCTGAGACTGGTCTGTGCCCATATTGGTTAGCCCAGTGTGGCCCACACACCTCACTGAGGACAGAAACTGTCAGCAGCCCATTGGTTAGCCCATTGCGGCCCACATCTGAAGACACACCAAATAAAGTGTGGGCCACAGTAGGGCAAAGCCACCTTTGCTACCTGGGATATTAGAATATAAACATTTTATATGTTTGAATTTCTAGATATGAGGTGCACTATAGGTGTCAACTCTCTGTTCAAAAGTACTTTATGCAAATAATTGTATTTCATTCGAATGAAAAATGTGTGGTACCTAAGCCTTTGTGAACCAATGTATATAGGGTAATTTTGCATTTTAGAGAACATGGTTAATGGGGAATACTCTACATGGACACCTAAACCGTGTAGCCAAAGAAAAGATACACCTATCCTCTCTCAAATGATTAAGCATTCTGTTGCATCAATGCTTGTATTCTAAATTGCTACATGATAACATTCTCTAGGGTGTTCTATTCAGCACTCTCTAGCCTATAAATTCCAGCAGAATAGTTGAGATGATTTTCAATACATGATTTTATTGTGCTAAACACCACAGGGATTAATATATAATCATCAGAAATCAGACCTAATTGATTGATAATTTTTCATTTATTTATTCTCGAGTGATACACTTCCTTATAGAACGTTTGATTATATACTCCAACAGAATCAATAAATTTGTCCTTTAAGCAGAATATTAATAACCATAAAATTGCACGAGGAAAGTAAACACTTCAACTAAGCATTTCAGATCTTGGTTAAGTGTATTATGTACACTTTCTTGAAGGTGTTTAGAAATTTTATTTGTTTAGGGCAACTGCACATTTTCAAGCTCCTAAACACCATAGTGTTTAAAGGATCCCTCTTAATCCCCTGACATTTAATCCTCAGTGGTGACCTAGGCAACAAATCTATGTTAGAGGGATGGGTGTCATGTCTTTGGCCATGTGGTGGTTAATCCATCCCATTGGAGACAGGCAAATGAAATATGCTGGCATCTCCATATATTGGTATCTACCCCTGTGCTGTCAGTCTTAGGTAGTACTCCACAGAGACAAGAAGGGGAAACTCTCATATAGGCCTACTGGACTTTGAATTTTCTATACATAATATTATAGCAACTGCCACATACAATGTAGTAGATAAGTTTCTCTTATTTTATTAAGTAAACTACAACATGTATATAACAACTCAAAACTAACTGGCTTCTCTATTTTCAGGTGCATCTAGCTATTGATGAGATGGACCCCCAATTCCTTCATTATCATCTACATTAGGGATGTCAACCATCGATACCTCCTGTATCACTGTATCAGTATTTCTGGAATTCCGAATATCGCATCGACAATATTATTATTTTGATACATTTCCTAAGAAATATTTTGATAAAAATGTTTCTTTTCAAAATCACAATATTTCTTCCCTGTAATTGATTAAGTCTGATCAGGTAACCCTTCAGATTACCCAGCAGGTCGTACTTCTGAAAATGCCAACTTTAAAGAAGATTATAACTTATTTACTTGTAGTATCGAAAAAATCGATCTAACTGAAATATCAAGAGCAGAAATAGTGATGATCAGAATTGGAATAAATTGGATATCAATTACATCACTAGATAAATTACTTTATCTCACGATTCAGGGCCATCAGCGTCCTTTTTTTTGTCATAACCCCGTTCCGTTAGCGGGGTTTAACTGCACTCTGAGACTTTATATTTTTTTCTAAGACCATGTTGGTTCGAAATGGACATGTTAGTAAATTGGAGAAGGATACAAAGTCACCCTCGCCTTACTTTCCAGTTAAAAGCGTTCAGGACTCTATGGGATTCGATCCCCGGCCGCTGTGGCAATAGACAGACTCGCTGTCCACTATACCAAGCCGAACGGTACTAGAAACCCATGTACATGAAGGATTTCAATAAGTTTTCCAACATACCTGATGTTTGCACACCTCGTTAGTATAGAATCCAATGGTGCAATGTCGAATTATCAACAGGGAAACATCCTTAGATATCCTAGATGAACATACCATGCCAAAGGACTCCATAACATTAAAAATAAATAATAATCCAATGATTTGCCATATTGATACGTGTCGGCACCCGCCCCGTCCGGCCCTTCCTTGTTTGACGCCTATTTGACCCAGTTCTTCAGCTGAAAGTATGTCAGGTTACATCCGGGCACCTCCCCGCTACGTCAACAAGACGGAATGGCCATGTGGGTTGGATCACTATGTATAATAATTGGATTCTCATTTATTTAAAAGAAAATGGAGACAAAATGTAGGCAAACACCAACTAGAGATCATACATTTGTCGGTACTAGAAGTACAGGACTTGACATGCTTGGATTCTACCCGAAAAATGTGTGTAAAGGTGGAGGTATGTCAGGCAGAGTGACAACATGGCCACAATGGCTTGGCAAACCGTGCGAATCGAATGCACTTACAAAATGTCTTCTCCTACATTAAGTACAGGGTTATAAGGTAAGAAATTCATACAAAATGGATGAATAAGTGCGATAAACGCATTAATGCTTTGATATTCGAGGACTCGGTGAGGTTAGCTGGAAATATTCACCCTCCCGCTGCACAGTCGGGTGAATATTTCCAGCAAACCTCACCTTGTCCTCGAATATCAATACATTAATAGCTTAATAATGGATCACCTCTAAGTGATGTTACCCCAAGCCCTATAGAAAGAAAAACAACGCAGATTATATCTAAACACAATAATGACCTAAACACATCAGATCCTAAATACTAGCTTTTTTTAAATACTTTCTGTTGAAACACCTTCAATTCTAAACATGTCTAGGGTCTAAAAACATTTCCAAAATGGGACAATATTGTGTTTAGATTCAAAACACCAGGAGGGTGTTGCTCCTATTGTAAAAAGAGCTGTGAGTATGTGCCCTCTTTTCTAAACAAGTCATGCACTGCTTCACCTAAGTACTTGCACTCACCACATTAGTCTGAAAAGTAACCTGCCTTGTTTAAAATAGAGAGAGCTGCACTACCAGGTACCTACTCATGTCACACGCTCTATAGTTTATTATACGGACTGACTTCTCCCAACTAGGTACCTACTCAAATCCCCCTTTTTCAGCACCGTACTTGAATGACCACTTGTCAGCAACAAAATGGACAAGTTATAGTTACATGAAAAGAAAGGACTGGAAACAAGGGCATTTTTAGCCAGCTCTTCCTTTTACTATAGGAGCAACACCCTCCTGTTCTGAGATAGTTTGTTTAGAATTCTGGACTGAGATAGTTTGTTTAGAATTCTGGACTGAGATAGTTTGTTTAGAATTCTGGACTGTGAAATTTTTACCATTGGTTGTTGACTCTAAACAGCTTTTCGTGTTTCTTTTCTTCTCCTTCTTCTTTTTTTTTTCTTTTACAGGATTTACAGCATTTTGAGAAACATTGCTCTGACTAATCCTGGTAAACCCCAGTATGCACCCGATGTGGTACATGTAGTATATGGCTCTGTATGTTGGTGCTTGTAAGGTGGAACTGGGGGATGGGGTGCGATTATCGGTATTTGCTTACGAGGCAGTTGGTCTTGATGAATTGCTTACAAGGCGAAATTTTCTCTCTAATTGAAGAGCAATTCCTTGAGCCTTGGTAGTTTGATGATGAGCAATCTGCTGCCCAAACATCTATTACTGGCTTAACAGCAATCTGTTAGGAAAGGGAGTAAAGTCTCCTATAGATCAGGGCATCAGGGATCCCAAACATCAAGGAAAATACTTGTTCAGATGCCACTTGCAAATATCTGCAGAGAATAAAAATGGGCTTACACGTATACAAGCGAAAAATACCCCTTTGCAGGGGATCTTTAATTCCCCATTTGGCTAGCAGAATATGGATATGCAAAGTTAGCTCATATGCCTGTTTGTATTTGCCATGTTAACCATTCCATCAATCTAAATTAATTTCTTATGCCGATTTCGAGGGATTATCATGAAGAACCCAAAACTGAAAATAGCGATTGAAAATTCCTCCTAGAGCAATGTCTGTGATATAAATCACCTTATTTTAGGAATTTTTATGGAAAAAACTGATTTATGTGATAATTATCGTTTATAACACAGCTAGAGCTTCATCGCCATTTTCACATGTGAGTAGGAACCAATTTCAAGGAGAGGGCTCTGACATAAGTGTCAGGCGATTAAGAGGGATCCCTTAAAGAGTCTAGACTGTCTTGACACCGCACACACAGTCTGAGCAGCCTTTAAGTAATGAGCAGAGTATTGTACTAGACACCTGTGCCTACCACAGGCAGCCCCCAGCAGGCTGGCAATGAGGGAGCCCTAAAGTGGTCCTTTTTAGAGTAATGTGGACTTTATTCTAATAACATTATACCATATTTGATTTCTTCAATCACATTCTATACTTCTCAGGCTTGAAATAAACCCAGATTTCACTTTCGCAAGATGATCTGATATAGTTGAAATCATTCACAATTGTAAAGCATCCTCTGAGAAAAATCACATTTGAGACAATTTATCATTGTTGGCAACTGGCACCGCAACTGATATGTTTTCTTATTTCAAACTATAAAGAGGTGTATAGGCTTCACATTATTGAAATATAACCATGTTCTGGATGTGGGATCATGCTCTATTGTGGCTCATATTATGAAGATTTAACTATAGCAGGTAGTTTTAGTAAATTCAATGTGTGATATAACCTGCTATACTATCAACTAATTTCAAGTTTACACTTTCTCTCTAATGGCACACATCCCCTTTCATAACCAAACCAGTATAGCAGTAAAGGCAGCTTTTGAAATCATGGATAACTGGCTGTGCTTGATATGGAGTAAATCCAATAACTCATTACAAATGCCCCCATGATCAAAGTTCAGCTATGGACAAACTAAAATATAAAAATTGAATTCTCTTTCACTTTTGAGATGCGTATATGTATAGTTGATCTTATATTCAAAATAGGATCCAATTCTAGATTAGGAAACTAAAGACGTTCGTGGCACTTTAAACACCATGATATTTAGAGGATGGTAAATGTCCAATATTGTGCTTATAACCTCCAAGTGTTTAGGTTTTAAACACAAATAATACATAATTAGAAATTTAGCACAATTTGCCCTAAACAGGTTTAACTTCCAAACACCTCCGGGACAGCGATATATACAGACGTCTCTCAGAAGTGTAGTCGAGACAGAATGAAGCCTAGTTTAAGAGACATTCTAAACTGTATCCCTGAAAGAACATTTAGTCTGCCCTCGAAATACATTTTCTAAACTTCATGTGAAACGGGAACAAGGTAGAGGGCTGTCAAATTCCTGTATGTTCGTATTCTAGCGTCTACCTTTGATTTGACTGTTGACTGCATATGCAGACTTTTTCATTGGTGCATCCAGTGCCCGGGGAGGGGCACTCTCTATGTAATGTATACACATATGTGTGGCTGGCAAGGGTACTTTTTCAAGGAAAAGTCCCTAGCAAGCATCCTGTTTCAGCCAAAAATGTCCCTAGCAAGCCTCCTGTTTCAGCCAAAAATGTCCCTAGCAAGGATCACCTTTCAGCTAAATAACCCGATTAAGCGGGAAATTTCGAAATTTTCATTGGGATCAGACAGTTTTCATAAAAATAGCATGAACCAAATTCAATCTTCTCCCCAGTCAGTGTAAATTTAAGACATTTTGAAAAAAAAATCTAGGATTATTGAGTCAAAAGTGCCCTAGCAAGGGTAGGCTTTCGAAGAAAACCCCGTGAACGAGTGCCCTAGCAAGGGTAAGGGTTGTCGTGGGTTCAGCCACACACCCATATAAAAAAAAAAATTGAAGTGGCCCCCAGGATCCAGTGCATTCATAATACTTGGGACAGGAGAGTTTGTCAAGAACGAACATGTGGTAGTATAGAGTTTTCTTTTCTGATGAACCCCTAGAAAAGTCAACAGGTTTTCATTCACTTCCTCTGTCGCACATGGTTGACTTCAAAAGCTATGGAATATGAACAGGAAACAGCAATATAGATCCGTCAGTGCATTGATATGTCAATGCAAGGAATTGGAAGAGCGATGGGATTCAATAAACGATGCACTACACCGACCATAAGTGATTAGAAGATAGTATGCTCTTTCTATTGCATTGCCATATTCTCTCTTAGAAAACAGGGATTGAAGACCATCCATAAACAAAACAATCTTTCCATGTAAATGTGTCGGGACTGAACAACACAATCAGGTCGACGAGAGAGGGAGAGACAGAAGAAGAGAGAGGGAGAGAGAGACAGAAGGAAAGAGAAGGCGAGAGAGGAACATTTTAAGAAATGCTGCCATAAATCTCCGTATGGGTGTATAATATGATTTTAAAAGGTACTTTTGTAGTGATGACGTTTTGCATCTTATCATTGGGGGAGTTCTCCATGATATTTGAAGTAATTATATAACATGTGATCAACCTGGATGGTTACATGCGATTACCGTCTGACCAGATCAAAAGGGAGCTTGTGATTATATTTCATCATCAGATGATAATATCTTTTTGATTATCATATCCAAACAATAACATAATTAACCTTTACGCTTAAGTTATTGAAGGCACTTACAGATAATGTGTACTCTGTAAATTATAGCAGATATCAACAGCATCCCCCGGGGTTAGCACAGGGCACTGACTTTTAAGCAGACATATGAGCAGACTTATAAGAATATGTCATAGTTTGATATTTCAAAATACAACGAACGTTGACACACTGATGGGAAAAACATCTTCCACTGACCTTTCATTCAGTTGACTGACTTTAATACAAGAAACCGGTTGGTGGATTTTGGCCTTTGGTCCAAAGGTCTGGTGAAAACTGACTTTTGGGTGCAAGTTAACTGATGAAAAGTGATTCCACTGCCAACTTTTGGGTAAAAGTTGGTTCAAAAGTCGGCCAAAAGTCAACTTACTTACGGCACCTTCATCTCATAAGTCTTGGTGGATTTGGCTCTTTAGTCATCAATCGTGAGTTTAAGATAAGGACGTGGCACGTGTACGTCTAGAGCAATGCTGAAGGATAGGCGACATGTTACACTATACACGTTACAAGTAGCCAAATCTTAAACTCCCTAATGCCGATCACTTTCATAGAGGCCTATGTTTTCAGTGTATTTACAATCCGTCACCTGCTTCTTCGTGTTGTGCATGATACGGAGGGCATTATAGAAAAATCAAACGTGAAATTCCTCATAAATATACATATTCGAAAGCATGGGTAAAAGGAGACCATCTGTGAGTCATCTCGTTACTTCCAATCGGCTGCTCTGTTTATATTCATATAATCTATGGTGTTACAATCACATAGTTCACATCCAATTCTTCCTGCACTTTGTCCAGGAATGTGTGGTCGTAAATCAAAGCCCTTCAGGACGACACTGTTGCAATCTTGGTTCAAGAGATATATATACCGACTTTGCTATTTAATGACCCTCAGCCAACCGTAAATTCAAAGCGTGTCCACCAAAGCACACTGGATAAAGTCTGCAAAACACACCCAAGCCTGCTATGCTGTCACAACAACCGCCCTAATATTAATCTTGTCTGAAGGTCAAAAAGACAGATGTAATTGCTGCTCAAGAGGGCGAAATCGGTTAGCGCTAGTTGCACTATATATAACGGGGCCTTTTTGCCAGGAGCTCAACATGTGTCTGGCTAGGCGAATGAAATGTTGAAAATGCAGCAAGAATGCACGATAATGTCGCTTTTGAATCGGGGATTTGAAAGGCGATCCTGGTAGAGCGCAAGTACAGCGGAGTCGGTAGTTGTATGTGTGGGGGGGGGGGGCACCTGGAGGGGTTGCACACATTATGTAGCGTTTAATGAATGTTACGGCACAGCACAAGTGGATTTCTAGGATGTTTCCCTGTTAATAACTCCACCTGCCACCATTGGATTCTATGCTAACGAGGTGTGCAAACATCAGGTATATGTCGGACTGATTTTTCAAATACTTCATGTACATTGGTTTCTATAGTACCGTTCGGCTTGGTGTAGTAGACAGCGAGTTGTCTATTGCCACAGTGGCCGGGGAACGATTCACAATAGAACCCTGAACGGTTTTAACTGGAAATGTATGGTGAGGTTGACTTTGTATACTTCTCCAATTTATTAACATGTCCAGACTCTAACCAAAGGCTTCTTGAAGATGTCCAAAAGGTGTTAGAGTAGGGTTATGGCCTGATAATGCACCGGGGTTATAACCAAAAAAGCACTGTCCAAGCCAAAATCATTAGATAATAGAGGGTTAACGCGTGTCCGTCAGTAGACGCACGTAAAACAGTTTAAACTTGTCAAGTGGTATGAAATACATGTATACGGCGAATGTACTGTGGGATTAACGATTGTAAAAATACGCCTAAGAACAGACCGGCCGAGTATAGAGGCGGCCACGTGTCCACTCTGATCGCATAGCTTAGATACCAACCATGACCGCCATATATATGTGCTGGTGATCCCATCCTTCAGTCGGCAGCCGGCTCACCTCACCCCCACCCTACACCTTCTCCCCACAGAGTTGGACACGAGGTGGAGCACTGAACGATGTCTACGCTAATTGCAGGTGAATGATGCTGCTATTCTCGGCTACATTCCGCCGGAAATAGAGCCTCTTGGGGCGTTCGGTCCCAGCACTTCCGCTCGACAACTACCCCACGAGGGGTTGCAGGGGTTTAGACCCTGAGAATATATATTGGAGTGTGGCAGTGTATATATATGGACATGGTTACAGGACGACCTGCTCTCCATTTGGACGGAGGAGACCCAGAAGCAGGATACAGAAATATTCCCCTTCTCTACATAAGGTCATTATCGATAACGTTGGTGCCCTCTGTGTAACCCTGGGGGTCTCGCCAAAATAAATGAAAACCAAAAATTAAAACGTGCAGCTTTGAAACACATTGAGTTAAAACGTGCACTGATGGTTAAAACTAAAAGTGTGCTGGTTTCACCTAAATAAATTAAAGCAATATTTTTACTTTAATTGATCACCATCAATAAATACATTTCTCTTGCTCATTCCATTTATATGATTATTTTTATCAATCCATTCATTAAGTATAGTTATTTGGCAATGCTGTCAAAACGAGTTAGGCCATGCACATCCCCTTCAGTACTCTCTGAAAAAAGAAATCTAAACAGCTTCTTCCTCGTTATCTTTCGGAGAGATCCTGCAGGTGCCCTTTAGTAACCCTATATCACGGGATATCCCGGTTTTCAATGCTGCAGAATATTTACCATTCACCCGTCTCCTTATAATAATGTCAGGGCACTCGTTTGTCTCCGCCCCCACCTCCAGCTGTCTGAGCTCTACCTGGCGGCCCTCCCATCTCTCCCTTTTCCCTTCTCCTGTTCCATTCACCTGGTATCCAGCCCCCATCAACACCACTCTCCAGCCCAGAGCGTTCCTCCATTGGATGATCAGCAGCGCTGTCCAGCCGGCAGCAAGCAATGACCCAGTGGGCACATCAACGTTGATTCAGCATTGAAACAACGTTTGTAATGTTTTCATATCAACAGTTGATTTAGAGTTGAAATATGTTTGAATTTGAAATCAACTGTGATTTAACACCAAACCATCAGTGCTGATACAACCTTTTGTATTTCTATGTTGATTAAATGTTATTTCAATGTTGATAGTTGTGAGGTGATACCATGTTGACATGTCAATATTGAATGAACTTTGAAATTGACATCGTTGAATCAATGTTGACAAAATCAAAATTGATTGACCAAATCAATATTGAACCAATGTTGAATTGAGAATGAAATTTCAATGTTGATATGTTAACAGTTGATCTGCTGTTGGAATCATGATGGATACTCATTGAAAAAAAAGTGTTGAAGAGAGGCTTATCAACACAAGTCATATCAACCAGTTGTCAACGTTGATGCAATGTTCTGTGCCCACTGGGGACCACTTGGTAGTGATGTGAGTATCCCATGCTTCACCTGACGCAAGGTGGCAAATCAGGAGTAGAGGTATGGAGGTAATCGCTCTACCTGCTCCTAGGTCTGTACTCTCGTACCCCCACAGCCGGCACACCTGGCCGCTATCATCAGGGGTGCGGCAGGCGAATAACGACTCTCTGCCGACACTTGTATGTAAACATACATGTTGGTGGCCACCCTTAAATCTAGCCTACCCCCCTGAGAATCCAAATACCTGTCCGTCCCACCTTCCCAATGTTACCACACCCTCTCAATTAACACCTCTCAGCATCTCCATCTCGCTCATTGCTGATTCGGCAGGATTTGGGTGCACCAGCACTTATGTAACTACATCGTGTTTTCACAACAACATTGGGCATGATTGGCATCTAAAGAGGTCGTGACACTGGTATTCCTTTTCATTTCAGGTCAGAAAAGACAATATCTGCACTTTTCCTTCAATTTCACATTTTGACAAAGTTGATTTTCTTTCCATGATTGTTGAAATACCGCTACCTTTGGAGTTAGGCTCATGGAAATACTTGCCTCGATAAATGTACAATTGTACACAAATGAGGATTTATGAAAAGCTTCATGTATCCTTTCCACATTTACTGATACAGAATATAGAATGGTATCATTTTGGTTTACTGAAATTATCACTAATGATAATAGGTACCTCTTTCAAATGGAGTAAAGTTTCATTCCCAAAGCAAACACATTAGTCTCAGACTATGTCAAAATGATAGATGTAGCATGCTTTAAGTTGTTAGACTTAATGACGGTCTAATCTATTTTTTATAATTACTTTAACACAATTACTACGGTAGACGACCCTGCCCGTCCCCGCTTCTCCGTCTCTGTAGGTACCCGGGTGTAAAGGATACATTCCTCCGCACCAAGTGCCTAGATGACACGCACGATGTGCGCGGGGATCCCCCGTCCAGGTACCGGCTGGAGACACATCTCCAAAAGTGGACACGAGTCGCCAGCTTGTAAGGCCATGCCCTCCCTCAGCCAGGCATGACGCCTTTCCAGGAACCACTCACATTACACAGAACATGCTAGTGATACAGCCATGGCCATTTCTGTTAGCAACAAGACGTTGTTCCTCTTTTCTTTTACGTAATTACTTTTTGCGGTCCTGAAATAAAACGGCTGCAGCATTATGCAGATGTGACCAAGAGATAATGAACCAACAAACGATATGCAGGACAAGGACTCTGTAGATAATTGGACAGGGCAGGTCTGAAGACCCAAGCTGTGAGGTCATATCCAGCACACTGTATGATATATATCCATCAAATAATATTCTGATCAGCGCAATGTAATGTTTGTATCAATATAACCGTGTGTCGCAAAACCTACCCTTTAACGAGAGAATAAGTCTAAACAGTTGGTGGTATGATGTAGGTCCTTTTACAGCTTTTAGGGGGAACTTCACCAAAGAGAGAAAAATGGCATTGGAACTGATCAGTTGAACTGTTCTTGATAGGTGTGAACTCTCATGACACACCCTGTAGGATAAGCCATGGGTCTAAATATACTCCACTGAAGTCTGAAGGGGAAATTCTGTACCACACTTTGAACCTGACCTTCCACCACTGTAGAACCATTTATTGATTAAGAATCAGGTTGAACCCCTTAACAAAGCATTTACAATTGTATGTTGATAACAGTACTTCTGCACTGTATTTCTTATAAAGTACATACTGAAAAATATGAGCGATATTTAAACTTCTCTAAGGCCAAACTTGTCACCCAACCGACCCTAGCAAAAGAGGGCCGACCATACATTAATTTTTTTTTTTGAGAATTGTTTCTTATTTCTAAAAGATTGTCATCATCTTTTCGTAAATATAACTGGGTGTACAGTTAACAGCTTCATTTGGCATATCTTTTGCATATTTTTCATATTTGTCATATGTTTTACATGTTCTTACCATGAAATCAAAGAATCAGATAGATCTGCATGGGCAGATAGGTCGGATTTCTTTGCTCGATTTTGTATGGACATTCCTATAAAAAATCGAGAGAGAAAATCCGACCTACCGACCCTAGGTCTCTGAATCATGGTACTGGACACACATGAACCTTATTTTTTTGTCCCTATCTATACGAGAAGAATTGATCGTGTCTTCCTCACTGATCAGAAGGGTTTTGTGAATACCATTATCCTGAAAGATTTTCGTTTCAATCAGAGTATTACTTTGATTATGAAACGATAATGTCATCCTGGTAGTTTCAATGAAAGAAAATTCTTTTAAACTTATGAATTAGCCCCTTTCAAGAGTAGCTAAGCACTAAAGAACTGATAACAAGAACACTTAAAGTGGGGGACATCTGCCCTATAGAATTGTCTATATTGGAGGTCCAATGGCTATCTCACCATACCATCAGGTAGGTATGTGGAATTTAGCACATCCTAGGACTGTCCCATTAACATAGGTCTACCAATACCCGTACTTCGACACTCTCCATCGTACATCGCTCAGCGCTGCCATATACCCAGCTATCATATAAACCACGGCGGCCAGCCAATGGCATGCAGCATACCTCGCCACCAATAAACGATGGACAAACAACCAAAAATATCTACCTTCAGCATACTATGATCCCAGAGATAGTGGATTTTGTTGCATAAAAGAATGTAGAAGTACAATCGTCGTTTGTCCTGAAAGTAAAACTGTTGTGATATAATCAATCAGAATGTACAATTTGGATTAACAAATAGCGATAAGTGATGGGTATTTGCGTGTGTCTAGCGATCGTTTTCCCTTACACATAAATAGGTTTCCGAAAAACATCCTTCTCCAGGGCGGTCCATATAAACTGGCGATATCAGTAATGGAAAACGACAATAGAATTGTAGTTTTACTCAATTTAAAATGAATAACAACAACTAAGGGTTGTCTTCATTACTTGCACTATTTGTTATTCACAATAATGATTACTTTGATAATATTGTTTACAGCTCGATTATAGAAAAGATATAGAACCTTTTGCAACAAATCCCCGAGATAACATTCTGAGATGATCGTTTCTAAAAGTATTGTCAACGCATAGAGTTGCCGTCAGATTTTTTTTATGAATAGCCCTCCCAATGTCTTGTTTGACCTATTCATTAGAGACAGATGATAATGTGCAACGTTTCTTCGAAATGGCAATTTTCAAAATTCCTAAAAGAAAATCCATCAGGTACTTTATTCACTCATCCCCAAAACAGCAATCAATTACATTGAGTGATATAATCTGGTGTAGGGATGAGTTGTGCTGTTGTACATCCCAATTGGATAGGAGTCAATAGCAATTGTACAGCTAGTGGCATGCCAGCCATTCCTCTTACCTTGTCTATCGGGGTCCAGGTTCTAAACCTGTCACATAGGTATGCGTCTCATCCTCGAATGACGACAGAGTCGTGCGGGTCTCCAAATACTCAGTCTATTTGTGAGGACCCTGAAACAGCCCTGGAAACTGCTGTCCGCATGCTTTATAAACGGTGTAGCCTTCATGCACTATTGACTGGTGGAAAGAGACAACTTTTTTTGTACAATGAATGATATCCATTTTAAATGGGATTGAGATTTCTGAGGTGAGTCTGCTGTGAGGTTCGCCGTCATGGCCCCGTTATAGCGTGTTTTCAATGACTGCTGTCAGGCCACCTGGCCGACAATGGAATATATATGGCGCTTGGATCCATATTATTGTATAAGGTATCACTATTGTAAGTATGCAAACTTTCTGTAAGAATCCTCAATGCAAGGTTTTCGCTCTCTGTATATATCAGGACGTTAGTAATGATATTTCATAATCTCCCTTATCCATAGAACTGACTTCTTTGTCCAACACTGAGCCGATTCATGTTTTTATTTTAGAACCGACCATACTTTAATTGTACATCAGGTGTGGATGTCATGAACATGGATATATCTAAGTGCTAAAATTGTACTGTTTGGTGCCGACAACCATTGGGTAATATATGCATGCGCTGTTAATCAATTTTCAAGGCAATGAGATGAATTCCACAAATGAACAAATTCATGCACACTGAACCATCTCATGCTCTCCAGTGCATCATACCACATTGCTGACATTTTGATTCTTTTACAGTACCTTATTCTCATTGGTATGTAAAGGATTGCCTTCCATAATGTTATCTCGAATGAAATAGTTTAGGCAGATACCTGTCATTCTTTGAGAAGACGTCGCTAAAATCTTCTCTCGTCCAGGGGTGTGAGAGTTATAAATATACTTTTTGATTGTGTCAAAGCTGTTTCACCATCTGGGATAATTTCTTCTGGTAAGCGCTTGTTTTTCAGACGTTGTCTTTAAAATTTGATCAAAAATTTGGAAACATATTTCCACTTGTGAAGCAACCGACTAAAGACAAAGTTGCTAGAGATTTTACATGAAAGGAAGTGGTCAGATGTCCTAACGAAGGGTATGAATATTAGTTCTTCTTATTCACTTGCTGGCTGAATAAGAAGGGGGAAATGATTAGTGACCGTGCTGGGATGGCTTTGTTGTCATATAATCAATGTAGACAATATAAAAATGTAAGGCACGATCCATGTATAGAGATCATATTTAGTTATCTTAGTTCAGACAGGAGAGGGGAACTTTGAATCGCCTTTGAATGACTGGTAAGATGTGTCCAGCTTTTAGGGCTAAATGCCTCACGTCCTAGATATTGACCCATCTGTCCTTACAGTAGATTTGTTCGTAGTGTCACCAATCTTACTTGAAGGTCACGGACGTACCAAGTCCAACTCTACCACCGGAAGTTATATTTGATCATTAGTTCATTACACTAAATGGTCAATACGTCTGACATGAATAAACGTGTATCCAATATGTAAAATATAAGTCCAAATAAGAATGGCAAAAGCCACACAATGAAGTAACAACCTCCATATTGAGTTGTGAATACTATTGTCCACCAATGATATTGTAATCACTGCACACAGGGCTCAGCGCATCACCACCAGTGCCTAGGGTGCATTTGACCCTGTACAGTCTTCCCCAGGAGGGAGCAGACTGCAGGCATGACAAAGTAGAGCCCTAACACCAATAGTCCACTTTTATATAGGAAATGTATAACTCAATCGCGCGACAGAAGCCAAGTGGACTATGGGTTTTAATACCAAAGGTGCTCAATGGAAAAGTTGTCTGAGAGAAGACAACAGCAACAACAATTAGCCATTTTTACAAATACTTTTACTGGCCCCCCTTTTCCTACGCCTCTGTTACATAATAACCTGTATGCTGGCTCCAAGTCGCTTATGAGCAGAGAAGTATGTGAAGATTGTGCTGTAGCTTGAAATCGACCATGTTTGGAATCAGGACATAGTTTCCTATCACATATTGTGGCTAAAACATGGCCAAAAAACAATTTTAAAAAATAGGCACAAAACAGCAGACAATTGCTTTGAGGAGGTAAAAAAAAAATTTAAAAACATTCTGTCACTTCAGAATTTTGATTAAATGTCTCAAACTGAAGTTTTCAGTGTATCACAATGAGTTTGTTTACATTTTTCAGCCGAGTTTGTTGACGTTTTTCGGCCGAGATTGTCTCTTTGAGTGACAGTGATAGTGTCACTAAAGCGTTGGTTCCACAGCCATACAATCGGTCGGAATAGCCCTAATCCGACGATTTATAATATATCAAAAGTATAGAAAAAAATCGGTCGGATTAGTGCTAATCCGACCGATTTATGCCTGTGGAACCAACGCTTTAGGTAGGTGTTGAAGTGAGTCACAGTGCCACTGTCACTTAGTTACCATACACTGCAAAAATGGTGTTTAGATTTTAAACATGTTTAGGTCTAAACATGTTTAAAACTTAAACATAAACGTCAATTAGGTGTCTCATCAACTACACATTTAGGAAAAGAACACTTTTATTCTAAATACATAAACATTTTTGCTAAACATGTTTAGATGTTTAGAGTTTAAACACTTGAATACTAGGTGTTTAGATTTAAACATCAATCCCAGCAAATTGGTGTCAGTCTGAGCCAGCATGTGCCACCAAGTGTGAGCAGGTTTCGTGTGATAACACGGAGTGTCACCTCGAGCCACCATATGTCAATAGTCACGATGTGTGACATATTGGGACACATAGTGACTCATCTCCAAAAGTAATAGGATTATGCAGGGTGAGCATGCGCCAGTCTGTGTCAGTAGTCACATTGATTGACTCATGGTGACGCATTTCATGATTCGTGTGAGGTGAACCTGTGTGAGCATGCGCCAGACTGTGTCAGTAGTCACACAGAGTGACATTTGCTCACACATTTTGCTATCCGTGTGAGGTGACACTGCATGAGCAGGCACCAGTCCATACCAGTAGTCACACAGAGTGACTCATAGTGACACATACGGATATTTGTGTGAGGTGACAACATGTGAGCATGAGTCAGTCTGTGTCAGTAGGTGTAAGTATTCACTTAATGCCACACATATTGACGCATTTATGAAGGCATGAAGTGACACATGTGTGAGAATGTGTAGGTCTGTGTCAGTAGTCACACTGGTTAGCACATGGCAACATAGGTGTCAGGTCAGAGAGAACTTGTATGGATTTACTCTATTTGTGTACTTTGGGGCAGGGGGAAATCAGATAGATGCTGATTCAACTATATTGCCTAATGAATCAATGTGTTTATAGGTGATATGCATTGATATGTATATAGAGAATCTAATGATACCTGAAAAGATGAATTTAAATTTGGCTTTGGCATAATAAAAGGTAGTTTCATTTGTCTATGGGACTTAACACTGAATTGGAATCATCAACATCTCATGTAGTATTGAGGCATAGATTTGTCTTGGTTTCATAAATGATCAATAGTTTGATGCACAGTGATCAAGAAGGTGGCATGTATTCAAGAAACATGTGTAAAAACTCTTGATATAAGGACAATTACGATTGTGCATTGGGTGATAATAGGGGCAGTATGCTGCATTTGATCCAAACATGATAGGTTCTGACACATGTGTGAATATGTGTCACTCTGTGTCAGTACTCACGCATTATGACGCAAGCTGACTTACAGTGACACAACCCGGTATTTCCTTTATGGTTTGTGCGTGACCATGCGTCACTCGATGTCAGTTCTCACACATTGTGACGCACACTCACTCACAGTGACACATCCTACAAGTTCCATGAATTCTGATTGGTCAATTTCAAATTCTTAGCCCCTGATTGGTCCATTTCAGATTTCCCTCCTTTTCCTAGTTCCTTTGTTCTCAGCATTTGTAACTTGGGTTTCACAACACACAGGCACAGGAGGCAAGGATACCACATACAAGGTGAGTAGTCTTACAGTCCTAGTACAGATTCTTATTGGAATTCCAGAAGACCTGCAGTTCTACAGAAGCACATGAGCACATATTGTCTTTTTCTTAATCTATAAATTCCTGGTTGATAGCACATTTCATGTTGGTACTTTCCAGGCTGGATGGGTTGAGAATGCGGTACATTTTACTCCATTTCTATCTCATGGCACATAAGGGAGTGATATTTTTATAACAACAGGGGGGCTGGTGGGTTTGACAGGGGGGTAGATTTTGTTCAGCCTCTTGTCCGTGCATTACTATAGGCTAAATGGGCATGTTCGTGCATGGTTTTTCAAAAACAATTCAACCCTTCTAGGGAGGGCAAAGTTATTTTACTTCTTTTCAGTGAAAAAGCCTGTATGTCTCTATAGGTTAAAAGGGTGCAATTGCACACAATATTCAGGTCCTGGGGGGACCTTCTCAAGGGGTGGGGAATTTTTTTCAACCCTTTGAGGGGGAGGCAAAATAATTTACTTCTTTTCAGGGAATAAGCTTGTGCATTACTACTGAGGTTGAAAGGGCGTGTTCATGCATGAGTTTCCAGACGTGGGGGGGAGGGGGAATTTTACCCTCCTTGCTTCCACATGAAAATCCACCACCCCCTGTTGTTAAAAAGAGGATCACTCTCTTCTGTGGGAGATTCAGGTGTGTAGAAATATGTGGTACTGAAAATGTGTTTATGCTATGCTTTATTGAATGTTCATGTCTGTTGTCTGGTTTATATCTTGACAGGTATATGAAGAGCACCCCAAAGAATCAACCATGGAGAAAGGCCATGCAAGATACCTATACAAATCAAAAGGACATGGAAACAGGATGAATTGATGATATTTGATTTTGAATAAAAGACCTCCCTCCCCCATTCTAAAGGGATATTGAAATGTCAGTATGCGTGAGTGTGAGTGAGTGTGTGTTATGGCACGTGTGTCATTATGTGTAAGAATGTGTCATAACTCATGTGTCAGCTCTGGTGAGGTTGCGTTATAACACATGCGTCAACATATGTGAGGCCGCGTCATAACACATGCGTCAGTATGGGTGAGGCTGTGAGTCATAACACATGTGTCAGTATGGGTTAGTGCGTTATGACACATGTGTCAGCATGGGTGGGGCTGCGTCATGACACATGTGTCAGTATGTGCCAGTCGGTGTCATCAATGACACAAGGTGGCTCAATTTTTTTCTGTAGAGCGCACAAGTTAGCACTCACACACATTGACTCAGAGCGACACCAATTTGCTGGGATGTGGTTAGATATGTGGATGTCAAATCCACACCAGGTAGCAGCACTACCTCTCAATGGACTATCTGCAAACAGTTATAATCAATTGTTGTGACAATAATCCCCAAACCCCTTGTGTATCATAGTGTCATTTTATTGAATGTCATGAAAACAGAAACAGCAATAGAAGATTGGCTAAATTCAACTTACACCACCATTATAACCCTAAATTAATCAATGAGTTCCATGACTGACACCTTTTTTATTTTACTTTGTAACAGATAAAGCAATTTCCTTCCTGCCAAGCTGTAGTACTTTGTTAATTCTCTCATTCTAATGCAGTGTGTACATGTACTGTATATAGCTGTGGCTGACATCTTGAGAGATTTTGCTGTGTACATACCTGCAGATGGCCTCCAATAAATGAGAAAACAAACAAAAAACATTCCTTTATTTTTTTTTAATGGATACATGTCTGCAAACCCTTACTTCCCACCAAATAACTTAAACATCTAAACACAAAAATTCATAAACATCTAAACGCAAAAATTCCGTTGATAATCTAAACACAAATGTTGAATCTAAACACCTAGAGTACTAAACACTTGAGCTAAGGACTTTGTTTGGCTAAACATGTTTAGGAAATTAGTGTGATTACAAAACCGTTGCAAGAATATGTTTAGAATTGTGTTTAGGATCTAAACACCATTTTTGCAGTGTACCAGTTGGGCCAGTGGGAGATGGTCGTTTTGGAGTGACTGATAGTGGCAGTGTCACTGTCACTCAGGCCAGTCATGTAGGGAGCAGTTGGTGATGGTCATGTTGGAGTGACAGCCACAGTGTCACTGTCAGTCAGCATGATATGCAGGGTGGGGGGAGGGCATGCACATGATACACAGGGTGGGGGGAGGGTGTGTGCATGATACGCAGGGTGGGGGGAGGGTCTGCACATGATATGCAGGGTGGAGGAGGGTGTATGGATAATAGGCAGGGTGGGGTGAGGGTGTGTGCATGATAGGCAGGGTGGGGGGAGGGCATGCACATGATAGGCAGGGTGGGGGTAAGGTGTATGCATGATACGCAGGGTGAGGGGAGGGCATGCACATGATACACAGGGTGGGGGAAGGACATGCACATGATCGGCCTACGCAGGGTGGGGGGAGGGTGTTCACATGATACACAGGGTGGGGGACGGTGTGCACATGATATGCATGGTGGGGGGAAGGTGTATGCATGATAGGCAGGGTAGGGGGGGGACTTGCACATGATACACAGGGTGGGGGAGAGTTTATATGCATGATACGCAGGGTGGTGGAGGGTGTGCGCATGATATGCAGGGTGGGCGGAGGGTGTGCACATTATACGCATGGTTCAGGGAGGGCGTGCACATGATACACAGGGTGAGGTAGGGTGTGCACATGATACACAGGGTGGGGGGAGAGTGTGTGCATGATACACAGGGTGGAGGGAGGGCGTGCGCATGATACACAGGGTGGGGGGAGGGTGTGCACATGATACGCCTATACTATAAGGGAAGTGTCCAGATGAACACAATGATGGAACCAGCTCCCCCAACTCTTTGCAATACAGTCTGATTCAGAGGAAGTCGATTCCACTAGAGTATAAGATGGGAAGTGGCTTCTCACAGTGGCGAATCACAGAGAATTGTCAGGAGCCTCCACTAATAATAGCCCCCTACCTGTTGAGTTCAATTTGACAGGCAGATATAAACTGCCGTTTCAGATCAAATAAAACCAGCAGTTACCAAATATCCTATGTGTTATTCCCCAGAAAAAGAACATGTTTAACTGGGCAAATTTGATGTATGTGCCATAACATGAGAAAGACACAGGATATTCTTCAGAATTATGTGCTTTTCTCGTGGGAATCACAAGACAAAATCTTTTGAAGTGAACGTGTACATTTCTCAGAGGAATCACAAGTCTTAACACAAGAATCCCAATGAGCACAGAACATTGCATCAACGTTGACAACTGATTGATATGTGTTGATAAGCCTCTCTTCAACACTTTTTTTCAATAAGTATCCATCATGATTCCAACAGCAGATCAACTGTTAACATATCAACATTGAAATTTCATTCTCAATTCAACATTGGTTCAATATTGATTTGGTCAATCAATTTTGATTTTGTCAACATTGATTCAACGATGTCAATTTCAAAGTTGATTCAACACAGACATGTCAACATGGTATCACCTCACAACTGTCAACATTGAAATAAAGTTGAATCAACATAGAAATACAAAGGTTGTATCAGCACTGGTCATTTGGTGTTAAATTACAGTTGATTTCAAATTCAATCATATTTCAACTCTAAATCAACTGTTGATATGAAAACATTACAAATGTTGATTCAATGCTGAATCAACGTTGATGTGCCTACTGGGATGTCGTGAGTACTTCTCAGGATTGTGTTTGCAGGGATCCCATGAAGTGTCCTCTCCGTCTACACCCTATGAGATACTCCTCAGTCACCGGAATTCCCAATACTCTTCATCCCTATCATACTTAGTTTATAATTCACAACTTCCTGGAATGGGACTGGACCAATTCTTATTAAATTACTGCAACAACATCTTAAAAATGATCTAGTGAACTTTATTTCTGATTAGGTCTATTTGCTTTCACATATATGCACAAGGTCCACGAATAGTAGTTGCCATGTAATTCAATGATGCTTATAAACTTTTTTCTTTCCTAAGTTTGGGGGGGGGGGGTAAGAAATCGCCTCTAGGTGCTGAAATGCATGGCAACTCTAAAAAGCCTTGTCTGAAAAAGGGATGATGTTCTCATAAGGTGCACCTTTTATGGCTCTACACAAAAGCTATTCTAGACACAGCTGCAGTATATAAACATTTCAACGCAATTTCTCCAACCAAGTACTTCCAAACAATCTAAAAATTAATCATAGTTATGATACAGCAAGGCAATCTACTTTCAACGTTCAGAATTGCGACACTGGAAAGGTATTCATATAGGAAACCCTAGGTAACACTTTATCACCTATAGAAGACGATTGGGGGCTCACATTATACACGCACTTTTCAATGTACAATTTACCTAAGTTGAGGGGTAGGCCACTGGGGGGGGGGGGGTGGAGCAATTGGGGCCGTGGACGGTCCAATCTGACCATAGGAAATATGCTATATCGGAATTCAATAGTATGAAATCATATTTACAGAATAAGGTCAGCGGCGAAGCAAAATGGAATAATCGACGATCACCTAGTTTATATTTAATGTGTGCACACGTAATGTTTATACATGTATGTGTCCTAAGCGCTAGGTTTGAAAAGAATGACTTCCGATCTCCTAAAATAGTGTAGATGTTTAATTTAGTGTTTGATCCCTCAACATGTGGTGAGTAAACACCTCATTAATCAAATTGTAAACATGCTTAGCGCTCAATATCATCATATGATTAACCACTCTCACAATGTAGACAAAGAATATATTACGTGATGGGCCAAAATTATGGCTTATTGACCAATTTGCAACACATGCATTGTGTTACAACGCAGGAACTCTTTATACAATCATTTGAATCTGACTTTGTTGAAAGGTGCACTCATTTATGTACGGAATTAAGTCAATAAAATGTAAGCAACAACAATAATATTACATAGTACATCTTGGATTAAATCAGGGGTAGGGATAGAAAGATGCAAAGAGATCTAGTCTGACTCTATTAGTCTATAAGTTATCATCATTTGTTACCAACGTTGCTCTGTCATCTGTTTACCTCTTGGGTTCTTGGATTCAAGATCTATTTGTGCACCACTGGGTGGTAATATGTAGACAGCTGAGGGTAATCGTGTTCATATTTGCTGACACTAGGATCCGTTTCTTGCTGACACCATGAACCTAATGCTCTGGAATTTGAATTGTGAAGTGAAAGTTCTACCATGTGGACTACTGCTGTTTTGTTGTCAAACAAACAAAGCTCAAACTGCGAATTTCATTTATAATGAAATTTGGTCTATACTTCTGCGGCTGTTAGATTATTTGACCAGATGTAATCTCCTCATTCATCCTAATTATACGTGAGTCTGTTCCATTTGATTCGAATTCGAATTCAATGGAGAAATACATGTCATTTCATGCATGGGTCCGAACTTCCCAGCAAATTGTCGTGACTCCTCGTCAACCTGTGTGAAGTGGCTCACACATGTCGCTAGATGGAACACGACATCGCTATAGCACAAGATCACCAGGAATAGCAATGGTGGTGATCACATGGCCTCACCTCAGATGGCGAGGATGGTGATCACTCAGACTCACCAGGGATGGTGACGCGGGTAATCACTCACCTCGCTAGATGAAACATGCACCTCGTCATAGCACATGTTCATCAGGGATGTCGAGGATCGTGATCACTAATCCTCACCAGGGATGGCGATATGAGTGATCACTCATCCTCACTAGGATGGCGACATGAGTGATCACTAACTTCGCTAGATGAGACGCACACCACATCATAATGCACATTCACCACGGATGGCAAGGATTGTGATCAGTCACCTTGCTAGATAAAACGCGTACCTCGTGATAGCACAGGTTCACCACAGATGGTGAGGAACTTGATCACCCACACTCACCAGGGATGGCGACACGAGTGATCACTCACCTGGCTAGATGAAACGCACTCCATGCCATAGCGCATGTTCACCACGGTTGGTGAGAGCATACTCACCAGTGATGGCCACGCTGGTGATCACTCACCTTGTTAGATGAAAAGCTCATGATCATCGACATTGGTAATCATGCAGCCTCACATCTGCCAGATCAAAGTATGTTTTGCCAGAGAAGGTATTGCCATATGTATCTTCCCTCTAACCACAGACAAGGTGTTCATGTTGATATTTCCCTATGTATTTTTCCTGTAACCAGAGAAAAGGTGTTTATGGATAGTTGCTTTCATTTTAGAGATACCTCTATCTAAATTCAATTGATATTCTCTCTATATAATCTTGTTTGATTCAACTCTGAAGTATTACATGGAAATCAGTGTGAAACAAAGCACATTTGATATGTATGGGACTTATACTTCATGCCCACACTTCCTAGATAGGCTACATGTTGAACAGTGGTGCTGTCTCAACAACTTTGGCAATGGTGGTGATAAGTTGCCACTGTGAGTGAGAGTGAGTGACAGATGATGCAATCCTCAGAGAGCATTGACTTGGAGTGACACAAATTCACGTATTGAGTGAGACCAATGTTGGCAATGGTGGTGATAAGTCGCCATTTTGAGAGAAGATTAACTAGGAGTGATACAAACTCACGGAGTGAGTGAGAGCCATGTGGCAATGCAGGTGATAAGCTGCCATTCTGAGTGAGAGTTGACTGGGAGTGGCGCATAATCACGCAGGGAGTGAGATCCATATTAGCGATGTTGGTGATAAGTTGCCATTCTGAGTGAGAACTGACTGGGAGTGGCACATAATCACACAATGAGTCAGATCCATGTTGGCAATGGTTGGGATAAGCTGCCATTCTGAGTGAGAGTTGACTGGGAGTGGCGCATAATCACACAGGGAGTGAGATCCATATATGCGATGTTGGTGATAAGTTGCCATTCTGAGTGAGAACCGACTGGCAGTGGCACATACTCACGCAGTGAGTTAGATCCATGTTTGCGATGGTGGTGATAAGTCACCATGCTTTGTGAGGGATGACAAGGAGTGGCACATACTCACGCAGTGAGTGAGATCATGTTGGCGACTGTTGTGATAAATCGCCATGCCATGTGAGACTGACACACAGTGGCGAAAGATGACGTAGTGAGTTATCACTCAGAAAGGAGTCACCATTGATGACCAATCATGGCCTCAGATAACGACAATTTGCTGGGTTACATCACCAGATGCAGATCCAGCATTTTGAAAGGGGTGGGGGGGGGGGCGCTCAGTTCATCTACTTTCTATTTTGGCGAAATCTGAGGCTTAAAAGAGGTAAATAAACTACTAATTAGTGTTAGAAATCTGCCATTGTTACAACTATCTCGCCATATCTATTACGGTCTCGGATATATACACAGGGGTATTCATTATGGACCCAACGACATTGCATATGGTGTGCCTTTAGCAAGTGTTGTGTTGTGCCTTTTCTCACAACCTGTACATAGTGGATGACAAATGTGGCCAGGTGAGGGAAAACATGCCTCCTGGGGGGAAATGTCTTTTTAAGGTTGAAGTCATGGGCTTAAAAATGAGATATCTTGATCTAAAATATCCCCAGTAGTTTTGCTGTAATTGCTTGTCAAACATTGGTTGTTGCGTACAACTGAAAATAGGAAATAAGCTCTAAATGCATTATATCCTATCATAAACACTAACAATGCAAAAAAAATACAGTTTTGTGGAAAAATAACCAAAGAAATGTGATGTTTTTGTCATAGAATTGGTCCTAGAGGGAAATTTTTTAGCTCTATTTTCGATTCTGGTTCCTGAGGAAATTTCAAAAAAGGTTTGCGGCAAAGATTCTTGATTGGAAAAGGGGAGTGGTTTCCATGGCAACCAGAAATAGACTTATCAACCAATTTTCTATGTTTCCATCGCAACCAACATTCCAAAAATAGAAGATCTTCAGTGGAGATGGAATGATTTTAAGCATACCACTGGATTCCTTATCGAAAATTGGCCTAAAGCTTTTTTTTAGCATATTTGTCAGTGTTTTACCCATATACGGCCCCCTGGTGGCCAAAACAGTACTAACCCCCCCCCCCCCGAGGCACGTTCTTCCCATTGGGCCACAAATGTTGATAATCAAAATTCTGGTTATCACCACAGGGAAAGGGATATGGTCTCTACTTTTTACTCATTTAGGCCTAGATGAAACTTATACTAAGACCATTGCTACATGTACCACCCCGTTCCCAATGTTAGTACAATAATGGGCCTATTTCATGGTTTTAAAGAAGAGTTAGATATGAACACAGCCTCAAACCCGCACACTCCCCATGGTATTTTTCTTTGCCTATCATCTTAGTGGATGGTATGCTCTCAGGTGATCTTATGGGACTAAAGAGACCAATCTTTTTTATCCCATTCATGATCCCACCCATTTTGATTCACATTCAGGGAGCTAGAATTTAGTGCCTGGAAGCACCACGCAAGCACCAGATTAAGTTCCAAAATTCATTTTGCGTGCATGATAAGGTTTGAGATACTAACATCTGGATCTTGTTTCAATAGTTTCCACGACAGGATGACCTCAAATCGTAGTGGGAGGTATAAGATATGACTCCATACTAGTGATTACATGTGTAGAGGCAAGGAGAAAGGGTGCTCCGTGCTAAAGGTCAACTTTAAAATTCAGATCACTAGCTTTTTAGTGATATATTGCAAAAGAAGATACTCCTGTTAGTCTTAGAGGAATGACTTGCTAAATATGGGTAGTTATGCCCATTTCCTGAATGGCAATAAGCTCTACATCTAATTGGTTATGAGATACATCTAAAATTAGCATAATTTATGCTAATTAGCTAAATTAGCATAATTTTTTAATTCTTTTGCCCATAACTTTTGAACTAGAAATGGTATTTTCATTCTGTTTTCACCATAGTAAACCTGGTGAAACATACCTTCAAACGAGATCATTGATTTTTCCTATTTAGAAAGAAAATCATGTTTCCATGGCAACAGAAATAAACAAAAATGCCTATTAAGGCCCAAAAACTTTTTACATGCCTTGT
The DNA here is from genome assembly GCA_949317995.1 of Acholoe squamosa. Taxonomy (NCBI): domain Eukaryota; kingdom Metazoa; phylum Annelida; class Polychaeta; order Phyllodocida; family Polynoidae; genus Acholoe; species Acholoe squamosa. Next base: position 47,945,545 of record OX439036.1, on the reverse strand, counting down.
TTGGAACCTTTCCACCCAAAATAGAACGTTTTATCAAAAATCATTGAATTCTCCATGAAAAAGTACCCAAACAGTTTTAGGAATATTTTTCCTACTCTAGCTTATAGTGATGCCCCCTGGTGGCTAAAACAGGTACTAAATCCTGCAGGAACCCCCATTTCTGCTTGCTGGCTCACACATAGTGAGCTACAGTACAGGCCTCAAAATTGGAGCTGCTATTTATTCAACTACTGCCTCAATACCCACCACTATGAAGTCATAGCACCCAATGTAGGAGCCACTATTGGCTACATAGTGACCAGTCATACCACCTTCATGGTCTAGTATGCACAGTGTGTTCAAATGAGTAGTAAGGGTCGAGTCATTTATTGCCAGGTGGGGGGGTGGGCTTGTTAAATATAGGGGGGGGGTCATTTTGAAAAAGACGCCCTAGCTTGGCGGGGGGAACCCAATAAATCTTCACACTGGGAGGGGGGAGGTCAAAACTAAATAAGGCCTATTCAAATACCCATCACAACGCATTATTCCATGTGTGTATCTGATTTTGGGGGGGGGGGCATTTTGCTAAATCAGTTCTTAGGGGGGTAGCAATCATTTTTCTTGGAAAAGAATCTGCCAATCAACCAAAATTCACCACCGGGCAATAAATGACTTGTCCCTAGCTATATAAAGGTGATCCCACCTTGTTACACGGTCACACACATGGTCAATTCTAATGGAAATGGATCATAGATTTTTTTTAAAATGTCAATGGTCATGATTCTGCATACTGTTTATTTTTTCTAGGATCCTATATAATTATATAATGTACAACACAATTCCTTGGAATAATCTTGCAAAACCAATGCATATAGGCAATCTCTCAGAGGATGATTGAGACCATGGATGCTATATATAGGAAGGCTCCTCGACCTGTGAGTGGCCTGGGTCAAGACCTTTTGGATCATTAGTCTATATATAGAGAATACTTATATGATTACTAAGCAAAGAGCACAAATTGGCTACATTTGAGCAAAGGAGTGCTAAGACTACCCACTAATTATTCACATAGAGGGCTATCATACAAGCACCCCTTATTGAGTCACTGCTCTGGTGGCTATTTAGCCAGTAAGCAGTACCATCACCCAGTAATGTAGCCAGCTATTTGGTCACTATGGCCAAAATCCTAAGATCAGCTGGTAAGATTTGGCCCATCTCCAGTTGTAGCTGGCAGAACCTGTCATAGAATCTGTTGAAACAAGGTCCTGTGCTAGTTAGATACGTATACACAACACACCTATCAAGCTTTGGGCCAAAGAAACTGTGAAGAGAAGGTTTGTTCTCAAACCATTAGTGTAGGATACTGAAATAATAGTGGGCCATTCTTAACCTCTCATCAAATAATCAATCAACCTCAATAATCAAATTGTCATCCCCACTTAAAGACAAAGTATACTAATCAATCTCTGCTTATATGAGCGTGAAGATTTGCTTAACGCTATTTTGACAGATAAGCATTGCTAAGGTGAAATATATGGTGAGAACACTATATTAGACAGAGTGTTCTAATTCAGTAATTACGAGCCTATTATACAACACGATATTAGATGACATACCCCAACAATAACAATGAAATAGCTGAAAGTCCTAGGATCACTTTATTTTCTACTAAGTATATGTCCTCTCTTAGGATGTTCCCCTAGATTGTCGAAGCCTTTACTGGTTAAAGACGACTTATCTGAAATTCGTCCACAAACTAATGAGTACAACAGTGGCCCACCAGAATTGTAGCACAGGAGGGTGTTGCTCCTATAGTAAAAGGAAGAGCTGGCTAAAAATGCCCTTGTTTCCAGTCCTTTCTTTTCATGTAGCTATGACTTGTCACTTTTGTTGCTCACAAGTGGTCATTCAAGTACGGTGCTAAAAAAGGGGGATTTGAGTAGGTACCTAGTTGGGAGAAGTCAGTCAGTATAATAAACTATAGAGCGTGTGACATGAGTAGGTACCTGGTAGTGCAGCTCTCTCTATTTTAAACAAGGCAGGTGACTTTTCAGACTACTGTGTAGAGTGCAAGTACTTAGGTGAAGTAGTGCATGACTTGTTTAGAAAAGAGGGCACATACTCACAGCTCTTTTTACAATAGGAGCAACACCCTCCTGAAAAAGAATTTACAGGGAAATGCTTGCCATGCTTACATTTGAGTAGCACCATCTGGTAGGACTCTGTTAACTGGCCGAGACGGCTGTTTGATTCACAAATGTTTGACTGACTTTAACCCCTGCACACATGTCACAACAGTGGTAACTATTTGTCATGCCTCCATGTGTCTCCTTAAAATAGGCACTTTCCTAGCACGTTTCCCACGTACTTGCTGCTGACAAATCATTGTTTTATTATTACAGGCAATGATAGCCTTACGGTAATTGCCTCAGTCAGTATAAAGAAGCAAGAAGAGTAGGTGGTTGTCTGCAGGCCCCTTGTCACATGATACCAGATCAACTTGAATGTAGTCTATTCCTCCCGAAGTCTAGCGTGTAGTTATATCGGTGATATTTTTAATTTAGAGATCAGCCTATAAATCTACAGATGGCCATACGATCAGATACCCAGTTTATAAACGTGTGTGACCTTAAAGCATTAAGAAAGTGATATCACTCTACTTCAAACCTACTACAATATCACTTTAGTATAAAGCAGTACCCTGAATTATTGGTCCTTCCAGGGGATTAAATAACAACACCACTTGGAGAAAAATCTATCCAAATATCTATTGGGTATGTTATCTATGTTTATACCGATATGTAAATTCCGAAGACATTTGCTTAGCGTTCTGCTATCACCAGCAATGTGTATTCGATATGCCATTACTTCTAGGGTGTCACATTGTATAGAACCACCTGTGAGAGCCTCGTGGGCCTCACAGGGACCTCTCAGGGGCATGGAACACCTTACAACAGACGCTAAGGGAGAGGTGACAGGCTGGTATGCAGCTCATGCTGTACGACCCAGGGGTAGATTCCACCCCCAGCAGGCCCACTGCGCAGCCACTCATATCTCTATATATACTAGATTCATTTCGCACCATATCTCACGCTGGGGAAAGTCATGTCCGTAACACCATTTTAGCACGTGCCTCATGTGAAATTTTCCGAAATATTATCCTTCCGTGTGCATATACATGTACTCTTCATTTATAAAGACAATGACTCCTCCCTGTCAACATCCAGACCTTCATGAAATTCAGAGGTTTATGGGTTTTTACAGCATGTCCTGAACCATCTACATAATTTATGATTGTGACCTCATATATCCGTCGGGCTTCCCTAGCCCACTTAAAAGGGTCTATATCTCCTCTTTCTTATCCCCTCAGGATGTGTGTGGTGCACATATGCGCGGGCACTAACACATTCCTCTGTGAAATTGTGTAATGTATTTATCGCCATGAATATGACCTTAGCTGTCGAAATGGCGTTAAACATCTATTACTCACTCACTCACTCACTCATATATCCGTTGACTACACAAAAAGTCATGTCCTGTTCATAGAAATCTAAGAAAATGTGCTAGATCTCAGAAGCCCCCGAAAGAAACCAAAGGCCATTTTATCCATATACTCACTCGGATCATAGGACATCCGAACTGAAAATTTGGTCATACAATCTTTCCGTGTTTTTTTTTCTGTTTGTTTTACTTGTGAAAGGGCCCAACAGCGAATCTCATCCAAGTTATCGTGGTTGAATGGGCGAAGCAGTATATAAACTTTAAAATCAAGTAGACGTCTGTTGAAAAGGGATAGTCTGTGGATTCACGACTTTATCAGTGGACGTAAATACTTTTACATACAAATCAAAATTACTGTCGACCCCTATTTCATTGCTCTCCTGTTCTAATTCGTATTTTACAATAGTGGGTCGTTATCAGCAATACCTTTGGCATGTGGTGAAGGAGAGGTCGGTTATGGGGGTCACACCTGGGCCTAGTTGGAGCTGAAGAAATGTACAGGTGCATACCGGAAGTCAGGGAGAGCTGCTTCTCGTTGCTCCTCCCAATCTGATCGGGGCAGGGTATACTAATATATGTCTCTGGTAGATTTAAGCCTACAATGAAGACATCTCTAGCTCCATACTAGTCTACCGTTATGCTACACGAACATAAGGAGGTGGCCTTGATACATACATACATGTACATACATTAACCATCGGTGGCTAGGGATAACGATTGAAGTTCAGCATGAGTATCTGCATGTAGAGCCAACATTCTGAGTTTGAGTTTAGGAATATTATTTGGAAAACATTTTCCAGTACGCGGGGAGCTTTTCATTGAAAGCCAAACAATGACACAATCATATAATTTAAGATAATGTGCAATACTGTTACAAGCGAATCAATGCTATTCTATCTTTGAAGGGAAAGATGGTCTCTGTTTGGACCCATAACTTTCACAATTATTAGCCACAGAGTGACAGACAATAGTGACAGATAGATGTACATTGAAAGATTGACTTATCTTACTTTACTCAAACGGTTTGGTACAGATCTAAGGACCTGCGGGTGTAATTAGACCTTCCCAATTCCCACTTGCATACTCACATACACCCACAACAGCAAATTCAGTATCATCGTCATATTGAGCATACTAAGTACAATATGTCAAGGGCAGTCTGTCATGAATTTTCTTATAACTAATTTTACACGATATCTATAACGTATGGTCATTAATGGAGAACGACCGTATCACCTGGTGGAAAATGCCCAAAGTATGCCATACATTGTGCTCCCTGGTCCTACTGAGCGTCTCGTCATAGAACGTGCTCCTCCTCGACAGACGCCCTACGTCCAATCCACGTCAGTTCCCATAACGCCCGACAGACAGACATGCCGCCGTTTACAAATAGAACATACAGATAGTTACCCACACAAGAGCCAACGGACATGTCTAGCGTGTTTCAGATAGTTGCTGTCTCATTGCATCATATCTAGCTAGAATGTATCTTCTTCTTGACTAGATAGAAATATCTACTTTGTCGGGTAGGTAACCCCACTCACACCAGGCGGAACTTCATATCTGGGGTCTGTTACTCAGAAGTACCCAACATATTAAGGCACCTGGAGGGTGTTGCTTCTATAGTAAAAGGAAGAGCTGGCTAAAAATGCCCTTGTTTCCAGTCCTTTCTTTTCATGTAGCTATAACTTGTCACTTTTGTTGCTCACAAGTAGACATTCAAGTACGGTGCTCAAAAAGGGTATTTGAATAGGTACCTAGTTGAAAGAAGTCAGTCAGTATAATATACTATAGAGTGTGTGACATGAGTATATAGGTACCTGATAGTGCAGCTCTCTCTGTTTTAAACAAGGCAGGTGACTTTTCAGACTAATGTGGTGAGTGCAAGTTGAATGGTGAAGCAGAGCGTGACTTCTTTTGAAAAGAGGGTACCTACTGACAGCTCTTTTTACCATAGGAGCAACACGCTCCAGCTTCATCTTAGAGATCTGGTATACACTTTAGGTGCTCTTACGGGGCTGATGAGAGCAGGATGGTGTTGCTCCTATTGTAAATAGAGCTGGGAGTATGTGCCCTCTTTTCCAACAAAGTCAACTTACACTTACAATACTTGTATGAAAAGCCACCTGGAGTGTGTTGCTGCTATAGTAAAAGGAAGAGCTGGCTAAAAATGCCATCGTTTCCAGTCCTTTCTTTTCATGTAGCTATAACTTGTCCCTTCTGTTGCTCACAAGTGGTCATTCAAGTATGGTGCTAAAAAAGGGGGATTTGAGTAGGTACCTAGTTGGAAGAAGTCAGTCAGTATAATATACTATAGAGTGTGAGACATGAGTAGGTACCTGATAGTGCAGCTCTCTCTGTTTTAAACAGGGCAGGTGACTTTTCAGACTAATGTGGTAAGTGCAAGTTGAATGGTAAAGCAGAGTGTGACTTCTTTTGAAAAGAGGGTACCTACTGACAGCTCTTTTTACCATAGGAGCAACAGGCTTGTTTAAGATAGAGAGAGCTGGAGGGTGTTGCTCCTATAGTTAAAGGAAGAGCTGGCTAAAAATGCCCTTGTTTCCAGTCCTTTCTTTTCATGTACCTATGACTTGTCCCTTTTGTTGCTCACAATTGGTCATTCAAGTACAGTGCTGAAAAAGGGGGATTTGAGTAGGTACCTAGTTGGGAGAAGTCAGTGAGTATAATAAACTATAGAGCATGTGACATGAGTAGGTACCTGGTAGCGCAGCTCTCTCTACTTTAAACAAGGCAGGTGACTTTTCAGACTAATGTGGTGAGTGCAAGTACTTAGGTGAAGCAGTGCACGACTTGTTTAGAAAAGAGGGCACATACTCACAGATCTTGTTTTAAGTACCTATTTGTGAGGGCATTAGTCTTACCAATAGAGGACAGGGGGCAGTACCCTATCATAGTCTATGTCCGGCGTAGTCTGGAGGGTGTTGCTCCTATTGTAAAAAGAGCTGTGAGTATGTGTCTTCTTTTCTAAACAAGTCGTGCACTGCTTCACCTAAGTACTTGCACTCACCACATTAGTCTGACTACCAGGTACCTACTCATGTCACATGTGCCATAGTTTATTATACTGACTGACTTCTCCCAACTAGGTACCTACTCAAATCCCCCATTTTTAGCACTGTACTTGAATGACCACTTGTGAGCAACAAAAGGGACAAGTTATAGCTACATGAAAAGAAAGGACTGGAAATGAGGGCATTTTTAGCTAGCTCTTCCTTTTACTATAGGAGCAACACCCTCCAGGCATGGCTGACCGGCTGCACTACTCACACTGAGTAGGTACTATACTGACTGACTTCTCCAGACAAGGTACCTACTCAAATCACCCTTTTCTAGCACCATACAAGCATGACCACTTGTGTGCAACACAAGTGAAAAGTTATTACTAGATGGAAAGAGAGTTCTGCAAATGAGGCACTTCATAGTCAGTACTACCTTTTCCTATAGGAGCAACACCCTCCTGGAATAATAGTCTTATGTGACCTTACAGGGCTTAGACAGAAAGAGTAGCTAGAATCCTGGAGCGTGTTGCTCCTATGGTAAAAAGAGCTGTCAGTAGGTACCCTCTTTTCAAAAGAAGTCATGCTCTGCTTCACCATTCAACTTACACTCACCACATTAGTCTGAAAAGTCACCTGCCTTGTTTAAAACAGAGAGAGCTGCACTATCAGGTACCTATATACTCATGTCACACACTTTATAGTATATTATACTGACTGACTTCTTCCAACAAGGTACCTACTCAAATCCCCTTTTTGAGCACCGTACTTGAATGTCTACTTGTGAGCAACAAAAGTGACAAGTTATAGCTACATGAAAAGAAAGGACTGGAAACAGCCAGCTCTTCCTTTTACTATAGGAGCAACAGCCTCCAGGTCACATTCATGATCCCGTAATAATTTTTATCCTAATTGTGATCCCATTTTGTTTGACAATAATGGAAAGTCAAGTACCAATGATCTTAGTGGGTATGGGATGCCATTAAGTGATCTCATGGGACTGATGAGAGCAAGACTTACCAAATTGTTGATCCCATTCATGAACCCATCCCATTCTTGACCTCATTTGTAATCTCATGTAATATTATATTCAGGGTATAGGATCATGTTGTGCATGAGAGCAAGGCCCACACAAATTCGTTTTGTGTGCATGATCTAGGTTTAAGCACGGACCTGAAAGGTCGGTGGTTTGAGCAGTCTCGCCCGGTTGGGATTCTAGGGAATACCTCTCTCGTGTATGGGGATGATGGTCCCCATTTTCTGGGGAAGATTACTATGCGAGGTACCTGCCTACAAATAAGCACTACAGCAACCAGCGGAAAAAAACTTCTTTTACCCACAAACACTAGGTGCTAGAGACGACTCACTTTAGTGGTATAGCTGGGGCCAGATTGTGGTTTGAGTAACAAATCCCTGGCGGTGTTCAATTCAGGGAGCATACACCTTTATTTCATATGTGAAGGGGGATCCTTTTGATTAAGTAAAGGTACCATAAAGCTCTAGATATCGCCAAGAAGCGTTAACACTGAAAACCTGCCGCTATTGGAGGGTCGTCCGAGCTGACGAGTTTAGGGTCGTAAGGCAATTTCGATGACCTAAAGTCGTCACATATGACGACACAATGACGACCTGAAGCAGTAGATTTAGGTATTGTCAATCTTAACCATGCAGTCAGTGCTGACGAGGACTGACAATCGAAGGTTTTCAGTATAGCACGAGAGTGGGGGGGGGGGGGGTCGGGGCTCTCCCTGTTTTTCCATGTTCTCATGTGCGAACATGCCCTGGGGTTTGGTACCCCAATCAAGGGTGCAGATTTAGAACCCTTCGAAAAGGGGGTATATATCTAAAAAAAACTTAATGAAGGAGAAATTCAAAGAGATACCCGCAGAAAATACCCCCTGAGAAGGGACTAAACAGTGACCTAAAGAAAAAGCAACCATGAGAAAAGTGCCTATGGTGCAACTGAAAATTTGTGTTGATTTCTGGCCCGATAAGAACCCCTCTTTCCTTCAGAATTGCCCCAATTCTTTGTTGGGTTTTGGATCACCATAAAATACAGCTGGTGAAGTTCACCTTCTCTACATGTCCCTCCGTATAGGATTAAGGGTTGTGTTTTTTTTCCTTTTTATTTTATATACATACGTGAATTGCAGCTTTTAATTAACACGACAATGTCAATGATATTGTCACATAACCTACATGGTTATATGGTGACAAATAGAAAAAAGTAAGCACCGGTAATGGAAATACAACTTGACCTCCACTGTCATTCTCTCCTAATCAAGTCGCTGTGCTCCGCCGTGACGTACAGAAACCTCCTTCCGGTCACTTGTAAGCCCACTTCCGCCAGGCGGCGGAAGTGCCACTAGAGGTCGCCGACGTCGCAACCGATTCATCAGATGCCAGTGGCTAGCCGTTCGTTGGCTGTGACGCCATCGTGACATAACCTAAAATGCTTTGTACCTTTGGTCAGGAGTTCAATTAGAAGAAGAATATTTCGTTCCAGATCGTGGTCATATATGGGCAGACAGGCGCTTGTTCAAAAATTCCATTCAATATTTTTCAATGTGAATGACACACTAAGCCAACATTTCAAGAAGGAAATTATGAGGCAAATACAACTTGAAGTATTGTAAATTCCATGTTTTGATACCTTTGGCAACTGAGTATCCCTACTAAAAACACAACTTCCATCGAAAAGTCAATATGCTATAAGCCTTGGTTCCATATTCTTCATGCATACGCATGCCATGGTCTGGAGGTTAATTCAAAAGGCCCTGGGATTTCTACCCCTGTGATCTCAGCATAGGCACATATAATAAGACCTAGCCAGTCTACCCTATCTAATGCAGTAGTTGCAGGCCAGTCAGGCACAGCAAGTCCTGAGATCACTTCACTATTCCTTTTCCAGCGCTAAGATCAATGCAATCTTAGTGAAATAATTGCATAGTGGTTTCACCTGAGTACAAGAGCACTCACAGGGAACACTCCTGCTGCCAAGAGTGAATGCCCCTGCTGTATACATATAGAGGGGAGGGAGGACATTTGCTGAGAGTCCTTGAGGGCTCTTCAGGATACTCAGGCATGAAGTGTACTTGAATACTCTACGAGGTCAACTACACCCTATACTCTATAAGTGGCTCATATAGGGGGGGGGGACGCTTGTGTAATCACCCTTGTGATAAGGAATGTTTCCACTGCTATTCTTTCAGTATGGGCCTCTTGCACCTGTGCACAGTGTGTTCTACTTGGAATGGTGTAGGAGCGCTGAGGCTAAGATCACTGCGATCTTAGTGCTGGCTGTGAAGAGGCAAGACAGTATAATCTTAAGATCACTTAATTGGATAAGGCAGAATAATTCCTAAGATCGCTGAGGTAGCGATCCCAGGACCTTTTGAATTAACCTCCAGATGCAACCGGAAGGCTTATCTAGATGTGGCTGGGGTCATGTGCTACTATATCGGGTATGTATATTATTTTATGGGCAGAAAATGCACAACACAAGTAGGCCGACCACAAGTTTAGCCTGTAGGCCTACCCTGTCCGGCATAAGTAGTAGCATACAAGCAATGCCTTACTCCGTTGTTTACTCACACCTCTTGGAAATGATACAGGAAAAAAGAAAACATTTATGGGAGAAACAAGCATGCAGAGAGCAGCAACGACGTCGCCGCGGTTTAGAAGCTATTTGCTCTGCGAGTGTGAAAGTATACATGCTGGGGTCGTACAAGGTTGGGTTGGGGCGCATCTGCCGTCGACGGCTGCCCCGCCCACGCAGTCGACCAAGCGCCAAAGTGTGTTGGCAGCTGACGAAAACTGGCTTTCGTTACGCCAACTCCGACACTCGCCTGCCTTCTCGCACCACGATCCTCTTCTGTCTCGGCGATTCATGGTAGCAGTGTAGACGAGAAATACGGCCCCTCACGTTCCTTCCCATTCACTACGCTAGGCAGCGTACTACGGCCATTTCCGGCCGCACATGCTCCCCGTATACGCCGCAGTTCTGGCGCCACTATAGATTCCACAAGATACGATATTTTTGCTTCTGAGGAAGAACGGTGGCTAAAGTGAAAGAGCGTTCATGAGGTTATACGTGTGGAAACTCGATTAATTTGTATTTTTTTTCAGCATGAACTGAGATGTGTGAATCGGGGGGGGGGGGGGGGGTCTGTGTTTCAGGTAACATGATCTAAGCTGGATAGGGCCTAAGTCAGAAAGGGACAAAACCTGTGTGAACTAGGCTGACTCAGAGTACGGAAGAAAACTTGTTTCAAGTACAACGTATAAGTAAGCTTTTTTAAGCCCAGTTGTGCTTCTAAGAAGTATTCCATGGAAACCAAGGGCTAGAACTGGATCTAGAAATTGGATGGGAGAATGAAGCTATATATAGTACGTTTTGTATAGAGTAAAGTCACTCTTGGAACCACCATACTGGTACAGACTGCTTGACAGCAGGCTCAAAGCAGACATGTAACATTGCTGACACAGTACAAACCCTATAGGCTCTTCCAGACGCAAGGGCTTACACATTTACTTCATGTATCCAGTCGGGTAAGTTCACCTCAATTCGGCCCCATCCCTGGAGTCGGGCTCCCTTGTAGAGACCACATAAATCAGGTTGCTGATATAGATAAACATAACCAACTGTTATTCCATATTATAATTGATTTTTGTTCTCCTGGAGTAGTGGCTGACTCAATGACTGTCCAAATGACAAACTTGATTTGAACCTCCCCGAGCCTAAAATAGACTTAAAATATCCTGAATTTCAGAAAAAAAGTATAAACAAAATGCATGCCAAAATGTCCTTAAAGCTATCAGTGATGCACTCACTTGGTTCGACTTAGAGCCCAGCCCCTCTTACATTTAATGGATGGTCCCTAATGTGGGTCTTCCACTATGGCCAATAAAAATCGTGTCAAAAATCGTGCACACTTTTTTGCAAAAAAAAAACACGATTTTTCAAAAAAGATTTAAGTACCCGAAATTCTGGGAGTGAGCCCTGGTTGTCACTGATGCCAGTGATGGTTCCCAATTCAAAATCATCCCCAAAAAAGTCCATAGAAAGAACCTCTGTCCTCAGTGACCAGTGACGCCAAAGTCAGCAATTACCATCTGTGCACTCTAAAGCTTAATTCAAAACATCCTGAGATCGCAACCCCAGCGATCTTAGTGTAGGCACATATCATAAGACCTGGCCAGTCTACCCTATCTAATGCAGTGGTTGCAGGCCTGCCATGAATAGTAAGTCCTAGGATCACTTCACTATTCCTTTTCCAGCGCTCAGATCACTGTAATCTTAGTGAAAGAATTGCACAGTGGTTTAACCTGAGTACAAGAGCACTTACAGGGAACACTCCTGATCGAAAGAGTGAATAGCCTGCTGCATACATATAGAGGGGAGGGAGGCCGTTTGCTGAGTGTCCTTGAGGGCTCTTAGGGCTACTCATGCGTTAAGTGCACTGTAAGGTAATTCTTCCCTTCTCTCTCTTTGTCCTGGGGGGGGGGGGCACAATGCTTCTAATAGGCAAACATAAATCATACATTCATGGGAACAACTCTTGAATACTGTACTTGGTCAACTGCACCCTGTGCTCTTTTGTTAGCCCATAATTATGGGGATGGGGAACGATGGTATAAACACTGTTGTGAAGAAGAGTGACTCCACAGCTATTCCTTTATTTTGGGACTCTTACCCCTGTGCCCAGTCAGTACTTCTTTGAATAGTGTAGGAGGGCTGAGGCTAAGATCGATGCGATCTTAGTGCTGGCCAGGAAATGTGAACGCAGTCTGACCTTAAGATCACTTAATAGAATAATTCCTGAGATCACTGGGGTTGCGATCCCAGGATGTTTTGAATTAACCTCCTGGTCCGTGTGTCCTGAAAGATATTCGTGGACGCCAAACGCATCGGGTGCCAAGGTGATCACTCTGGTACTGTCCTCAAGATTTGTTTTATTGCCGGAATTTTGAGGCCAATGTTTTAATCCCTATTTTGTGCGAGTGTTTATAATGGAAATACAAAGAAAATCATCAAACATTAAGGCCAAATAAAAAAAAAAGTTTGTTTCCAGTTACCCGACCGACCCTAGGCAAACAGGGCCGACCCTAATTTTTTTTTTTAATTTTGAGAATTTTAGGGATTTTTAAAGCTATTTTTATGTTTTTCATAATTTTTCTTCCATTCTTCAAGAAAATCATCTATTGTCTACAGTTATTAGCTTGAAAAAGCACATCTTTTACAATTTTTTTTTTTTTTTTACATTTTACGTTTGTCATTAATCTCGGTCTCAAACCATGAATCTTATGGCATCTGTCCAATGCATTTCTATACAAAATAAAGAAAAACAAAAAAAAACAACAAAAAAACGACCTACCTACCCTAGGTCTTGGAGGCATGTAACTGGAAACACATGATATCTTTTTTTGCCTAATCATACCTATACTTCTGGCTACAATGATTTTGAATTGTAGACAGTTTAAAACTATATGGTCACTGTTAGGAAGTAATGATAGATGGAAATTTTATGGAATATATATCATTGAAAGTATAAGATCTCAGTAATAGGTACACGTGAAAGCAATACATTAGCCTATGTCTGTACCATTTGACAGCTTTTCTCACACAAATTTCTATACACAAGACTTACAAACCGAGTCAAATATATCATGCCAAATCTTATCCCCCTTAAAATTGACTTATAGTCTGTGTGAACGACTTAGCTTGACTGGAGAATTTACCCCGAAAAAGCAGACGATTGATGCGAGGATCAGCCCTTTTTGTGGCCTATCAATGTATAAATTAGTAAAGTTGTGAACATGCAAGTTGTTGTAGCTAAACGCATTGCGGACACAATAAGAAAGTTTTGATATGAAATATGCCCATATGGACATGCTCTCATCACATGTCGAAAACGGTTGAAATAAAATTGATGGGTGCTCAAGTCGATATCCCCGGGCATGCGTCTTGTCAGTGTGATCATGGGTAGACGCAGTGAAATTAAAAAAAAAAATCACATTAAAGCTTGTCCCAGGAATGCAAGCAGCTATAAAAATAATCTTTCCTTTTACATTTCCAAAATGTCAGTATATCATTTCCAACCCTCAACAACTGCTCATTCAAAAAAAGGTTCCTCCTCACCTTGATGATGAAAAACAAGGGGCTTCTGTGGGATTAGCCCATATGATACGACGTACGTGATGTTCAGCCATCTCAAGACCCCACTGACTGCCAGTAGGTCATTCTGTGAGTCATCAACTGTATGTATACGCACATTGTTCCTCTGACTCCTTTCTGTGTGCACATACGATTGTCTCCCACCCACAAAGCACTACAAGGTGTTGATCTCCATTTCGTCAACCCTGCCTTTCGTTATAGACAAACAATACTCGGCCCACCTCGATATTGTGACGTAGGAGGGACGTACCGTAATACCTCGCATATAATTAAGACTCATCCTGAGTCGATCAGACCTATAATTGACGAATCACCTTGGCATTCGGCAGATTCTAAAAGGCACAGGAAGGCCCTATCCACGCGTACTTTTCTTTATGTTTTGAGGATTTTTTCCCGTAGTTTTCATAAATGTTCACTGATTTTTCGTAACGATCAGCTATTGGTATACAATTAATAGCTTAGTTATTCATACCTTTCACATATGTTTCACATTTCTCATACGTCTTTTATATTTCTACCACAAAATCAACGAATCTGATGTGTCTCCCCTTACATTTTTATACAAAATCAAAAAGAAAAAAACGACTTCCCCACCCTTGCTCAAGAACCCCCATCCCAAAATGGACACTTTAAAAAAAAACTTCCGATAGCAAACCAACTAATTCCAGAGAGATCTGTACAGCCACGTATTCATGTAGTGTTTATTTCCGCGTTCCCTGCCCTAATTCAAGCACAGCAATTCTTTAAATGCCATTCGGTACCCACAGGTTCGCCGAACTGACCCATATCCATTGGGGAAAGGTCTAAGCGAATTGAAGTTTGTCTAGTTTTTTTTACACGCCATTACCTCTGCTTCCGAACCGCACAGTTCTAAATATAGCCCTCTCATGGCAAAAAAGGCATTCCGCCCCCGCAGCAGAATGCACCTTGGGTCAGAATTACTGTGACCGTAGACGACAGGTCCTCTGGGAGGAGTAGATCCTCTCTTTCGGAACAAGCCAAGTCACCCATACTTAAGGTTTGAAAACTCTGGCCGTTTTTTAACAGTTACAATTTGAGCAGTGCACCATGGGTGTTTAGTCACAGAGATCATTATACAGCAACTTCCTGTGTGCGATTATGTTAAAGGAAAAGACAGCCCCTTCTTAATTTAGTAGTATATTTATTGAATAGAATGATTCTAACATACTCATTAGGCCACTCAAAAAAGTGGCTTCTCATCACCAACCAATGAAAAAATATGACGAGGGCAATTTTCCGTCTCCCGGATTTTGTAGACCAAAACTTTTGATTTTAGTACTTAAGAGTTTACTGATTATAACATTTTGTGAAAATGCACTCAATCTCTTACCCACTGCATTGCTGACATCGTTAGCCCACCCTTTCCCCATGTTACTAAGAATCTGTGGAAAAAAATTCAAAACACAATTTTTTTTATGCACGCGGCCATGAGAAGCCATTTTTTTGAGTGGCCTTAGCACATCTGCAAGCATTTCTGAATTTGGCTATGACGTCACAGAAGACCAAGTACACATGGATGCAGCCTGAACAGCACTGGAGGGTCTTGCCAAAAAGGAAACGTGAACCCAACAAGAAAAATGTGGCAAGGACCACGGATAGGAGTTGCCACTCCCATCCGTGGTCCAAGGCCAATTTCGCAGCCAAAGGGTCACTTATGACGGCCAACTTATGACGTCACAAATTGCATGACACGGCGATCGTGACCTCACTCACAGATACGGAAACCGAAAACATAATGAAGTTGATACGGTTGCTGCGCTCCTGGCCGCTATGCGGCAAGCAACTCCAAAAAAGAAAACGTGCACGTTTTTGTATTGCTAAAAGATTGTTTGGATATCGTTTGGATGAAACGTGCACGTTTTTTCAACTCTCAAGAAGAGTTTTCCATGCATTCTGCTGTAATTCCTTTATCAACACTATGAAAATGAGTTAGGCCATACATGTTTTCCTCAGTACTCTCTGAAAAAATTTACAGAGGTTCTTCCTCGTCTTCTTTCGCCAAGACCCTCCTGGGTCTGTTTAATTACTAGTTAAATACGGGTCTCACCTTCGAATTGTATTAATTTTGGATCTGATCATTACTGGTTCTGTATCCCGAATGTCTTGGGTTAAACATTCATTGGGGGGGGGGTCGCTTTTCTTACGGCCCTTAAGGCTGGCAGTATTTTTCGAGGTGGGTCTTACTCACAAGACTGCATTTGCTTAGTGATAGGGTCACCATTTAAATGTTTATGCTTTACAAGTGGTTTGCTTTAAAAGGGTGTTCTCAACTTGTTACAAGAAAGTGTCTTAAAGGTTGTAGACAGGATCTACGCAAACGACACCTGGTGGCAAAAAAAATGAAACCAGCAAATATTACAAAAAAAAATGATTCCATTCCTAACTTGCATGGCGTGACCCATCTTTACCACCAAATTAGGTGTGATTTATTACCATTCTACCCATTCTTATAACTTGGTTTCATATTTTCCATGCCCATAGATTCCAATACTTGAGGAATAAGCAATAGTTTTATTTCATCCAAGAAATCTTTCTTCTGTGGAATTTAATGTGGTTAACTACAAATTCTCATAGGCGGCTATAGGAACCTAGCGGGATATAATATTGGCCAATGAGAAAATTCCTTTCATTCAGTGCCGACTTTTCAGGGTGCATTACGTAACACCTGGTACCCATCAGCTCGCTGTTATCAGTCCTTATCTCGCAAGGTATCAGCTTCAGCAGGGGTCAGTCCACTAAGGAATCCGCTAAGCGGGAATAGTTAAGAACAACAAACTTCAATGCCCCCCAGTGGCAGGATACCGATGACGGCGGTCTAGCTAGTCCTGAGGACTAAGGTGACTGGTGCGTCTGCGCTGACCTAAATACGCGGACTCTACACGGAGCCTCCCGCGGTGCGCATAGGTGCGCGGGCGTAGTGGTAGTCCTCAGGACTATAGCTAATAAAAATGTGATGCTTAAGTCCTAAGGACTAAAGCCTAGTCCCCAGGACTAAGAATATGGGGATATTGTCCTAGGGACTAATTGTACATTCCCATGAATTACCCTGCAGACCGCATGACTTTGTATAAGACTGTGCTGTTAGTCTCCAGGACTAAGCTTTTAGCCCTGGGGACTAATTCGTAGACTCAGGGACTACTTGTTTAGTCCTGAGGACTACAAAAACATTTGCCTAATCCTCAGGACTAATGCATGTGGTTCTGAGAACTAATTCATTGATTGATGTCTAATGTAGTTGTGACTAGGATGTAGTCCCTAGGACTTCAAATTTAGTCCTGAGGACTACTTCTTAGTCCCCAGAACTGCTCTGTGTAGTCCCAGGGCATAAAGATACAGTCCTGGGGACCAAGGACTGTGTCTCTAGTCCCAAGGACAATGTTGCACTCCCCAGGACTGTATCTTTGCTCCCTGGGACTGCACAGTAGTCACTGGGACTACAAGTAGTCCAATGGTGACTAAAGGACTGAAGGTAGGCCTATGGTCCTAGAGCATAGTCCTTGGGACTAAGACCCTACATCCCACCTACCCCTTGAGACTTGGCAGATATAGATAGTCCTCGGGACTAAGACCTAGTCCTCAGGACGGGCTGGACTGAAATAGTAGTCCCTGGGACTATGTCTCTAGTCCCCAGGACTACATCTTTAGTCCTGAGGACCAGGCAGCTACGTCTTTAGCTTAACTTAACAGTTAGTCCCTGGGACTGAACCTTGTACCAGGGTATAGATATTCTAGCCTTCAGGACCATTCTTCTAGCCTGAGGACTACACTTTAAGTCCCTAGGACTAAAGTTGTAGGCCTCAGGACTAACGTCCAATCACCAGGAATGTCTCTAGTCACTAGCACTAGGTCACTAGCACTAGATGTGTAGTCCTCAGGGCTAAAATATCATCCTGAGGACTATAATCTTTAGTCCTCAGGACTAAGTTTTTAGTCCCAGGGACTATGTCTTTCTAGCACCGAGGGCTGTTCCGCATACCCATGTGGTCGTAAAAATAAAAAGTAAGGCCTTAGTCCCAAGGATTGTATCTTAGTCCCAAGGATTATGTTCTAGTCCCTAGAACTATATGTTTAGTCCTTGGGACTAGACAGACAGGCTTTGAAGCTACAAGTCAAGTCCTGGGGACTAAAAAGTAGCTCCAGGGACTAAAATTCTAGTCCCCAGGACTAAACCTTGACTCCCCATGAGCATGCATCTAGTTCCTAGCAGTTTCAGCATTGTTACTTAGATTCAAAGCCTATAGTCCCTGTCCCAGGGACTAAAGATACAGTCCTAGGGACTAGATTATAGTCCTTGGGACTGAGACCCTGGCTCATAATTATCCAAGAGTAGAGAATAGTCATGGTGCCCTGGGGATGAGAATCATAGTCCCAGGGACCACCTGTTTAGTCCTGAGGACTAAACTGTAGAATGCATAGTAAAGGCGCGTTCTAGTCCCTAGGACTAGATGTCGGCGCGTGGCTGCTGCTGGCCGCTGCAGCGTACGCGGCAAACAGGGGCAGCGTGGACGCGGCAGACACCTTAGTCCTCAGGACTAGCTAGACCGCCGTCATCGGTATCCTGCCCCCCAGGGGCCAAATGAGCACTGTGACTATATATATGGTTTTTATCCTTTCTACATGTAATCTATAGTTATCAAACCAACATCCCTGAAATTACTACCGTAAAACCCCGTGTATAAGTCACGGCTTATAGACCATTTCAAGCCCCTTGTGTGGCTTACAGCACCTCCAGGAACTTAGGGTGCATCTTATGCGCAGGGTTTTACTTATAAAGACTAATGAATGACGACCATTTCAGGCCTCAGATGTGGCTTGTAGCATTTTCCCAAAGTCAGGGCGCGGCTTATACACGGTTGCGGCTTATATATATGCGGGGCTTTACGGTAAGAGAAAATATTGGTCAATTTTGAAATAGACAGATTGTATCTACTACATTTAAAATGGTCAAGAAGTCTTTAAAAGCTAAACACCTTTTCAGCAATGTCCATGGGCGCGCCCACATATGACACTGATACCTGTGAAAGTTTCTCATGTTCCATTTTACAGACCACATTAAGCCCACATAGGATATGCATTATCAGCATATCAGTTTCAAATAAATAATCTGAATTATGCTGCATTTCTGCTCGCAATTAAGAGATCTAGACAACAGGGGGGCGTTACACAAACAACGTTTCATCGTTACATCATTTCCTCTTTGTAAGTAAGATTATAATAAAGTTAGCTCTGAGGAACAGTTACACAATAGCTAACGCATGTAATAACCATAGTCATTGTCATAACGATGATTTCACCAGTGGATTTCAGGCTTACGTGTGTAATAACGAGACTTCTGGTAGAAAACGTCACTCTCTGTGTTCATCTTTATAACGACCTGTGTTCATCTTTATAACAATATTTATTGTTATATGGTCTCACTGATCTAATAGGTCAGAAATTACCCATAAAGGCGGGAATACTCAGATGAAGTCAGGAAATAAATAGATGATGTCAAGAACAATTTGAATAAGTTAGGAAATTAATGTGTGATGTTGATATATCATTTGAAGAAGTCAGAAAATTAATATGTGATGTCTGGAATTGTTTGAAGAAGACAGGAAATTGATATGTGATGTTAGGAATTATTTGATGAAGTCAGGAAATTAATGAGTAAGATCGAAAATAATTCAGATGAAGTTAGAAAATTAATGAGGGAGGTCTAGAATGACTACCCCCATCACTTATTAATTTCCTGTCTTTATAAAATAATTTTCAACCTCACTTAATAATTTCCTGACCTCATCTCATCATGTCTGACCTCCCCTCTTATTTTCTTAACTTCATCTCTTTATTCCCAAACACACATATTAATTTCCTGGTCATTCTAGACCTCAACTATCAATTTCCTAGACTCTGGTTATTGCCTAACATGATTTATACATAATCTATAATAATCATTACCAACTTGCAGCACCTACATTGTGATCTGGCCATTTCTCTCTTTAAAGAAAAGTCGTCGTGAAAACAACAAGAAAAGTTTTATGAGAAAATTATTGTGTAATGCAGGTTTCCTCTTTGACATATAACAAGACATTTTGTTACAATTTTTATTAATGATTTTTTTATTTCTGTAATGCACTTCGATCGTTATGATGATCGTAATGCCATAATCGCTGTTTGTGTAATGCCCCCAGAGAGTGATCTGGGATTATTTTACATTTGTCTATTGATTCTTAAAAATGTGTTTAAACTTAAACTTATTCAAACAGACTCAACAGCACATCTGCTATTGTGAGGGAAGGTGTGGGGCTCTTATCTCTCAAGTGGCTCTTAACCATTTGGCAGCAAGCATTTCAGATGCAGGCTATGACGTCACAACAGATCATATACCAAATACACCTGTATTTAAAATGAATTGATACATGCATCAAGGCCAAATGTGCCTAAACATAAGCACATTTTACCTAAATTCTTTCCTAAAAACATCTACATCATCAAAACACTTTTTTAAATGCTTTCGCACTTTATCTACAAAAGTGTTCAGGGTCTGAAAAGTGTTAAATGCTTGGTTGCAATTCAACTTACTAGGTGGCAGGGTTAGCCTATAATGGTACTATCATAACATACATATGGACACAAATGTCTGAATAAAAGTACAAAAAAAGCGGAAGCAATAAAAGTGATACATGACAGCTTGAAAGAGTATACATGACACATAACATTCTGTATGTTCTGAAACACTACAATATGGGGCCTGAAGGACCCCCTAATCCTAAAACCAGGTCTATTAGTTCATTGGGAAGATGAAATGTCCCCGTCAACAAGAAACCAGCCACACAAGGTATTACTCAAATTTCTCCATGTCTATAGCAAACATTCTATTTTTTGGCTGACTGGGATGTCTATTATGATTTATCTGATCCTGAAAAAGCCTGGTCTTTTATTGAAGACCACATTACAGTGTTTCTTGATACATGGTGCCCCTGGGTTGAGAAGTTGGTTGTCGATAGAAGAAATTCCTGGATGACAAATGACATCCTCTCATTAATACATGACCGTGAGGACAATGTTAATATGTTTGTTAAGACAAGAGATTCCATTTACCTCGATAGAGCTTGTGTCCTGTCAAATACCTAAAGGCGAGTAGGGTGAAAGAAATGTTAGAGGAAAGCAAGAATTATCCCAGAAAGTTCTGGCGAGTTGTGAATAATGTAATTAAACCCACTGAGTCTATTGAACCTCCGGAATTAATAGGATATGATGACACTATGAAATCTAAACAGGATTCTGTGTATTTTTTCAATGACTATTTTTCTGGAATTGGTGCAGTGCTTTGTGAGAATTTTACGGGGCGTGGTCATCCATGTAAGCAGGACCACGATGAACAGGTCGATGGTGATATGAGGGAGATCAGAGTTGATGTTGGCTTAGTTAAGACCTTGGTAGACGATATTAATATTAATAAAACCTTGGGTATAAAAGGTTTAAGATGTGATGTTTTGAAAGTAGCGCTCCAGTTCTTATTGTCGCAGATCACGTGGTTATTTCAGCTATCTTTTGATACTTTAATATTCCCTGATCAATGGAAAAGGGCACATGTTAGTCCAATTCCAAAAACTGGAAACTTAAAACTCATCAAAAATTAGAGACCGATTTCTCTGCTGCCTGTTCAATCCAAAATCGCTAAGCATATCATGCATATACACTTAAGTGAAATAATGGAGAATAAGCAGATCCTTAGTAATAGTCAGTATTGTTATAGGAAGGGCCTAGGTACAGGTGATGCATTGTTTACTTTTTGAAATGATGTTTATGAGAGTCGAGATAGGGGGCACCTTACTTGTGCCTGCTTTCTAGACCTTAAAAAGGCCTTTGATAGTGTAAATCACAATCTTTTGGTAGAAGTTCTTGGGAGATTGGGTCTTCACGACACTGTTTTGAATTGGCTCGCAAGGGTCAGTGTTGGGACCGTTATTGTTTATTGCTTACATAAATTATGTGACTGATGAGATGCAAAATTGTAAATTCCTGCTGTATGCTGAGGATCTCGTAGTATACACGTCCAACAATAAAATGACCTGATTGCATCAAGAGTGCAGCGAGCAATAATATTGGTGGATGGTGTATTGCTAAGAGGTTAACTGTGAACACTGATAAGACCAAAGTGTGTTGGTTCGGTGGTACACAGAAGTTAAAACAGAAGGCAAATTATAACTTCTCGCTTTATGGGAAAAATTTAGAGACTGTGAAATGTTATACCTATTTAGGTTTGAAAATTGATTCCGCCTTGAGCTTTGTTCCAGCCATGAATGAGCTGATCTCTAAAGTGAGTAATCGCCTTTTTACACTAAGTAAATTGCATCATCTTCTAACAGAAAATGTGACAATACAGGTATATAAGTCAACCATTCTAAGTCTGTTTGATTATGCAAGTTTTGTGCACGACGGGGCGAATGAAACATATATTAAAAAGTTGGAAAGACTTCAATTGAGA
Source organism: Acholoe squamosa (assembly GCA_949317995.1). Classification (NCBI taxonomy): domain Eukaryota; kingdom Metazoa; phylum Annelida; class Polychaeta; order Phyllodocida; family Polynoidae; genus Acholoe; species Acholoe squamosa. The sequence goes on along the minus strand of OX439036.1, from coordinate 47,923,377 downwards.
GGTTTAAAAGTTTGCTTCCGTGGTAAAAATTATAGTAAATCTGATATATATACCAGAGGTGATGTGTGCAAACTACATAGGAGGAGGCAGCAACTACTCTTGACGTACATGTTTAAACTATCCAAACACCCTGATATGATTGATGAGACCCTAAGGCGGGAAGGATTGCGGTCTGAGAACAAAATATGCTTCAAGTTGATGAGGGCCCGGAACAGAGGCTATCTAAACTCTCCATTAAGCAGAGGTGTTTCGCTGTGGAATAACCTGACTGCTTGGCATCAGTGTAGTCCCAATAAGGTAGCCTTTAAGCATAGGATTGTGAAAATTGTGAACTTAATGAAACCAGCTGTATTGACTGCTACTCTTGAATCTTAATGCATTCGACTCTTCTACATTTCCGGTTATTGATGTTGGTCTGGCCTTGGTGGAACGGTGATTGGGAGGGGATGGGTTGAAATGACCTCACCTGCTTCCTGATCATTGTCCCAACTCAGGCTAGGCCTCAGACAGCAGAAAGGGGATGGGTTGTAATGACCTCACCTGCTTTTGCTGTCTGCTAGATTTTCAAGAAGTAGGGGGGGATGGGTTGTAATGACCAAACCTACCACCCACTTCTTATAGTTATTGTAGGACTTGCTACTGGAATGATTCAACTTATTGATTTGAAAAAAAAGGGAGTTTGAAGTATTGTCGTTCCTGTCGTTCCAATGCTTGCTAATAAAGTTGTCATTGTTCCATCAATGGTTACATCAGATGACGTAGTACCCCTTTCTCATACCTTCAATGAGACTTCTTATCATTGTCCTGCTATGTCAGAATCAACGGCTGTTTCTCTTCATATCATTAAAACCATAAGTTCCCCTTATAAGCTTAGAAAGCCCTAATATGGAAATATTAAACTTGAATGAATACTAGGTGGATGGAAATCTACCATCATAGTAATTTCCTCTTTCCTCTCTGTATATATGCTATACCTCTCTTGTACATATTTTCCTTTGTTATTCTTATACTTTCTTTTTTTTTCATCCTCACCATTTTACATGTATTATTATTCTCATTATCTATGTGTTAACAACTGAAAAATTCATTGAAAGAAAGGAAATCAACTATTGTCAGATTTTATCACTTATGTATAATTTGTGACTTGGCAATATAACCTTTAACCCTAAAAAAAAATGCATCAAAGCCAAATGTGCTTAAACATAAGCACATTTTACCTAAATTCTTTCCTAAAAACATCTACATCATCAAAACTATTTTTTGAATGCTTTCGCACTTTATCCGCAAAAGTGTTCAGGGTCTGAAAAGTGTTAAATGCTTGGTTGCAATTCAACTCACTAGGTGGCAGGGTTAGCCTATAATGGTACTATCATAACATACATATGGACTCAAATGTCTGAATAAAAGTACAAAAAAAGCGGAAGCAATAAAAGTGATACATGACAGCTTGATAGAGCATACATGACACATAACATTCTGTACGTTCTGAAACACTACAATATGGGGCCTGAAGGACTTCCTAATCCTAAAACCGGGTCTATTGGTTCATTGGGAAGATGAAATGTGCCCGTTAACAAGAAACCAGCCACACAAGGTATTACTCAAATTTCTCCATGTCTAAGGCAAACATTCTATTTTTTTGGAAAAAAAAAGAAACCTTTTAGAGGAAAATAAGTACAATATGAAGCTTTCTGGTTGCCCTGGAAACCAGGAAATTGACCAAAATAAGATATCCGCCCCATATTTTAAACATCTCATAAAGAATGGGAACTGAAAACAGACCTAAATCAATTTCTTTTGGAACCAATTTTATGATAAAACATCTTAATTTCTTGGTACTTTTTCAATGAGAATGAATTTCTACTGTTTTTGGTATATTTACTGGAATATTAAGCATTTTAAGCTTATTTGCCATTTCCAGTTAAGCATAGCAATTCATGTTCGACAGGTGATTGCATAAAACTACTCAGATTATATTAGCTCAGGATATGTAAACTTCAAAATGCTATCACAGTACTACTTTTGGCAAAAGTGTAAAGTGTTTTTTCAAAAATAAAACATATTCACAAATTGTTACAGGAAAGTTTTTAGGGCTAAAGGTGTTTAAAACCTAAATACATTTTCAGTGGGCTTGGGATCACCCCTGTTAACGATGATTGTGAATAGAAAGGAAATTGGATACCCTAGATGATATCATTTGTTAGATTACTAGATTGGCGCCTCCCAAGGCCATGCTATATTCCTGTAACATGCCATAGGGTGTGTCTACCTACAGCATTTGCAACCACCCACCATTATATCTGACTGATCACTACCGTGTGTGGAGGGGTTGGGCTTGGGGATCACTAAGTGAGGGAGTGATCAGTGTAGCATAGCCTTCCAAGATCCCCCCCCTTGTTTAAAAACAAGAAATGCGGTTATGACCGCGTAAAAAAAACACCTCCCGCCGTTAATGTCGGTATACCAGTGTTTGATGACATGTCTCATAAAAGCAGACATCAAGAAGATTTCACAACTATCAATTTCTCTATTCAGTAATTTTATATTGGTGAGACCTCATCACATGGAGCAAATGCAATCATCATAGCGCACTCCCGGGCCGCTACGCGGCGTGGGAGGTGCTAAAAAAACAGCTCCTGTAAAACCATACGAAATCACGAGGGTCAGATGGTATGACGCACTAATGGCCCAATATAGAATCAAATGTAAAGCTGGCCTGCTGTTGGTTGTTCCTGCAATCCTGCATGTAGAAGTGCACTGTGCTACTACATTTTGTACTAGGGCTAGGCTATTAGGTTTCATTTCCTGTTAATAGGAAGGAATGGATAGCACCCTCTCATTGCTACTATATAACTTGATCATTCTTTACAGTGGGCCCTTCTTTTAGAATTAGATAAAAGATTAGATAAGTTTAAAGATTGAAAATAACTATTATGACATTTTAATGAGTTCTTGAACTTCTTGTTTGCACTTGGGACATACTTGTTTCTTCTAAACATTTTGCGTCCCTTATGTGATTCATATCCTTCCTAAATTACAACATTATTCACCCAGGGTATAGTGTTGCGGGAGCCAGGGTAACTCCGGATTCTACCGGGAGGAATTTAATCAAATTGCATTGAAATCAGTCAATCGGATTATATCTAGCAAGAGTTCGGACAGTGCTCCTTGGAATATCCACAGGGACAAAGACTATATTGACGTGTAACCCGTAAGTTATCGACCAGGAGGCTGTGGCGAAAAGATTGAGTTGTTGCTTTCGAGAGTAGGTACCTCAATTCCCACATCCCTCCTCTACTTAACCACTCAGTATCACTTCCAACACTGTAGTCCAGAAGCATGTTGCTCCTATGGTAAAAAGAGCTGTCAGTAGGTACCCTCTTTTCAAAAGAAGTCACGCTGTGCTTCACCATTCAACTTGCACTCACCACATTAGTCTGAAAAGTCACCTGCCTTGTTTAAAACAGAGAGAGCTGCACTATCTGGTACCTACTCATGTCTCACACTCTATAGTATATTATACTGACTGACTTCTCCCAACTAGGTACCTACTCAAATCCCCCTTTTTAGCACCATACTTGAATGACCACTTGTGAGCAACAAAAGGGACAAGTTATAGCTACATGAAAAGAAAGGACTGGAAATGAGGGCATTTTTAGCCAGCTCTTCTTTTTTCTATAGGAGCAACATCCTCCAGAAGTAGTCACTTTCTCACAAATCAAACTGTGTTGCGAAAAGTGGTCACACCTGAGTGCTTCCCAGACTGCCCACACCTACATAATTATGTGACAGAGTGTAGAAAGCAACTTCCAGTTGAGGGGTTGTTAGTAACCACTTCTGGAGGGTGTTGGTCCTATATGACTTAGTATGGATGCCTAGTAGATCCACCATCTTGAATTTCGCTGGTTGAGGTAAAACCCACTGATAAGACATAACCTGATAGGTACCTTGTCCCTGGTTAACGCCCAGGGACATGCTGGTCCCATCTTATCAGTGGCTGTCGCCAGAACCAGCTCCAGACTCGCTTGTAGCCAATAGTAAAAGGAAGAGCTGGCTAAAAATGCCCTCATTTCCAGTATTATTAGATTTTAACACCCTATCATCTCAAACTGGGCAATATCTATGTGTATTATGCGATATTCAGCCGATAAAGGTACTGATTATTGCAAAATCAGGTACTGGGTTTTAGCCCAAACTGAAGTAAGTATTCCTATTTGCGAAGCAGAGTCATTGGAACACCGTGCATTCATTCCTATACCTATACCTACACCAATATTATTATGGTCTTAAATGTACCAAAAAGAACACCCTGCCTTTATGCCTCATAACCTGGAGGGTCTTGCCAAAAGAAAACGATTTTTAAATTTTTAAAACGTGCACGTTTTTGCCTTGCCAAAAGTATTCTCATCTTATCAAAAAGTGAAAACGTGCATGGATGCTTGGTCCTCAAAGAGTGGCCGTTTGCTATAATGTATGTGTTATACTGGGGGTTGTTTGGCAATGCAGTCCAAATGAGTTAGACCATGCTCCCACAGATCAGTGATCTCTGAAAGTTTTTAGTCAGGTTCTTCCTCGTTTTCTTTTGGCAAGACCCTCCTGGTGGCATTTTTGTACGAATCAAGGCTAAATGAATTCAAGAGTGTAATGGCAAGGTTGTAATGGCAGGGTGTTCCAATAACGTTGTTTGGTGCATATGACCACCAAATAGGTTTTGAGGCATAGGGTCAGGGTGTTCTAAAAACCTTTTTTTTTTTGGTACATCTGGCCACTCTATGGATTTTGAGGCATAAAGGCAACATGTTTTAGGAACCTTGTTTGGTACATTATGCCACAAAATAGGTTTGGAGGCATAAAGGTATAGATGTTCCTATAGCCTAGTTTGGTACATGAGTCCTCTATATAGGTTTTGTGGCACAAAAGTTATGTGTTGTATTCATCTGAAAGAGTGCATTAATTCCCTCTGCAGGTTTTGTAATTTAAAGCCAAGGTACTTCTGAAGGTCACTCCAATCAACATGGTCATTCCAACATTATAGGTTTTGTTGTGTAAAAGCAAGACAATTGTGTGGTGTAAAATATTTGTAGTGTAAAGGCTTTTGTGTCATAAAGGATTTTGTTGAATAATGGCTTTTGTGGTGTAAAGGTTTTTGTGGCATAATGCCATACCTTTTATAGCTTTTTGTGTTGTAAAGGCAATTTTCGTAGCATAAAAAAGGTCCCACACCCCGCCATCGACCTCAAATTAACAGCCTATTTATGAAAGGAAACACATATCAACCTTGTATCTTGTATTACACATGGACTGCACTAATAGTGCATTCTGACTGTGAAAAAATGCATCACATTTGAGTTGAAGAAATCCACCACCACTAAAAGGTGCCGCATATAATTAATTGTAGAGCTCATCTGCATAATTGCAATGAACTAGGAAGCAGGGCGTCATTTGTAGAGGTATTTCCCATGTCTTCTGGCGTCATGTACTAGAGGAAGGAGTCATGGTGGCTGTAACATATACATGTAAAGTGTGGTGGTTACAATGATGTGTAGGTGGTTCTGGGGAACCCCCTAACACTTTGTCTACTGTCCACTCAACCCAATTCCCCCACCCCACCAGCCCCCATACGCACAAACCCACTCAGCAAATGTGTACATCCAATCAGTTATTGACCGGGACGGGGCGACAGGTCTGCATGCACACCAGCCCCACCTTCAGTGAAGGCTAGTGTAGCCCCTCCCAAAGCATTCCCTCAACAGTGATAATATTTCACCTATATGGACTAGGGGTTATTTAGTGCATGTCGGCTATTTCAAAATCTAGATTGGATTGCCATTGTCAATTAGATGGTATTAAAATGAAATGAAATACGAAGAATAGAAGTGTAAACACATCGGAAATAGCCAGAAGTGTAAACAAATCGGGAATACAAAGGGGATTATGATTAAATCAACAATATGGATGGGTTTATGATACCTCATGGGGTTCCCTTCCTCATTATTCATCATCCAGAATATACCAGATGAAATTGTACCTTAGTAAACGGTACTAAAGACACACAGAGAGCAGTATATGGGAGCAATCAATCTTACTGCATGTATAAAATGCTGAGTTTTTCTTGTCCAATATTTTTGGGTTTGAACAGGAGATTTCTCGCTCATAACATTCAAATATACCCTGCTGTATTTATATTTTCCTAGGCAATAGGGCAGATTCTGCAGTAGTTTTGCTGTTTGTGCTTTGATTAAAATGCTCCACAGATGATAATTGAGAGCCATCAATTTCCTCTGCCAAAGTGTGTGCCTCAATCCCCAGATAGCTCAAAGTGGTCACTTCAGACTTACTCGTTCATATAAAACCATGCACGATTTTATTATTATTAAACCTTTTAGACAATGACATGTAAGCATATTATGAAACCACAGCTTTCTATTTATATACATCTTCGTGTTGTTTTTTGGAGGTAAATGCCCATAAATGGAAGATTAGTCTGAGGAGAGAGGAAAATAGCTGTTTGTCTGTGCCCTGTGAGCGCAGACTGAACGCCCTTTGTCATAGGGTAGTTAGCTGGGGGCAAACATTGCCTACAGGTGGTCAGGTACATCTACCATGAGTAGAACATTATAGAAACAATCAACAACTTTAACTTACCCTATTGCGACCACGTGTATTTAGGGTAGGATGACATAGTTGTCCGCAAACAAGCACCCTGTAACGGGCCAGTGGTCCACGTAGTAGTCACCCAAGGTTAACTTGTGCTATATCATAAGATTAATATGATAGGAGGCTGTTGCGAAAAGAATTGGAATGAATTGTCACTGTAGCTATTTAATCTTCCGATTCTCCACTCAACTTAAGAATCGACTTCCCCAGAGAATTGGGACTACTTGAGAATTACACCCCCACTGTAGACCACTCCTATACCACTCCTCTGACCAATTCCCTTTTTGCAACACACCAGGGAATCGATTCCCTGAGGTGTGTGAGTTCCGTTTTGGGACTAGCATCTCCAATAGAACCAATTCTTTTGGCTAGGTATCTGTTCGACGACGTGTAGATACAAGGTAGGGCATGTGAGAGGGATTAGTTGTTCTAGCAATTTCTAGCAATTTCACTCTCTCCTCCTTACTCTACACCATGACATCTGGCTACCTATGGCAAGCTATAGGTGTGCTAATCATATTTTAAATGTATCACCTATTACCAATTATCCCTAGAAGAAGTGGTTCAATGGGAGCTTAATTGGAATAAGGAGAGCAAGGAAGTTGGGGGCTCTGCCCCCAAGCCCCCCTTTTTTTTCTCTTTTTTTTCCTCTTCCTTTTCTATTCTTTTTTCTTTCTTTGCCTTTACAGTATATGTTATTGTTTATTTACAGCCAAACTGTTTTCCTGAACAGTCTCACTTGAAACTCAGGGCTATACACTCATACCCCTCCTCTGTTCCTTGTATCCTATCTAATTTCTCTTCTTTCTTTTTTGCCACTACATGAATAGTAGTCAATTGACATCGCCTGTACCTTGTGTATATGGTACAGTCAATAACAGTGTCCCATTCTATCGGTGCGGGTTGGGAAAGTCACTGAGTTTGAGGCATAAACGCCCTAGCCTTGACCAATAAGGTGGGCTTATATGTAAATTTATGCCTTCTTTTGTTTGTCTGTACCTCTCATAATATTATACTTAACTGTATAATTGTTGTAGCCTCAAAGGTATCCCAGCTATCAAAATCCTGGATCCAAGTTGGCCGTCTTTGGACTGTGTGGTGTGCTGTGGTGCATATTTGTTTGCATTTCTCACCACTTTGGGCAGGTGGAGACACCTAATTTACACTACTAGTGACCTCTAGGTATGGGGGTTTAACTTGTTTGCCCACTGCTAACCACCCAATTGCATGGTCAGTGAAGTGTGAAGGCAGTACTAGGCCAGTCTGAGGTAGTACTACCTCCCCCTGCAGGGAAAGGGGTAAGGCTAGCTGGATCTCAGCTCCACAGAGTGAAACCACAACACAGTGACAGAGGATAGGTTGTGACCAGGGAACATTTTACAGATGGATATGTAGCAGAGTTTCATTCAACTGACAGGCAAAAATGTAAGTGAATTTACAAAGCAAAGTATCTATACTTGAATATAGGACATTATCTAAACCTCCCAGTTCCCCATACTGCCTGAAACAATGACTTGTTTTTCGACCCCCTTGGATTGAGTGGGATCTGTTACCAGCCAAGTCATACCCACTAGACTTGGCTGGCCTGCTAGCTACATGAATAGGAAATGTGACTGTCAGAATGTCCATAACTTCCACATTTTAAATTTGATATTACTGTACAGATGGAACCCCATAACAAATGCTCCACTCCACCCTTATCCATCCTAGGTGCTAACAATTTACCCGATGCTAATCCGTCATGGTCCCCGAACCTTGCATCTACATGTCATCGAAGAGAGATGCAACCATTCTTTTCACAACAGACTCCTGGATTGCCCATGAATTCACGGTCCTATGGTGAGTGGAAGTGTACCCACTCGTGATACCTAATCAAGAGATAGCTTCATAAGAATAACATGAAATCACAGACAGGGCCTATATTCCTGATGTAAAGATTTGGGTGCCCCATTTCCAATATTGATTTGACGTGTTTGTGCATAACATTCACTCCACACAAATAATCATCGTTGAAATTGTATAATGCCTAATCCAGCAGTATTTGGCAGGTCAAATACAATAACTATAGATAGAAAGTTACTATATTATTCGTATTGCTCTACAACTTTGCTCCAAACACCGACACTATGTGTATTTGTACATGTCTGCCTCAATATCTTGTAAAACCCTTTAATATGCTACACTATCTGACTAACATAAGTGGCTATGAGCCATAGGTAAGGGAATAAGATGCGACAGTGGCTTTAATAATAAGTTGGCATAAGCCACATTGTGTGGGTGGAAGATGGGTGGCATCCTTTGCTGTAACTGGGGCGAGAAATTCATTTCCTGTCCTACAAATTAGTTATGGTCATCAGTTGAAGACCTTAGCTTGTGATCTTTGGCTCCTCTCTGGCATGACCATTCTTTTATTCACGTTTGTATGTCTGAGGCGAATATTAGTTCCCCGAAAATACATAGATTTCTCAGTACAAAGTAATAGCTTAAATCGAACCGGAAAACATGTCCTTTCTATTAATTGTTGTACCGGATATGGAACCACGCCCGTATAATTATACACATTGGTTTTGCTCATTTACATCCCACTTATCAGTTAGGCTACAATTATGCATTACATATTCTGAGACAGGATAGGAATAATCATTCTACAAGACTTTCGTTCTTCCACAATGATCAAACACCTGCATGTTCAGAAATGTATAATACAATATTCCTAGATTGCTATTTTGATAATGCGATCCTTTTTGCGAATTCGTATGAGACATATAAATATTGTACTGTGGTATCTGTTTATTGAAATATCTGCAACATTAAAAATGAAAAATATGCCCCATAGAAGTCAATATTTACTGGCGTTAATCATAATGGAATACCATATTAGCTATTTTATGATGATATGAGATAAATGTCATGCAAGGATATGTGGATATATTCAACAATTGACTTGTCGCACCAAGATGGGGGGGGGGTGCACCTGCCTGGTCCACTACACTACTTTCCCTAGTCAACTTACATTGCGTCTACCTAGTGTGTATGATACAGTTGATAACAATGTCCCATACTATCATTGAGGGCTGGGAAAGTCACTCAATATGAGGTATAAACATCTTAGTCTTGACCAATAATGTGGGTTGATATGCAAAGTAATGCCCCACTTTGATTTGTCTGTACCTCTCATAGTTTCACATACATTATTGTGTAACTGTTGTGGCCTCAAAAGTGCCCCAGTTATCAAATCAACAGACAGGCAACAATGTAAGTTAATATACAAAGTTAAGTGTCTATACTTGAACATATGATGTTATTTAAACCTCTCAGTTCCTCATACTGCCTGAAACGATGACTTGATTTTCAAACTCAATTGATTGACTGGGATCTGTTACCAGCCAAGTCATACCCACTAGACTTGGCTGACCAGCTAACTATACCTTCGCCTGATGTCATCTACCTCATTTCAGTCACTCATTCAGTCCCAAGACACGGATTGTGCTACATTCTTTTTTCTTTTGTTCGAATTCGATGCTTGATTAGGTTGGAGTTAGAGGATGTAGGCAGGAGTGAATCGTGTGCCTCCGTTCTATGTTGAATGCATAGAATAGCATATAGTTTTCGGAAGCAGCTACGCATGAAGCCAATGACGAAGTCACGTGAATGAATTGTCAGATCCTGCCTATGGTCCTGACTATTCTCATGAACCTTTAAAGTAGAAGTTGTGTCTATAAATATCAAAATGTGAACATCCACGGCACCTGATCTCATAATGGCTTCAGTTGGATGCCATCTAGTCGTAGCCAGGTGTGCTCTGTGGACGTTTGGCCTTGGTGAATTATTGACTGGTGCATGGGTGCCCATGTTCCACATGACTGCAGTGGGACAGGTGATTAAGACAGGAGTGTGTTGCAGGATTCACGACCTACGCCCACCTGTTCATGGACGCTCATGAGTGTTAGTACATGACATCCAGAAGCATTTTCAGCGAAACAGGTGAGGTGTCTGATTCAATATTGAGTCAGAAATTCGGTGGGGGAAACCAGAAGTCATCCTTACTGTCATTATAAAATGCACACTTAATGCTGTTTCAGAGGTACACTATATTGTTGTTAAAGTTCTGAGAAATTGTCAGTGGTTCTATTGTCTTTGAGGAAAGCTTCAAATGTGTGCCCAGGTTTTATCCGGATGTTGATTCAATACTGTAGTGTATAGTTGTTCATGTTGAGATCCATGAGTATATCCAAATACGAATCACGACTCAATGTTGAAAATCTATTTGCATACGTTACTGACGGGCAGAAAATTAAAATTCCTAATAATCTAGAGGGACGCAAAAAGAATTATTCACAGTTTATGACATCAGAAACTGTGTCATACATTTGTTTGGATATGATAACGGACTGGGTTTAGTTGGTCAATACAGACTGACGTGTAAGCAGACCATCCAGGCACTTGCCCCAGACAGTGAGGTCTTGTCTGTCGATAACCACAACACCCTACTGGGACTAAGCCTCATAGTGTTAAGGCGACTCTTATTGATGGGTGCCACATCTCCAGGGTCGGGAACACACCTCGCCCCAATCCCGTATTCAATCTGGGGAGGGGGGCATTTCTCAACAATGTCAATTAGCATAGTTGGGAAATGCCTTCCTGAACTGTCTGACTTGAGGTTGAATTTAGTTCCCGAAGTACAATGCTCAATGCTCTACAGATGGCCCTAATCTTATTGTTGAAATGACTGCCTAACATGAACAGTCATTATAATGACATGATGCAAATGGAGGGCCTTCTGACTATGTGTACACATCAAGGCTCTGTTTTTCTCTAATGAGACCGACCTGATTTAAGTCGGTACATGACCTATATGATATATAAGGGCCGCAGGTGCTGGACCCTGGAAAAGGAGGTAGTAAAGGCAGTCGGTGCAGACCCATCACCTAACAGGGCAGACCCATCAGCTAACAGGGCAGACCAATCACTTAACAGGGCAGACCCATCACCTAACAGGGCAAACCCATGCATTACCTGACAGGGCAGACCCATCACCTAACAGGGCAGACCAATCACTTAACAGGGCAGACCCGTCACCTAACAGGGCAAACCCATGCATTACCTGACAGGGCAGACCAATCACCTAACAGGGCAGACCAATCACTTAACAGGGCAGACCCATCACCTAACAGGGCAGACCTATCACCTAACAGGGCAGACCCATCACTTAACAGAGCAGACCCATCACTTAACAGGGCAATGGTGCATGGCCCATCCCCTTTCTGGTGGTCCCTTTCCCTCCTGACGAGTCTACGCTGAAACCACATTGCTGGTGATTAATAATCATATACCGACCGACTCTCTCTCTCTCTCTCTCTCTCTCTCTCTCTCTCTCTCTCTCTCTCTCTCTCTCTCTGTCAGGAGGTACCAGCAAACTGATCTCACACCTTTCGACATGTAGACTATGCAAACATATGCTCCCACCGCCGTCCCCCTTATCCCTGCCACACGTGGCTTAAGGCCTGTCACACCCCTCACTGCTTAGAAACCCACCCCTGGAGGAAAGAAGAGAGAAATGTGTTTCTCTCTGAAAGGGAGGTTGTTATGTTTTGATTTTAAGAATAGATTAGTCAATTTGTGCAGTTGCAATTAGTAAAGAAGTCCCTGTGTAGAGAATAGGGTGTACCTTTTTCGAGGTGGAGTGTTTAACCTTCAACATCATAACATTTTGAGCGCGTAGCTACTAGTCCACTATCCCTATCCCAGAGACTTCTTGGAATTAGGGATCTACCAGTGCCACACACAAATCAGCTTATCGGTTCCGAGAATTTCTCCAGGAAATCCAAAGCCCGCCGCGCCTGGGAACCATGCAGGGAAGTGTGACGATCCCAATATTTGTCAGACGGCGAGACAGTGCTGGGATCGGGTTAGTGTCGGAGGGCGAACCAGTCCAGGAGGGAGGGGTTGCGATGGGAGGGCGGACAGCTCGATTCTAGGAATCTCAGGGGTTGCAGGTACATATATGGAGTTGTGGGCATGGTCAGGTGATGCTTGAATGTATAGTTATGTATGCACAATGATTCACCCTTTCAGTGATCTCGCCAAACTGCATGTAATGGTTGGCTAAAGCCGTGGGCCCACTATATGCAACATAGGGTGCGATCTTGAGCTAGTTGCGTGAAAATAAATGCACATGGAGGGAGTTGTATGGTCTGTTGCATAGTGGAGCCTACTATTAAAATCATTATTCCTGCAATCACCTGAAAAGCAAAATTTGACGTGATCTACTAGAAGGGGTCTTAGTGCAGGGTACAATAAGGCCCCCTTTCCCATTACATGTCACATGATTATCATCCATGAGTTAGTATGATGCAACTGCAGACCCAGTGCAATCTCTAGTTGCAAAACGGTTTAGTCTCACAGTGGACTTTGGCCTTAATTGACAAATGACCATTGTTGCATGCTACCGGATGAACGATATGAAATACACATGACCATGTAATATATATGCATCAGTGTCTTCACAAACAATAATTAAAATGTTATTGTTAGATACATTGAAGAAACTATGCAAAACTTATTGGTCAGTCAAAAATAAATGGCTGAAAAGAAGTAACTGACGAGTCTATATAATATGAGCCATACCTCTCCAACTTCCAAGCAATATACCGCTTGGCCGACCTTGAGATACTGGTGAAATCTATTGCCTGATATATTGTTGCTACCTTCACCTCACCTACAGCGTCGCACCGCCTGCCTTTTGCCAATACCGGAAGTGCAGCGACGCAGCCACTTCCAGCATGTAGAACATGTTTGCTGTCACGCCTGCGCAGAGAATCTTCCGTCTAGGCAGCGTTCATATCCTGGATATACAGGGGGCGGCAGCAGGCCAGAGGCGTCCGGCACACTTGTTCAATGATCCATACGCCATCTCTCAATCAGCAAGATGAATGATTTTGCACTAGATCCCCAGAGGATCCAGCCGCCCTAATCACATTGAACCCAGTGCACCCTGATAATGCTACAGCTGTATATGCCTTGGTGCATATTACATACTGCCCTGCTTGTGTGTAGTAAAGTGGAACAATAAAAGCTGAAGTATGTTGACTTAGAATTACGCTTCCTTGTCTCAAGATTATCAGAGTGATCGTTATCCGCCCCACTTCAAAATTGCTCACAAATGCTACTCTATCTAAATATTAACCTTCCAAGAATCCTAGCTCAATGACAGCCAATGTTAAACTGCTGGCACTATACAAATTCTTTGGAACATCGGTGACCGTATTTCCTCGATTATAAGCCGGGCCCAAATATAAGCCTGTCCCGTTTATAAGCCTGGTCAAATGGCCCACTGAGTCTTATACAAGCCGGGGCCCGAATATAAGCCTGGTCAGAACAGGCAAATCCATTAGAATGTCCACACAAGGGCATAATTCCACTTCTAACAGGAATATTTTCAGGATATTTTCAGTTTTGTGAAGCTCAAGTTATATACTTTACAATAAATACACATCTAATAATTATCCTCATGATATGAAAATTATTTCTTAGATAAAGGTAGAAATAGTATATAAATATGGAGATTTTTGACAGGGTTCTATAGTAATTTTTCAATTCTATAAATTATTTGCCTGCCTCAAATATAAACTGCCCCTTTATACGCCTGGTCAATTTTCCTTTTGAAATCAGTATTAGCCCGGGCTTATAATCGGGGATATACGCTAAATGTAATACGTTTACAGAGTCACCATTCAAAGAACGGACCATATGCATTGTACACAATTAACGCACACACATTGGGGAACATGCGTGACAACTCCATGCAGAGTTTGTGGAGAGAATGGTAGAAAAGCGTGAGTCATTGGTTGTCCCCTGTCTGCTTTGAGCATAGGGTTTGTACTGCCTGGAGCATGTTGCTCCTATAGTAAAAAGAGCTGTCAGTAGGTACCCTCTTTTCAAAAGAAGTCATGCTCTGCTTCACCATTCAACTTTCACTCACCACATTAGTCTGAAAGGTCACCTGCCTTGTTTAAAACAGAGAGAGCTGCACTATCTGGTACCTACTCATGTCACACACTCTATAGTATATTATACTGACTGACTCCTCCCAACTAGCTACCTACTCAAATCCCCTCTTTTTTAGCACCATACTTGAATGACCACTTGTGAGCAACAAAAGGGACAAGTTACAGCTACATGAAAAGAAAGGGCTGGAAACGAGGGCATTTTTAGCCAGCTCTTCCTTTTACTATAGGAGCAACACCCTCCTGCAAAGCCCCCTGTCTGCTTTGAGTCTACTGTCAAGCAGTGGGTATACCAATATGGTTGCTCCAAGAGTGACGGACCTTACACTATATATATCCTCATTCTTATACCCGATATCTAGATCCATAACATTGCCCATAAAATTTCCCACTAGAATGACAACTGGTAACCTCACTTTATATTCAGATATGGGTTGTAATATTAGCTCTCACAGTGTTTTTTGGGCAAGCATCCTTCAAATCGCTTCACTCTAAGTCTGCCTGGAATTTCAGTATTTCCTGAACCTGATATGACCTCCTGTCCTTTGCTGCCTTTGCACATCAAGCCGTGTCAGCACGTGGGAGAACTCAAGAACCACAAACGTACTTAGTAAACATTTCACTTTTTTTTTGTATTCGTGTTTTTTTTCTTCTTGTAATTGCAGGTTAAGCAACAATAATAACAATCCCTTTGAAGAATAGGAGGTCGATCTGGGAAGCGACGTGGAAGAACCTAGTGCTTTACTCCTGGCCTCATGGTGGTACCGGTCCCCTTGTCGTCACTAGCCAAAACAAAGTAACCTTTAGCATCTAATACGATGCTACTCCTGTCAATGAGAGACCTTTAAAGGATTCTGTAGCCGAAAACATGGATGATGACCTATTTCAAAGTGCCACGGTGTTGACAAATACATGTACTGATAAAGTAATGATTTTCACAACAAGTCATGATGACGACAAGCAAATGCGTTCCTGCTGAACAGAGGTTTTCTCGTTTGGCATTATATTAATAGGGATAAAAAGAAAACTGCATGATGACAAAGAAGTCTCATCATACATCCTTTTGCCACAGCCTTTATTTTGCTGTACTGGTAATCCTTAATTCCCATCAGTTTCGTGGAGGAGAATTACATTTTCCATTATCATAACAAGTAATAACACCACAGAAAAATGGTTTTGGAGAGGTGACGATCAATGAATATACAAACAGACACACAAACAGAGAGACAGCCAATTTCATATTGACTGCCGTCAATAAGATGAGACGAAGAATGGTCCACTGAAATCCTCATCCTCATCCCAATGTTGCCAGAGATCCATGATTATTTTCACAGAGGCCCCTTGTACATTTGTGTACCACCATACTGCTATCTGGGGCGTCTTGTAAAAACTACACTGGTTCAGTGCTTTTCAATTACGGTGGTCCACTGTTCCTTTATTACGAGGGTCCCTGGTAGATTCAACAGTTATTTTTTTACAGTGTAGGTTTTACCGTATTTTGCCAAGAGGTGGGGACGCTGAAATGTACAAATGTGGTTTCTGCTTTGATTGACATTGATATCAATCATTATCATTGATGCTCCATTACCCATTGTAGAATGTGGAATATTTAGACTGCAGTTGTATTTCGAACACAATAATTTTGAAATGGAATGATATCAATATATGCCGGAGGGTATTTCAAAACGAACTACTGTATCAGCAGGGCATTTCAAAACCATACCTATAGCTATGGTTTTGAAATGCCCTCCAGGCCTTCAAGTTCTAGTGAAACCTCTTAATATCATCCATTTTGATGATATTGCTGACCTCAGTGAAATTGATTCTCAGTTTTAGGACCTGATACTCCCCATGGGACCTATTAATAAGAGGACTTGTTCTCCTCAAATTGAGGACACAAAGCCTTCTGCACAGAGGAACCTTTTCGCTTATAGGTTTTCAATATACAATCGCTCTGTCAATTTATTTGCACACATGTTACTGACCACTTTGAACAGTTTCGTTGATGACTTAAGCTCATCGCTGGTCTCCAGCCCATATAGTTTTTATGTTCTTTTTATTACGGGGTTCTACCTACTTTATCTTGCTGACAAAGTAATGCAAGTCTAAGCAAGACCTTTCCTTAGTCCATTTCGTACGTCTCTGAAAAATATACTATACTTGTGTGTATCAGACCAATTAAACCACAGGACAGTCTCTGGTGGGAACCTGATGCCAACATTACGGTGTTTAACACACACAAACAATTCATATATATATATATATATATATATATATATATATATATATATATATATATATAATTATGGGCTACCATCACGGATCTGTCGGCCTTATCGACAAACACCGTGGGAACACACACACACACACACACACCCACATATATATATATATATATATATATATATATATATATATATATATATATATATATATATATATATATATATATATAACGTGCCTGGATAGGAGGAGAATACCATAGTCAGTTTGGGTTCTTTCATCCAGAAGGCAGCGCTCAGTTGCCTAGGGGTAGGAACTACGTCGGCCTCCGTAGCTTTCAGCTTCAGTAGCCATTACGTGTGTAGATCGTTATCAATAAGACACATTTGGTGGCTTGTTGTTGTAGCTAGTAGGCCTCACATGGCACCTGGCATTCACTTGACTCTATGTATTGCCACCAGGGGTAGACGGGGTGGGGTCTGTTGGGGGGTGAGCATGGAGGAGGGGAGAATTTTACACCTATTGAGCCTCAACCAGGGCTACCATCACGGATATGTCGGCCTTATCGACAAACACCGTGGGAACTTGTGTTATCTACCCCTAGGGCAGGTTAGACGACCCCCTCATAGCCAGGATTCATTTTTGTAGTGTATCTAGCTCCGGGATCTGGCTGGCCGAGCGATTGGAACAGGCCCTTTCTGATTATGGCCTTTCTCCACTAGGCGACAGTTAGCCACAACGACCATCGGTACCGTATGTCAGTATGAGAGAGGGGGTGGGATACCTCTAAAGTAGACCTCTCGGTACCCAGATCGGTACCAAATCGTCTGAAAAAAATCAAACATGTTAGTCTTTCAAGGTGGATATCGTGACAGATACGTGCATCGGTCACGATCATCGGATAGTGGAGACAGGCCCTTGATTTTGAGGTCGGCTGAGGTTGGTCGTGTGACCGGAAACAAACCTTTTTTATGGCCTGACCACATTGTATTAAGGCCTTAGGGTAGATTCACCCTGGGACGGACACATACCTTGAGTCGGACACTTTTGGGTTGATATTGATAATTGCTTGTTCAATGTTGGGATACAATAATATCAAATAATAATTTTCAAATAGTGTTTTCCTTGATAGCCGTGAAAATGGTGTATCTTTAGAAGATATGGATCAATGTTTCTCAGTTTGGTAAAGTCATGGTGTACTTTATCATTTTCGAATATGATTTATTACAGCCAATTACAGACAAGAAAGGGAGACCATTATAATCTAGAGTCGGACACCTATTTCACCTGCATTCAGACACTTATTTGGGTGGATTCTAATATGTTTATACAGTATATCTGATACACATTATCATTGGATATTCATATGATCATATTAGATCCACTGGGTCGTTCTTTGGCACGAGAAAATGAAGATACCAAGCACTGTACCTTGTGTGAAGAATCCCCATAGAAATCAATGAAGATTATGATGACCTGATATATTATAGTACATGTATTTGATTTGTACTCGTGTATCAGTTGTGCTTATACCTTGACATGTTCACTTTGATCCTCCATATCTCAACGTTCATGCTTAACTTATCCTGGAAAAGATGCCAATTGGAGTTCAGCATTGCCCATATCTGAAGTCCATTACTACATGATATATACTATTTATAAAATCTTAAAGATTCCATCCCCATTCACCCAGTAGGCTACACATAATATCTTCATAAATAAACATTGCAATGCTATTTTTTTACCATTATTAAATGGTAAATCCAAGTGTCCGACTCCAGGTGAAATCAAAAGGCTAGGTGTCCGACTCTGGGTGAAAAATGACTTTTCAGTTCCCCTGGAATTGACCATGGAATAATATTAATGAACAGTTAATCAGAAATTCCAAAACAACAAGTTATCATCATGTCTCATTACTCCTCTCTACATGGCTAATTTAAGAAAAAAATCTATGTGGAGTATACCCATATTTATTGCAAAAGGGAAAATCGTCACCTTTGCCATGAAAATGAACGTCTGTAACTGGTGAATCTACCTTAATTGACAACCTATGACATCTTTAAACCTGCATAAGGGAGTGGGGGGGAGCTTGACCAGGGGAGGTGAAAAGGTTTTCCGACCCCCTCCGAGGGATTGGGCAAAATACTTGTGCATCCCCCTCCCCGGTTCTTAGTAAAGAAAAAATTATCACTCCCTAACTATAGGCCTTTTCGTTGTGACTACCCGTGTGACTGACTAAGTCATCTCTCTAGTGACGACCTTTTCACAGCTTAAAATTCAGTTTCAGTGCATGTAATACCCGTAAAATATAACAATGGAAAATAAACAACAACATAAGGCGCAGATACTTTGAGCATCTTAGCAGTTTGGTTTGGTTGATTTTAGCTCCACTGATTAATTGTACATAAAAGTTACCAGCGAGACTGCATGTGGTTGACAAACATTAAGTACTTTCTTTTCTCAATTTGGACAGGTATTTTTAAGCTGTTTGTCTAAACAGCTAGACAGGTATTTATATGTTGCTTGCCCGCCACTGGTACAAGGAATGGATGTTGGGTTCTCGGACATTGGGTGTGACTCAGACATTGATACATTGACATTGGGTAGAGATGTTCTCGGATATTGGGTACACAGATATTGGGTAGACCTGTGCCCAGATGTTGGGTTCTCAGACATTTGGTAAGCCTCGGACGTTGATACTCCTACTTCACATGATCAGGTCAGTCTACTCGGACATTGGGGGAATGGATGCTAGAAAACATTCCCTTCTGTCAATCCTCGGACATTGGGTGAATGGATGTGGAAAACATCCCCTTCTCTCAATCCTCGGATGTTGGATTATATAGAGACAGTGAAACATATGACAGAGACAGGAGTATTGGACATTGGGAATGGATGTTTGAAGCATGGCCTATCTTCAGGAGTGCCTAAGATCATCAGGGCCTATCATCAGGGGGCCTATATTCTGCAGGGCTGATGATCAGGGGGCCAAACATCAGGGGGCCCATCATTAGGGGGCCTACATTCCTCAGGGCCTAAGCCCCGCACACCACCCCCCCCCACCACCCAGCGAAACTGGTATTTTTTTGTTCCTTTGGGTCCTCTGAATAAGATTCAAGATGTTAACATTGATTATCTTGGGATGCACTACTGGATTTTCCTCATTATCCATGTGCGGGATCAGATCACTTTTGGGTCAATTTTGGTAACATGTTATTCAAGGGGTATGCTCAATCCCTAAGGTCCAAAACTAGCTTACCTTGAGTGGATCTTAAAGCATTTGGTCATGTCGGAAAGAGGACATAATAACCTTTTCATTAAGCCCTAATATGTGTTTTTAAGGTCAGATTTGATACCGCTGTTATTTTGATTCTTAGACCTATTTTTAGGCTAATTATGTAAATTACACCAAGGGAGTGGTCATTATCTATCAACAGGGGGTTGGTGGGTTTTCACACCGACGTTCGAAAATATTTTATGCCCCCCCCCCCTCGACAGCAGTCAAAGTTTTTTGTGCCCCCCCCCCCCCCACGCCAGAGGTCCTGAGAATTTCTGTGCCCCTCTTTGAGCTATAGTAATGAACGGGCTTTTTTGCTAAAACAGGGTGAATTTTTTTAGCCCCCACTCAAGAGGGGTCAACATTTTTTTAGCCCCTCCCCTCAAACCCACCAGCCCCCCCCCCCCGTTGATAAATAATGACCACTCCTTCCTGAGATATTCTCTTCCAAATGGATGGGAATACCTTCAATTTAATGGCACCTACATCCACAGAATCTGCTACAGGGAAGCTGGAGGTGTCAACTTTTTTGGTATTGGCAATGGTTGCCTAGTACCAAGCCATTAATGTGATTCTCCCATTGCAGACACAATTACAGCAGCAATACATAGGGAATTTAAATGTGTGATTTTGCATTGTGCTAAGGGGAGATCACAGGAGATCATGGGATGCACATCCTTGAGTGGCCAGAGGTTGCCTAGCAAGGCCCTAGCAACAGAGATATTCTGCCTATCAACAGAAATGTTGCATAGCAACTGGAACCCAATGTCGCCTTTTCCAGTACGGCTTCTTTCTCATCCAATGTACACTATTTCCAAGTGCTTTTGGAGGCAAATTTCATGTTCTGTATGAAAAAAAAGAGTAGACTGGCATTAGAATTTGAGGCTGTGTAGATGACAGCTATTACTAGCAATGCTAATTCTTTCATTCTCACATAGCAGACGTACCAATGAAAGTAGCAATACGTACAAAGGATTGGCGGTAACGTTAGAATACGGGTGATATTCCTCAAGACAAAATCTGGGCCTTATAAAGGCCTTGACAAATACGGAGTCCCGATTTCGTAGAGATGAATGTCACCCGTATTCTAACAATTGCTGCCAATCCAGTACTTATCATTAGATTGTCTTAGAGTGACAAAAACTTACATTTTATTACATGCTAGATCGATAAAATGCTCCCGATGATCGTCACAGCTGCTGGTAGAGTGAAAAGGAACGTCCATATTGATATGCCCGGCAATACAACGTCAGATATCGGGTTGACAGAGCAATAACAACGTCAGCCTTTGACGCTACGTAAATTTTGACGTTCGCTGTCTTACCATCTAATAACACTGTACAACAAAATTTTACTTTTCGAAAAAACTTTTAGCTGGTGGCTCTCAATTTTGAGATACCCATAACACCTAGAATTGCCCATTTTCATCCTTGGTAGCCAAATTTATATTAGTCCAAACTGTGCAAACACCAGATTTCACAAATCTGGTTTATTTGATTACCATTTACAAACCCATATCTAATGAATTATTCATCCTTTGACTCAGTAATATGCAGTAAAAGTAGTAAATATCAAGAAATGTTAGCTAGACGACACTTGTTCAGGACTCTCGTACACAATGTTTGGGCTCATCCCACATCAGACTCCATTACTAGCAGGGTCACTATCTTTGCTAGCATTTTTCCATCTCTGAGAGGTCCCGTTAGAATATCTCCCCTAGTATGTCACTTACCGAGCCACAGGTTTTCAGCATATATGGCACCCTATGGATATCTCAAAATTGAGAACCAATAGGCATTTTTTAACCTCATTTTCAGATTTATCAGCCTCAAATTAGGTATAATTGGTAAGTTTGGTCTCTGTTACTTTTTTTGGCCGTTGTACAGTGTAATAAACGTATAGTTAAGCTAAATGTTTTCCATTGTGCTAAGGTGGGATATCATGAAATGCACATAAAGCAGTGTCCAGAGGTTGCCATGGAACAGATATATTCTGCCCAGCAACAGAGATATTGCATAACAAATGGCACTCTGTGTATCAGCACTAGATGAAGGGTCAGATAATGCATGTAAACTGGACGTGGTCCAGTCCCCTTTTTGCTGATCACCCGGCTACTGGAGTAGAATCTGGACAAGAGGAATGGTATTTCCTAGCATCAAGTACACAATATACACTCTCCTACACAGTGTCTGACTCATTATATGATAGTGCTGACTCAGGGTACTGCTGGCCGACTTATGGTACTGATGAATAACAATAGACATCACTTAAATAAGGAAGGAACCATATTATATCACTGATCCTAGAAAAGGTCAGACATTGCACAGTATTGGCACTGGGATCCAAATGGACAACTCATGGTCACTTTACCCTAATCTGATGTGGTTTTTCCACGCCTATAAGTTCTTTTTTGGTAGTATTATTCAAACACTGGTGTTCAAGTTAAAATGTCTTCCATTATATCAGGTAAAGATCTAACAGAGGATGGAGACATTGAGTGCCAGTTGTTAAACAATATCTCTGTTGCTAGGCAGAATATCTCTGTTGCTGGACACACTCGGGCACTCTTAAATGTGCTTTTCATAATATCTCCCCTTAACACAATGCAAAATCTCATCTTTAACTTTCCTCTTCCCTATGAAAAATGAAAGAATAAGCATTGTTATAGGGGTCTACCAAAAAAGCCTCAAATTATGCTGCCAATTGACTAATTCTTGGATATAGAACATGAAATTTGCATCCTAAAGTATTTGGAAATAGTGACATTGGATAAGAAGGAAGCTGTAGTGGAAAGGGAGACATTGGGTGCTGGTCGATATGCTATACCTCTGTTGCTAGGCAGCATATCTATGTTGCTAGGCAACCTCTGGACTCTGATAGATGTGGATTTCTTGATTTTTAAATGCAAAATCCCACATTTAACTTCCTTACATATTGTTACTGTAATTGGCACCACTGCAACGAGAAAAACACAGAATTGGTTTATTGCTAGGCAACCTTTGATAATACCAAAAAATAGATAACACCTCCAGATTCTCTGTAGCAGTTTTAGTAAGGGTAGGTGCTATTACATCGAAGATATTCCCATCTATTTGGAAGAGAATGTCTCAGGAAGGTGTAATTAGTGTAATTTACATAACTATCCTAAAATTAGGTCAAAAACTGAAAATCAAAATTGGAGCGGAATCTTATTTTTTTCAGCATCCTTCAAACCATAGATTCCACCAGAGAAACTACCATAATAACAAAATTCCTACGGAATTACTGTTGCTCCTCTACTACACCTTCAGTAGCTGCTGCTATGGTATGTGTCACTGATTCACATATGCTATTAGTACTACAATCCACAGCTGCTGGTTCCCACACCCAGCCTGACTGGTTGCTTCATTCAGTAGCTGCTGATTCTCACACCCTTTCTCACTGGTTCCCTCATTCAGTAGCTGCTGGTTCTCGTGTGTACCCTCTCTCACTGGTTCCCTCATCCAGTAGGTACCCAGCAAATTGGTGTCATTCTGAGTCACTGTGTGTGAGTATTCACACTGGTGCTGTATAGAAAAAAAAATGCGCGTGAGTGACTGATAACCCATACTGACACATGCGACATGGCACATGCACACTCATACTAACACCTGAGCTATTACGCATATTGACTCAGGCCTGACAAGTGTGTCATGGCACATGCACACTCATACTGACACCTGGGCTATAACGCATACTGACTTATCCTGACACATTTGTCAGGTTTTTTTCCCTGGGGTAGGAATGGGGGAGGGGGTTTGGGGGTTGGGAGGGGGTGGGGGTATGACTTTGTTTTGCATTCATTTTTATTCTGAATCAATGTCATCAATTTAGCTGCATATCCATGTCCATGTAAGGGTTTCCTGTATAATTAGCACAGCAATATTTGTTACCCTCCTCACCTCCCCCAAAAATATGTCCTGAGATATATATATGTGGATCAACACGGTAAAAGGTACGACCGTGAGGGGTGCGCGGGTGTACCTTTTACCGCGTTGATCCACATATTATCAATTTGGAGGCGGAGGGGCTAGAATTTCCCCCCGAGCCAATTACAAACCCTCTCCCTGAGTTGACTTTTAAAGACAAATGCGCCAAGATACACAGAACCCACATGGTGGCAAAAGTCAAAACTTATCAAGGATACCATCTTAATGTTAATGTTTCCCCTTATAGTTATTGGGAAATTAATATTTTTGAAAAATTCGTAACTTTTTCATTTCAAGCGTGACCCCCCATTTTTCTTTTATCAAAATGTTTGTAGAGATGTCCTCTTTCTATCCACAAAGTCAGTAGAGGGGCATTACCTATGAGACATGATCTAAAAAAATAATTTTCCCATTCAAAATTAACCCACCAAGATACAAAAGTAGTATTCTTGCCCCTCAATCTCTCTCCCAGCCCACCAAACCTGCAAGTTACTGATATGAAATATGCTATATCAACTGTATCAATACTGACTGTAAGAAACTCTATAGATTAAGGTGAGCACAAATGAAGATACCTTAATGTATTACTGTAAGGATGAAGTGTACTTGGAGTTCCCAGAACAAAATCCTGATAAGACTGTAGGACTACCCACCTTGTCTTCTCTCCTTGCTGTTCTGTCTGTGTGTTGTGAAATACTGAGAACAAAGAAACCAAGAAAAGAGAGGGAACTTTGAAGTAGACCAATGAGGGACCTGCATTTTGAAATTGACCAATCAGACACAATACTGATGCATGGTCACACATGTGCCAGGTACTTCCTGGAGAGAAACTTTTAGGATGGGTCACTGTGGGTCCATGTGCGTGATTATGTGTGAGTATTGACACATGGTGACACATACTGACACATGTGTCAGAACCTGTTGTGTTTGTTCAAGTGGGGCACTCTACCCCTATTATCACTCAAAACAATATTTTAATTCACCTCATACTATGAATTCTTACCTGTTTCCCATGGTAATATGGCCAACTTGGGCAGCATGCACCATACTTTCAAGGAATTATTATGTCAAGACTAATCTAGGCCTGAATACTACACAGGAGGTTGATAATTGAAACTCAGTGTTATCTCCTATTGACAAAGAAAATTGTCTTATCAAAAGACAATCTAAACCCATGTTTTGAGTCACCATTATATTCCCTATATACATATTAATAGATATCATCTATAAACACTTTGTTTTATAGGGCACCACCAAAAGAAACAGCAATTCCCTAATTTGGCCCAAACCCAAAGTGCAAGTATATAGTGGAACTATACAATTTCCTCAGTCTCTTTATACTGACACTGATGTCATTTCGAGTCACTCCTGGTGAGTACTGACACAGAGTGACCCATATTCACTCGAGTGTCAAAACCTAACTTTTGAAAGATGAGTCACTATGGGTCAGTCCGTGTGACTACTCACACTGACTGGCTCATGCTCACTCAGTGTCACCTCACGCAAATAAGGAAATGAGTCACCATGCGTCACTCAATGTGACTACTCACCTACACTGTCACATGCTGACGCAGTGTTAGCTCAAATGGGTTAGGAAATGACTCACTATGCATCAAACTCTGTAACTACTGACACAGATTGACACATGCTCACACTTGTGCCATCTTATGTCTTGTGAAGATGAGTCACTAAGTGTCATAATGAGTCAAACAGTGGGAGTATTGACACCTGGTGACAGGAGCTGACTCACTGGCGTTATGACTTGAAAGGTGCTCACACACAGCGGCTCTCTCTCGCTTGTTCACTCATTCAGTAGCTGCTGGTTCCCTAACCCCCTCTCAGTTGTTCCTTCATTCAGTAACCGCTAGTTCTCGCACCTAGTCCTGTTGGAACCTTGAGCTAACCAGTGTTTTAAGGTGGATGGCCAAATAAAACAGGGTGGTCCTGAGCTTGGTTCAGAGATATCCCCCGGCATTAAGGTATAAGATGCATTATGGTAGATTTCCATAGGGTTATTTCATGAAATCACCTTGAGAGGTGGTCAGATTTCCTGGTAACTCTACCACAATATTTTATATGAGGTTTCTATCCAGGAAACGAAGTGTGAATATATGGTCCTATTTCTTATATCAGTTTTTGAATGATTGAAATAAAAAAAGGTTCAGAAAATGAGAAGACAATGAATGAATCAATGACTAAAACTTCGAAGACGTTGCACTCCATTAGATTATGTAGTGCAGTGGATACATGTCTGCCTTGCATGCTCACGTGGCATGCTGGGGGTCCCAGGTTCTCATCCCACCGCTGCAACATAAGGTTTTTACTATACCATGGTCATCTACCTGGTTGATAGAAGAATTGCATTCACATAGGTCCCCTCCCGTATCAGTGGTTTTTGTGTCGCAACATTGAAAAAGGTAACATTACGGGGATTTTGTGCTATTCGCAGCCACTAGGTGGCACAACCAATTAATACAGGAGGGAAATAGTGTTGTAATCTATCAGAATACTTTCCGTAGGTCTTCTTACATATTTAATCTACCACAAAGCCTGAATAATGGGCATAGTTAAGCTTCTTTTACAGCACGAATAAGCATGTAATCATGTCCAAGACTAATATTTTCTCTTTAAGTTGACAGATATTGTAATATCTATATATGATATGAGTACTTAGCTGACCAAGATAATAGCTTATGAACTCATTCAACCATATTTACCTGAATATAAATGAAGAACTCTTAGGGATCATTTTGGTGTATGGATCATCTTAATCTGAGAAGGAGAAGTGGTGGCCATACATAGCACTATATCTCCGTAATGTTACGTTTCCCCAGGTTTTGTCACAGTTGATCTATTAAGTACTTCTAATTCTGCTACGCCTACTTATAAATCTAGAATTATACTTTAGCATTATAATGGATGATTTTCCTCTTGTGATTATCAATATATTTTCCAAAGCAGTTTTCACATGTTAGTTACGTTAATAGCACATACCATTGTTAGTTGGGTATAATTATTCTGATATATACAGTGGATATAGAGGCAATGGTATGTTTAATTTATTAGCAGTCCAAATGGTGGATCTTCATTTTTGCATATAACACATCCAGAACGGTGAACCAACCAATCATAATCAACAATCGCTTTGCACATCAGATCCTGTTATGTTTCAGAGGTGTTCGATTGGTGCCAGGGTACCAGCGTAAAACATCCTACGTTGGGCCTTTCTGTCTTATCACGCATCATTTAAAATGAAATTTGACCAATGTCCCGGCCTGGTACACAGTGATACATGAGGAAATACTTTGGAGAATGTCGATGTCTTAGCCTATACCTTCTACTCAACCTCAGAGGGTGCATAGAATTAAAAAAAAAAAAAAAAAAAAGACGATCTGTCGTCAGCTCCAGTGGCTTTCTGCCTGTATACATGTATATCTAAAAATCATCATGTCAATCTAAACATTTATCAAAAGGATAGTGACTTTTGCTCAATTCTAAGTCAATTTCAAGTCTTTGTTACAGTTGGGTTTTCATTTCACTTTTTTGGATTAGGCTTTTCTGAATTTAGCAATCAACATCAGAACCTCTTGGTTTGGCAGGATAGAACGCATACACAATAACTCTAGGGACAAAAGGATCAAAGGCTAAGTGCATCACATATCTGACAAATGATATCAATGATGCCATGCAATTATCAGGCAATTGGTGGTAATGAGTGTACGATACTAGCCCCTTTTTGCACTAAGACAGAGCTAACTGTGATTACCTCATATCTATGCATCACACCTTCTACTTCTGAAACACATTGGTCAATCCCATACTTAAACTTCATTAAAACTCAAATCAATAACTGATCAAGCGATCTTAGTGTATCAATAATATGCTAATGATGGGTGATAGCTGATGTATTGCCCCATCACGCATGGTGTAGAAAAACTGGTTCAAAGGCCGTCTTTGATCACACCTTACAAGAACTACGCCCATGTAAGCTCAGGAGGCAATTCAAGGGTGGAGTCCCCCAGACTTCTAATGTGATAACGGCTACACAATAGTTCGGGGGTATGCGACTCTTTGATACCTCTAATGGAGGGGTCTAGAGGCCCGACGTCCCTCCCTCATCCCATCCCCTCACACTACAATGTGTGCCAACGGACCGTGAACTATGGCAGATTTTACTAAGAATCATTGCACAGCCACACCTATAGCTAGCAGTGCCAATAGTATGATAATATAAATATGAGAATAATATATGGATAATTACAGAAAGAACACCGGAAATGCCTTGTGTGAACCAAGTGAATTACAAAGCGATGGTTGGTGTGCATATATATGAACAAAGACAAAATGAGAAGACTTATAATTAAGTAGCTACTAATGAGGAAGGGTGTAGTCTGCATACACCTGATTTGTACACATCATAAATGCCACATTAATCGTTTCATTCATCATCAGTGCTTATTACATAGTATTCCCCTCCACATTCCCTTCAATGAATCGATGTGAGAAAACTGAGACATTTTGATCTACCAATTTACACATAGCAAAGAATGTGAAAACCCAATTATTCCGTTATTATTTGTCAAAATGAAATAACCCCCGGTAATATAATAAATTACACACTCATTACCACCAATATGCTCACATCACAATTCTTCAAAAGGAAAAGACTCCATGCTATCCTGTAGCTCAAAGATAGGTACTCCTGGTTCTGTTTCTCGTTAAACGTTTGATGGTCACAGTTTTACATTTTTAGAAAGTCAAGGAGCACTGCCCCATTCTACTATGCATTTATGTGTTTACACAAAATTATTGACTATTACATGTATTTCATAACTATTCCAACTGATAACACGTTCAAGATATCGTGGCCGAGTTCAAAATCTTTCACTTCGGACTATATACACATAATTGTATGCACAATCTGAGTGGGGAATCTGTGATTGGAATCTTTAAAGGCAGGAGGTCGTTTCATAATATGTTACGATTTCAGCTCTTTAAGTCATCCCAGTGAATGCACCAGGCTACCTCCCATCACTATGTACATATAATTAATTTTGCCAAGGCTGCCCTGCAGAATCTGAGGCATTCAGAGTCGTACTGCCTGTATCCAGCAGAAATCACCCCCCCCCCCCGTGCATTGATACAATTCGTAACATACAACCCTTTAGGTAGTCAGGGTATCTGACAGGGACGAAAGGGGCAGGAAAAGAGGCTGTCTGCCAGGAAGTCAGTCAGTCCAGGCCCGTAACTAGCGGGGGTTCGTCGGTTCGAACGACCCCCCGCCCCCAGGCCCCTGATGGACCTAAAAGGTTTCACCCTCGCTAGCCTGAAATTGCACATGATATATACATGTCAGTTTTTGCTGCTTATCGGACAATTATTAAGGATTTCAGAGAGTATACAATTAGCCTCAAATGATCCATTAGGCCAAGAAAAATAACAGGTGTGTTTCCAGTAACATAGCTCAAAGAGCTAGGGTCGGTAGGTTGGATTTTTTTTTCTTTGATTTTTTTTTACTTATATAGGAAATGTTAGGGCACATATCAATGGATGTATCAAATTCTTTGATTTCATTTAAAATAATGATGAGAAAATGGCAGCTATGAGAGAGGGGAAGAACACGAAAAGGATACAGAAAAATCCTCAAAAATTAATGAAAATCTCTTTAAAATATGAAAAAATGAGACAAAATTCTTCAAAATCACAAAAAAAGTGTGTTTTCCCCCTGTTTTGCTAGGGTCGGTCGGGGTACTGGAAACAAACTTTTTTTATTTGGCCTTACCATACAGATTTGTATACAAATTAAGTAAATATTTGCAGTTAATTATATGAAATCTTTGGTGGGTTCCACCCTTGAACTGATGGAACCACCCCAGGATAAGGGCTAGTTACGGGCCTGTGTAGACACAGCTTTATGACATGGAGGGATGGGAAAGGTGGACAAGCTATTTGGCACGGATGGTAGGGACAGGTAGACAGGCCTTAGATGGTCTTAACGGCAGATTACTGCTAATCTATCTAAATCACAAAATTCGACCGGGTCTAAGAGATGATAATTATATGCAATAGCAAATGGGCTATGAGCAATCTACACTATGTAGTCCACGTGATGCTTATAAATAGGATAATCATACTGGTCATGTCCATCCCTGTATGCTTTTACTCTTCCCTCACATCCTTCCCTGCCATTCCCTTCACCACAACTCCTCCCTCCCTTTCCGGCAGGCCCCCTTGCCTCCTACCTGTACTCTAGCTGTGTCTCCTATCATTCACTGATTGCCTTCCTTCTTTGCTTTACTATTCCACTGTCTCATTTTATATGCCCTTTCCTTCTGATATACTACCTTTCATAATTCACAATATGTAGCCTATCTAATAGGGGTGGATTCAGAAGGGGGGGCACAGCTAGGAAATTTGGTCAAGTGCCACAAACAGACAGACATACATATAGGGTTGACCCGGGATACATTGTCAGCCAATCAAATAATTCCCTGTATTCACTGCAGAATTCTTGGGCACATGTAAAACCTGGTACTCATCTTACTTGTTGTTATCCGTGCTTATGTTGCCCGGTGCCAGGTCAAGCAATGGCCGACCCACTGAGCTTTCATACTAAACCCTATAGGATTTGTCCCAGGGCCATCCCAGGGCTGTATGCCCTAGATAATAATTATGTTGAGCTAGCTCTTACATTAATGATTGGGCAGAGTGGGCAGAGATTACAACCGAGGTGTTTAGGATGACAAGCAGAATGAAGGCTGGGAAGGAATGACTTATGGGAAAGAAGGAGCAATGATGGATCCTGGGGAAGTTGGGTGTCTTGGCTTTTCTTAATTTCTAAACCCCCACCCACAGTCTCACCCTGCCCTTTCCTCCAGCCTCACAATTATTCCAACCAGTTTCAACCTGCCCTAACCCTAATCTCACCCGTCCTCCAACCTTTAACAATTCTTACCCTGTTCCTTACCGAAAGTCTGGATATCTACAGGAGATTAGAGCTACCACTTAATTTCAAAACTCTGTTATGGAGAGGGTGTGTCAGGGAACTTTTGTTATCCTTCCCAAATGAACAGCTTAGCAATAGAAGCTGGAATATTATGAGTCAGCATAGCTCACAAGATAGACTAGAATGCACCAAATGCCCTCCAAATTCCAAAGTTTTCCTAGAAGCCATGCCCAATACCCCCTTACCAAATTTGTAGCACAGCTGCAAATTCAATTCGTCTTGCTTAACAATCATATTAACACATTGAGCTAGGTCTAAACCAATTGCCAAAATATGCAACCCCCCCCCTAACCTGGGCCCTTGCCCTGGCCCCTGAAATTTTGTATAGATGATTATGGGAAGTCTCTAAATTGAGGTCTAGAAGTGTGCCAGAATGCACCAAAAGCCTTCTTGAATTTAGAATTTTCCTGGATGGGATGCCC
Organism: Acholoe squamosa; assembly: GCA_949317995.1. Lineage (NCBI taxonomy): Eukaryota > Metazoa > Annelida > Polychaeta > Phyllodocida > Polynoidae > Acholoe > Acholoe squamosa. Next base: position 47,891,839 of record OX439036.1, on the reverse strand, counting down.
CCAGACCCCAGGGTCGCTTATCTGCGCTTATGAATTCACTATGCTTCGCTTGTGATGCGCCTATAGCCCCACTCACCCATATCCCGTGGCCAAGATGTGTGGCCCCCCCCTTTCTCAAAATCGTATATCCGCCCCTGATATTTATAAAGGTCTGTGAGACCTTTTAGCTAAATTCCCAAAATGGTACCAGCTCTTCTCGTTATATTAAATCATTGTCGTCACCATCGTCACTTTAATCACAGGCACTACCAATGCCACCAAAGTTTTAACAATGACATAAGGCAATGAGGGATAAGAATAAGGTTGTATATGGATATACAACGTGCAGCCAAGTTATAGATGTCATAGACATCTGAGTAACCCGAAAGTCTGAGAGTTACTCAGATGCCGCAATCTCATCTTTCTTCTTCCCGGAAGTCTCATTTCGAGTGTCGACTCACAGATCTTACCTTGTCGCCAAACACCACCCCGGAAGTAAAGAACATCATCGACTGGCATATTTCATCATCCCAGAAACACTTAAATACATGTGGGGAAGCCCCCACAGCTTCACTGTCCATCCTGATGCCTATGACGGTGAAAGGCAAATGAATAGGAATGGCAGAGTCTGTTATATGTATGCATGGAATGGTTCCCGAGTAGCTCTTTGATATGTATGTTACACTGTTATATGTATGCATGGAATGGTTCCCGAGTAGCTCTTTAATATACAATGGTACACTGAATTGGTCATGGTATACTTTGAATGGTTCCCGAGTAGCTCTTTAATATACAATGGTACACTGAATTGGTCATGGTATACTTTGAATGGTTCCCGAGTAGCTCTTTAATATACAATGGTACACTGAATTGGTCATGGTATACTTTGAATGGTTCCCGAGTAGCTCTTTAATATACAATGGTACACTGAATTGGTCATGGTATACTTTGAATGGTTCCCGAGTAGCTCTTTAATATACAATGGTACACTGAATTGGTCATGGTATACTTTGAATGGTTCCCGAGTAGCTCTTTAATATACAATGGTACACTGAATTGGTCATGGTATACTTTGAATGGTTCCCGAGTAGCTCTTTAATATACAATGGTACACTGAATTGGTCATGGTATACTTTGAATGGTTCCCGAGTAGCTCTTTAATATACCATGGTACACTGGATTGGTCATGGTATACTTTGAAACATAGCAGAATATCGATGTTTGGAATTGGGGTACATGTATGCTACTAACTACAATCATGTAATAATGCCTACAGGTGTGCTTTTAGTTACATGCTCTTAATGTCTGTGGTCGATAGGCTGCCTTTCGTTTTACTCAGGCCTCAGGTTATCAGAAATTATCATCTATCTATTCGAATAACCAGTTTAGAATAGAAGTTACCGAGTTGGTTACAAATATGAATGACTATTTCGTAATACATTGTGTATAAGGCACACTTCATATATACACAGAAAAAAATCCTAATTAGTAAATACTAATTTAACTTAGACAAAACCACTGGTTAGGCAAAATACCCAACATGTCAGTAATACTTTACTAACGTGTTAGTTGTATTCACTAACCTATTCAGGCAAGCTGGCTTGATTTAGCCAAGAGAGAAAAGCAGTCTTTTTGTCTAAGGGGTTAGTTTTATCTAAGGGTTAGTAGATTTTTCACACCAGGTGGCAGTGTGGTTTGCATGAGGACTTTTTTGGGAAGTGTCTATCATGGAAAGGCCTACAAATGTGAAATTAATGGCACTTCTAATGACTATTGACATAATAAAGCCTTCACCATTCAACCTGGCATTGGACTTAACAGAATACAGCCTATAGGTTTATTATGTTATTGATGGAGCAAGGAAGAAGAATGGAAACACCTTTTCTCTGGAAATTCAATTTTCTCATATAATCCACATCTATGGCCCTATGAGTCATACCCAAAACAACTAAGTTCAGGGGTTGCAAATGAAAATTATATGAGGCATTAAACTTGCTTCTCAAATGGAGAGGCTCTGTTCTGGGTGTCTTAATCCATGTGGAGTTTACACCTATCTTTTGAATCAAAATAAAAGAAAGGGTATTATAGGTATTGAAATAGTCCATGTAGTTAGTGAAAAGGTCTAAGGCAAGTTAGGAAGAATGCCCAAATTGCCTGATTATTCCTAAGGGTTAGGTTAAGTGTATACTCCCAAGAAAACTTCAGTGGTTTGGCGACGTGCAAACTCCCAACTTGCATTAGCAATTCCAACAAATGTTAGGCGAACAGCCTAAGATATTTAGAAAAAAATTTTGTGTGTACGTGTAAGGCAAATCCTTAGCCAGAGTTGCACTCTGACATAAGGTAACCACTTATCATCAAGGGTCTTTTATTGTAAATAATTGTAAGCCACACCTTATCCGTGAGGTATTCTGTTAAACATCTCACAATATATGTAAGGTGTCTATAGCAAACCTGTTTATCTACCCTATTGACAGTGGCAAGGTAAACAGACGTAATCAACACAGCCACCAGAATTGGATGTTGTGAAAGAATTTGAACTGTCGTGCTTATCACCCATCCCCTTCCCGTGTCATAATTTTGGCGAGGAGGAATTCTTCGGGGAAAGATGTCCTAAGGGGGAGATATCCAGGGGAAGATGACCAGGAGGCAGTTTTCCTGACACTATACGTTTTCCCGGTACATTTTGGAGTGAATTTGTATGGCTTGAGTATTAAAGTTGTCTTCAGAACGCCGGTGAGCATTCTATAGTGAGGTTTTAGGGTGGTCAGTGTCCCATGAAGACCTAAACCCGTCATACTGAGAATACAAAGTCGTCATGTTGACGACTTAGGTGGTCAGGATGATGGCCTGAAGTTGTTATTTTGACCTAAAGCTGTATAGATGTATTTTCACCCTGGGGACCTAAAGCCGTCTGCACTGACGACTTTCGGATTTCTCAGATTTTGAGTTCACGGCATCGGTTCAGAACTGGTGCTGCCATCTATTGGGATTTGCTAGTGCTACCTCTCTTTCTCAATTATCCATTAATTGAAACCTAGCTTCACATGCCAGGGGGATAGTCTGAAACACTGCCATCTGCCGTGACAGCAAGATCAGAATAGGTCTTCTGAAACTAAAATGTTTTTATTTTTACTTTGCTTAAAAATGCAAGACTGACTCGACTACACTAAGGGGCTGAGCCCTGGAAGGGTTGCTTCTATGATGTTCTGACAAATCCGTCACTTTATGGATTGAGCTGCCAACTCACACCCCCTATTTTACATGCTTACTTAGAAGATGCACATTGATTTTCATCTAGGTTAAGAAATGAATGTATTGGCGAAGCCAAGAATATGCATGGACGTCTGTGTTCATAAAAGTATATCAGGGAGAATAATTCTTGGGTATACTAATAAAACTAATCATAATGTATAGCCCTATAACATGGATTCAATATGTAGTTTTATCTATTTATCGAGTCAACATTGCATTGCAAGAAATACACTTTGATTCATTATATTTGTAACATAATATTATCATGATCTTAGTGGTGCAATTGATATAAACAACGTAGTGTTTGCTCTTGCTGAGGAGGTATGCGATCGCTCGTGGTTAGTGATGTTTTTGGCTATCATAATCAATGTCTACTTTGTTTGAATGTTGAACATTCTGTGATCTTATAAAATCACTCACAGGGGTATCTATTCAAATGTTCAAAATATTATCAATGTACGTGTTGAATAAAAATCACTTTCATTTGGCATTGTTACGGTCTGAGAACATTTTCATCTACCTCAGAATAAGCAAGGGTATATAGTTGAGTTTAAAATCTATATGTTTCACATATAATGCTGTTAGTGGTGTCCTCTGGAGGTTAATTATTCTGCCTTATCCAACTAAGCAATCTTAAGATTAGACTGTCTTGCCTTTTCACAGCCAGCACTAAGATCGCAGTGATCCTAGCCTCAGCCCTCTTACACCATTCCAAGTAAAACACACTGTGCACAGGGGCAAGAGGCCCATACTGAAAGAAGAGCAGTGGAAACACTCCTTCTCACAAGGGTGATTACACAAGAGTCCCCCCACCAACCTATATGAGTAACTTCTAGAGTATAGGGTGCAGTTGACCTCATACAGTATTCAAGTGCACTTCATGCCTGAGTAGCCTGAAGACCCCTCAAGTACTCTCAGCAAACGTCCTCCCTCCCCTCTATATGTATACAGCAGGGGCATTCACTCTTGGGAGTAGGAGTGTTCCCTGTGAGTGCTCTTGTACTCAGGTGAAACCACTATCTTAGCACTGGAAAAGGAATAGTGAAATGATCTCAGGACTTGCTGTGCCTGACTGGCCTGCAACCACTGCATTAGATAGGGTAGACTGGCTAGGTCTTATGATATGTGCCTACACTAAGATCGCAGGGGTAGAAATCCCAGGACCTTGTGAATTAACCTCCAGAGTGGCGTGCTTGGGTAGCAATACTGTGTTTACACCAAGGGGTAGCTGGCCTGGGTAGCAATACCACAGTTGTTGTCGTGGTTCCTGGCCATGTGGATGTATCCCTTCATTCCCCAGGACGAACCCCAGCTGGTAAAGACAAGTTGTTGCAGTTGTTATTATGTGTTATAGAACTATGCGCATTATTGTATGAACAGGGTATTGATACTTTTAAAATAATAATATTAATGTAATTGTGAAATAACCTCCTATTGTATGTTAGAGGAACATCCCTAAAAAGCTGCCATTAAAAATCATACATGGGGTATCTTCGTGAATATTTGTTGGCCCACCCTGATTGCCCACCAACCACAGTTTATCTAGTTATGAAGCCAAATCCCACATATCAATCCACTATCTTTAGGTTTGAGGAACAGCGTAGTTTGGTTTACAGAACCTATGTAATAATAATCCCCACCTGTTTTTGACAAGCCAGTACGCTCCGCCATCACCTTTGCCGTACCCGACAGCAAGGACACCGTGGTCAAGCTCCGAGGAACTGCAGTCGGGCTCGTAGTAAGGGCCCTCCTTGTAGAGCCTGTGATAATGAAGATAAAATCAAATAAATTATTATTCAAATTAGGGTACGCGAACTAGCTTCGTGTGGGTGGGGCTTATCTCCAAGAACCTAATCCTGTTCCTAATCTGAACATGAAATCTATAAAGGTAGTACCTTTGAGAGCATTATTCTTTTGCCAAAACTTCTTATCTATAGGAGATATGAATCAAGCCCGGCTGAATGTTTCATCTGTACACGTGTTATATATGTCCATTATAATTATGTGAACTGTGAAACCAACTCACTTCCAAATCTAGCATCCAGTCTTCTGTACTATACACAAATCATTTATAAAATATACGGCATAATCTGACTGACAACATACTTACTGGAAGAACATGTGACTAGCATCAATGCCTACAGAGATGGGCCCGATTTTGGCCACTGCCTTCTGCAGTGCCTTCTCGTTACCAGTGGGGATATCCACATTCTCAGACTTAAAGCGGCACTTGTCATCCTGTAAAGGGGCAAGGGTCAAAATAGTAAAACAATTATGTCTGAAGAAGATAAGTTGTCGACATCTTGCATAGTCAAAAGGAAAAAAACCCTCTCCCTTCCTCCCCCCCCCCAAAAAAAAAAAAGAAAAACAGAAAAAGAAATAAATCTCGATATCAATAGTCTCTACTACATTAATATTGACCTCGAATTAACTTGTCTGGTTTTCTGTGGATCTATAATTCTTTTGAGATAATCTTCCCAAGAAAAACGAGAATTTATATAGACACGGAAGATTTAGACTGCATAATTTCAGTATGTCACTTGAATTATGAATACCCTGGCTTCATAATCTGAATGAAGATGAGTCATGGTGAGTGATGATGTGTGATAACTTTTGAGTTATAGCGAACTGTGTCATTTTGTGTCATACTGAGTCAACTCTCACTTAGCTGGACAAACCATCACTCACTTTAATAAAGGTGGTAGGAAAGGTTGGGTGAATGTACATCAGCATGTGTCAATACTGGTCAAATCTCACTCAGCTTGATGAACAAGCACTGACTTTGATACAGATGGTAGGGGAGACTGTGTGAGCATGTGTCAATACTTATCACTTTCACTCAGTTTGACAAATAATCACTCACCGTGATTAAGATGGTAGGGGAGACTGAGTGACTGTGTGTCAGCATGTGTCTACAGTTGTCAACTCTCATTCAGCTTGACAAACAATAACTCACTTCAATAAAGATGTGAGGGAAGATTGGGTAAGCATACGCCAACATGTATCAATAGTTATCCCCTCCCACACAGCTTGACGAACAATCACTCACTTCCATAAAGAAGTGAGGGACAACTTGGTGAACAATTGTCAGCATGCGTCAATTATTGCTAGATCTCACTCAGCATGACTCATATTCACAATGAGAGACTATGGAACGTGTATAAATTCTAACTGCTTGTACTTTACAGAATAGGTCAGGTGTTTGAATGTCAATATGCTAGATTATGTTGCATATAGCAGTTTTCTTTCTTACATGATATGAAATATACATAAATCAGGAGTTGGACTTATCTGCATTTTACATGTAATCTATGCATCTGTTGGGCCTGGTTTAGCAGAATATAAAAAGTTTAATGTCTAGTGATCAGCTAGGTCACATATGATTAGGGTAAATAGATAGGACTTCCTAATATGATGGTAAAAATGGTCTGTATTGAGTGATAAAAGGAGTGGATGTTGTATCCAATATGGGTATAACAGACTGTGTGAGCATGCATCGACCTGTGTCAACTTCTGTAAACTCTCAATCATCATGACACAACTTCATGCAAGGTAACACACTACATAATATTCTATGTTCTGATTGGTCCATTTTAAATTTCCCTCCCTTTTCTTTGTTCTCCTCCTGAGTTCAAAACAGACAAGCACAGACAGCCAAGGAGGACAGATGTTCTGGTAGGTGGTCACACAGTTCTAGATTAATTTGTACTTCAAATCCCAGTTGATAGGTATTTCTATAGTAATATATTGTTATTACTGATTATGTCTGAACATGCCTAACTGCTAATTCCAAGCTTTAGTGGCAATACTCCAAGATAGTAGTAGATTTAGAACTATGAGTAAAGCCTATGGAAATTTAGGGGATTCAGAATGCTAAGTTATAAGTTCTGGTATATCTGGGGACTAAGTGAATCTTAAGAGAACGTAGCAATTATACTATTTTGACCATTTTACACATCTTACACATCTTTTTTCAGCGCATTTCTGATTCACGATGAACACATTAAAACATTTATAAGCCTTCTGAGTATCCATAGGACCTTACAGTTAAGAGAAAATATTCCCGAGTTATTTGAGATTATCAGCAACAAAACCGTATCCTGGGATGTTGTAGCAGTTGTCTTTAACCTTTGCTCATGTGATATGGTTGCTGATGTAAGTTCATGGTATCCATAGCTATGTCCATCAAGTTCTTTAAGGCATCGATAAAGTTATTTGTTTTGTCATCATTAGTTTGCTTTACTTCTTTCAGACACGATAATATCAGGCATATGAGATGTAAACCTGGGACAATGGGATTTGAATCACCATTTTGGAATTAGAGCATAATTCACCTCTGAACAGAGAAAAACCAAAAGTTTTTTGAAATACTAACTTTATTTTCACCGTGCATCACTACCAAGTTATACAAAGAGTTGGCGTGTAATGTCTTAAGCATTGTCGGGCATTAGCTTGCAAGAGTTTACAACCAACATTGGTTATTTCAGTGTCTATGTTCTTATGGTAGAATTTCGCAAAAGTGTCCGTGTTTTTCCACCTGGCCTGACGTAGTAGGAGGTTCATGTTCGCTCGGACTGCCAGTGCCCCAGAGGCAGCTGCCCCTCTGGTTGAATGAGCCCCATAAGTCTTTGCAGTTTTGACGCCAAACTTGGTTGTATTTATGCCTGATTTAGCCAGCGTGAACATGACCCACCTAGAGAGGCTCTGTCGTTATGGCCTCATAAGGGGAGATGAAACTAATGAACAATTGTTTCTCCCCAGTCTTCAGGCGTAACTTCCTGGTCCTGTCCAGGTACTCATTTAGGTGAGCCACCAAGCAGAGGCTGGGTTCGTCCACAAAGGCCCTCAAAATTAGGAAGTCCAGTGGGTCCCCCAGCCTCAAGGGTGCTTCAAGAGCGACTTCTGGCGGAAAATGACTTGACATTCTATCTATAAAGAGGCCCATGATGGTTTGGCCTCTTTGTGCTGTTACCAAGAGTAAAAGCATCGACAACTTGAAGGACAACAGGTTGAGGGATAGCTTAGAGTTCTCTCCCCAACTAATGATTTCTGTGAACACTTTATGTACGTCCCAGAATGTGTCATGTTTGGGCTGTGGTGGATTACGCTCATATGACCCCTTGAGAACTAGACATATATTTTTATGCTGACCAACAGAGTTGTTTTCAAATGTTGGTAGGAGAGCTGATAGGGCACACCGCGCTGTTTTTATAGTACTGTAGCTGTAACCTTCTTTCTGTAATTCCTTAAGAAACCTACAAATTTGGGGTACAGTAGGCCCTAAAGTAGGCATATTTTGCTCTTTACAGAATTCACACCATTTCTTGACATACACATTACATGCTGAGTAAGTTCCAGTTCTCCAAGCATCAAGTATGAGATCAACTGTTTCATGGTCATAACCTTCTTCCTTTAGTGTTTTGGTTCGGTAGAAATGCCAGGCCACCAGAGGAATCCTTTGGATCCTGTCTAGGTTTCTTGGATGGCCGTGTTGTCGGAGGTTTCCGTTGGCCCTTCTGAACTGCATTATCTTCAGACTACTGCCCCACAGAGTGCCAAACGAGGGCTGGCTCGGCCAGTCCGGCTTCACCAGTACTGTGTCTGATGGTTGTAGCATCAGGCGTTGTACCACTCTTCTGACCAGATTGTAAGCATACCAATAAGTCCATGTCAGAGAGAAAGCATCTGTTCCTGATGACTCAGGTTCAGGGTTCCAGGACACAAACTTATCTAATTTGTTGTTAGTACGGGATGCAAACAGGTCTATGTCTGGGGTCCACCAACTGGCACAAAGATTTTTGCGTTAAGCTCCCATTCAATGTCAAAGTGGCGGGATTTGAAATCTGCTAAAACATTCTCAACTCCTGGAATGTGGGCTATAAGTAGCCATCTCATCACACTCTATTGACTTCACCCCTCCCATCTTTCATATGTAGGCTAGGGCAGTAGTGTTATCAGTTCTGACGTTAACTGTAATGCCCTTTTCCGGGACGCGGGCCTGGAGACCTAGCAGGATGGCTCTTAGTTCTTTCACATTAGTGTGTGGGATTCTTTCTAAAGGTTGCCACCTCCCCCTGTAGGTATTGGACCCCTGTGAGCACCCCAACCTGCATCAGAAGCGTCTGTGCATAACTCTGTGTCAGCGCCTTCATTCCTTATTTTCTTTGAAGCTATTGGGAGGCAGTCGCACCACCAATCAATGTCCTCTAGGCCCCCCTCACCTATGCAAATAGTTGCGTCAAAGTTGCCGGCATGCTTTTCTAGAGCTATGTTCTTTTCCCTCTCGAGACGTTTGATGTGGGCAGGCCCATATTGTACCCCAAGTGAGTTAGAGGTCATGAGACCTACTATACCCACTACCTGTCAAATGGTCGGCTTTTGTACGGATAACACCTCTGCTACCACCCTGTTGAATTCATCAGTTTTATCCCTGGTAGGGGTAACTGTCATGGTCAGTGAATTCAGTAGAAAGCCTAAAAATGTGATTTCCTGAGTGGGGGTAAAAACTGATTTTTCCACAAAACCCAATTTGTCTAGCTGCCTTGCCAACACTTTGGTAGTGTGTTTGCATTTCTCTTGAGTGTCTGCCAGAATGAAGAAGTCATCCAAGTACAAGAAGCACTTGACCGGCTTCCCTCAACTTTGCAAAGTTTGGGGTGAGGAGTTTAGTGAAAATTCATGGGGCGCTGGGCATGCCTTTAAATTCATAAGTTTTGTTCTTCCAACTGAAGTGCAAATATTTTCTGTCTTCCTCCCTGACTAGGACTGAATAGTATGTGGCCTTCAGGTCTATGGATGTCATCCAACATCCTGGGTGCAAAAGACTATTCATTTTAAAGTGTGTGTACTCCACACTTTCATTCATCTTTGACAAACTTAGAATAAGCCTAAAATCCCCATCGGGTTTGGGGTGTAAGAAGACGTTAGACAATCTCGTTTGGGAGGATCCTGGTAAATAACTCCCTTTTTCTCTAGCTTTACTATTTGAACGTCTACCCCACCCACTTTTGATTTGCTTAATGCATAAGGACCCGGGACATTGGTTTGGTTTGGGACCAAATCTTCAAAGGGAATTGTGACCCTTCTTACCATCCCTAACACCCAAGGATCTTTGGTGATGGCAGACCATTTGGCAAGTAACGGGAAATACTAACGGCAACAAAATTTTGAGCAGTATGTACAAAAGGAGGGGGACTCACCTGCTCATGTGAGGCCTCTACTTCTGAAAACCCTGTATCTTTAAAGTGGCACTGCCCGCCACCTCTGATGATGGTGGGGGTCTGGGTTGTCGCTTGGTCGACACTCGGGGAGAAGAGTTGTATCCCATCTAAGGGAAGACAATGGGGAAGCATGGGAACCCCATCCCCATGATTTCAGCAGGGTTTATTCCCCTCCGGAAGTGAGTGTTCTGTCGCCTAGCCATTTTTTCAACGTTTGCAAACATTTTTATTTGGTTTGGGTAAAAAATATTTAAAAAAAAGTTATTTTGACATTGACGTTTTCAACCAATTTTCAACCAAATAAAAGAGTTTTTTTTTTTACGATTCTGTTATGTTAAAAAACATTTTTTTAACCTGAAATAAAAAACGTTTTTATAAATACATCAAAACAACATTTTTTTGAGTACATGTAAAAACGCTATTTTGATGTTGAAAAAAAAATGTTTTGCAAACTTAGGAACCAGAAAAAAATGGAATTTTTTTACGTCAAAAAATGTTTTTCTGCCAAGTGGGGAACTTGTGCTGCTGTTGATGATTCTGTCTGTAGGCTGGCTTAGCCTTTACTGGTGCCAGCTGCTGTTTGTTGATTTTATCAGCCATTTTGTGGGCTGAGTCTACCACCTTTATGGCCTCCTTCAGGTCTCCTCCAAACAGGAACTTGGGGTTCTTTTCACCTTTCTTGACGACATGCTCACCATATTTAGCTATGACCATAGGTTTTAGGAGGTCTTTACGTCTGGTGGTGATGGCATTGACCGTGCTTACAATAAGCAGCATACCGTCAGCAAACAGGTCTGAGATTTCGTCGAGCTGTTTGTCCGACTGTCCCCGGGATATCCACAAATCCATGACTGGGACAAAGGCCAAGAGGGCCTTGACAAGGTGAGTCTGTAGCTTTTTTAGGGCCTCTTCCTGCTTTAGATAATCAGAGTTTTTAGGCTTGGTTATCAGCACTTGTATGATCGGTTCCAACGGAACAACCAGTTTGCCAGTATTGTCTGGTTGGGGATATGCTGCATGTAGGAGATCGAGATCAGCCATTGTCCTTTTCTCTCTGAACAGGAACTGTAAAAAGCCAGCTATGAGCGTACCTATCTCTTTCCCCTTCTTCGTTTTAGCCTGCTCCTTTTCTACCTTCTCCTCCATGATGGATCTTAGTTTACCCGGTGGTGGAGAGGAGGTCTTGGGATCCTCATCTTTTTGCTCTTCTTCTGGCTCATCAGGCTGTTGGCTCATTTGGCCCTGCATGGCCTGCATCATCAGGGATCCTAAGAATTGTGACATCATGGGACCCGTATCTACGTTCTGGAACATAGCAGACAGGCAAGGAGCTCCTCCCTGGGAAGGGGCAGGCTGGCTGGTAGCCTGCTGGTTCTGCAGGTTCTGAACCTGCGTGGAAGATGTGGGACTGTATTGTCAGCCATCTTCTTTCCTGGAAGCAGGAAAAGAGAAAACCTAATCAATTCAACATTAATAAATTTACCACAATACTATATTCAAAGTTTAAGTCAAAGTATCTTAAAATTCTTTAAATCAGTACAAATAATGCCCCTAAACAGGGGCGCTGTCATATGCATAAGAATCAAGTCATGTCCTACAGAAGGAATTTCGTTCTAACCTCTGCAAAAGTCATCCACAGTGGTGGAGGTATGATGGGGCTCACCATGTCGGTAATCTCCCACAGCTATCGTCAACACCGCGACGAAACATGCGCCAGCAGCAGGATTTGAAACTACGTCCTTGATGTTGTCCGACAACGAAACACATCCCGCAGACCATCCCTTTGGCAGGATTCGAATCCACGATCTCTAGATGTGCAGTGAATTAACCCAGTGCTTTAGACTGCTCAGCCATGTCGCTCCGGCGTAGGTCATCAGCGGGCGAGGTTTACTGAGCGATATGTGAGCAATTCTGCCACCTTAAGAGTGAATAACTCAATAAACCCTGGTCTGTTAGGTGCCAGGGGGCAACAGATCGACCAAGGAAGGCCTAAAACATCAAAATTCTGAATATTTTAGCACCGGGGGGCGCAGATGAGTCCAGACCTGGAGGGCCCCAGGAGAGGGACACCACAGTGACCTAGTTCCTGGTGTTGATCCAGGACTAAGGTGGGCAGCCTAAAAACTCCCAAATAACTACAAATCTGCGTAAAGAGGTTGTCTCCGGGGGGAGACACAGTTGCAGAATACATTCATAAGGGTCCCCTTGGAAGGGGACGGAGATTTAAACAAGAAAACAGTACTTACCAGGCATATTTGCTGCTGTAATAATCAGAACTAAGGCAGGCAGCATAAAAACGCCTAAATAACCAACCTCAGGCCCAACCTCAGGCCCTGTTTGGTTGGTAAAAGGTAATTAGTCATAGAAGTGGTTTAGGAGTGGGTCGGAATTGATGAATACTTCCCAATTGAGAAACAGTTCCTGGCTAGTTCCCCCCTCTTATTCCCTGGTCTACCTACTATAGGAAGCATTCAGATGGAACCAATTATGGAACCAGTTCCCCCGACATTTTGCAACACAGTCTAGTTCAGAGAAAGTTAATTCCACTAGAGTACAACATGAGTATTAGTTTCTCTGGGTGGAGAATCTGGTGGAACTTAATGGTGCGTTAGCTACGGTGAGAATTGAATTCCCAATCAACGGCCTGCTGTTCTGTTTTGGGAATAGCATCTCCACCTTTTAGGAAAATCTTCCAGTATGCTACAGCGTATGTGGAAGTCTCATGGCGAGGCATGAACTAACAGGTGGGAATGGAGTAGTGATTCCCATTGCGGAAGATAAGACCACGAATTATCCTATCACATAATAACCATCAGGCTGTACTGTATACTGCAAAAAATGTGTTTAGGTCCTAACCATAATATTAAACACAATCTTGTCCCGATTTTGTGAACACAGTGTTATCCTTAACATATGTAAAGTGCTTAGAGAAATGACATGTTTAGCTAATTAATGTGTTTATGCTATAAAGTTTTTTTTTCTGACTTGAGGAATATTACTTAGATGTGTTTGATTTGCCACTCTATGCAGAATATGATATTGTATTTAGGACTTGGCTTATGAATGCATTTAGGTTTAGGACCCAATATCATTCATGCCCACTTTCCAGAGGGCACCTTAGTCTACAGGTAGAGCTATATTGTTCAAGTATTTCATTTAAACTGGATTGAAGCTGACCCCATATCACATCAGTGTCAGGGCCTCATTGTCAAATACAAAAGAGAGGCAGAAAGAATTTTAGGTGTCCAAGCACTACGTGCTTCCTATGTTGCACTATTAATAGCAATGCCATAGGGTTTAAAGGGCTCCTGTCCCATACAACTTTGGCCCATCATTTTTGTAAGGATATTTTATGTTCATTGGTCACTATCTAACTACAGTGTGCTGCATGGTAAGTAGCCATGAGAAGTGTCTCACCACCAAACCAGAGCTGACTAGGCTGCACCAGGACTCATATATGCTACGTCACCAGGGTCAATGTATGCCAGGTGGGAGGCATGAGACAATGGTTGCCTTATGAAAGTTTCAACTCACAACCTAAGTTGTTACCTGGGAAGTATGCAGTAGTATCCACTGTACATTACATTGTAGTTGACAAAGAAGTGTATGCTGAAAAATGAAATATATATTATGCTGATGAAATATATATTATGTTGATGGAAATTTCTCAATATTTCTATACATGTATTTGATTCTTAAAATGACGTTAATAATGCATTTTGTTTTGCCTTTGGCCGCTGGGACATGTATGGGTGTGGAGGAACGTTTTTATTACCTCTGACAGCCGAAAATTCTGAATAAAAAAAAATATGATCCAAATGAATACATAAAAAATGGGCCTAAAGGCACACTGGATGGCACTTTGGAATCCTATCATTTCTTTATTTGACCATCACAGAAAAAATAATGACAACCATATATTGACTACTGTAGCTCAGCTCTGAGAATTTGCATTGAAAATCTGCATAATAAGTGTAAGAACGATAGATAGATTGATGATCTCAAAAGCATTCATCAATTGTAGCTAATGTGGAAAAAGGCTAGGAATGGCTTTGCAAAATGACAAGGTCGAACTACCCTTTATCAAAAATCACCTTACTATCGTGGTGTAGAGTTATGGGACAAACTGACAGCTAAAACCCAGTGACTCCCTAGCAAACATAGATTTAATACTGCCATCAGGAAACTTTCTTTGTAGACTATAATTACTCTACTTACTACTTGTTGAGATGGCACAGATTCCTGCAGTCATCTTTGCTATAAACCAGCATTCTATCAACAGACCATAATCGAGGAGTCTTACGTTGCTTTGGTTTGGTTGATTTTACCTCCACTAATTGTAATTGAAAGTTAGCAGAGAAACTGTTTTTCAGGATCAATCGATCAGATCTCTATGGCAGTCTACTCCTGAATATAGCTTTCTGTTTCATAATTTTTGTTACAATTAGAGACAAGAAATTGTTGCGGTTTTAGGCCAAAATCATAGAAATTGCGATTTGGGGATTTGCAAGACTTGGTATCTCTGATAATAAATATGGGAGGTTGTATTTTCATATGAGAGGTCCCTTATCTCTCTAGTACATCGCCTCCGGTGACGTCACAACATGGCTAGATAATAAATCTGACTGCCTGGGGTGGGGTGGAGGCAGGTGGGAGAGGTGACGGCCCCCAATATAGTAATGCTGGAACTGTTTCTCCTGTAAGATACACTAAGTGCATGTACTATACATGCCATATACATTAAATTTATCAATGGAAAACGGGGAAAAATCATGTCAGCAGCCCTATTACACAACCCGTTATTGCTGGCATACTGTACGTGTTGTATTATGTGAAAATGTGATATGGAGGAATACAGTAACATGTTGTAACCCAGCAATGACAGGTGACTGCATGCAGAAGGTAAACCATAGATTACAGCTGCCACCTAGTGTATATTTTATGTCTAAACACATAGAGATATTAGTGTTTAAAAGCTAAACATCTGCTTACAGTCTAAACATGTAAACATGTTTAGTGTAACTGCTTAGGTGCTTAGAATCTAAATCTTTTAATCCGAAACACATGGTTAAACACCAATCAAACCAAAATGATTAGATTGTACTCGTAATACCTCAGCTTTGAATATATGACCCTTTGTATATTTCAGGACAATGTCAATATGGTATACCATTCATTATCTCTACAAAGGCCACTGTAGTGTGGAAAGGTCATGGCACCATGAACACAGATAGGGACGTTCATCTTTAAAAAATGAAACAATTACTTAATAAGATGACACGGTGAAGGTAAATACATGTACGTCAAACTCGAGGTCACATTTCTACATTACAAGGCCACATGATACATAATCACCGTGCTAGAAAATGTTCCATGTTGTCCGAAGGGATTCTTTTTCCTGGGTCAATAATGTTTCAGGTTTGAGCCTCACTCTCATTCCTGGCTGTTTGTTTGAGTACCGGTAATAGATCCACCAGGATTGACACAGGTAAGATACATACCCACTGTGTATAGACGTGTTTAACCAGGGGTAAAATCAGATTAATTGACATACTTTAAAAGTCCCACTCCTACTATGCCATGATCATGAGGAGGGATTCCTCAACTTTGGTCGAAAGAACATGTAGTCTACTGCAACTGCAAGGAAGAAGAGTATACATGAATTTGCCGTTGAGGCCGAAAATTATTATTGTGAATTTGAATACAGAAAGTTGTCTCTGGCCTATGACTTTTGGAACACCCATTGATGAATTCTGAGACCAGACTCCCTTTATCTGACACACACGTTTGTCTTTAATACTAGAAAACTGGATTATCAGGTTTGCAACTTCCCAGGTAGCAAACATGGTGTGGCCCGAGTCTGGGCCAGAACGGGTTCCTGATGTGGGCCACACTGGGTTAACACAGTGGGGGACCGATGGGTTTTGTCCTCAGCAAAGGGTCAGGGCCACACTGGGCTAATGAATTTGGGCACAGATCTGTTTGAAACTGGGCTCACCGATTTGTGCTCAAAGTAAGTTTAACATGGGTTTTTGGTGTGGCCCAAAGTGGACTGGCTGATTTGACGTAAAATTAGTGGTGACATGTTAAAAATTCTTTTTGAGAAATTTATCCAATATTTATTCTTTTTTCCAAAAGTCAATGAACAACAAATCCTTGAGCTAATCTCACCCCCCCACATCACCAAAGTAGTAAATGCAATATCTAGCTGAGTGGAAAGGCAGAGCAGAACCATCCATTTGAATCAAACTCATTCAGCCAACACAAGGAACTTTGATTCAAGTGACATTCTGGCCTGAATCTTCCCCCACTACTTCCCTATGTAGGAGTAGAGAAGAGAGCCTTCAAGTTCATAATGACTGTACCTCTGGCTCGAATTTTATCTCACCTGTCTGCCATAGACTGGCCTACAGGGACAGGGGATATTTGGTTTCTCAATTGCCTCTATATATATATATATATATATATATATATATATATATATGGGACTATATACACCCGTGTATATATATATAATTAATATGTGCAGTGGCTGGACCTACTTTTCCTCCAGGAGCGCGCATTGGTATGTGTGACGTCACCGTAAACATCCAGCGCCTATATAAACTGCGGGATCCAAATTAACCGTCAGTTGGCGAGTTTTCTCAGGTCGGCACACACCACGCTGGGTGGTGCCGGAAAATTTAACTTTTAATCTTATCTTGTATATATTGTATTTACTTTGTTATATTGTATCTATTACTGTATATATTGTATTTATATTGTTATATTGTATTTATGTATTGTATTATCAAATTATTGTCTTAATAAAGGCATGTACAGAATTGATATTGACTAAGTCAATTCTCACCAAACCCACTGTCTCCTTCCTTATTCTACTTGTAATATTGATATAATATTTATTATAATATTTGTTATTATTATATTCCCAACGAACATGATTAACTTATATATATATATATACATGTAGTCCTCTTATACCCGGCCAGGTATGGGACTTGTTTGCCCCCACACCACAAACACACCTTGCAAGCCTACTAGTATAAATAAAGACATGAAGCTGTTATTTCCAGGACTAGTCAGTGTTGCATTTTACATGAAATATATGAATCTCTACTATGAACCTACCTGTATATTAATGGTATAGGGAAAGTGGGACTACCTATCTCCTACAACAGTGGTACAGGGATGGCAGGGGGAGGGCAGGGCAGGGTGAGAGGAGGGCAGGGCAGGTGAGGACAGGTGAGAGCAGGGGATGACAGGGCAGGGTAGGGTGAGAGCAGGGCAGGGTGAGAGCAGGGCAGGGCAGGGTAGGGCAGGGCAGGGTGAGAGCACGGCAGGGCAGGGTATGTGAGCAAAGGGGATGCCAGGGCAGGGCAGGGTGAGAGTAGGGTAGGGCAGGGTGAGAGCAGGGCAGGACAGGGTGGGGTGAGAGCAGGGCAGGGCAGGGTGAGGGCAGGGCAGGGCAGGGTAAGAGCAGGACAGGACAGGTTGGGGTGAGAGCAGGGCAGGGCAGGGTGAGAGCAGGGCAAGGCAGAGTGAGAGCAGGGCAGGGCAGGTGAGTGAATGGGATGGCAGGGCAGGGCAGGATGAGAGCAGGGCAGGGCAGGGTGAGGGCAGGGTGAGAGCAGGGTGAGAGCAAAGGGGAAGGCAGGGCAGGGCAGGGTGAGAGAAGGGCAGGGTGAGAGCAGGGCAGGGCAGGGTGAGAGCAGGGCAGGGCAGGGTATGTGAGGAAAGGGGATGCCAGGGCAGGGCAGGGTGAGAGTAGGGTAGGGCAGGGTGAGAGCAGGGCAGGACAGGGTGGGGTGAGAGCAGGGCAGGGCAGGGTGAGAGCAGGACAGGACAGGTTGGGGTGAGAGCAGGGCAGGGCAGGGTGAGAGCAGGGCAAGGCAGGGTGAGAGCAGGGCAGGGCAGGTGAGCGAAGGGGATGGCAGGGCAGGGCAGGATGAGAGCAGGGCAGGGCAGGGTGAGGGCAGGGTGAGAGCAGGGTGAGAGCAAAGAGGAAGGCAGGGCAGGGCAGGGTGAGAGAAGGGCAGGGCAGGGTGAGAGCAGGGCAGGGTGAGAGCAGGGCAGGGCAGGGTGAGAGCAGGGCAGGGCAGGGTGAGGGCAGGGCAGAGTGAGAGCAGGGCAGGGGATGGCAGGGCAGGGTAAGAGCAGGGCAGGGTGAGGAAGGGCAGGAGAGGACAGGAAAGGGCAGGAGAGAGCAGGGTGAGAGAAGGGCAGGGCAGGGTGAGAGGGGGAAAGGGCAGGACAGGTTGAGGGGGATAAGGAGGAGATTGGAGGGGTAGGGGATTGATAGGGGAGAGACGAACCAAAAAAGGGAGAGGGAGGGGGAACACTCATCACAGAGTTCAGAACAGTTCAGAAGATGAGGCTGCCCTGTCCAAACCCACTCTCACCCCAGACTGAAAGACTTTATGCAGCTAATCACCCATCTTGGGATGCCCATTTTGAAACAATCTTGCGCCCAATGTGGTTGCACATTTTAAAGCTGACCAGTGCCCAAATTGGTCAGCCCAATGTGACCCAGACCGTATGCTGAGGACAAAACCCATTGGGAGCCCAATCGATTTGGGCTGCCCTGTGTGGCTAGAAAACCAGCATCTGCCGAACCTAAAACCCATGTACTGAATACTGCCCGCTTTGAACCACCTTATCCCGGGTAAAACCAATTTGGCCCTGAGTGGGCTTGCTGCATGGGTTGTCCCTGACCCCCAACGTGTTGTTCTAGATGGAAACCAACCACATGGCTCTTTCATAACACATAAGTTATCAGAGAATTACGTGTATCCTAGTTGCCTAGTTGTATAAAAGGCCACGACTGAAGATGCATAACTAGGAGACCCATATTTCAGTAGGAAAACCATGTTCTCCCTCCTACTCCTGTCCGGGCTGCTGGCTCTTGGGGCTGTGGATGCCCAGCACCATCCCCACTGTCAGAAGGGCCGCACAGTTATAGTCCATCTGTTTGAGTGGAAGTTCACAGATATTGCTGCTGAATGTGAGCGTTTCCTTGGTCCAAAGGGATATTGCGGTGTCCAGGTGGGTCGGTTATGGATGTAGCCATGGAATGGGCATCATTAAGTCATAAAGAAGCTGTCAGTAGTCAATCTTGTACGCATACCAATTTGTGTACAGTTATTGACAATTGTGATGCCTAAAAACTAATGGAATCGTAAATATATTGTCTTTATATCCATGTGTCTTTTGTTTTGTTCTGTTTCATTTGATAACTTGTCTTATCTTTATCAGTTCAAATGTTAATTACTTATCAGTATCATTGGAAATGTATGCTAACCAAATTTACAGATATTTATCTTTCTAAAATTCTCGGTTTTAATTCATTATTCGCAGAAAGAATTGTTAGTTATTATTAGTCGACCTTCCAGACCCCTTTATTAGATATCATATCTTTTTTCTTTTTTTTTTTTTTGCCACTTTGTTTAGTAGCTCATCATTCCTTGTATTCCCGTCGGTGACACCTTTTTTCTTCACTTTTACATAAATCCCTAGACTCAGCATAGAAACCCCGTAAAATTTTACGGTGATTCAGGTGACAATAACAATGTTTCACCGTAAAATGAGCCACCGTGATCTCTTTACTGTGAGACTTTGTGCAATGTATTGATTTACAGTGAAGCCACCTAAATTGTAGTTGGTCAGTGTATTACATATACTATACTAGTGGCAAACCAAGACCATATAATACCACTGCTCTGACAACATACAATTATTGGTACCATGTATTAAAATGGTTTCCCTGGATTGCCGAATGACATACAAAAGAAATGTGGAATTGTCGGAAAAAATAGGCTGGATCTTTGTTAGCAAGCGGCCGATACTTAAATTTAGTTCTGTTTCATTCCAACAGACGTCCCCAGTCAATGAACATCGTATTGTGACCAGTCCGTGGCAGCCATGGTGGCAGAGGTACCAGCCCGTCAGCTACAAGATCCAGAGCCGCAGTGGAAGTGAAAGTCAGTTTGCAGACATGGTCTCACGATGTAACAACGTTGGAGTCAGGTAGGTAGACTTTGATAACGGGAGAAATAACACCCCACCCCCACACACACATACCAACTCACAAATTAATGCCCCTACTCTACTCTAGTACCAGCACTATCTCTGGAGGAATGTTCTCAATCAAGCCTAGGCCAAGTAAACAAAAAGGTTTGTTTCCAGTGACCGACCGACCCTAGCAAAACAGGAGCAAAAAAACTTTTTTTTTGTGATTTTGAAGAATTTAGTCTCGTTTTTTCATATTTTAAAGAAATTTTACTTACTTTTTGAGGATTTTTCCTGTATCATTTTCGTGTTCTTCCCCTCTCACATACATGCCATTTTCCCATCATTATTTTACAATGAAATAAAAGAATTTGATATATCCATTGATATGTGCCCTAACATTTCCTATATAAATGTAAAAAAAAATGAATTAAAGGAAAAAAATCCGACCTACAGACCATTGCTCTTTAAGCTATGTTACTGGAAACATGCATTTATTTTTCGTGGCCCTATCTGTATCATTGAGAAAGTGAATGATTTTAGTTGTTTTTTATTGTAACCATTATACTAGTTATTGATAACGATTAAATCCATAATGTAGGATCTTCGTGGACGGTGTATTTAACCACATGACAGGAGGAGGACGTGGTCAGGGTACTGCAGGCAGCTCCTATGATGCCGACTCGCTGCAGTTCCCAGGGGTTCCCTTCGGTCCCACAGACTTCAACTGCTGTAACTGCGGAACCTGCAGCACCCCAGACTGTAACATCCGCAACTACAACGATGCTAACCAGGTAAGGCCTTATTCCACCTTAGTCAAGTCTACAAAAGGTAGGAAAGAAATTGACCCGCTCAGACCTTTTCACACAATGTTGTCCACTTAGCCATTGACTGACGGTGGAATGGACATGGCGGAGAATTGACTGAAAACGTCTGGGAACTGACTGAAAAAGTCTGAGAATTGACTGAAAAGCTCTGAAAAAATAATGACTGAAAAAGTCAATGGAACCATATGCCACTTGTTTAGTCAGACTTTTTCCGTTGACTGATCAGCAGGGCATTTCAAAACGATATCTATAGCTATGGTTTTGAAATGCCCTCCTGGACCTTGTTTCAATAGTTTCCACGACTGGACACCCTCCAATCGTAGTGGGAGGTGTCAGAAATGGATCCATACCAGTGACTACATAGTAAGCTCCAGTACAGGCCTCATAATAGGACCTGCTATTCATTCAAGTGCTGGCTCAATACACACCACAATGAAGTCATAGCACCCAGTCATAGCGGCCACTAATAGCATAATAGTGACCTGTCTTACTTCCCTATAGTCTGACATGCACTCCACTGTTGGTGAGGGTGTAGGACTGCAGTACCCCATGCTATATATAGTAAGGCCTAGGGTATGTAGGGTAGATTCACCCATTTCCGACCTTATACCTATAGTCAACCACTTTCAGCAGCACATTACTACATGTATTTTTACATATCATTTAAAAATTCACCCTTAAATGACCTCACTCTACCTAAGGTGAGTCATCCATATATCTCATCCATATATCTTAGCCTTTTATGTACCCTACACCCCCTCCTTTTATCAAGGAATATTACTACTGCATGTGGTTTCTTATATGTTGCCTGCATCAACTTCATCATTTTCACATCTCTTGGACCATTGTGTGGTGAAAATAGCTGATAGTTGAAGTTTGATGTGTGCATATATGTGTCATATTGACATCTCTTGTGGGTTTTAACTGATCACATCAAACTTGTATATTCAGATAATGGCCTGTACCATTTTGTTGTGTTGTGTTTATCTTTTGAAATGTTATTGGGACAAGTAAAGATTGAAAAAATTCAGTTTTAGACTTTAGTCACAAAAACGCTAGACATCAGGGGATTGGCTCATGGTGAATCTACCCTATATGGTTACAATGGAGAGAGCACAGTGAGGGTACTTTTAAGCAGAGGAGTGCACACACCAGCAGCTATGACTACCAACTATTTATTCACATAGAGGCTTGTCATACCATGGTCCCTTTTTGAGTCACTGATGTGGTGGCTATTTAGTCAGCAAGCAATACGCTCACCCAATAATGTAGCCAGCTATTTAATCACTATGGCCAAAGTCCTAAGATTAAACATTGAATGACCCAAGCATCTGTGTGGGTCATCTCTATATAGGGTATACATATATATTTCCTTGAATGATTGGCACTGGCTATTCCTCACTAGGAATTCTATGGAAGATACGTGTGGTGCATCTGAGTACAGCGAAGTCAACATCAACGTCTTTTAGGTCAGCAAGGTATTAAACTTTGCGTGCCCAAACCTTCATAGTCCCATTTACTTCCTGCTCCAGGTACGTAACTGCCGACTATCTGGTCTTCGTGACCTCAAGCTTGGTAAGGACTACGTCAGGGGAAAGATTGCTGACTACATGAACAAGGTCATCGGTTACGGAGTTGCTGGCTTCAGGTAATCTAATATGTTTAAATCCTAATAAAGGTGTATATGGTACTCAACCTGAAGCACTCATTTAGTCGTCTATAGCACATATATAAGTGTATTTCATCGACCTATACATATATAGTGAATTACGATAAAATGTTGAAATAATAATTGATAATTTTACCATAGTTATACATTGTTCAGGTCTGTAGACGTAAACCTCTACTTTTATCTATAACAGATTGGATGCTTGCAAACACATGTGGCCAGGTGACATTGGTGCCATCCTTGGCCGTGTCCACAACCTCAACAGCCGCTGGTTCGCTTCAGGCTCCCGGCCCTTCATCTTCAGTGAGGTGATTGACTTGGGAAGTGAGCCCATCAAGGGCAGCGAGTACACCAGCTTTGGTCGTGTGACTGAATTCAAATATGGCAAGGAACTCGGCGATGTTGTCCGCAAAAACAGAGGCCAAAAGCTGAAATACCTGAAGAACTTTGGTGAAGGATGGGGAATGCTGCCCAGTGGTTCCTCCCTACCCTTTGTAGATAACCATGACAACCAGAGAGGCCATGGTGCAGGTGGTTTTGGCACTATCCTTACATTCTTTGAGTCCAGGTGGTACAAGATTGCCAATGCCTTCATGATGGCATGGCCCTATGGACAGGTCCGCATTATGAGCAGGTAAAACTTGTATTTCCCTCTTTATTTCGTTCTAAGACGTGTTAATGGTGATATTACTTATCCTTTCTATTTTAGATCCATCGGTTAAAGAATATTCAAAGAGTACTATCCTATATCTTAATGTTACACTGATACACTTGTGTAGACCAAAGATTAATTTCCTTTTCTCTCATTTGTGTGAGATGTAACTATATGTATAATATGTACGTGTATTTTCTAACTTCAACCCACCATAGTTATAACTGGAACCGTAATATCCAAGGAGGTAGAGATGTCAATGACTGGATGGGCCCACCCTCAGAAGGAAATGGCAGCCCTAAGGTGAGAATCATTTAGATCTGCATGTTTCCATTGACAAAATCGATGCAGAGAATTTGGTTGATGATCCGGATTTTTATTTTCTATTGACATTTTTATATTCAAAGTTCTAACACTTAATATGTCTGTCTATTATTTATCAAACAAACGTTAATAGTACAGCTATCACATGTCCATTCAGGATGTGACCATAAAATCTGACGGCACCTGTGGTAATGGCTGGGTGTGTGAGCACCGATGGCGTCAGATCTACAATATGGCAAAGTTCAGGAACGTGGCAGATGGGCACGGCGTCTACAACTGGTGGGACAATGGTAACAACCAGATCGCCTTCTCCAGGGGCAATAGGGCCTTCCTGGTCATCAACAACGACGACTACAACCTAGAGCAGACCCTGCAAACAGGCCTTCCCCCTGGAGCATATTGTGATGTCATATCGGGTAACAAGGAGGGTGGCCGTTGTACTGGCAAGGTGATCAACGTGGACGGATCTAGCCGTGCCCACTTCAGTATCAGTAACAGGAGTGATGACCCACAGGTGGCCATCCATGTTGATGCTAAATTGTAACTCATTTTTTAGGAATAGCGTGTGGAAAATGAAGGCGTGTTTGCTGCGTTATTTCAGTTTCGTGTTCAGCTCTTTTATCACCATGTTTCATATTCCATTTATAACAAATACCTTATTGACCTCTCTACAGAAGGTAACACAAAGGTTCATCCAGTAAGTACATCATGCAATGTTTAGGTCATTTTCAACATCCCCCCATCACTCTTTTTGCCATACCTTTACCATTGTTTGTCACAGTCCTCCCACTCCTTGACCAACACCTTCCCCCTCCCAAGACCCCCTCATGAGACGTACTTTATGGATCACCCCTGATTTATATGAGTGCATTTCTCATATTAATGTTTTGGGGGTTTCTTTATATTTCTGTGCAGAAATTACTGAAATGTGATCTTCTAATCTGTTGAAGGATGGCAAAAATAATGCCCAACATTTCTCACATTTATCTCTCAGCAAAGAAACTATGATTGGAATGGGGACCCCTGACCCTTGTTAGTGCACACTTTCATTCCCCATTCCGACCTCTTGTGGAGATTGCATGTACTATTCATCAAATGTTGTTCGTCGTGTAGCCACATGGGGGCAGTAGTGCATGGTATGTGGCGGGGTGTGCTTCTGATTTTGCTATGACCGTACCTGTGCCCTGTTGTATCAGAGTAAATACAATGTGTAACTAAGGTATATTCCTCTGGTGTTGCGTATGCTGTTGCCATATCTAAGAATAACTCAGAAAGTAATAGAGCATTTTAAAACAACTAAAATTATGAGGAGGAGATGTTGGAATCGGTGGACCGGTGGTTCACTTGATCAAGGAGCTCGTCTTATGATCACTTCTGTTGGAGTAAGCTGCAGCTGTTGACTGTATTTAACCTTTATTTTATATCAGAACCACATCCAATAGCTACTGATCAAAGCAATTAACAAGCGTTAGCAAGAACATTAAAATTGTGTACTATCTAATTTGAAACCCTCCCCCCTTGGGCCACTGATGCCATGGGAGCGTTTCCGATGCGCATCGTACGGTGGAGCTTCTACTTCGGTTACCGGTAGGCCAAAAAGAAAGAGGTGTGTTTCCAGTAACATGAACTGAAAGCCTGGGGTCGGAAGATCGGATTTTTTTTTTTTTTTTTACATACGTACATGTGTAGTAAATGTTATGACACATTAATTGATGTATCAAATTCTTTGATTTCATTACAACAACTGTGAGAGAGGGGAGGAATAAGAAAAGGAAAATGGACAAAAATATAAAATTCCTCAAAAAAGTATGAAAACTTTAAAATTAAGAAAAATTCCCAAAAGAAAATGACAAAATTCTTCAAAGTCTTTTGGCCCTGTTCTGCTAGGGTCGGTCGGGTTACTGGAAACACAACTTTTTTTGGCTTTAGTGTGGACCTGGATAATGCTAAAGCTCTTTAATAGATAAAACACACTAATTCAAGTAAGCCAAGCGAGGAAATGCGCACATACAAGCACATCATAGATTCACGCCTATCAACCATTAACTTGGCTCAGGGGATTTTATCTTGGCAAGCTGGAATAACTAAGACATAGCTTTAGGTATAATTCTCAGAGAAGACAGGGTCCCACGTGGGCATCGCTCTGAAATTCAATATTTAATATTTGCAGGACAGGCGCCTTAAGGCATCCTCATTTTCCAATATATATTACAAATCAATGTTACAGTGGGGTTCATCCTAGCATTGAAGGATAATGTTGGACTCTAAGTGCCCCCTGAGTCCAACAATCTGGTGTTTACGTTATGGGCGTATTTGTATGACCACCTCGTGTATTGACGGAGGTAGGATGTATTCGCATAACCAGTCTGTAACATCTTTTTATGGCAGCTCTAAAGAACTTGCTCTTTGAAGGGGAATGGCTATACTATTTTAAACAATATCCCCTTGCTAGAAGACGCACATATTTTCGAAATGCACCAACAGGGTTACTATGTAAAGATAGGACCCCCCCCCCCACACACACACACACACACATACAGGTGTAACCAGCAAATCGGGGACACTGTTGCACACTCCTACAAAGCAGGGACATTCCAAAATTCACCCAGCTTTCACTTATTTGGGGTTCAATTAGGGGCATAGATCAATTTTAACTCAAATTAAGCTGTTGGAAGTTATATTGAAAAATACTGAGCTGACCTGTGGTGCTCCAAAGTAGAATAGTACGATGCCTCTAAACTGAGGACATGACCAGAGTGAGGACATGTTTGTACAATTCAAATATTCATCTTACATCTACTTTTCCATCCTTAATTACAAGCATATTCAGTCCATTTAAGAAGAACAGTCAGTTTAAAAAAGGGCAAGATATTATTGCCTAGCTATGTGCTGAAACAAAGTGGAGACTCAAAGTGTGTATGCAAACTGAGGACATCATGTGAACACACTCTGTGTTTATGCAAACTGAGGACATGGCCACACAATGTGTGTTGGCAAATAGAGGACTTGGTCTTAGATTCACTCCACACAGTGTGTGTAGGCAAACTGAGGACATGGCCACACTGTGTTTGTATGCAAATAGAGAACTTGGTCTAAGATACACTCCACACAGTGTGTATATGCAAATAGAGGATATAGTCGTAGATACACTCCACTCAGTGTGTGTAGGCAAACTGAGGACATTGCCAAACAGTGAGTGTTGGCAAATAGAGGACTTAGTCATAGATCTACTCCACACAGTGTGTGTAGGCAAACTGAGGACATTGCCACATAGTGCACGTTGGCAAATAGAGGACTTGGTCTAAGATCTGCTCCACACAGTGTGTGTAGGCAAACTGAGGACATTGCCAAACAGTGAGTGTTGGCAAATAGAGGACTTGGTCTAAGATCTACTCCACACAGTGTGTGTAGGCAAACTTGAGGACATTGCCACATAGTGTGTGTTGGCAAATAGAGGACTTAGTCTAAGATCTTCTCCACACAGTGTGTGTAGGCAAACTGAGGACATTGCCACATAGTGTGTGTTGGCAAATAGAGGACTTGGTCTAAGATCTACTCAACACAGTGTGTGTAGCAAACTGAGGACATGGCCAAACAGTGTGTGTTGGCAAATAGAGGACTTGGTCTTAGATCTACCTCACTTACCACAAAACCTTCCCCGGAGGCTGACCAAAATTTGGGATTTGAACCTAAATTCAGCTTATAGCATTTACATAAGTTTGGGGGTCGGCTTATGGGGGAGGTTTTTAAATCCAGTGAATTACTGTTTAACCATATTTAAATAGTGCAGAATTCGGCTTGAAGTTATGGGGTCGGCTTCTGATGGAGGTCAGCTTCTGAGTGAGATTTTACGGTATTGTGTGCAGGCAAACTGAGGACATTAGCACACAGTGTGTGTTGGCAAATAGTGGACTTGGGTTTATATCCACTCCACAACGTGTGTGTAGGCAAACTGAGGACATGGCCACACAGTGTGTGTTTGCAAAAAGAGGACTTGGTCTTACATCTACTCCACTTAGTGTGTGTGGGCAAACTGAGGACTTTAGCACACTGTGTGTGTATGCAAATAGTGGACTTGGTCTTAGATCTACTGCACACAATGTGCTTAGGCAAAGTGAGGATGTTAGTACACCATATGTGCATACAAATAGAGTACATTAGCACACAAAGTGTGCATGTGTCATACTAGTAATTATGCATGATCAAGTTGTCATATGAGAAATATCATATGACTAGTGGTATATAGTGTAAATACATCAAGCTCTCATAATGTGTTATTTCCAGTTATCACTGGTTTATTCAGCTTTAGGCAGACATGTAAGAATATCAGTTACACACATGTTAATATGCAGGTAATTTCCACATACAGTATACAAGTGTTTATAAAGTATAATGTTCTGTTCCACCCAGCTACACGACGTGCCTGAGCAACACATGGGGAACCATGGAGCAGATTGGCTGCCCCCAGAAGGGGGACACGACGTGACCTGCCACCAGGTGGCAGCATCCAACATATGTTGGATTCTTAAGAAAGAGAACGTCACAGTGTCCAACTGAGGACATCTGGTGTCATGTCCTCAAAAATCTGAGGAAATGACACACAGTGTGATCATGTCCTCAGTTTGCCTACACACAGTGTGTGGAGTGTATCTAAGGCCAAGTCCTCTACACACTATGTGGGGCCATGTCCTCAGTCTGACTACACACACTGTGTGAAGTGTATCTAAGAGTAAGTCCTCTATTTGCATACACACACTGTGTGGCCATGTCCTCAGTTTGCCTACACACACTGTGTGGGGGAGTGTATCTAAGGCCAAGTCCTCTATTTGCATACACATTCTGTATACTAATGTCCTCAGTTTGCCTACACACACTGTGTGGAGTGTATCTAAGACCAAGTCCTCTATTTGCATACACATTCTGTGAACTAATGTCCTCAGTTTGCCTACACACACTGTGTGGAGTGTATCTAAGACCATGTCCTCTATTTAGAGAAAAGACAACGATATTCTTCATGTTGAGACTGATTTCCCACAGGAATGATAAACAAGCTGTGAACTTGCTCAGGCTTGCACTGTACTCCTATAATGCACTCAAGGTCACTTCTACTGTGCAGCAGTGCATTGGCTGCCGTTTTATAATTGCATACAAACACAGTGTGGCCATGTCCTCTATTTGCCTACACACACTGTGTGGAGTGTATCTTAGACCATGTCCTCTATTTGCATACAAACACAGTGTGGCCATGTCCTCAGTTTGCCTACACACACTGTGTGGAGTGAATCTAATACCACGTCCCCTATTTGCCAACACACACAGTGTGATCATGTCCTCAGTCTGCCTACACACACTGTGTGGAGTGTATCTAAGACTAAGTCCTCTATTTGCATACACACACTGTGTGGCCATGTCCTCAGTTTGCCTACACACACTGTGTTGGGAGTGTATCTAAGGCCAAGTCCTCTATTTGCATACACATTCTGTATACTAATGTCCTCAGTTTGCCTACACACACTGTGTGGATTGTATCTAAGACCAAGTCCTCTATTTGCATACACATTCTGTGAACTAATGTCCTCAGTTTGCCTACACACACTGTGTGGAGTGTATCTAAGACCATGTCCTCTATTTAGAGAAAAGACAACGATATTCTTCATGTTGAGACTGATATCCCACAGGAATGATATACAAGCTGTGAACTTGCTCAGGCTTGCACTGTACTCCTATAATGCACTCAAGGTCACTTCTACTGTGCAGCAGTGCATTGGCTGCCGTTTTATAATTGCATGCAAACACAGTGTGGCCATGTCCTCTATTTGCCTACACACACTGTGTGGAGTGTATCTTAGACCATGTCCTCTATTTGCATACAAACACAGTGTGGCCATGTCCTCAGTTTGCCTACACACACTGTGTGGAGTGAATCTAATACCACGTCCCCTATTTGCCAACACACACAGTGTGATCATGTCCTCAGTCTGCCTACACACACTGTGTGGAGTGTATCTAAGACTAAGTCCTCTATTTGCATACACACACTGTGTGGCCATGTCCTCAGTTTGCCTACACACACTGTGTTGGGGAGTGTATCTAAGGCCAAGTCCTCTATTTGCATACACATTCTGTATACTAATGTCCTCAGTTTGCCTACACACACTGTGTGGAGTGTATCTAAGACCAAGTCCTCTATTTGCATACACATTCTGTGAACTAATGTCCTCAGTTTGCCTACACACACTGTGTGGAGTGTATCTAAGACCATGTCCTCTATTTAGAGAAAAGACAATGATATTCTTCATGTTGAGACTGATATCCCACAGGAATGATATACAAGCTGTGAACTTGCTCAGGCTTGCACTGTACTCCTATAATGCACTCAAGGTCACTTCTACTGTGCAGCAGTGCATGGGCTGCCGTTTTATAATTGCCTACAAACACAGCGTGGCCATGTCCTCTATTTGCCTACACACACTGTGTGGAGTGTATCTTAGACCATGTCCTCTATTTGCATACAAACACAGTGTGGCCATGTCCTCAGTTTGCCTACACACACTGTGTGGAGTGAATCTAATACCAAGTCCTCTATTTGCCAACACACACAGTGTGATCATGTCCTCAGTCTGCCTACACACACTGTGTGGAGTGTATCTAAGACTAAGTCCTCTATTTGCATACACACACTGTGTGGCCATGTCCTCAGTTTGCCTACACACACTGTGGGGGAGTGTATCTAAGGCCAAGTCCTCTATTTGCATACACATTCTGTATACTAATGTCCTCAGTTTGCCTACACACACTGTGTCGAGTGTATCTAAGACCAAGTCCTCTATTTGCATACACATTCTGTGAACTAATGTCCTCAGTTTGCCTACACACACCGTGTGGAGTGTATCTAAGACCATGTCCTCTATTTAGAGAATAGACAACGATAGTCTTCATGTTGAGACTCTGATATCCCACAGGAATGATAGACAAGCTGTGACCTTGCTAAGGCATGCACTGTACTCCTATAATGCACTCAAGGTCACTTCTACTGTGCAGCAGTGCATTGGCTGCCGTTTTATAATTGCCTACAAACACAGCGTGGCCATATTCCTCTATTTGCCTACACACACTGTGTGGAGTGTATCTTAGACCATGTCCTCTATTTGCATACAAACACAGTGTGGCCATGTCCTCAGTTTGCCTACACACACTGTGTGGAGTGAATCTAATACCAAGTTCTCTATTTGCCAACACACACAGTGTGATCATGTCCTCAGTCTGCCTACACACACTGTGTGGAGTGTATCTAAGACTAAGTCCTCTATTTGCATACACACACTGTGTGACCATGTCCTCAGTTTGCCTACACACACTGTGTGGAGTGTATCTAAGACTATATCCTCTATTTGCATATACACACCGTGTGGAGTGTATCTAAGGCCAAGTCCTCTATTTGCATATACACACTGTGTGAAGTGTATCTTAGACCAAGTTCTCTATTTGCATACATACACAGTGTGGCCATGTCCTCAGTTTGCCTACACACACTGTGTGGAGTGAATCTAATACCAAGTTCTCTATTTGCCAACACACACAGTGTGATCATGTCCTCAGTCTGCCTACACACACTGTGTGGAGTGTATCTAAGACTAAGTCCTCTATTTGCATACACACACTGTGTGACCATGTCCTCAGTTTGCCTACACACACTGTGTGGAGTGTATCTAAGACTATATCCTCTATTTGCATATACACACCGTGTGGAGTGTATCTAAGGCCAAGTCCTCTATTTGCATATACACACTGTGTGAAGTGTATCTTAGACCAAGTTCTCTATTTGCATACATACACAGTGTGGCCATGTCCTCAGTTTGCCTACACACACTGTGTGCAGTGAATCTAAGACCAAGTCCTCTATTTGCCAACACACACAGTGTGGTCATGTCCTCAGTTTGCCTATACACACTGTGTGGAGTGTATCTAAGACTAGGTTTTCTATTTGCATACTTATTCTGTGTACTAATGTCTTCAGTTTGCCTACACACACTGTGTGGAGTGTATCTAAGCCAAGTCCTCTATTTGCATACATACAATGTGTGGTCATGTCCTCAGTTTGCCTAAACACTGTGTAGAATTTGAGTCCTCAATTCGTTTGAGCACACAGCTAGAAAATGATGTCTTGTCCTTGTTTAAATGTGTCTATTCTTCGTAAATAGACTGAATGCTCTCAGTTTGCAAGCACACACTGTGAAGTCATTTCCTCACTTTGTAGACACACAGGGTCTATTAAGGAAATTCCTCAGTTTGCAGGCACACAGATTCAATGTCTGGCTCAAATTTGTGACAATTTTTATGCAAATACACAGGATTAATCCCTAATAGGTCAGAAATGGCAATAAAGCCAATTAGGCAATACACCCAGATCACTGGGCGAACTGGGTACACACAGATCTCTCAGTGTGCAAAACAAACTGGGGACTTTTACACACAGGCAAAAATCACAAAAAAATAGCTCTAACTTTTTACACACAGCACAAGTTGCTCCAGGCCAAATTGGGGACATTTTGTTGACACACTAGAAATCATGTTCATAACCATTTTTGATACCCAAACCCATTGCACCCCTTTTCTCAAGGTCATGCGAAGTGAGCCGTCCCCGGTTCGCAAGACGTCCCCAGTTTGTAGGTGTGTGTTCCCATGAATGTCCCCAATTTGCTGGTTACACCAACTCACACACACACACACACACACACCTCCAGACGGGCATGGAATTTGTAAAAAAAAAATAATAAAAAAAAGTATGATATAGAAAAGAAAATATGTTATGAGCATCATAAAAATAACTGTGACCAAAAACAGTGTCTACCGGTAGAAGATAAACCTCTTTCAGAATTTACTGTGTATTCTTTATTTGCAGCAGCTTGATAGAGTTCAACACACATATCCTCAAGGGGAGGCAAGAATTACCATGAGACAACCATTCCTATATGAAAGTTTACATATAAATTAATGGCATAGATATTAGGCAGTCACGTTATTTATTGTGATATCTTTTCTTCATGAAACAACACGTTAAAGGTAGATAGTCTCATAGAAAAGAAATAATAGATGTTGTTGCAGCACCACGGATAAGGGCTTTATCACAAAGAAATTGCTGTTATTAACATGAGTCACTTCACAACGTGATTGGGCCAAGTAAGGTGTAAAGCTTCATTGGGTCTGCCTTTACTTGTGGGCATACGAACGAAAGATCATTTAAGGACCGTTTCAAAATTATCATTTGGTGGGTCACTTTATCCGCCTTTATTGCACATGAAAAATCACGTTACAAATTTCCTGATGACATCTTTTTTGTTGCCACACCCAAGATATTTGTAATCATTTCCGCTTGGTATTTCATTTTTCTGTTCCTCGCTCCGAGTATTTTTACTCGGCGGCACACTTCATAGCGACCTCTAAAATTAATGGTTTTAAAAAAAGGTTGAATCACGCTTCTGCACCCCACGTGGTCGCTCTCAAAATTGCAAAACGTTCCCATTCCGGTACAATCATCTCAAAAGTGATATTTTAACCAATGTCCAACATCACTTTGTCAAGAGGAAGATTTCCAAGCATCGCTATTTCGGCTATATCGGTCTGTTAAAGTGTGATTGAGAAGGAAAACAGTGGAAGATCTAGTTTCGCTTCAAATGGAGGTGTGTATTGAACACTCTCGATTTAGAAATTCCTTATGACAGACTATGGAATGCACACTGAAAGTATTATCATACTGACTCAATGTGCCGTTATAAAGTGGAACAAGTTGCGAACAGAAAAATAAATCTTGTACCTGAAGAAGGCACCCTTAGTGAAATGTGTTCAGCTACAGGTTATGCAAACATGCTATGTCTGCCCGCCACATGGAGTACATGCAGTAGAGTGCTTACTATTCTGAAATACAGTTGTACCGGCTGTAGGTATAAAACTAATGACTCGAAGTTCATTCTACTGTAGGCACAGGTATTTATAGCCCATTTACAATTGCACAGAAGGTCTGAGAGTGTGTATAACGGCAATGTGCCCCTTGCAGATTGGGTTATGAATTAAGATCTAGATCATTAGATATTTTACCTTACTTATGTGGAAAAATGAGGAGGTCACATCCCATAAACTTTCAGGTTCTAGGTCCACCATTCCATATGGATTTAAGGGGCAGAAGTACACTAAAATGAGCACAGATATCCATAACATTCTTCCTATTCATGTGCAGTAAATCACCAACGGAAATATTATGAAGTGTCTCCCCCCCTATTAAATGGTGTGGTCCTCATTGATAAGAACAGTTTTGTCCAAATTACAGAGCTGAACCATCATTTCATTTGCAACTGCGGGATTTGATGGGATGAAAGCTCCTATGGCTACCCAATTTAGAGTGGAAGCAATTTCAAGGGGTTTGGAGAGTTAGATCGCATCGTGGGATTCGACCTATATTAATCTGATCTTTCCTGTGCTGAGTGTCATTTGTGTGATATTTTACTTGGACGTAGACATCACGCATGGCGGGGAAAACAAGAAATACCGGTATTTTCTTAGCCTAACTGTAAGTGTCCCATGGCCTGGGGGTTTCCAACGGTATAGAACGCGTCATTATACACCATTTCTCCCTAAGCTGCTTGGTCCTCGTAATAAAGGTGTCTTGAGACGTATGAAAAAGTTGCATTCATCAATTCAGGATCTATGAAAACCCTCAATTTTTGCATCGTTCCTCAATATTCCCTTATATTTATTATAAAACGGCTGGCAGTGCTCTGCTGCACAATATAAGTGACCTTGAGTGCATTATAGGAGTACAGTGCACGCCTGAGCAAGGTCACAGTAGCTGTATGCAAATCAAAGGCGATTCATTAGCTAGTCATTGGTCTAGACATATGTTGATTGGGTGCTTAACTGTCTCGAGGTAATGTTCAACATTTTATAAAGACAATAATGCACTCAGATGCATTCGTGCATTATAGAACAACAGTCTTCATGTGAAGAAAATCATTGTCTATTCTCTAAATAATCACTTCAATAGGACCAGGTTGTACCATAGCCGCATTCATCTCCAACCACTGAGATTCCAAGTAGTTCTCAGCACGATGAAGGGTGTTCCCCGTGATTGCAATACAAAAAATGTAGTTAATAATCATAGAACATCAAAGTGGGTGTCCAGACGTGCCCTCAATAAGATATCTAGTGACTGGAAGATCCCTCAGACACTGCTCTTCACAAGTAGTAATCAGATACTAGTTGTAAGTCAGTGGGCAGAGGTCAATACAGCATAGTGGAGAGCAACAGTCAGACTCTCTTCTCAAGCTTCCCCTGAGCATCCCACTGACCTCCCCAGTGTGGAGCCGAACACACTCACAAGAACCCCAAAAAACCTAACTAGGACAGTTGAAGTTCCGGCAATTCTCCCATCGCTCAATATTCCAAACATGAAGTCGTCCCCTAATCCAATTATATACTCATCCATTCAGCTTCTTGGCAACATGCCTTAATTACCAGGGGGACTATTTCCTCCATTTCTCTCATAGCTCGTTTGCTATAGCACAGTCATTGACGTCTCTACAGTATGCATACATGTATAGGCTTAATGCTACTTAAGTGACCGTGGACCAATATTGGATTTGATAAAGTATAGAATCTTAAGTCCTATACTACTACACATCCTTAGTGGTTTCTGTTCAACCCCTGAAACTCTTGAGGTAATCTTGTATCAATGAGGCGATCGCTGACCCAATTCACAAAACCCCAAAATTCGCAAGGTTATAACTACAGTGGGGTGTATAGAACACAAGCACTTCTTTGCGATTTTAGGCCAGAGAATACATAATGCAAACATCAACAAAGGCAAAATACTCCCAAGAGTACAGGAATAAATGCAACAGTGCCCTTGTGTTCTATACACCCCACTGTAGCTGTATCCTTGCGAATTTGGGGTTGGCCCCAAAATCGTAACAGATTCAAAATCGCATAGATATTTCAGCCATTTTTCACCAAGTGGGATTCGACCTTCTGCGATTTTGAATATGTTGTGATTTTGGGGTCTACCCAAAATTTGCAAGGGATATCACTGCAATAGGGTACAGAGAACACAAGGATACTGTTGTGCTTTATTGTACAGCATTTGAGATACATTGTCCAGGTTGATGGTTATATCTGTGTCTGAGATGTTTCCTATCCTAAAATCGCAAGGATATAAAACCTTAGCACAGTCTGCAGTGGGACTTTGATATTGCACAATTCATCTAGCACCCCTTGCGATTTAGGACACAGGGAAGGCCATAAACCCCAGCTGACTAAATCGCAGAGATATTTAAGGCATTTTTCGCCATGTGGGATTCGACCTAGAGGAAGTCAATTCCATTACAGTATAAGGTAGGAAGTGGCTTCTCATGGTGGAGAAAATTGACTGGGGCTGGGGAGGGTGTAAGCGTTAGTAACAGGGGGACGGGGGTGGGGGTTGATATCCACGTGTATTGTCCTAGAATCTGTGAAGTTCAGACTGATTGTCTGAGGGAGCTAAGACCCACTAGTGATTTTGTTGGCACCTGGAAATCCTTGCCCGAGTTAGGTTGCGATATCTGAGAAGACTCCCTGCTATGGATCATTGCTGGCCTTTAGAAACAAACTTCAAGTTATCTTGTTTCGTTTTTTTCTCGGGTTCGTGACTGGAAAGTGACATTCTGTACGGTATCAAATCTTTCACAACACAACAGGTACTAGATGTCATGTCAGCACCGGCCCATGACAAACCAACAGTGTTTTGTATTTCGTGAAAGGGGATGCGTGAGTGGCAAGCTATGGACAATTATGAAAAGTAAGCATTTTCAAGATATTTTTCCAGGAGCCTTGGTATCTGCGCGGTTATCTGTACTCTTGACAATTGCATCATCATTACCGTGCAGGGACATTCAGGTTCAGAGAAACTGTAGGCAAAATGGAAAGTACTTGTCACTGGAAAGTCCCCTCAGCACTTCTCATATTCCCATATGGACTTGACTGTTATCGATCCGGTTGGTACACTGAAGGACAGGGCACTCGAGTTGTGAACTACATGGACCATGGTGCTGAAATAAGCATTGGTAATTGCTTACCAAGAATACCCATGGGTGTAAGTAACTCTATCGTCTGTTTTTTTGTGTTGTTTTTTTGTTTTGTTTGCCTTTGTTTCGTTTTTTTGGGGGGTTCTTTTGTCGTTTTTTGTTTGTTAGTTTTGTTTGCTGTTTTTTTTGTTGTTGTTGTTTTTTGTTTGTTTTTTTGTTGTTTGTTTTTTTTTTTTTTGGGGGGGGGGCTATTCGGATACCCCCTCTTCTGTGACTGGTGGGAGTATCCCAATGCCTACCCCCTATTTCCTACGCCACTATCCTCCTTGGGAATAGCTGACAGCCGTGAGAGCCCCTGGTGTCCCCTCACTACCTTGAGGGGTGAGCTGCTCGTGCCGGCATCTGCTGCACGGCCAAGTGTCTTTTGACCGAGCATTCCGCTCCTAATGGCTGGGCTGGCTGCTTAATTGATATCTCTATAGGCGCCGTGATGGCAAGCTATAGCTGTCCGCCTCTGGCGCCATCGGCGGCAGTAGCAGAGGTAAATGTGTTTGGCTCTAATTGAGGGACAGTTGGGCTAACAGGCGTGGCTAGATACATACATGGATGGGATGACTTGCTCTAAGAGTACAGATAACCCTGGTGGTGCTATTAAGGAATATTGCCTACATAGGGGTTGCAGGCTATGTACCCACTTTGTGTTATATATATATATAGGTTTCTATGCATGTTATGGGTTAGCAGCTCCTTGGAAAAGCCTAGAGGGGGAGATGGTAGATGGATACTAATACTACTGAGGATCACACAGTAAATGGGTCATTACTGTGAACTACCCCACCTATGGGCTCAGGGGGTGAATATGACAAACTCAGCATTACATATTTAGACTTTATTTTATTGATAGCCCTATATCTTGGCTTTATGAAAATGTTCATTCAAGTCATTAACTGCCAGGGGGTCAGTTTTTATCGCAGTTGCAGTAAAATCAGAAAATTGATTGATCATGCCCCTTACACATACCTTATGCAACACACTACACCTTCAAAAATCATCCTGTCATTACCAAATTTATATTAAATGAATTAGTTTTTATCACTGGTAAAAAAGAACACTAATTCAACAATATTGCCCTGGATACAACAAACTGCATACTTGATGTAGTCAGGGCCAGTTTTCAGAAAATCCAACTTTGTAAGGCATTTCTGAGTAGCATCTGGTTGATTCTATACAATTGGGTGTGCTGAGTTCAGATCTGCTAGATGCCATTTGATATTTTCACTTTTTACCTCTGAAAAAACTGAAAAAGGGCAGGTGACAGAGGAGCAGGCAGAGGCATTGGAGTACAGGATGGCGTGGCAGGAGGGCTTTACCGGTGCACCAGCTCTAAAAGCTTACAGTAAGAACCTTGTACCTCTGGAGGGTATGGCGCCAGGGACGCAGGTCGTTCCCGGGGGTTTGTAGGCCAGCTCCATCATCCAACTCACCGCCTCAGAGTTCGAGACTGTGCACATCATTAAAACCCGCTATGTGGATGTGACGATGAGGGGGGCTTGTGTTACCTGTGGCCGTCCTTGGCCACAACCGGCAGAGACGGAGGAGGATTAAAGCAGCCAAGCAGTCTCGGAAGGGGAGTGGTCGGAGGTACCTGAAGGCGACAGCCAGGAGTAAGAGAAACGGTAAGCACCTGAACTACTAAACCATCTACCGGGGAAGTAAAGGAGGGTGTTCCCAGTACATGGAGCCAGGGTCAGCAGGGCATCTAGTCAAGGCCGAGGAGAGGGCTATGGAGTGGAGCCGGTAGACATCTGGGAGACAGGAGGGCCTGAGGGGACTGGTGGCGGCGGGTACTTACTGGTGGAGCAGGAATAAGTGGATCAGAGGGGAGGTGCTAAGGGAGGAGGGAGGCAGGGATGTAGAGTCATAGAAGCAAGATTTGTGACTTACCTGTGGTATTCCTGTGGTGCTTGCAGTTCGGAGCAGTGGTAGCAAGTGCTGGACCAAGAAAGAGGTTTGAGGAGGAGTCTGGAGGCGGTCAGCGGGAGCAGCCAGAGGGGGAACGTCCAGAGGTGGTCGAACCCAGAGGCAGCTGGAGGAGGATCAGGGGACAGCTCAGGGAGGATCTGGTGGCGATTGAAACTTGTTGATTGTAAACAGTTATGTTATTGTTATTGTTGGTGCTATGTATTAGTAGTTAAACTTAAGGGCCCTTAGGAGGGCACTGGCAAAGGTTAGTTAGACACTCTGTGGACACATGGACAGAGGTTAAGGCATTGTGTCAGGTTAAAAATTCATTCATAAAAGTTATACTAGCTATCGTAAGAGCCTTTAGGAGGGCACTGGCTAAGGAAAGTTCTGTACTCCGTATACATAAGGACGGAGATAGGGCCTCATGCCAGGGATATAGTTACAATATTATTCTATTCTAATGTACACCCCCCCCCCCCCAGAGTTTATAGTTAGTTGGGCAGAGAGTAGCGGTCAAAGCCGCGGAGATCTTGGACTGGCGGCACGAGCTACGGAGGTAGCTCTGCGTCTGTACGGACTCAGGTAGAGAGCCAGCGGGCATCTTTGGAGGAAGCTGGCGTTCGATGGGGATTCTATATAAGACAGAGTGGTGCCTCCGAGAGTCAGTCTGGTCCAAAGGCTCAGAGCGGCAGCACCACCCCGGCTGAGCAGTTAGCAAAAGATAAATAACAGAGTAACCAGGCATTGACACAAGGACTTAGATGGTGTGGCCGGTGCAGGTGGCTAGGCAATAAAACTTCACTTTATTTGTACTTCTCCTGTTACGTCTTCTTCCTCTGGAGCTAAGCGCTACAATTATTTATATATATATATATATATATATATATATATATATATATATATAATGGAACATAGGAACATAGCTTTCCATCTGTGAGTTGACTCAAAACCGGTGAGTGGCTTATAGGCCAAAGTCCACTGTGAGACTAAACCTTTTTGGATGATTATTATGTGACATATACTAGGGAAAAGGGTCTTATTGTACCTGCACTAAGACCCCTTTTTCGCAGACCACATCAAATTTTGCTTGCCGCTGGTAGTGAGGATGATCTTCTCAGGGAAAGCAGTCACAACAAAGAGGGTTCCCAGGAGATGGTCAGACAATACTGCAGAAATTCAGATTTCATTACGGAGAATGAAAACGGGTATTACGCCAATAATTTCTGAGAGTAAATTGATATAGACATGTGGTGCAAAAGTCATCAAGACGTAATCTGTCAGAGTTTGTTCAATTCAGTCTGGTGGCAGCCAGCTAAACGTGAAAGGGGATCTAAGACGTTGTTTTCCAACCATTAGGTGGTCAAAAATCACGAAAATGAGCCAAAACAGGTTTTTGCTAAATGATTCAACCGAAAATGGTTTCAGCCTAGCTCTAATAATCTTAGTCCATCACCTAGAAGCTGATATTTCATTTCATACCCATTTCACCATTTAATGACCATTTCCAGGTACATAATAACCCAAAAACTACTAGTGTCACAGTAGGACAGTAGACCTTTATGCCCCTATAAAAAACTAAAGAGGACAGTATTCTTCAGGTATTTTGTATCTTACTCAAGGGGACATGCCATATCTACTCTACACTTAATGATTAGTGAAAGTTATTCTACCAATAATTAGGACTGTACCAGGCCATGCCATTGGCAAAATATGAATGTCTACTTCTATATCAAAATTGTATATTTGGCAGGATTTGTTAAAAAAAAATGTCACTGTACAACAGTGTCACGGTACGACAGTGCATCCTCAGTACTACTATATAGACAGTAAAATTCAAAAATGTTAATATTTGTAAAAATCATCTTTCATTGTCCTAAAACATGCAATAGTAATTTTTTTTTTAAAAAATGTAAAGGTATTATTCTTTTCCAAGTACTGTCGTACCATGACACTGTCGTACCGTGACTCATAGGATTAACATTGGAACAATTAGGAGCCTTCTCATTCCTATATTT
This sequence comes from Acholoe squamosa, assembly GCA_949317995.1. Taxonomy (NCBI): domain Eukaryota; kingdom Metazoa; phylum Annelida; class Polychaeta; order Phyllodocida; family Polynoidae; genus Acholoe; species Acholoe squamosa. The sequence continues at coordinate 47,850,876 of OX439036.1, read as the reverse complement.
GCCAGAGTTAGTGTTCCCAAATTTGGGTATTCATAGTCTAGCATAAGATCTCTCTGTGGACTAAAGGAATAAGTCATATGAAGAACTTAATTTTTGAGCTAAATTTTTAAATTGGCTCAATTTCGTGGTTTTTGACCAGGTCCGATTATGAACAATCACTGGGCATGTTCAGTTCTATGACTTTGGGAATTACGATGTAAAAGTTGGGTATAAAGTAAGTCTATTGACTCTCTTTTTCTTTTAAAGCTATGTCCCCTGCGTTCCGGTAATATGGTATTCTTTGTACGTCATAATTGAGTTTTCACAAGCTATGAAAGGTGGACACTCTCTGAGATCCCAAATTGCCGCCGAATAACATGATTTCCCTATAGGCACTCACTTTGTTCGGTGCACCTTTTCTTGGAAAAGAAAAGGCACCGCCATCAATCTGCTGTAATAGCATCCGATGAGGAAATGTCATCATAGGTTAATTATGCACGTGCTGTCATTTATGCTTTTCATAAAAGAGGATGGTTCATAGGCCTCTGGTGAATGGGTTCATCCTTGAAGTCATATTAACACCACTTAACCTTTGGGATTACAGGGGTAGAACAGGTTGTTTTTAGATTGGTAGCATTATAGCATTGCTGCTGCTTAACATGTGTTCACCTACCTAGTGCCGCATTATGACTCTCGCCATGCAGTTTGGAGCCTGTACTCAGAGACCCTGTTGGGAGGAAGGAAAGGTCAATACTGAGCAACACCCTTGATCTAATTTGACCATCCAGCACTATTATTAGGCACTCAGCAATGAGAGTTGCTCCCAGCCATAGCAGCTCTAGCTCCCTACAGTGGCGGCAGACTTACCAATAGCTGTACACAAATATGGAGTATTTATATGAATAATTCAATAGCTGTACTTTAGGTGGTTACTAGTTTTGATAAAACAGCAGGCATCATCCTTTCTTCCACCCCTCTACCCGCTCCTTTGCTCTTAATTCTTTTTCCAATGTAACAGCGTCACATCGATTACTGGGTCACATCTTTATGCGGGGGAACATTTCACAAAACAAACTTTAATTGGTATCATTGTGATACATTGCATCCTCTCGAGTAAACTATTGATGTAATAGACGTACATTGACATCTGGACCTCCGTGTCCTTTGCTCATATTTACCGCTTGTTTCTTTCTTTTTTTTTAATAAAAGGAATTTCTTATATGAAATTCGATTCCTCATTATATATATTTTTTTTTTTTTAGGTTTTTGCCACATGTTCCGAGATGCAGCATGCCTATGAAAACCCAGAGAGAAAACATGCCTGCCATCTAGTGTTGCTTTGATTTCAATCCAAAAAATGGTGTGCTTCAAAAAGTCAATTTCAGAAATTCTGGGAAAGGTGGGTATGACTCAATACACATTGACACAGTGAGTGAACATTTTGTCACCACGATAGATGTTTTGTGAACAGGATCGATGAATCTGTTGACGCTCTGTGTTACAGAGGGCAAAAAGCACCCCTTCCACCCACCCAATCATGGCTCCCTTGCCTTTTCCATCCCAACACTTCCCCCCAAACCCCACACAACAGTAGCCCACTCCCTTCAGCAGCAGGGCTAACATGCAGACTCAAAAACACGGAGGGCTCACGTCGTCACCTCGTGGCCAAGTGTTAATCGAATCAGACTGAGATTCGTCTCAATGACGCATGGGGTGTCGTCGATATTGCCGGCAGGGTCTTTAAATGATTTATGAGGGAGTTAAACGCCCCCAAATAGACTTCATGAAAGAGCAGACCCTCATTGACGAGCCACTAGCTACTATTCTTTAACCCTGTTAAGGCAGGTGCTTATACTGAACGACCTGCGAACGTGCGCCTATTATCCCTGTAACGGCCTAGGCTGGTTCCTGACAGATGAGATCTGAAATAAGATACGGGGATCCCATTTTGGGACCTCAGTGAGGTGACTAGACAGAATAATATCTACTTTAATCTTCTTGGGAAATAGGGAATCATAGAGAATTACATTTTTAAGTATGCCCAAACCACAACCCTTCTTAAAATCAAATTGAACTAACTTAAGATTTCCTGAATGTATAATGATATGTGGTGCTGATGCAAACAAACAGAATTTCCTCGGGATGTAGAGTTGAAATATTTTCAAACAGGCTTTTCATTAGGCAGTCAAAACCAACTATGGAAAACAATAAGTACTTGCAGATACATCTATTTAATTCCGTTCAAATAGACATTCACTTGTATAATATCAATTCCAACTGGCTACTCTCATCTACTTCAAAATAGCCATGTATATATGGTCAACAGTCAATAACAGATTGTAACAATTGATAATCAACCTCACTACACACCTTCCTCCATTATGAAAGCGTAGTTACATTATGGGCTGGGATGGGAGGTCGTCGAAGTGTACTAGGGAGCGATCCTCGAGGCAGGGTGTGTAGTTTTTGTTCATGTCATTGGACACAGTTTCGCTGTGTCCTGTCTTCTACATATATACATATACATTGCACATAAATGTCAAAACATATAGTATCTCCCACATGGTACATAAATATATAATGATATACTTATCTCAGTTCACATTGACAAGTTGGCCAAATAATGGCCATTGGTCCTACTACAGTTATTGCGTCAGATACATCTGAGCTATAGTAAATATAGGCTTTATTTACAGTGAGGAGCATCCTGCGTGGATTGATACCATATATCATAGACTAGGGTCATTCTGAAGTGGTTCTAAACGAGGTTTATAGCAGAAGGAGTTGGAAGGAACGGGACGAAATGTTGGAGACAAGAAAAGTTAGCACGACTATGTACTACTAATTGGCATCCGCTTTGAAAATACTCTACTATAATTGATTAGTTCTCACAATGTAAGCTTCACACCGGACCATCATTTTACCAGGATAAGCTCCAGAGACACACATTAACGTCAGCGAAGTTATGGTCAGTGGTAGCCTATTGAATGTATATCATAACATGAACTATAATGCTGACCTTGCCATTGATCCTCTGTGCATTCAACGTTACAACTACATAAGAAGTATTGGCCCCATGAAAGAATCCATTGGTCCATGGTTCACATATTTTACATTACCACTGCTCAATCTGTCGCTGTCTCACGATGTCTTACCAATATCAATATTTCCTATTATGTTATATACACTCTAACAATGCAGCAATGATTTCTTTTCACTTTTAACAATGCTAATCCCTAATGGTCTAATTTAGTTTTGAGGTGTACCAAGTGTCTTGTGGTCCCCTCGTACTACCATAACTGTCTGTAATGTCTCGTAACTGTATTGTACTACTAGGTGCGTTGTTAAAATGCTGCTTTTCATAGTTCGTGTTGGCGTCTATAGGAAAATGGTTGCTCAAAATACAGTCAGATTCAGAAGCCTCTTGTAGAGTGGTTTGTCTTCGTAGGTAGCCGTTTGGAGGTGGAGGTCGTGGGGGAGGTACCTTGGCCGGTAACAGGCCTGGAGGGGTTGTCTTTGTGGGTGAACCACTGGTCTTAGAGGACGGTGCTGGAGGGGCTCCTTCCTCATCCAGTTCCTCATAAGTGGCGAATCCCTCCATATCCCGTGCCAAGATGATGAACACTATCAAGAAGCCAGCATAGAGGCCTGCATTGAGCATGAATGTAAAACCAGAGAAGTATTCAGCCGTAGACGTGTAGACGAGGTTGAAGACGAGGGATCCTGTCATGGAGGCTATCGTCTCGCCACACGACATGAGTGCGAATATCTTGCCCACCTCATCTTTGCGCACTGTCTTGGACAGTAGAGACTTGATGGCTGAAATGGCCATAGCTACCGGCGAACCCACGATGACAGCCAGGAATATTGTCCACGTGTGTGTGGCCGTGGCCAAGAGCATGAGCCTTGCGATTTTACAGCCCACGCCAAAAATGGACAGGAAGAGATCAGAGCGGCGGAAGTGGACGTTGAAGAGAGGTAGAAGCACACAGGCGCACAGCCCCATACAGGCAAAGTCCACAGCGGCCAGGTAACCGAACATGGCCTGGTTCCAGTTGAAGGGACGGCGGTCTACGAATAGGACAGTGACATCGTCTTCCCCGGCCTTCATGGTCTGGTTGACGACGACCACCATGAGTAGAAGCCACAGGTGGCAGCGGCCCTTACCCTCACGTTTCCGTCCAAGCACATCTAGTGACTCCCGTGCGTGGCCCACGTGACAGAAGTAGCGCGCACGGCGCCGGGACTTCTCGTCAATCACATCCAGGGTGGGGGAGTCGCGCATGAAGAAGAGCGCGATGATGATGCAGCTGGAGTGCATGAACATGACGGTGCAGAAGATGGTCTGGAAGCCGGACAGACTCAAGATGATACCCATCAGGATGAATCCAGCCACGTTGCCGAAGAAGTTCATAGAGTAGAGTACCCCGAGCCGCCACGTCCGCCGCTCCTCCGATATCATGTCGGTGACATGGCTCTGTAGCGCCATGAAAATGATGGCGGTGCCGCCAAAGGCGCCCCTCAGTGCCGCGCCGCACAGCGCCATGGGGAAGTAGAGCATGGGGTTCAATGTGCTGATCAGATAGAGCAACACGGCCAGCACCGTGCCGAAACACGGCAAGATGACCGGCATCTTACGGCCCACATAGTCGCTCCAGGAGCCACAGAAGAGGGCGAGCACGATGGCTGGCAGGTTCCAAAGGACGCGGTACCACAGGATGTACTGGGCGGCGATTATTTGAACCCGGTCTTCCTTCTCTGGGTACATGCCAAGGTCCCGACACGTACGTTCTGCATGGCCACCAAACTCCCGCAGACACACACTGTGGTAGATGTAGAGCACGACGGACGGCTCCAGCATCGACTCACCCATACGGAACAGCAGCAGGATCACATCAGCCACGATGTGGTCCACGTAGAAACGGTTCATCAGCATCTTAAACGGCATCATGGAGAGTTTGAGGAGGCCAGGCTATGACCCAACGTCAGAGTAAGACTGGATTTTGTTGGAGTTAATATCAGATGCCGCACATTGCAGTTTGTTGGCGTTGATATCCTTGTTTCAAGCTGTGACCTTAAGGACAGGTGTTCTTGTCTGATATTGGTTCAAGCCTTTTAATGCGGATTTATTCAGGTTGTAGCGTCAGGGGGTAAAACATGGCTTGAGAATGGCAGCTACATCAGAAGCGTTCTGCAGGCATATCATCTGTACGGTCCTACACTGTAAGAAATGTGTGTTGCATTTACACGCTTTGTAACACACTTCTTTGCAGCATATTTTTACTCACTTATTTTTTTAACACACAACACGCTTTTGCCAAAAGTGTGTTAAGAAGTGTGTTCATGTCAAAAGGGTGTTACAACAAAAGTGTGTTGCAAAAAGTGTGTTTATGCATATAGTGTGTTCATAGAAAGTGTGTTGCTTTATAAAGTGTTTAGATATGAAAGTGAGTTAATATTTCTACAATGAAGGGGATGGATGGGGGGCATTTAGCCTTTATTTCTTCATATTTTCATTTTGGTGTACTTGTTATTGTCCTGAGATGACGTGAGGAAGGTAACCATGAGGCACACATACTTAATCTGGAAAGGAATAACAATATTTTTTTGTAAGACCATAATTATGATATGTTGATTTAGTGCATAAATTGTCCTAATATCACTTAAACTTCTACATTAAAATATACTAATACATCAATAACATATCTTCTCTGTCTAGAATTTAGAATGGTGACTGATTCTAGGCTCCCATATGTAAAAAAGTTGTAGGTACATTATAATGATAAAGAATTATATTCAAAATTCAGAATAGTCACACTTACCTATTCCTGGTATTTTGTAAATCACAAATCAGCATGAGAACTTGTCAGTGACTGAAGCAAACAGATTTTAGTTTTCTGAAACAGAAGAATTGGTGAATGAACACTGTATGCTACACTGGATAATATGTTTGGCAGCATATTGATACAGCTTTTAGATAATTTCTTTATGTGAGTGTAAATCTATGATAAACCAACTTACTACACTCTTTTACAGCTTGTATATCACTAGTGTTGAGGATGATATATAAGAATACTTACCAGAAATAAGCAGAGAAGTGAAGACACTCCTCTCTCCAGCAGGTGCAGATTCAAACTGACTGTGTGTAACTGTTATAACTGACCTTTGGTTAGGTGAGGGGCAATTAATGGGTTACATAATACCACTGATAAGACTGAAGGATTAATAAAATGTGTGTTGATTTAACACACATTTCAGTACCTAAACACTTTTGAGAAAAAGGTGTGTAAGTGTGTTAGAAAAAGTGTGTTTATGCCCTCAAAGTGAGTAAACTGCTCAAAGTGGGTTGAATATCCATGTGTGTTACAATCTTGTGTGTTCCCGCAACACACATTATTTACAGTGTACCCGCCTGTGACATTGAGATGCCATTGATACCGCTCCTTCCGTGCACGTCCTGTAAAAGAGAACAAAACGGGTTTTAGTTGATTAACCAATCAGTTTGGTCATTTCAAGTACTGTTCTTAATAAAGTCCCGACTTTACAAATACTGAGTTTGCATCGAATGCCCTTGGATCCTAATTAGGATAGGAGGTTGCCTTTTTGGTTCAGAACAGATTGATTTCACACCAAACATTGAAGAGTTCAGTTCACACATGAAGTCTTCATCTAATGAGTGAAAGGGGCTGGCTACAATCTGATCACTTCTTTTAAGGTGGTCTCGTCAGCAACTCCTGATGCGTGGCACTCTTCCACTCTGGCATTGAGTTTTACAACAGACCCTTTTTTATGACGGGAGAAAGAAATACAGTGTTCGTGAGAGTTTTCCTTTGGTTTGCTTATTTCGGATTTTTAATCACTTTTAGGGAAATATTTGAAGGTCTCAAGTGGCTTTCAATACCTAGATTTCCTAGTACCTTTCAATCTAGTCCGTTCCAGTACCCATAATGATATTTTGTGTCAAAACGTTTGTTTCTTTTATAATAGAACATAATATAGCCAGCAGAATATCATTTCTTATGTTTCTTGAGGAAATTGTTAGTCATCTAGTCATCAAGAACTGTGAAATGTTTAGAAGATTAAGGAAATCTATATCGATAGGGCATCAAGGGAACACAGGCGAAACTAATGTGTCTACAGTGGGCACTGGAAGGCATTTCTCAAGATGATACGATTAACCCCCTCCAAGTGGTAGTGGGATCCCTCAGCCGAATGCCATAACAGGCTTGCATTTACTGGTGACAAAGGATTGCACTGGTACTGGTATGTCTACCCTATACCAAACACTATGTCAATATTGTATTAAGTGCTGATCGTACAGCACAGTCGTAGTGCATTAAGTACGATCACCAACTCTAACTTTGTAAGTTTTAAATCGTCGTGGCTGCGTTCAGTCGCTCCATGTTCAGAAATGCCTTCCTGGCGTGAAGAATACAGAAAAGGGTGTTTTGGCCCAACATTTTATAGAAAGCACCTTTCACATGGATACTTAAAATAAAAGCCTCATTTGATATGCTAAGACCTGCACCTAGAACCTGAATGGTGTAGAGAACCACCACTACTGACAAATTTCGAAGTTACAAAATAGACCCCTATTAAGAATATGAAGCTTCAACATAGGGGCCTCACTAGCTATGTAATAAACCATGCTCATAAAGATGGGTCTAGACCCCTAAATTCGACAGGGTGACATGGCCATTTCTTAAAATCGACATGTGACATGGAGCTTAGTGACAAGGACATGGAAAATGAAAAAGTTAGTGACATGAGACATGACCTTTCCTTAAAATCGACATGTGACATGGAGCTTAGTGACAGGGACATGGGGAAATAGGAATTTAGTGACATGTGACATGGCCTTTTCTTAAAATCGACATGTGACATGGGGACCCCCCATCTAGACCCCCATAAAGTGATCAAATATATTTTACCTGTCGTGGTAAGTGTGATGATCACGTTTAGAGGCAGAGTCAATCTGATTTTTCTCAATTCAAATTGCAAGGTAGGAGTGTAAAACTATGGCAGAACCGTGAAGAGATCTGAAGTGCGTAGCATATAGGCATATTTTTGTTTGCGAAAGAAGTAAATAAACCGGTTTCTCAATTCATTGTGAAGCCATGTGGGTGGCGAAACAACTCTGCCCCAACAAGCACGGACATTACAATTCTATCCCCTTGTGCTATTGGAGGAGGAGTTTAAGTTCCAGTTTTCTACCGGATATTGGCTCATGTCTGGAAGCTGTGGATTTAAACGGTAGTTACACTATAAAAATGGGTTAGTGGTTCGCTGGTTACAAAATTCGAATTTGTGATTGCTTCAGCCTAGAGAACCCTTGGGGTACCAGATGAAGCAAAATTTTTAGGCTGTGAAGCAGTGAGGAAAGTGCCAGCTAACTCGACCTGATATATAAACAAATTAACAAACACATTTTCAAGACTTTGTGTTGTTTTAGCAACTTCACTGTTTCTAATGTTTCACTATTGAAGTTTTCTTTCATCTGTATTTTGATAAAACATTTTATAGCCTCCAAAATCGTCAAGCTGAAATGGCCGCCATTTTGGATCTCGGTTTAGAGAGATCAGAGTCTTTCCTGATATTATTTTTGGAGAAAATATCTTGATAATTGCATATCGAGATTGTGCCCTCTGAGAGCTTTAATCTGATAGGTCATAAGTTAATTTCTGATAAGTGGTTCTAGAGATTTCCACTAAAACTCAAACCTCCGAGAGGATCTGCTGGAAGAGTGTAAAATTGTTTGACGTTGCTAAGATAACTGCCGTTGCTAAGATAAGCGCTGCTAAATTAAGTGCTTCGATTATTAGACACCATGGCCACAGTTTAACATGAAAAAAAAATCGAGGGTTATGGCTGTCCCCACTAGTGCTGAAGGCACTAGTATTAGACTAAAAATCAGTGGTATGAAAGGGGATTCGGTGATGCTGCTTGAATGTGCCAAAAATACAACTCGAAACCGTCGTTCTTCTTCAACTGTACATACTGCCTGAACGTCTGCATTCAGAATGAATACTTATAGCCTGCACGGATGTGATTCTACGTAGTTTATAAAAACGTCAGAAGCTCACACCAAGCTACTCGTTTCATTGATAGTTCTTCCTTTAAAAACAAGTAAATTATTCGTCCGGACGGTAACCACGTATCATAGTAAGTCGCCAAGGTAACGTGTCACGTGCACACGAACTGCGCCATATTGTGCGGGGGACAATTTTGTCTGCCTCATCATTGCGAGCACCATTCAATGTCTAAATTCTCCAAATATATCACACTCATCATACTATCAATAAGCCAGTAAGATCTAATGGGAGGGATGATGATACTGTATTTATAGATAAGAGATTGGAGCATTATAATGGCCGCAATATGTGTTTAAAATATGTGCAGGGCTCCAGTGTAGCATCTTTATTATGTTACATGACAGGGATCGCAAAGCGCAGAGCACCACTTTGTCCCCGGCATCCGGTTTGCCGACGTCGGACCGTTGCCGTAGTTACAGGACTTTTCGTCTCAATGAATAGAAATGAACTAGTCCAATAGTAACTGTGCCCTTCATTGCTCTTGCAGAAACAGCTTGATGCTGAAATTATTAAGAAACATGGTCTGACTTTTTAAGCAAAATGCTTGATAAAGAGGTGCTCATTTAAGGTCGATAAAAGAAAGAAAAAACTCTCAGAACGTCCCTATGTGTCTGTCACAGTGGGTACAGAAATCAGGGCTCACACCTGGTTGATTATTCAATATCAAATCGACTTTTACGCCTATGTGAATGGGCATCCCAATGGCCGAACCAATACATGTTTACCTTTGGTATCAAATCAGGTCCGTTCCTCTAGAACATTTAGGGCCTGCTGGCCGCTTCAAAGGCCCATCGGCATTGAATCACTATATGAATAATTGAACTTTTCTGTACAATCTAAGGTATTTCCCTGATAAAATGCCTGTGCCTTGACCTGAAGAGGTCCCCTAGGCAATCCGTATCATGTGTAGATGTTAATGTCAGAAAATGTAATGGACTTGCATAACTATTGTACGACCGTCGTATTTACATTGGTGTCGTTTGACCTCTATGACGCATGCCATACATGAATACATTCACATCGTCATAAATAACAATCAGCCGATGACCTCTGAGCGCGAATTATGTTCTTTTTTTTCAAAATAAGAAAAGAAAGTCTCTTTACAGATAATTTCCGATAGTCTCTGCTGCAATAGAACAATTCCGCTCATGTGATACTTTATTAGGTTGCGTCTAGAATTGTTTAATAATAGAAAACTGACAATCAGATGAGGATCAATTTGTATTTCTGCACATTTTGCCCCCGACTACTAATTGACGTTGGGTTACCATGATGGACCCATCATTCAAAATGGCGTAAAATGTGCCATTTGTGCATTTTACACAATAAAATAATTTCAATAAGTCTTTTTCCCTTAAGGCTGTTACATTCTGCAAGTAAAGCACTGTCTACATGGTAAATACTTTCAATAAGTGTAACTATAGATAAAGTGTGGGACCGGGAATGATTCACTAGTCAGGAGGCCAAAAAGGAGGCCTTCTAGTTGGTTATTCTATCAGAAAGTTGTATATTCAAAACCATGCCTAAATGGTCGACAAAGTCTTCGTTCCAAAATGACTACCCTACCCACCAGTTGTATTCAAAAACTGAAGTTTGTTACAACAGCTACATTTCACATTCAATGTGTTATTCCCTGATATCAATTAACAGCTCCAGATGAATCGTTATGGACGAGACTTTACACCTACCTTCACGTCAATTTGGCAATGAGCTGCTCACCCTAAGCCACGAGCTGCTCGCCCATAGAGTCCCGCCATTAGATGTCAACTGACTCCCACATACGTCCAGGTATGGAGCACTTGCTATGTCTGAGCGGGTGGTCATTGATTATGTAAATGGAGGCTGAGGCCTGGCTTGTACAGATGTGACTATTGACATTAGATCACTTCCCGCCACTTTAAGGAGGCATTAAGTGGACCCACTCTGCTACACACGAGCACACATTGCCACTCACCAACTGCCAAATACACAACGAGCAACCAAATGCACCGCGGTTTTGTCACCAAACCCCACTATTTTATCAAGGTGAGGAACAGAGGCAATGGAAACCGAGGCTGGAATATTGACTGATAAAGTGACCAGGTTTGGTAAAAGCTTACTTTTTAACGTCACATGCATAATCTAGCACCTACTGCCAAAAATGGCAGTAGGTGATCTACACCTACTGCCATTTTTAGCAGTAGGTGCTAGATTCTGCAGTAGGCATTTAAATTGCTATTTATATGAACTTATATTAAAAACAACATTTTTTAAGCATGTGTATTCTGAAGATCATTCATAGACCTACATATTTTTGTACATTTCATTCATTATGATATCTATCATCACTCTATAAATACAGCTTTTGTGATGGAAATCTGGGTAAGTTTTGGTGATCGAAAAGTGTAGGCAATTTGTGGTGTCTTAATCACAATTTGTGGTCAAATTTGAGAGTAATATGTGCAAGGTCATTATCCTATCTACACCCATACAGGTTCTCAGGTATCAAACTCAGTGCATTAGCAAGAAAATCTCAATCATTTGATATTAACATCAATAAATAATCAATAATGTTCATATCATCTGCTAAATATAGGGGCATACGCCATATTTGGCAGTACCTGTATATCTAGGGTACATGTCATATTTTGCAAGGAAGACCTACTGTGTGTAGGGACATACGCCATATTTGGCAGTACCTGCCATATCTAGGATACATGCCAAATTTTGCAATGGAAACCTGCTGTATTTTGGGATATACGCCATATTCAGCAGTACCTGCTTTATCTAGGGCACATGCCACATTCCACAGGTACTGCAAAATATCACAGAGCTGCAAAAATTCATGGATTGACCTAACCTGGTGACCGATCCAGTGTTACGATGTGAACCCATTTTATGTGGCAGACTTATGGATCTATATCTGTAATTGGACTTGGTCAGTTGGTCAAACACTCGTGTACATTGTGGGCTAGGTGACCTGTGCAAAGGGACCACTGCATTAATGTTCTTTGTAATAATTTAGAAGTTACTCTGAAACATGTTCTGAAACCACTGAAGTGCACCATGTGCCTCTTGTTGAGGCTATAGAAGTATTTATGGCGTTCCTTATCTAGACATTCAGACGGTTATAAACAGACCTGCCTACTACTCAAAGATACACGTATAAGCGAGGACCGCCCTCCAGTATTTCTATCAATTCTAACTGGCAAGTGGTCATTTGATAAATTTCGCTTTTGTCCGGGAACATCTGTACGGACAAACATCTATAGATCTACATGTTTCTATTTGCAGTGTAATTAAGTATGTAAATTGCCTAGCGACGCAACAACGCTTAAGCTTGTCTGACATGCTAATTGCATAGCCGTATAATCAGATATAATTTGTTTGAACTAGCCCCTAAGTGTTTTTCCATACCCTCTTATTGGACAGCATTTGCTTTGATTGCGGTGCTATGGTTACTAGCGTCATTTAACAACATGGATCTGTACTTAAATGTGATTGTCCTACAAAGGAACTTACAGCTATCCGGTAGTGAAAATACATGTAATGGGCGAGTTGCGCAGTTCTTTATATTGTAAGTTGCCTGAGCCAAGGGGGAGCACTTTTATGTGTGAACAATAATCTACTACATGTACCTCATAAACCCTCTCACATACAGGATCCATGGCTGGTTAGGGATCACTTGGAAAATGCGCTACAGGTCTATTGTTCTCTAGGGGTTCGCCACGATCCACAGGTATACTGATTGGGATTTACAGGTATTACGTCGGATCTATGATTCTGATATTGACTTCAGTATGTTTAAATGATTCTCATCGCTACCCCCTCCAAACACTGCTCTAACACCATGAATCGAAACCTCCCGGGAAGGCAGATAAGCAGCCCCAGGAGGGACCACCTGGAGTAAGAAGCATTATTATTGCTCTCTAAAGCCTCTGGAGATATCTCTGGTGAACGCCCTGAGCGCCTCCCTCCAGGTGACTGAAGGGGTCTCAGTAAGGATGGCATCCAGTCGTCTCAGATGCCTATAGATGGGCAGTTACATATCCGTAGTGGTGTCTCATTATGGGGCAATTCACACTGTGCGGATCACCTCTCTACGGATCTGAGGAGGCGTTTAACAAACAGACAGTCCCTATCCTCCGCTTGACAAGATGTCAAGGATGAGAGCCTGCTGTGAATGGCAATTAGATCCAGAGCTAGCCAGACGTTGAGGACCATGTTCCTCCATGCAACTGCTTCTGTGGTCTGGGATGGCACACTACTGAGGAAGCACATGTTATCCTCTCCTTCCTTGGCCCCTGGTTAATGGGACCTACTCAAATCCCTAAAGCACTTCCAAATCCATACATCCAAGAAATGAACACCCCTAAAGATTCTTGAGTTATTTTAGAATCCCCTCAGTCCCAAAAGTATCCATGTTCTTAGTAATGTTTGTCTCAGTGAATGGGATAGAGTCTAGTGTGCCATGTGTCTTCATCGTACTTTTTCACCGCCAACCTATGATGCACATGGTGAAATGGTTTACTCGCCAAATTATATGGTGCTCAGCAATGTATACAGGCGGGTAATACCTACAAGGATATGAAGTAAATGTGTGTGTGTGTGTGTGTGTGTGTGTGTGTGTGTGTGTGTGTGTGTGTGTTTCATTTTTAATCTTGCGCCTTATATAGGCGTAGATCCAAATATATTGAATTAAGGACATTATATCTCTTTCCTCTGGAGGCTGTTTCCAAAACAATGGAAGTCACTTCTGTCAGAGGTGCACTTCCAAAAACGGAAGTGACTCACCTTTAGTAGTCACTTCACTCTTGTGTTCCCAAAAGCTACTTCCTAACAGAAGTGATTTAGAAGTGGTCTAGAAGTGGTGAGTTCTTCTCAAGTAACATCCCCTTCCCAAGAAGTTTTGCCTGAGAAGTGCCTCACCTGCAGCAGTCTCTTGCTTTGTAGTCCTAACCTTTTTGCGTTGCATGCAAGTGGTCAACATAGTGAGCAGGCAAGCAAAAAGGATCATCCATGCGGCCTATTATCGATGTCCCTTTCTGTTTGCCTGCTCGAGTGTGTGACAAAAGTAGGTATCTCATAGTGCAGCACACACTATTTAAGCATGGCAGGTGCATTTTCAGACTTATATTGTGTGTGGAAGTTGAACGGTGAAGCAGATCGTAACTTCTTTGGAAAAGAGGGCACATACTCCCAGCTCTATTTTACATACGAGCAACACCCTCCAGGTGTGACTGCTCACAGAAGTAGTTTTACCAACTTTTGCAAGACGTTCTAATTCATGTGAAGTGACTACCTTTGGAGTATAGTGTTGGGAGTGTGTCTGATTGATCGAGTAGAGCAGGGAGGCTGTTGCTCCTATTGTAAAAAGAGCTGTGAGTATGTGCCCTCTTTTCTAAACAAGTCGTGCACTGCTTCACCTAAGTACTTGCACTCACTACATTAGTCTGAAAAGTCACCTGCCTTGTTTAAAATAGAGAGAGCTGCACTACCAGGTACCTACTCATGTAACACGCTCTATAGTTTATTAATCTGATTGACTTCTCCCAGCTAGGTACCTACTCAAATCCCCCTTTTTTAGCACCGTACTTGAATGACCACTTGTGAGCAACAAAAGGGACAAGTTATAGCTACATGAAAAGAAAGGACTGGAAACAAGGGCATTTTAGCCAGCTCTTCCTTTTACTATAGGAGCAACACCCTCCCGGTATGTGGGAAGTGAGGTACCTACCCCTAGAAGCTGCTTCTCAGTCTTTTGGAAACAGCCTCCAGGATAGCATGGTAGAGAAATTATTCCTACTGGAATATATACCCGGTAGGCATATATGTATATCTCGGCACACTTAATTGGTTGATAAAAATGTTCCAAATTATGGAGAGAGAAAAATGAAAACTTTGAGAAAATTATTTTGAAACTTTGAAAAGATTCTTCAAAAAGGTTCTGAGGGCTGAGGTACGTCGATTGACCGGAAACCAAACTGGAAAAATAAGACATTTGTATGTATTATCTGATACTACGGTAGTTTATTGAGAGGTACCGTCAAATAGAAGGACGTTTGAATATGAATTACTCATGGCATTTCAGTATCTTTATAATCTTAATATGACCATGGGATATCTTTATCTCTGGGATAAGATGCAGAACAAGTACAATTACAATTGACAATTATACCAGTATATTTTCTGATAGTGAGTGGTCCCTTTGGATGAAAATGTTCGTCAGGACTCACAGTGAACATGGGCCGTTAGATTGAACAAGGCCACAGGCGTAAGGTTTCTAACCATGAACAACATGTGATAAGGTTATAATTGTCCAGGGCTTTTAGATGTCTACCCAGAATAAAATAACGTAAAGCTAAAACTCACAGGAAAGATTGAATTAGGTATGATTATCACTATCCTAAAAGTCCTGAGTAATCCTATGTGTGCTTCCTCATAAAAGGAGCAAAATCCAATATGGCCAACAAATAATCAGAATAATCATCCCCCATGGCAGCAATATCGCTTCTAAGAGGGTTCTGACCTTACCTATCCCCCCTAAAGTAGGTCTGGGTATCCACTGGTGTCCTTAGTTTGTTGCTATAACAAATGGTTACTTAGCCACAACAGTTTTGCACAGATTGTTAGTAAACTCAAAATAAAAGAAATGTGATTCGACAGGGGAAAAAAGGAATGAAATTAGGTACCTCGCCCTAGGTGAACGTGAAATTGATAACCTTCTCTATGAGGATACGTCATTACCCGGCCCTTACACTGGTGGGGGTATCAGATATCAGACATGTCGGGAGGAGCCTGTCCCACGTCACCTGTATCAGGTATCACAGGACATTTGCAGTCGGTGATGGTTTTTGTGCGCACCCAACCTCGTCGACTGTGAAAATTAGAGCGCTCCTGGAAAGCTACCGGTAATCAATTACCAATGGTGGTAATTCGGCAGTACTGCCAGGTAGGTGGGAGGCGAGTCTTCGAGCTGCTCGCAATACCCTCTGTGTGGGGAGAGGAGAATGGTAAGGCTGCCAGTGTGCCAAAAGTTATACAGTGCAGGTACTGCATTTAGTGATGCACTTGGGATTAAAACCTAAATAATTCATCCCGGAATCTAGGTGTATTTAAGCAGTCTTGGTACACAAACATCGATAGTCCACTAGGCCTCTGTCGCAGAAAATTTTATAGGAAATATATATGGCTCAATCGCGCGACAGAGGCCAAATGGACTATGGGTTTAATGTTGATAGTCCACTTGGCCTCTGTCAAAGGATTAGGCCAAACATTTCCTATATACATTTCTGAGACAGAGGCCTAGTGGACTACGGGTGTAAGCAGCTGCCAGATGGCATGGCAACACGTTTAGAAAGGTAATTATATTGAATCTTCACCGATCCTTTTCCATTGGGATCATTTATGAATGGTCTCATCTTGCTTTGATTTTATTTTGATCCATCCACATAAACGAGAAGTATTTCATTTTTATATTTTTGAGAAACTGAGAGGCCGTAAAAGAAGGAGGGCCAGTTTTAGGATGTGGAAAATGACCCTCTTGTCACTTTACTACGCCTTTATCACTGAGAGTCGCAGCTATTTTCACGAAAGCTGGCACAAACAAGAAATTCACAGAGCTATCTGTTATGAACTCAAGGTAGCAGCTTGGTATCAAACAGGCTCGACTCTTACAGGGCAAAGCCCTGCCATTTAAATAAAATGAATTACTTTTAGGCTGCTATGTTGTTATTTTATACCATGCTGTGCCTATTGGATCTTGGACCACACCAATAAACATCTCAATCACAGGTTTGGTGTAAATATAAACACAACTGAAAGTAGCATGCACCTTTATGTTACAAGTGACCCTGAAATCTCATGTTAACAATAAACAGCTTACAAAAATGTAAACAGCCTATACCTTAGACACGGTCTGCCTCACCTCTAGTGAGAATGTGCCAGGAAATCGCATAGTTGAGCCTCACCTTTAAGCCCAAAGTTTAAAAGTGGACCATAGGGCTCAAAACCTAGGACTGCAGAATCGGTGAGGCTCGACTACGCGATGATTTGCAGAGAATCACAGCTATTCTCACAAAATAGGACACCAACACACTATGAGAGTGACATTTGTTCTCATTGCTAGCTAGAAATTTTATGTTGAGGGAGCTATTTGTTTATCTGAAAATGTGATTTTGTTGACATCAGGCATGCATGTGTTGTCGAAAAGATGTTTTTGATTACTAAATCAAGTTGATTTTATGTAAATATTGCAGACACCCCACATTGAGGAGTCTCTGCTATTCGATATCAGACAGGTTTGATTTTTACAGGACAGGCTGTTGTTAGAATACTTGTTATTGTTTATACAGCAGAAGAGGGTAACCAACCCCTACTTAATGATCAGTGTGCCGTCTCAGTCACAGCTTACAATTTTAGATCTCATGTTTACAGTTTAGGGCTGTCAAAAGCCTATACCTTAGACACTGTATGAGTAACATTGTGTGAGAATCTTTCAAAGAATCGCGTAGTGGAGCTTCCAGTAATGTTTTTACAATAAACGATTTTTAGAAAATCACTTTAGGTATTGGTTGAAAAGGGAATTTTAACCAATGTTAATAACTTTCTTGAGCCAGCATTTGTGAATCTCACACCTGATATACCTTGGCAACGACCAATACAAAGTAAAACCGTATACATGAAGGTAAAAGTTCGTTTGAGCGCTTTTTCCCCATCTCCCCATCCCAGTAGACACAGAATGTTGCATCAACATTGACAACCAGTTGATATTGTGTTGATGGTGTTGATAAACCTATCTTCAACACTTTTTCAATGATTCTATTTTAATGTTGTCAACCATCATTATTCTAATATCCAATCAACAGTTGACAAATCAACGTTGAATTATTGTTCTTAATTTAACATTGATTCAACATTGATTTGTTAATATTGAATCAATGATACTGATTTCAATGTTGATTCAACATTGACATACCAACAAAGAATCCCCTAACAACTATTAATGTTGTTTCAACATTGACACAATGTTGAAACAACATTGAATCAACATGGAAATACAAATGTTGAATCAGTGCTGATGATTAGATGTTAAATCACAGTTGATGTTGATTATGTTGTGCTAACTTTCAAATTCAACTATATTTCAACCCTGAATCAACCGTTGATATGCAAACACTGCAAAGGTTGTTTCAACGCTGAATCAACATTGATGTGCCCAGAGGGATGTAATATATTTGGTTAGTAAGGAACCTAAAATACTGATTTCATTATAGGTCAATTCCACCTAAACCATAGACAGATTACAATTTTCCATATTCTATATGGGAGAGCTAGCGTACCCAGTTTAGGGAATAGGATTTAGTGGTTATGCCTGCCCTGGTCAAAGGTTGAATTGTAGCGTACATAAGCTAAGATAGTTCACTTGGAGGGTTTCCAATTGACCAATGCCATATGAAACTGACCGATAAAGCCTTCTGTTAAATGAGGCATGTTGTTGTGTGGAATTATCTTTACCCAAAGTCACATGGTAAAACCAAGACTCTCGCAGCCGTGACACATGAAGTATTTTGAGAAATACTTGAGTGAATGCCTAAACCTTTTGAAGTGTGTACCTTTTAATGATGATAGCATTGTGTCTGTCAGGACCAAAGGCCACTTACTTGTTTCCAGAGATATGGGTGCTGGTCAAGTACATGATGCACCTCATCCACATCCAACCCGCCCCCTGAGGCTTCCCGGCCATAATGTCAGCGTGAACCAGTGCCTGTAATTACCGTTCCTATTTCATGGTTTGCGGCCCACTTCATTGGCCACAAATTCCGGCCGATAAAAATACCCAAAAGCCAAATCACTTGCCACTGAAAAGAAAGGCAAAGTGTTTTCCTATCTTGAATCATGAATAGGTCGATTAAGAAACTGCCCCTCAGGGATTCCTTCAACTGTGAAGGTGGTCGGCTTTAAAAAAGGGAAGAAGCATTCAGGAGAGGTGTTCCTCTTCACGCATAGCATTGGGCCAATTCTTTTTTAGAGCTTTTTCGTAGCCCTATTTGTTTTGTATTTGCATAGTGATCCATAAGTGGAGGCTATTGCGAAAAGAATCGGATTCGAATTCTCACTGTTGTAACTCACCTTCCAGTTCCTGGCTCTTCTGCTGCTCAGAACCAACTTTTCACCTTACACTCAGAATCAATCCTCTTAGTGTGAGTCATACTGGAAAGCATTCCCAAATTCATGAAAACTTCAGCATCAATTCTATAACCTATTACCTTGCTGCAAAACAGAGGAGAAGTCATTGCCTGAGGGTAGTCAGTTCAAATTTGGGAATAGCACCTCCGACAGATTTGATTTCCTGTCCTTTCGCAACACCCTCCTGAGAAGGTGCAGTGGTCTCGTGGAAAACCAGTTTGCGCCTTCCGCACGTACAGACACAGCACACTGCCTCCCACAGCCTAATCAAAACGACAATAATACCATCAATCAGGACAATGGCAGTTACCGATGAAGAGTCGAGTTTTAATTACCCCCAGTCCATAATTTCGCCAATGTCAAGCCTGTCTAAAGACGTTCACTCAGATTCCCTCCTGCATAGAAATGAGAATTAGGCCTATATGAATGCAGGGTGCTTAATCCAGAGCCTCTAACAGATGTCTGAGTTCGACATAGAAACACGGAAGAATGTGGTTTCAATAAAAAAAAATAGGGAATCTGCAAATTGATCAGCTGCTACAACAAAGTGGGCAGTGGGAAGAGATCGGGAACTTAGAGTCGACTATTAAAGGTATAATTTAGCTCATGACAGCATCAGTGTTAACCGGGATAGTTACATGCAGTATTCTGGCACAGTGGACACATAGAATAAAGGATTTCACACATTTTGTACATTACATAAGGCACATAAGTGACATAAATGCGGTTATACTCAGCCTGTCTGTCCCTTATATTGTGGCCTTATGGCGTCACCTATTGGTAATATACGGTGAAAATCATAGTCTACTTGATGGACATCCGAATACCGGTATAGTTGTAGTAGTATATGGAAAGTGTACTCTTTACCGGGATATTTACAAAGTAGTATATGAAAAGCGTACTTTAGGTCAGGATGTTCAAATAAAAGTCTACCAGCATAGCAGTAAAGTAATCAATGAAAAATGTGATTTTATCCAGGTAAGTAATATAGCAGTATGGGAAAGGTGTAGATTTAACCAGGTTACTTGCAGAGTAGTTCATAAAAAGGGTCTCTTTGACCAGGGATTGTTATTGAAGAGTGCACTTTATCCAAGAGAGTGAAATAGCATCGTGTCTGGGTAATAAAGTTTAACCAGAATAATCTGATAATATCATGGTGATGTGTACATTAAATCAGGTTAGCCGCATAGCCATTGAAGCAAACTTGGTTTAGTCACAGGTTTGAATGATGTATCAACTTTGAATAAGTGTGCTCGAGGTGAAGGGGGGCCCTTTATGACCCACACCATAGAGGGTGTGCGCAAGGTTGTTCTTTATTCATATTGACTTAATCAGACTATATCCATCATACAATGTCAAGAATGCTTAGTTGTGGGATGGTTTTAAGTTAAAAGAAGAATAAACATCTGAAGTGTGGGATCATCTAAATTAGATACACCCCAGCAAATTGTCGTTATCTGTCGCCATGATTGGTCATCAATGGTGACTCCTTTCTGAGTGATAACTCACTGCGTCATCTTTCGCCACTGGGTGTCAGTCTCACATGGCATGGCAATTTATCACAACAGTCACCAACATGATCTCACTCACTGCGTGAGTATGTGCCACCCCTTGTCATCCCTCACAAAGCATGGTGACTTATCACCACCATCGCCAACATGGATCTAACTCACTGCATGAGTATGTGCCACTGCCTGTCAACTCTCACTCAGAATGGCGGCTTATCACAAGCATCGCCAACATGGATCTGACTCACTGTGTGATTATGTACCACTCCCATGCCACTGGCATCAACTCTCACACATAATGGCGACTTATCACTACCATTGCCAACATTGGTCTCACTCAATGCGTGAACTTGTGTCACTCCATGTCAATGCTCTCTAAGGATTGCATCATCTGTCACTCACTCTCACTCAGAATGGCAACTTATCACCACCATTGCCAGCCTTTGTCTCACTCAATGCGTGAATTTGTGTCACTCCAAGTCAATGCTCTCTGAGGATTGCATCATCTGTCACTCACTCTCACTCACAGTGGCAACTTATCACCACCATTGCCAAAGGTGTTGAGACAGCACCACTGTTCCACATGTAGCCTATCTAGGAAGTGTGGGCATGAAGTATAAGTCCCATACGTATCAAATGTGCTTTGTTTCACACTGATTTCCATGTAATACTTCAGAGTTGAATCAAACAAGATTATATAGAGAGAATATCAATTGAATTTCGATAGAGGTATCTCTAAAATGAAAGCAACTATCCATAAACACCTTTTCTCTGGTTACAGGAAAAATACATAGGGAAATATCTTTATGAACACCTTGTCTGTGGTTAGAGGGAAGATACATATGGCAATACCTTCTCTGGCAAAACATATTTTGATCTGGCAGATGTGAGGCTGCATGATTACCAATGTCGATGATCATGAGCTTTTCATCTAACAAGGTGAGTGATCACCAGCGTCGCCATCACTGGTGAGTCTGAGTGATCACCACTCTCGCCATCCATGGTGAACCTGCGCTATGACGTGGTGCGTGTTTCATCTAGCGAGGTGAGTGATCAACCGCCTTGCCATCCCTGGTGAGTGTGAGTCATCACGATCCTCGCCAACCGTGGTGAACATGCGCTATGGCATGGTGTGCGTTTCATCTAGCGAGGTGAGTGATCACTCGTGTCGCCATCCCTGGTGAGTGTGGGTGATCAAGATCCTCACCATCTGTGGTGAACCTGTGCTATCACGAGGTACGCATTTTATCTAGCGAGGTGACTGATCACAATCCTTGCCATCCGTGGTGAATGTGCATTATGACGTGGTGTGCGTCTCATCTAGCGAAGTGAGTGATCACTCATGTCGCCATCCCTGGTGAGGATGAGTGATCACTCATGTCGCCATCCCTGGTGAGGATGAGTGATCACGATCCTCGCCATCCCTGGTGAACATGTGCTATGACGAGGTGCGTGTTTCATCTAGCGAGGTGAGTGATCACCCGCGTCGCCATCCCTGGTGAGTCTGAGTGATCACCATCCTCGCCATCTGAGGTGAGGCCATGTGGTCACCACCATTGCTATTCCTGGTGATCTTGTGCTATAGCGACGTCGTGTTCCATCTAGCGACATGTGTGAGCCACTTCACACAGGTTGACGAGGAGTCACAACAATTTGCTGGGACATAACAGTTTGATGCTATTACATCGCTGCTCTCTGATCCTACTGTGTGACCCAGCTAAGATACATCGGATTTCCTAAGCACAGAAATAACCTCACAGAAGTGGTATAATGTCGCTATGGTACTATAGAAAGCTAGTAATCGTATATAGCTCTTCATACAGTGTATTCCCTGGGCAGTGAAACTATGAATATTCCTCCCCTCATCCCCATGTACACTGGGGGATAGAGTAAAAGCCAGAATACTCTACCCATATAATGTGAGGATCTTTCAGTTTTCCCACAAGTTAGGAAATAGGCTTGGTTTACTCGTATTGAATAAAAGCATGCATATGTGAAAGACGTTTGTTTTCGTCAATTACCTACCCCATGAAATAGGATGATTGATTTGGTCATTACATACAACTAAACCAAAGAGGTAGCATTGTACCAACACTTGGACGTCTCTCATGAAGTGACCAACATTAGAATGTCTAATAGGATTGACCTTCCCAGCATACAAGGCAGTTGTGGATGCAGGATGTTGAAAATGGGGACACACCTTTTGAAAATTTTCGTCTTCTGGACAGAATTTCACATTAGAAAAAAAAGGTATAAATCTTTTTCATAAAACGGGAGCGCGGCTCTAACTCCATCACTGCCGAAGGGTTGTTTAGTGAGGGGTACTCACGCCGAGACCCTTCTATCGTTAATAATGAAGCTGTCGATGGGACGAGGGGCTTCATGAGCTGCTCCTGTATATACTTGTTTGAGCAGCTCTCAGAACAGGACGCCGTTACTTTGGACGCACGTTTTCCTTCGTTATCATAGAAGGATGTGATATTTATGATGTGCATCCTAGAGCGCTAGTCAGGCATACTGTTTACCTGCTCTTTATTTGGATTGACTTGTTCTTAAGTACAGAGCACATCCTGTGGCCGAGGCCATTATATCGCTCGGATCCCTGGATCCACTCCTTTTCTCAACCCAATACTGAAAAGGATCTTATTAACCGTGATATTTGTGCCTAAATCTAGCGTCCTGAAACTTGCATCTCTGAGGTATTTATGTGTATCTTTTGACTTTGCTTATCTCTCTTGGTTTTCTGATCTGCACCAAACCGCACACATCCATCGCACGTATCGCTGCCAACCAACCACACTCGAATGTCCCCATTACATTGACTCCCATTCCCCACTTCAAACTGCTCGCTCTGAAACAGTCGATCGGTTCTTCTACCCCGTCCGCGTGGCCGTTTTCGCACTCATCCCAAATCTCAGACTCCCCCTACCGTCCATACTCCATTCTGTAGGCCCGTCTCCGGATGTAGCATCCTCCGCCGCCCCCGCGTCTGCCTCCGATAGACCGTTAACCATTACACAGGGACCATCCAGGTCCTATCAATCATTAATCGCTGCAATTATCCACGCCCGCCTCCCATGGCATGTCGAGGCCGGGGCCTTGGTCTGTCAGAGCTGTGATGGCCTTTTAGGTTGTCTTCTCAGCGCTACAGTAGCCGCCTTGTCAAAACAACCCCTATAATAGACTGATGGGTGCTATTCCTTATCCTGGCTGACTGACAGCCAAGAGCTGCACTCAAGAAGCAGCCTCTGAATGGAGGCTATGAAGGAGAAGATTCCTTGCACTGAATTGTACCACTTAAGATAGATTCAGATTAGATAAGGATGTCTCAATTGGATTTCAACCAATGATTTCCCTGTAGTTGGCTTTGCTGTTATTAGAATCTAACTGCCACACAGTGTTTAATCCTGAGTTGATCAAACATTCTTCATCATCCAGTAGCTATAGCTCATATGAATCTGTCAAGGTAATACTTCCTCAAAATTTTGCCCTGGCAGTGGGTACTAACTACAACAATAGCCAGATTAAGAAAATTTAATCATACTTATAAAAAAAATGAGGAAATCAGGCCAGCTCAATATGACACAGAGTATCATCTCGTCTGGGAAACAATTCTCTATATTGGGAATAAAAGAAGGGGTGTCCCAATGAGAAAGTTCTTTCTCCCTTTCACTGTAGTAGGATGATCGCACAAACTGGCATCGTTTGGTATGGATGACAGTGGTTGATAGAGGTTTTACCATGCAGAAGGACACAGACAGGAAGTAGCTATAGTGACAAAATAGAGAATGTTTGTTGACAGGTGGATTGCCTCTTGTCCTTTCCCACGTGCAGTAAGGCGGTGCTTGTTATTGGTATCTTAAGTGTCCCTCCTTGTCCTGTGTGGTGGTGAATGATTACCCACACAGAGGCAGGAAAGGTCACATGACTCATGTCACGTGCACGTCTGAGCTAGGGACATGTTTCTGGGCCTGAGCGGATGGCTTTTTCAATGGATGTCTCCCTGAACCTCTAAAGCACGACCGCTGCTGTTACCGGAAGTGGAGATCAGGATAGGAATAAACAGGAAGACGCTGTAGTGGAATCACTATGTTATCATTAAGGAGGAGGCCGGTGATGTCCATTGTCGGCCTGGCCGTCCACAGTGGGTTGTCCTTCTGATGTGATTCACACAAACGATCTTACTTTTCACAAAGATGCATCTTTCATCTTAGGCCAAAAAATATATATTGTGTGTTTCCATGGCTCAAAGATCTAAAGTCGGTAGATCGAATTCTTTTTTCTTTTCTTTTTTGTTAAATTTTCTTTTCTTTTTTTTTTTTTGATTTTGTAGAGAAGAGTATATGGCCAGACATGTAAGATTGTTCGATATAAGTGTAAAAATATGAAAAACAAATAAGAAAGGTGAAGAATATGCAAAGCGTATGACTAAAAGCAGTTAATTGTATACCAAGAGATGATCTTTGGGAAAAGTCACGAAAATTACAAAAAAAAAAGATTTCCCAAATTTTCCAAAAATTATCTTAAAATTATGAAAAAATTACTAAAATTTTCAAAAAATTCTCAAAATTAAAAAAAAAAAAACTTCAGGGTCGGCCGTGTTTGGCTAGGGTCGGTGGGGTAACTGGAAACAAACCTTTTTTTATGCCTTATCCTGTACTGACACCATCGCTCAAAACTTTTCTCTCTCCTTCCTGCTATCATTTTCGTGGTCCTTGGATAAAATCTCTCCAATTACTCCCCTGTTATCTGGGAGCGACAGCCCGCGACATTTCCCCAAGATTACGTTGGTTTTAAGCTCGCGTTACACGTAAAATATTTCGACTTAACAATTTTGACGCGATTTGTTGCATAAACCTGCGTACCTCTGGTAGACGCTGACAACCGGCTCATTGGAGACACTATAGAGAGATCACTGCCGGGTGCTTGGCGGATCACTAATAAAACTAATCTCCTTCATTCATTATAGACCCGACAATTATAGAGCTATTAGCGTCCGTGGTCGCAGATAAGAGGCAACGGATGGGGGGGGGGCGGCGGCAGGAGGTTATCCCAGGGCGGGCTACCGGGCTACCAAAAGGCAGGGCCCGGCGGGCCGGATGGCACCGAGTGATAAACGGGGTTTTGTCGTACGTCGTGTGTCGCGCTCCACATGGCCACCCGCCGGCAGCTGGCGACGTCATAGTACGTCATCCATGGCGCGATGTCCGCCTGCCACACCACATAGGCAAATCGATTTCCGGCGCGCGACCCAGCGAGGCGCGATATTCGGATATAAATCAGCGTGTTGGGGTTTATTGAAAGATGCAGGCAAGGCTCGGTTTCAATATGGTCATTACAGCGACTCTTTCTCTTGTCTGTGCCGACTGCTAATTGGTAGATCTGCTCAGCTTGGTAATCAATCTGAGTAGTGGTCTGCTGGGTTAGGCTGATTAGTATACGCACAGACCTGCATGATAGGGTCTACATCAGAAGATAGACACGTCTACAGCCTGTAGGCCTATAGTTGGCAGCACGTGCCGAGGGGTTATCATGGGAGCCAATCGGCGATAGGGGAACAATTGGCCAGGCATGCCAGAGCTAGGGATCTTGATTGAATATTTATGAACAATCAGGGTAATTAAGATCGGTAGAGGGCAGAGACAATAACAAGCTACAAATAGCTTAGATGGCAACGATGTCATTCAATGCCTGCCGTGCAAGCTACTTATAGAGGTTTAGTTCCATCCTGTAGGCTAATTGGGAGTGTAGTGCGGACGAAAAGAACATTCCCATGAACTATTATTGTATTGCGAGCAACAGCCCATAGCATTTAGAGAGATAGAGATAATGGTAGCATGTTGTCAGTGATTAATACTAGTATCAAGAACCAAACGTCCTTGATATTGGTCTACATTGGACATTGGGCGTGTTTCTAAACAGCAAATTCTAGAAACATCTATCCAATCTGTACGAGACGAGCAAGAAAAATACAAATTATTAGACGATTCCTGGGACTTGACCCTCCTAGTAGTCAGTACTTCGCCAAAAGACCTTAGGAAACTGAGAGCTATTGTAAAGTTTTGCTGTAATAATGAATTAATAAGATATGAGATATGAACTTACCTGTTGGGATCCACATGTATACCTACACCTACCTACCTGGACCAGGGGTCTACCTCTGCCTCCTGTACCTACCTGTGTGTGAGTAAGGGATGAGAGTGGGCCATGAATAGAGTTAAGTGACCAGTCCTATTTCTGTAAAGGCTATTAAGGGAAGGGGCCCCATCCACACAGAGACCTGGTCAGTGGTAGGTTGGGGGGTGGTGATGCATAAAGCTCCACGCTGGAAGTACCACCCTCTCAGCTGACCGATGATAGGCCTGGGTGGTGATGCAGAAGCTCCACGTTGGAGGCTAAATCTGTCATGGGGGGCTATCTATACTGGGACATCGTGACTCTGGCCATGTCAGGGGTGGCCACGTGGAGGTTATGACACAGGATAGAGGATGGTTCAGCTTGTATATAAAGGAGTGAGATTCTTGAATAAAGTCAGTCATAAACTGTACTCCAGTTGTTGTGATTCATCTGTAACCCAGGAGCTGAGGAATGGTCTTGTACGTGGCTGCCTAGCAACCAGTACCCAACACCTGCAAGACTATTCCCCACTCAGATGCTGGACTTTACAATGGCGACGAGGATGGGATTTTATTAAGAGACATCTTAATTAGCCCATGGAGGACTCATCAGCAGAGCAGATTCGTCAGATCGTTAACAAAGAGAGTGCCCGGGACGACGTGCTAATCACCGAGAGGTGGGTCACAGTTGATCCACAAACCCTTCAGCGCGTTAACGAGACAGACGTACCTGCTGGTGATTGTCGGCACAACTTGTCAGTGCGAGTGATACGTGAGGTAGACCCCCTGGACCAGGTGAAGGAGCAATTCCTGGGCCATATCGAGAGTCTTAAGGAACAGCGCCTGCTACGTCAACACCTCGCTCAAGATGAACGACGGGAACGTCTTAGGACCACAGGCAGGTGGCGCCGCCGCCGCCACGGGCGGGGACTTCCAACGCGATGCCAACGTCAGGATGGATCTGAACAGCCACTCTAAGCACATCGCCAGGTGCGACGGGCGTGTCAAGGACGAGGTGCAAAAATGGCCGAACTTGGTCATGCACTAGCAGCCCACCAGATCCCGACGACATCAGTCACAGGGTACGCACCATACTACATCATGTATGGACGCCGTGCACGACTCCCACTGACGTCAATGTTACGTCGTCTGGAGGGTCATGACCCCTCTGTAGTCTCGGACAGGCTAGATAAGCTTGCACGAGCTCTACAGGATGCAGCACGTAACACAGAGGACGCGAGGCGGTATAACAGGATAAGACTAGAACAGAGAGCCCACAGTCAGGAGGTGGTGGCCGGTGACACAGTTATTATTAGAGCAGCGGGACGACAGACCTTCGATTCAACTTGGGACCCCCAGTATGAAGTAGTCAGGGTCACAGGACCGGTTATCAAGTGCAAACATCAGACAACGGGACGGATTCGGACGCTGAACAGATCACGCATCCGTGTCGTGCCGCGTGACACTGTCTGGGACGAGGCCCCGCCTCCACCAGATATAAGGGTGGCGAGCAGACAGATGCCCCACAGAGCCGCCAAGAGACCTGTCCGGTACACTGATGATCCAGACTGGACCCCGCCTGCCAACACACCACCTAACCCTGTCCGAGTGGCAGCAGACCAGACAGAGCACCACGAGACCCAACCGCCTGCAGTGGTTGATCCTCCGAGGGTTAGGACTCGGGCACAGAAGAGGAGGACAGAGGAAGAACCAGAGGCAGAGTCTAAAAGACCATGTATCGGCTGTGTCTCAAGGTTATGCTGGCACTCATGCTAGTAGAAGGTGAACTGCTAAAGGAAGACGGTGTGATGGTGCGTGAAGTAGGGAAGGGACGGGAGAGGATCGGCACCTGGACAGTGCTGGTAACCATCCAGGAGCCGGGCCCGAACCCTGCTGTAGGCCTTAAGCATAGACTCTTCTCCTACTTGTATGAAGCTAAGACCGTGGCCGGAAACCATACCTACCAGAGCTGGATACGCCGCTTGGACACTGTGGGGGACGCCTTACATAAAAAAAGCCGGCAAGCTAGGGCCATCATTGGAGGTATAGGAACGCTCAGCCGCTGGCTGTTTGGTACAGCGACTGAGGACGAAGTAGACGCATTAGAGGACGCCATAAAAACCACTAGCAGTAAAACAGTTGAGTTGACCCATGCTCACAACGCCCTAGTGTCCATAGTTAATAAGACAATAGGGGTTGTAAACCATCAAGGTGAACGCCTTGCTCGCAACGAGGCGCACATCTCTAAGTTGGAGGGCAGCTTACTTGATATGAAGAAATACTTAGAATCCACCACCAAAGCTGTGGCGCGGCTGGAGCTGTGCCGGAGGGTCGACCAAGCATTGGATGTGGTGGAACGTGTAAACAATCAATGGAAGAAGGCATGCACACTGTTCAAGGACCAGAGACAGGCCCTTGACCGTGGTTGGCTAACAGTTGACCTCCTTCCCGAGGAACAGTTGATGGAGATCTTGGGAGAACAGGCCGGGGGTCTACGCTCCAGATCACTACCCATCAGATGGTACTACCGTTACGTCACCGTGAAACCTATGTGGGCACAGGGAGGAGAAATGGTGTACCAGATGGACCTACCAGCAGTGAGTGATGAACTGTACATACTATACCAACTCACATATGTACCTGTTTACACTGGGGTAGGGGATATCTGGCGCACTGTGGAAGGTGCTCCAAGACAGATCGGGTGGAACACGAGGCAGGGTGGTACCGTGCATACAGAGGGCTGCTTTGGAGAGAGCCCTACCGTTTGTGCATCTATGGTCCACCACCGACACGAGCGGTGTGTTGAAGGACTTATAACTGGCAAGCACTCTAGTTTAAAGGAGTGTAAAGTAACTCTGAGTGAAGACACACGAACAGACGCAGCTTTCAAGATCGAACATAATGTATACCTCACCACTGGGAGAAACACCTCCTTCCTCACCTACCACTGCCTTGGTAAGAGTGAGAAACAGGAGCTCCTGGGTGGTGTGCAGATCCTTAAGGTACCATCAGGATGTATCGCTAGCTCACCTAACTGGCGTATGACCGGGGAGTGGAGACGTACCCTCAGACACCGCACCCCAAAGGTGACCAAGCTGTCCCAGTCACTCAACCTGGGCTTTGACATGGAGAAGCTTGGCCCCCTCCCCAAGGTCACGCGACTAGTGAAGGAAGGGCCACTGACCTTGCAGGTTGGAGATGACCTCAACGACCTGGTGGTCAGCGAGACACTTAAGGAGCCTGTGGCGCACTACACCATGGCGGGTGCCAGCATAGGCACCGGGATACTCGTGCTGGCTCTTGTTGTTGGTGGAGGGTGTTGTCACCAGCACTACCGGAAGAAGAAATCACCAGCACTATTCTTTAGGGACAGACCACTGCCCATGATTCCAGCGACTCCCCCCGCATCCATTGGGAGCACGATGAACATTCCTACACCCCCCGTTAGTCGAGTAATGTCTAGGAGGGGTACTGACAGGAGCCGGCGGGATGTGGATAGAGTGGGTCTGGATACTGAGAGGCACGAGGGTGCTAGGATGATAGTATGACTAGATGGACAGTGTGCTGTCCAGTATGATGCGACTCTTGACTATGCCATCATTAATGAGATGAATAGCATGGACTATTTGGAGCTGTGAATTATGAACACTCAGGATATTCATTCTGTATATAGCATATTGACGAAACGTTTCTATATAATCCCTTGCATATTTTCAAAACTTTATTGTCATTTTATTGTACGTAACATCATTTTATTAGTAACACGTTTACCTAATGAGGAGCCAGGAGGCCCTCCGAGGTATCAGTTATGGTTCCTATCCAGGCCAGGATGGGCG
The DNA here is from genome assembly GCA_949317995.1 of Acholoe squamosa. NCBI lineage: Eukaryota > Metazoa > Annelida > Polychaeta > Phyllodocida > Polynoidae > Acholoe > Acholoe squamosa. The sequence goes on along the minus strand of OX439036.1, from coordinate 47,820,178 downwards.
TATGAACTTACAGACTTACATAATACTTACCTATTACGTCACGAATAGACATGAGCATGCTTCATTAACAATGGACACCTGAGTGACCACCAATGAACTCTAGTATGAATGATTTCCGCACAATTGAAGTTCTGAGCGTGGCTTCAGAACTCGAAGTAAGGGGGGTATGTAAAGTTTTGCTGTAATAATGAATTAATAAGATATGAGATATGAACTTACCTGTTGGGATCCACATGTATACCTACACCTACCTACCTGGACCAGGGGTCTACCTCTGCCTCCTGTACCTACCTGTGTGTGAGTAAGGGATGAGAGTGGGCCATGAATAGAGTTAAGTGACCAGTCCTATTTCTGTAAAGGCTATTAAGGGAAGGGGCCCCATCCACACAGAGACCTGGTCAGTGGTAGGTTGGGGGGTGGTGATGCATAAAGCTCCACGCTGGAAGTACCACCCTCTCAGCTGACCGATGATAGGCCTGGGTGGTGATGCAGAAGCTCCACGTTGGAGGCTAAATCTGTCATGGGGGGCTATCTATACTGGGACATCGTGACTCTGGCCATGTCAGGGGTGGCCACGTGGAGGTTATGACACAGGATAGAGGATGGTTCAGCTTGTATATAAAGGAGTGAGATTCTTGAATAAAGTCAGTCATAAACTGTACTCCAGTTGTTGTGATTCATCTGTAACCCAGGAGCTGAGGAATGGTCTTGTACGTGGCTGCCTAGCAACCAGTACCCAACACCTGCAAGACTATTCCCCACTCAGATGCTGGACTTTACACTATGTACACAGTATGGCTGATGGAATCCTGATACTAAACCACATGCATGCACTTAGGATCAGTATAGGCTGTCGGCAAATGTTTATGATGACTACTGTTACTGCACTTAAGGAGATCGTCTATGCTGCCATAGGAGCTATAGGCTCTACCCTGGTAACGCCTTCAGTGCCCAAACCCAGTAGACATCGAATATTGAACCAATGTTAACAATTGCTTGACCAACATTGATCAGCCAAATGTTAACATTGATTCAAAACTCTGTGCCCACAGGAAAGAAGCCAGCTATATTGGAACTTTCAAATTTGATCACTTGCACCCTGATGTTATAGTTATTTTGAGATGTTATGCACGTTCCTTGACTAACTAAGTTGTCCACTGCCAACAGTAAACTAAATGCATAGGAAGCTGCCATCAAATCTTCACCTACCTAATATGCGTCCTATCAGATGTGTTCTTTTTACCTCAAGCCAGCACACACTGTAAGACACCTTTAGGGTAGTGGACTATCTGATGGCGATATCTGAGGTTAAAGGACATGCGATGCTAAGAATTCTCTATCTGTTAGACGCTGTTGATAACCAAGCACTAAGCGCAAAGGAAGGTCAAAAGAATAAGAATTCATGCTGAGTCACTGTGACTACATACAACTTTGACCGTGTCAACATATATACGGGGTAAAGCTTGGCCTTTGTAATCAACAATTCCTAAATGTGCCATACGACATTTTGTGTGAACTTTATTCCTGTAATGAAAGTGGTAGGGGACAGCTCATGCCCTCACAAAGTACACTATGTAACATGACTGATCCCAAGCGCGCTTTGCACAAACTACCCTAATCTCCTGCGTATAAGGCGCGCCTTATACGGGGGGTTTTCGTTCTCCCTGGATCCACAAGGGGCACACCAAGACCTTTCTTTTGATATGTGACACTCCCATGTAACCTAATCAGCAGCATATGGGGTCCAGAGGGGTCCACGGGGTCCAAGAAACACACAGCTTTTTAAATTTTGCGCCTTATAGGCAGGGTGCGCCTTATACGCGGGAGATTACGGTACTTAGTCAAACAAAAGGGTCTTATTGCCTGTCACAAAGTACACTTTTCTTATACTACTATGTAATGTGACTGATCCCAAGCGGACTTTTCACACACTACTCAGTCAAACAGAAGGGTCTTATTGCCTGTCACAAAGTACACTTTTCGGTCAGTTTTGTTGTAAATCACTGCCGCTGGTTTGTGTTTTAATGCATGTAAACGAGATACTGCCTTCGTGAACATTATGAGAATCAGAAATCATAGTATCGTAATCGCGATTTCAACTCTTTATATTTCAGCTGGTTTCTTTGGCAAAGGGAAGAAGGATGGTAGTATATACCAGCTCACATGTCCTGGAGGTAGGTGCCTGGAGCAGCATCAACTTTAAATAATAGGGTTTGTCATGGATGGCAAGCCAACATGGAGGCCGTAGCAGATAAGCGCCCATTTGTGGGGTTGTCGTCATATGTGAGGAAGGAAGGCGGGCGTGATAGGAGGAAGGTAGGAAGGTGAGGAGAAGTAGGAATATAAGGACCTCTTCTTTCCTCTAGGTCCATCCACTTGGTGGGCGAAGGTGGAGCCACAAAACAGTGACACCTGGAGTAAGATGAATGCTGATGGACGGGAAGTAGTAGGGAACGCCGACGACGACGTTGAGGACGTAAGGTCACTAGAGGACCGTTGGGTGGCATTTAAGTGGGAGCTGGGGTGGTGTACGTGTGGTTGAATAGGGACAGGGGAAAGGAGGTAGAGTGGGCTGAAAGTCGTTTGTCGTGGATCCATCAGGGTGTGGGCCCTAGTTGAGACTCCCCCGCCCTGGAGGGGCTACAGTAGCTGTCGGCGGTTCCGGAAACAGTTTGCAGACGGCCCTTTATCCTAAATGTCCATCAACGCCCTGTGATAAGGAGGCCGGTCCATAGCCGCCGACGAAAACAACTTTGACGTGACCAATATTGTGTTAGTCGGAGGAGGTACCCTTCCCCAGCCCCCCCCCCCACACACACACACACATCGAGATGACATGTACCTCATTCCCCAACTCTACCTTACCCATATTTCCATTTCCTAGTTCCCCTACACACGTATGGGCCGTTTTCCACCACCCGATGGGGTCCCTCTATCGGCCGATAGCTACACAAAAGTGCAACCTTGGCCGACAGGGCTGCCATAGGGTTCAATGGAGGGGCATGGCTTCTGTCGGCTGACGGTAGCATCTACTGTGGATCTATCGGCCAATAGAGGGGCCATATCGGCTGGTGGAAAATGGGCCTAACCTGCTCAAACCCGTCTGTCGGTGCCTACGCCGACTTTACGGCAGGAGCAGAGGAAATCAGTGCTCTCACGTTGTATAGTTTCCCTTCAAACACTCCAAGACATTAAGCGGATTATCATAGATATTGCAATCTTAATCCAGCTTGGTGCTATGATGAGACCTGACAGTCAATCTAATTGATCGGCGGGACGGAGCCCACTGTATGAGCCAGGACACCCTCAATGAATTTCCATGAGGGCTGAAGAAATTATCGAAAATGATGAGGCCTAAAGGAAACTGGGACTGGTTCCACTTGGCTCGTATCTTGCAGTGTAGATAAGGACTTATAGTTATCAGAAGCGGAAGCCTAGTTGAAATTACTTTCACGCTACCTACTGTCAGTATAGATAAAACCTGGACCAATGACTGCCTTATTCAGCCCTTTGTGCTCTTCACATATTTCATGGTATTCTATAACTAATGTGCTATATACTGACACCCTTACATTCGGTAAAGAAACCACAACTTCAAGTATAGATCTGTTTTATCTTTGGTATCTTTTATAAATTTATAGTCTAATGGACGTACCGAGACTGTGATACATTCAAGATTTGTCCCAATTATATGTTAGACACAAGCAATATTTGAACTTTCTAGAAGACATCGGCCACGAGGATGATACATAAAACTTTACGATATCAGCAAGGGCCCGGTGTGCGGGGCTTAGGCCCTGAGGAATGTAGGCCCCCTGATGATGGGCCCCCTGATGTTTGGCCCCCTGATCTTCAGCCCTGCAGAATATAGCCCCCCTGATGATAGGCCCTGATGATCTTAGGCACCTCTGAAGATAGGCCATGCTTCAAACATCCATTCCCAACGTCCAATACTCCTGTCTCTGTCATATGTTTCACTGTCTCTATATAATCCAACATCCGAGGATTGACAGAAGGGGATGATTTCCACATCCATTCACCCAACGTCCGAGGATTGACAGAAGGGAATGTTTTCCAACATCCATTCCCCAATGTCTGTGGATAGGCTGTAGGGCTTGCTTTCTAACTTCCATGCTCCCAACATCCACGCACAGAAGGTAGGGGCAGTTTTCCAGCATCCATTCCCCCAATGTCTGAGTAGACTGACCTGATCATGTGAAGTAGGAATATCAACGTCAGAGGCTTACCAAACGTCTGAGAACCCAACAGAAGATTGACAGAAGGGAATGTTTTCCAACATCCATTCCCCAATGTCTGTGGATAGGCTGTAGGGCTTGCTTTCTAACTTCCATGCTCCCAACATCCACGCACAGAAGGTAGGGGCAGTTTTCCAGCATCCATTCCCCCAATGTCTGAGTAGACTGACCTGATCATGTGAAGTAGGAATATCAACGTCAGAGGCTTACCAAACGTCTGAGAACCCAACAGAAGATTGACAGAAGGGAATGTTTTCCAACATCCATTCCCCAATGTCTGTGGATAGGCTGTAGGGCTTGCTTTCTAACTTCCAAAATCCCTACACTACACAGCTGCTGGATGGAGCAGCGCTTCACTCATGAGCACAGAAATTAATAAAATTTGATAAAAAAAAAACCTACCTACCTACTTACTTTTTAAAAGCATATCCCCTTAACCAGAAACAAACCATTTTTTTTTAGTTTTGGCTTGTGATTTCTGATACAAGTCAGGAAATCATAACAAATGTGTGACATGTAATGGGAGAAGGGGTCTTAGAACCCCTTGCACTAAGCCCCATTTTCGCAGATCATGTCACAGATTGTGATTTTGGGGGAGTTACAACTTGGCTCGGACATTGGGTACTCGGACATTGGGTACTCAGACATTGGTTACTCGGACATTGGATAGACCTGTGCTCGGATGTTGGGTTCTTGGATGTTGGGTTCTTGGATGTTGGGTTCTCAGATGTTGGGTTCTCGGACATTGGGTGGGACTTGGACATTGATACATTGACATTGGGTAGAGATGTTCTCGGATGTTGGGTACACGGATGTTGGGTAGACCTGTGCCTGGATGTTGGGTTCTCGGACGTTGGGTAAGCCTCGGACATTGATACTCCTACTTCACATGATCAGGTTAGTCTACTCGGATATTGGGGGAATGGATGCTGGAAAACTGCCCCTACCTTCTGTGCTTGGATGTTGGGGGAATGGAAGTTAGATGTTGGGTTCTCGGATGTTGAGTATACGGATGTTGGGTAGGCATGTACTCGGATTTTGGGGACTCAGACATTGGCCTGCCATATATTAGTACTTGGCCGTTTGATTAGAGTGAAGCAAATAATAAGCTTCAAATGGCCTATATTCCTCAGGGCTTAAAATCAGTGTGCCTAACATCAGGTGGCCAAAATTCCACAGGGCCTACACTCAGGTGGCAAAAATTCCTCAGGGCTGACTATCAGGGGGCCTATATTCCTCAGGGCCTACGTTCCTTGTACCATGAAACTACATGCAGACAGCCTATATGGGCGGGGTCCAGATTCCAGTGGAAACGGACTCAGTTCCAAAGCCAGGGATGTGTGGACGCCATGACCTTATTCAGATGGCAACAGCATGTGGGCGAGTCTACTCCTCTCCCGACCACCCTTCATTCCCTCCGACACCCCTCCATCTCATCCTAAGTCAACCAAGGTCCATCCGCCGATCCCTCCGCCATCTACCCTCCTACTCCACCCATCCAGGTCTGAATCAGATAGCAATCAATACATGCTCTACTCATGGCAGAGGTTCATCTGGTCGATGGTCAGTGGTTTCATGGAAGGACGACCCAGATTTGAGGTCCCTAATAGAATCTTCTAAGGGAGAGGTCATTATTCATCAACATGGGTTGGTGAGTTTTCGTGCTTAGGCTATTTTTCTAAAAAGAGGTTCAATCTTTTATGCCCACCTACCCCCAGAAGGGTTAAGGGATTTTACGCCTACCCCCTCAAATCCACCACGCCCCCCCCCGTTGATGAATAATGACCACTCCCTATCATGGTATGAAACTGGACTAACCAAAGGGTGGTTTTAGTCAAAGAAAGTTCATTTATTGAGCAACATTATAATTGTAACACTTGTAACATAACGATAGAAATGCTTACGAGGTGGCAGGGGGAGTTTCAACTGAGACTTTGATCGACCATCGCTGATACCTATGATTAATCTACGAAGTGTCTATTCATCCTTGTCTAAGGACATGCAGGGAGGGGGGTGTATGGCGGGAGAGCAGGTGATGGATGTCATAGTTCACCCCAAACATGGGGTTGGGGAATCTTTAGTAAGGAGACAGAGACGTCGATGGTTGTAGGGGGTTGATGGTGGTTGGGGGTGGTGACCAGGGTGATGGGTGACATGACAGCATACCACAAAGTAGGAGGTGACATGCTGAGCAGCTGGAAGGCGGCATCCGGTTTTCTTGACGGCAGAGGGCGGCTATCGGCCTCCAGCAGACATTGGACAGTGGATGCTGTACCCGGAGGGTGCACCCACATGGTCACCCACCTCAGACAAACAGGATCCCCAACCATATATCCCATCTCATTCTCCCTATTCTTGCTATACTTACTCGTTGTATTGTAAGACTATATTCTCGGGCTTCCCTTGCCCACTTAGAAGGCTGTTACTCTATTACTCACTCACTCTTTATTCTATATTGTGAGGCCGATGGTATCCTATACATTCTCTACCCTAACAAATTGAATAAGATGTGTTGTGCGTCTAGACAATACTAATTACCTCGCCTATTCTCTCATTTCTATCTACCGTTGTTATTCTATTTGGATGGGCATATTATGCAATGATAGTTTAGGTAATTCGTAAAGGGTATCACCCCGTTAACTTTTCCCCTGATACACATTCCGTATTGTACCCCTGAGCAGACTTTAATCTGTAATGCAATAGTCAATTGATCCTGTCGGACACTGACTAGAACCGGTAAGTAATCAGGAGAGTGTTTTGAAAAGACCTAATCAGCAATAGAGCATTGGGCCATGCTTGTCCATGCTTGGCCCAATATAAGCCAACATTGACCCGATGTATCCTTGCTACCTGGGAGATTGATTATGAAAAGTGCATAGATTTGAAAAAGGAGCCATTCACATAAGAAAGATTCCTTAGTTCCATTTTCACCCATCTAATTAAAAAGAACATACCCTACCTGGGTTTTGTATTAGTACGTAAAACATGAAGCATGGGGTCTGGAGTGTGTTGCTCCTATTGTAAAAAGAGCTGTGAGTATGTGCCCTCTTTTCTAAACAAGTCGTGCACTACTTCACCTAAGTACTTGCACTCACCACATTAGTCTGAAAAGTCACCTGCCTTGTTTAAAATAGAGAGAGCTGCACTACCAGGTACCTACTCATGTCACACGCTCTATAGTTTATTATACTGACTGACTTCTCCCAGCTAGGTACCTACTCAAATCCCCCCTTTTTAGCACCGTACTTTAATGACCACTTGTGAGCAACAAAAGGGACAAGTCATAGCTACATGAAAAGAAAGGACTGGAAACAAGGGCATTTTTAGCCAGTTCTCCCTTTTACTATAGGAGCAACACCCTCCTGAGGGAATAACTACTTTTAGGAGTTCTAAGGAGGTTTTGTAGTTTGTTCACCATCGGCTATAAATAATTATTCCCTACAGTCATCATATAACATGATATTTGAACCACCATTCCTGCTATATGCAAAACGATCATTTGAATATCATATTCACTTAGACGTTTCTGTAACTAACATTCCCTGCTGGACACCCTCAGTCCGACAGTTTAGGTCTGCAAACAAAATCCCCTCATCAGTATGTACCATTAGAAGGCAGCCAGAAAACACATCACCTCTTTCCATGAATCAAGTCTCCCATTTGATTGATCGTATACCATTCTCTGACCCTGCTATATTTGGAAAGTTACATTAAGGCCCCACTCGCCATTTACGGAGCAGACAAAAAGTAAAATTGTGTGCTGTGGTGGCGGGGAGAAGGTGGGGTGGAATACTAAGAGCATGTGACATGGTCAGTCAGCTGGTGCCATCGGTAACCGGCCAATGGGAAAGATAGCGTCACGCCGATACCAGCGATAAGAGTCGACCATTGAGAAAAGGCCTCGTTCTGGAGTTGGCCAGGCAGCACCATTCATACGCCATACCCTCGTATTTACCCAGCGACCTTCTCAGTGCCATCTATCTTCTTTTTAAGGTAAATGGGGGACTTAACCCGTCTATAAATTCTTCCAATGCTAGCCCCATCCCTATCTGTAGGACTCAGTGACGACGAGGGAAGCAGGTTCCAATGTAGGACACGTCTTTGAGGCCAAACATGAGCTAGATTGGCTGAGACAGAGTGGGGCTGAGCCAGTCAACATTTTGCTCATGCTCTGGTTATGTTTCCTGTAGCCTACTGCTCCCTCCTGTGTGCCGTGCACATTGTGAGCAACTCGTTGTGCTTGAATGACCTTCCTATACCACCTGATTCCCGCTTTAATTGTGTGTCCACAGGGTGGCCAGTGCAGGACAATGCAAAGGCAGGCCTTGATGAGCTGGTGATGGCTTAGAACCTGGGCAAGCTCATAACCTCCAAAGCCGCCTTTATCGCCGTCCACTAAATGAGCAGCTCACACAGAAGCAGTTCAGGAGGCTCCTTCCGGATTGCAAAACATTCACACTACTCATAAGATAACCATCAACTCGCCGAAATGGTCAATGATTTATGTTTAGGGCTTCAATGAGTTTGGTTTTACGGTGGGCGTAATTGTGAAGGTATATATGCGAAACATGCATAGGAGCTTCCTCTGCCATTGGTACCCAAAGAACTATGATTGTGCTCGTCTTTGATTTAGAAAGCTGTGTGACGACGCATCCCTACAATATGACGATGATGCAGATGGTTGAGGATATTTTCTGAAATGCATTTCTATACACCCGGGTGTGTACATCTAAACAGGGAAAGAAAAAAAGTAATATTCGTAATTGGTTGATTCGAACCCGTGACGTCGTATCCGGTAGAGCCACTGGCCCATAATGAGGCGTCTTTTGTAATGACAGATCGACAACAACGTCTTTGTCAAATGACGCCATATTGGGATCTCTCTCTTTTTTTCCAGCTTATCATCCAATAATCCATGTCTTTTTCCCAGGCCAACTTTGGGCGACACAGAACTTGTGTTCCCTTTTATTTTTCTTGTTTTAGGGTGGTACGCACGTTTACAAGAATCTGTTTACCGAGGAGGGCTCACATATCAAGTGGGGGCCATTGAAATTGAATATCGACTTCTGTGAAGACATCATTGAATATAGAAATGAACATTTAGATGTAAATATAGAGGATCTACGTATACCTTATATCATCTCGTCCCACTCTACTGTCTGACTAGTCTGTGTATTTCTGTTATGTCGATAGTCCACTTGGCCTCTGTCGCGCGATTGAGCCATACAATTCCTATATAAATTTCTGCGACAGATGTCCAGTGGGCCATGGGTGTTAGAAATCGTTCATTCGCCCTCACATGTTTGCGTTCCTCGCGGCAACCCTCTCGGTTCTTTGTATGCTCTCAGGTAAAACCCATAGTCCACTTGGCCTCTTCATGCGATTAAGTCATACATTTCCTATATAAATTTATATATATGCATGTATGTCACAGAAGTGTTTTTAAGATTTTATGCCTAGAGTCCACATGTCTCTGTCACCGGGGGTATGTTTCAGAACGACTAACGATCACCAGATGGCCCTACGATCACCAAAATGCCACTACGATTACAGAATCTGAATAAATCGTAGGATACAGCATTTATAGGGTTTGGGTACAATGTCGTATGTATACTATTGTTGTATTTCTAATATATGCGAGATTCATTCCCATGCATTTTAACAATTAATCATAGTGCAGTTGGTAACATAATGCTGATAGACAAATAGATGATCGTTTGAGACAGAAAATGAAGGGCAAATCGTTGCCTGTTATGAAACATACCCCAGTCTATATAGGGTGTGTATGGTTCAATCGCGCAACGGAAGGGCCCAGTGGACTATGAGATTTATGGAAACCAAAACTGAGTCAGATATAACACCCATAGTCCACTAGGCCTGTGCCGCAGAAATTTATATAGGAAATATATGGCTCAATCACGGGACAGAGGCCAAGTGGACTATCGACATAGCAAAAGGGTCCCTTCTTGCAGATTTAACCTGGCCCTCTGTTTCCCACTCCTTCCTCTAGATGTCGCCTTTAGTTCCTTCTTCATCCTACAGGTGGCTCTTTCCACCCCTTCCGTGTCTCATCAAATAATTATGGTTCACCTCTCTGGCCAAACGGGGGTTCGGGGGCTCTGCTCCTGATCAAGGATATATGCCAGATCTCATCTGAATTTGAATTACATTCAGATGAGATCATCTGAAACTTATGAAAACTTACATGGAAGATTATTTTTCAGATGAGATCTCATCTGAAAGAGGGGGTTATCCGGGGGATGTGGCCGGATGGGTCTCTCAAGGAATGAAATGTTTATGGGGTGGTATGACGTCAGTCCACTTCCGGCCAGGTCAAAAATTTGAGAAGACGACCAGATGCATCGACATAACATTGCAGAAGGTGCGATGTTACGTTGTTTTGAAATAACCTTCGTGGGCAATGGGGTCATACGAAGCCTCGGTCTACTCTACTTGAGCTTAGTTGTGTCTATTATTGATAAAGCAATACAAAACTCATTGTGCTGACTAGCCGTGCAGGAGTCTGCAATCAATGTGCACTATATCGTCAGGGGTATACATACTAGAGTGGCCTTGTACCCGGTTTATATGCGGCCAATGCATTCGCCATATGCCTACAATTCTTGAACAAAGCCTAGGGTGTTGTAAATGTGCTGCTTCGGAGACTTTCTGCTTTGTGACTGGTTTGTCGGGCAGATATTGAGACAGAGTTTACATAAAAACACAGGTAACATTCACCACGTTTACTCTAAAATGGTAGATATCCCGCAGAGATGTTCTAGATACACTACATGTAGTAGATTATTCAAAGTATATTCCATCTTCACATGTCTCTCCTCCGCGTCAAGGTAGTTTACAGATGGGTAATTGGAGCTCTCGCGAAGATGGGAGAAATGTCAGCCAGAAACAATGCATTTCGTGATTTTGAAGGCTCATTATCACTTTTCTTTTCAATAACAGGGAATGTTATGAACAATGAGCTTTCATGCATTATACTTACCAGAAGGAAACGAATTTCACAGTCAGAAAAAAACCGGGGACTTTGCTGACTGTCAGACCCTGTCTATACTATAGAGAGGATTATTCCACGATTTCTGGGATTCTGAGTGCTTATCCTGGATATTCCCATGCACATACCTGTCGATATTGCACACAATGATGCCTGGATCATGACTTTTGTAAGGTGTGCGGTTATCCAAGGATAACAGGCACCCGGTGCCATTATCCATGGATAACCTGCACACCTTATATGTCCCTACATGTCATATGTTACATGTTAAAACCCACGAAATTTCATGGCCAGGGCAGGGCTCGAACCTGCAGTCTCAGATCCCTAGTCCAACTCCCTATGCATTGTGCCACAGGGACTGACGAAAAGGGGTAGGCTAGAACCAGATCTTGATATGATACAAAGCCCGGGGAGGGTAACTTCTATACATTCAAAGTGTGAAAATTCCCGGCAGTCTGGGTTGTGCCCCCTCAGCTTTGTCGCGTTCAAACCAAAGCAAGCCTAGCCAGGTGCCGAGATGTGTGTACCGATCGTGTATACATAACCGTGGGACGCATTCAAAGAAAGCCAAGCGGGGTGAGACACGGTGGTCTAGTGGTTAGCGCGTTGCGCTCAGCCATTAGAGGTAGGCGGGACAAGTCCCGGTCTGGGCGCATCTTTTTTTCGCCGTGTGTCCGCTGCCAGCCGGGCGATGAGGTGTGTGTACCGATCGTGTACAAACACTATTTTTGCCACTGCCATAACCGCAAGACGCATTCAAAGCAAGCCAAGCCGAGACGGGCGCTGTAGCTGTCCTTTGCCAGGCGACGGGGTGTGTGTACCGGTGGTCTATTGGTTAGAATGCCAACCCAGAGGCTGCCGGGCGCGGAGGTGTTTGTACCGATCGTGTACACACTATGGCTGGCTTCGAGTCCCGGGGAGGGTGAACAATTTTTGTTTTCAACTTGAATTTATTGATATTTTATTGATTATCTATTGGTATCGTGGAATAAAATAAGTAGTCAATGGATAATTCATGATGAGTGTGTGTTAGCAAAGGATAATTACACTCGGGCTACGCCCTCGTCCTTTGCTAACACACACTCATCATGAATTATCCATTGATTACTTGTTCACTACACTGAGCATGTGGTTGAGACTAGTTTTCCGCCCATGGATGATTAGGCCAGCATCTTTGCGCCTCTAACCATGGATCGCCGTAGGGTCATATCAAATCCTTATGATATAGACTTATGTTCTACAGCATTTGTAGAGAGGATTGTAGATGTATATGCATGGGTAGGCCAATATCTTTTTTAAAAGCCTACCGGAAGGCCTAGTTAGGTGGACTGTACAGTTTGTTTGTTGTTGTATCATTTAGTTTAGCTTAGATTTTAGGGTAACATAACGGCCTATGCATTACGAAGGATAAAGAAGACACGCGTCCAAGTCCCATCTTAATAAGGCACGCGCAAGTAAAGCCAACGGGATCATACAGGCTTGGTTTAAGAAAACAAGACTGTCTCGCCTCACCCGCCAATTTGTTCCTGTGATTTGGCCCGGAAAGGCAAAGTCGATGCACTCCAAGACATATATTGTCGAAGCCTCAGCCCAACAATCATTTCCCACAAACTGTCAGAGAAGAAAACACAAAAAAGAAAACCCAGTGGGACACCCTACTGGGCTGTGGCAGAGACGATGAGGAGGTGCAGCCGTAGCTTGTGGGGTCTGCGCTGAGTACGCCAACCTCAAATAGACGGTGATTCTTGGAGAGGTCAATGTTATGTGCCAGTCGACGATGGTGGCTCCTCCTGGCGGGCATCTATTTTGTGATCCCTGGTGGAGGCCTCCTCCGGGAGCTAATTGTACCCCGGCTCCAGCTGTCGTGACCGGGACTGCTTAGCAACCCGACGATTCGGAAGTACCATTGTTGGAAGTGAGGGCAGTTCCGGCGCAGTGCTGCCACCCCGCGGCAAGTCGCATTGAACGTCGCCTGGCCGGTCGTGACCGACGCTGGACGCATGTCATTTTCACGCCAATAACACGGTAATCAAATGGAAAGTGTACCGACTTGGGCCTACCTTGATACACTGTCTCTAACCAGGGTGAGCTGCTCAATGGTCTCCGGACCAACAGCGTCTTCAGCAGTCCAATATAATTTGTTGCTGCTTAACATAGGATCTACTGAAGTGGAAACCGTATTTCGATATTCGATATTTTCTAATCTGGGCTTCTAGACTATGAGCTGGCGATAGGTGAGGAGCAGCTCAGTCATGTCACCAACTTAGTAATGAAGTCTGCTTCTCACCACCGTCATGTTTTACAACAGTAAAAGAAGAGCTTTAATTGTAATAATGACCTAATCCTGGGTGGTATCTCCGCAGGCAGTCTAAGCATAATTCTCTTCATGAAGCACCAGGCTAACCTAGTCTCAAGCGTATACTCTGATAAGACCTGATTTGTTAATGATTCAGTTTTTATTTATTTGCTTCAACTATTCTTGACTAACTTGCCTGTTCAAACCTACGACCATAAACCAATACACGGCTGCGCTGACTAGATAAAACCTTTTTGGGGAACCACGATATAACACTGTTAATCAATTTTCCCTTTGATTAGCAACACTGTCTGAAGCACGGGCGTGGACTGGTTGCCAGGTTTGATCTGTGTAGGTGTTATCCATATATGCTATAGAAGGGTGAGAAACTAAAGGGAACAGTGCTGCCCTCTGGTGCATTTATTTGCTATGCACAGACCTTGATTACAGAGGTGAGTGGTGACTTTGCCAAAGTAACCCCTCACCTCCGTAATCAAGGTCTGTGCATAGCAAATAAATGCACCAGAGGGCAGCACTGTTCCCTTTAGTTTCTCACCCTTCTATAGCATAAGGATAAAACCTACACATACTTAACCTGGTAACCAGTCCACGCCCGTGGTCTGAAGTGCCAGCTCATGACCAGCAAATATTTGTATCCGGAGAAATGAAAAGTTATCTGACTCTATATGATATTCTACCTACTGTTGTAATTTTACCTTCTGTTTATATATCGAAATTGTTTGAGGCTATAATGGATCATCGAGCGTGCTATAGTCCCTCCTACACGCTGTAACCTTAACACTATAAGTCATATGGGAACATTTTCTCAGCATTATATCCTTGTCCCTTGTCATCTGTTAACTTCAGCCTCCTTTACCGATCTATATATGTACGGTTCCATTTACATACATCAAAGTGTAATGATTAACTATCTTAGATTCAACATTGGATTTAAGTAATTATAATTGTGGCAAATTCAGTCTATCATTGAATATCTAACTACAGCATAGTTATGTCATAGCCACAGCATAACTAAGAAGAGTGGTGACAGGTTGAAACAATGAAGGCCACGCATCTACTACATGTAGTACTTAAATACTTACATCGTATCAGAGTGATACCCGATATTGGTTAGACCCATAGTCTACTGTCTTGTCATCAATAGCCAATAATTATAATGAACGGGTATAACAGGGTACAATTATGTCTGTGTTTATTGTATGCTATATGAGAGAGTGCTATGGGAATCCTGTGTAGGGTTTATGGTAGCTAGAGTTTATGGTAGGCTGTGGAATGTTGCAGACGGATGGAGTCGACGAGATCTGGTCAGGAGGATTCCGTGAGCATGAGGTAAGCAGCGACGATTGGGGTAGGATAGGTCCTACACCAAGCCAGGGACTTGGGGGGTGTGCATGCGGTGGACACGTGATGAGGGATTCAGCCAATAACCGAGCAGAGAGAAACCGAGGTAGAGACGAGCAGGATGAGCCGCGCAGAAGTGCGGGAGCCGGCATGAAGAGCGGACGCTAGGCTAGGGCCTGGTGTCGAACCATGGACTACGAGTAGAGCAGCTCAGATAGGATTTAGTTCTAGGGCCTGGAGCCACTATCTCACCACACAGCCACATCTACCTGCATACACCTTGCCAGTCACACTGTTCTGCTGCTGACATTGCCATGGACTATTGAGGATTGTAACCTATCATATCTATGTGTGAATGGACAATAAAACCCAGTAAACACATCCAGAGCAGTACTCATCTGTGGATTAAGAGTGGGCTGGTCTACAGAGAGACACTTGAGTCTAGCTAACCCCAACACAAGTAACACCCCCTAATATACACATCCAACACAACCATACAGCCCAGATGGTGGAGAACAGTGGTGTGATTGCTAATTAAGCTCACTGATTAGTGGATTACCGACCCGGTAGCTCATAGCTCTACTGCTCATGGAGACAGACAGCAGATACAGGAGGGGATGCCCACCATACAACCCACCGCAACCCGTCCCAGTGGCAGCCATGCAGACGGTGAGTGACTAGTGACTGGTAGCAGATGATGTGCAGCACTCACTTCGATGTACTCTCAAAAGCAGCAGACAGACACAGACAGACATTCAAACCTTGACTAGTCTGTGCTAAGCTAAATGGAAAGAATCATGGCAATGCCATATCTAACATTACCAGCATTTGCAGGACTAGAGGGAGAGGATGCTGATGGCTATTTCTCTGTCATGGAGACAATGAGAGGTATCTGCCATTGGAAGGAGCAGGAATATCTGGGACTTATCAAGTTGGGACTCAAAGAAAGAGCAGATACATGGCTCAGGACAGTGCCTGAGGGTGATAAAAACACAGTAGACAAAGTAAAGGAAATAATCAAGGCAGTATTTGGAGACAGTAGACCATCATGGAAGAAATACAAAGATCTGAACAATCTGAAGCAAGAGAAGGGAGAATCTGTATTAGATTTTGCACTCAAAATCAAGCAATATGACAATGACATTGCACCTGAAGACATCAAGTTAGCAGTCTTCATTAATGGATTGCTTCCACCTATTGATGAGCATGTTAAGAAGGATCAGCTGACAACCCTGGAAGAAGCAGTGAAACTCACATCTATGCTGGAGATAATTGAGAAGGAGAGAATATTGGACAAGCCTTATGAAGAGAGTGAAGAAGTACCACAAGCTGGAGTGAAGGATATGCAGAGTTATATGCAGGAACAGTTCAAATCAATGGTTGAGACATATATTGTGAAGTGTAGGGAGAAAATAGAAGCCATTGGAAAGAAAGGACAGAAGGCATTGGAGAATGGACACTATGCCTCAGAGCAGACCACTAGTAATCAACCCAGCATATATTGCCACATACACAAAGCTACAACACATGCTACAGAGAAATGTGCTATATGGATGCAGTATCAGAAGCAGAAAAACAGGGATCCAATCAAGGCATTGAAGCAACTGTATAAACAGATGGACAGATTAAATCATACAGAATTCCAGAAGGCACGTGTAGCTGGGATTCTAAATCTGTAGTGCATAGGCTGGGGAGAGAGGTGATGAATGGCTCGGCCCACCCCCTGCACCTGGTACACCTAGGGGTCCGGGAGCCAGAGCACACCACCCTCCCTCACTCAAACCGCAAGACTGATAAAAAGGGATATCAGCCCGCAGCCAGGGGAGCTGCTCGAGTAACATACAGGGTGTATGTGTGGTATGTGTGGTTTTTTTTTGTGTGTAACAGCTGGCATGCTGTGCCTAGATTAGTGACTCGGCAGGTACTGGTGGAGCAGCCACCATGCAAGGTGGTTACTCACTGTAATACTGGGGATGGACCATTTGATAACCAGTGATTCCTCTACAATATCCATACAATGTGATTTATGTATACCCTAACAGGGGAGACAGCAGACAGTTGGGACACTGACAGGTAGGCCTGATATATGTGTGTGAATCTTCCACAAACAGCAGTATGGGCCTAATGATTAAAATGTAATTGAACCAAACAGAGGTATATGGGAGTAATAGCATGTGAGCCATTAATGTGAGTGCCCACTGAAACAACCTATCATGGGTAGAGGTAGACAGCCACAATAGCAGAGGGGGACAGAGAGGGGCAGTCCACCATGCTGCCTGGATAAGCAGTGTGAATGCAGATCAGCAGTAAAGTGGTTATACACTTAGTGGACACAGGAGGTGAGGAATGCAGTAATGACCAAGGACTTCCACCTTCCTCTACCCTACAGGCAGTCTACTGAAATAGGGGTGTGCCTAGAGAGCAGCTCATCGCTTGTTGGTTTTTTTTTTTTAGTGAGAGGAGCTGTTCAGGGTCACGTAGGCGGGATGACTCACAACATGAGCAGCTCAGCACTGACAGCGGCAGGGGCTCACTGGGGTACCTTGCCTCTACTATAGATTACTCTACTAGGTCACTATAGAAACCTGCATTCTCTATCTAGCTAACCGAGTAGGCATAATCATTATGCACAATACTAATTGACTTTGTTTAAAAGCATATGCTATGATGGATAGAAAACATGGTCAGGAACAAGTCTACTGAGGGAGGATGCCCACAGACCTTACATGGTTTTGTGCTCAGTTTTAGAAAAAAATGTACAGTACAACCACCAGGAGGGATGCCTATATCCATAAGACTTTGATGTTGTCAGGCAAGCACAATGTACGAGGAGGTATTGGAACAGGAGAGGCACATTTATTTCCCTCTAGTTGACTGCTGAATGAAGGTAGGGAGTTAGACTGGAAGGGCTATTGTGTGCCATGTGCTTTACCTTTCTTCGTTACATTAAGACAATTATTTAAAGAAGTGGATGTGGATATTGGTAGAAGATTGTGAGAAGACTGATGGACAATGTCTGTAGTATTGAAGTAGCAGCTGGGATACACATTTGCATTTGGTACACGGCAGTAGGAGTGCACAGTTGGCATGATGACAGACTTTATTGACTGCTGCTCACAAAGGGCTAGTAATGTCGACAAGGAGCAGCTCAACCCCACAGCAACGTTCAACCAAGTAGAGGTATCATGACTCATGTTAAAAGAAATAAGCAGATAGTATGAGGCAGACAGCTACTGATAGCAGTAGTAATAGAGAGGGGCAGCCCAGCATACTGCCTGAGTAAGCAGCCTTAGCTACAGATAATGTATGAATGAAGTGCTGGTGAGTCACTCGGTGTGGGTGTCCGTCATACAGGCAGACTGGACTCATGCTCTGCTCAAAGGAAGCACAGCCCCCACATTGGTCACCTACTACAGAGCGGGCCTAGGAAGGGGCTCCAGACGGAAAAAAAAAACAACAACAACAACAACAAAAACAAACCATCGTTAAATGCTAGTTCCTGAACTATCATAGCCATTGACTGCAGGATTGCTAGAAGCTAGAAGTTAGGAAATGCACAGAGATAATAGACACTGTGCACTGTGACTGCTCAGTACTATACATCACACAATATACACTGCAGCACTGCTATGGATGATACCATTAGCACACTACAGTACTATATTATATCATATCAATGCAATAGGCTGGTACTCAGTTACTGGTATATCTGGTAATAGATGGGGAGGCTGTGTAAGAAACACCCCACGTAGACATCGGGAAGGCCACAGGAGTGGATCAGTAGTGACTGTCCGAAGCCGCTCACCTAATTGTTTTTATTAGGGGAGCAACTCACAAACAGGTGTTCACGATGGGTGCACTTACGGGAGGAGCAGCTCGGTGAAAGTGCGGACACATGAAGTGCGGGCCTACATAAAGATAACCTGGATCTGTCAATGGTGTAGGGTTTGGCAGTAAGACAGATTACATACCCCACAGGTAGGCCTATCTAACAGAAACAACCACATGAAGAATTACTCTGCAGAAGAGAAGCTGATATTGGAAGTATTATGCTGTATAGAACTATAGTCTTGTGGGAACATATAAGCACATATATATCATACTAGGGTAAAAGTTTCATACATTCAAATGTCACAAGAGACTGGTCACAAAAGACTGATTCTGCAGTATAAATAGAGTCAATTCGCGATGTTTTTAGCCGATCAAACGACCATCATTTCACATGGAACGGATCAATATTTTTCCTTTAAACTTCAGGATACACAAGATACATATGTTGTGCATATATTCTGTAAAGGGCAATGGTCTGCAATAAGGAAAAGTACACTTAAGTTGCTTATGAACTCAGCCCAGCCTCAATAACAAAATGCGTTCCTTGTAGGGTTGATGACATTCAAAACCTTTATGCTGATACTTAAAAAGACATGAGCTTAATAATTTTGGTGCAGAAGGAGTGATTCCCGTATAGAATGTAGAGGAAAATGTCCGCATGTATCTTTACAATATTGGCAAAAAGGAAAGCAGTGATGTATTATTAAGGCAGGAAATCCTTAGAAATCTGCTTTATATGCATATCAATGAAAGTTGATCATCTATATCAAATACCTGACTGGGAGCAGAATCAGTAACAGATCTATTTCAGATGACATTGTGCAGTGGTCATCTGAATGGAGAGATTCTTTGGAAAGATTGTACATCTATTGGACATGATCGGCACAGCATCAATGCACACAGGGAGCAGCTCATACCCAACTGTGGGATTGTGAGTGGCCAGCTAGCATCAGTAGACACTGGTAAGGAGGGGAGCAGCTCACATGTACATGAAGATAAGAGCAGTTCACACTGATATGAAGAGAGATAATTAACATGGTTATAATGCAGGTGCAATATGAAGGTATAGGTACAGAATCAACCGCTGCAGGGCTATTGTGTGTGCTGCGGGAGACCCAACAGCGGTGCACGGAGTGCACTCCCCGTGGTGAGCAGGCAGGGGCAGCACCAGGAGCAACTCTCAGTGATGGGAGTGGCTCAGAGCACACATGGAGTAACAGCCAACAGCTGAGCACGGGGTGCCTGCCCCATGGTGAGCAGTGCGGGGCAGCACTAGGAGCAGACCATGACATGACGAGAGGAGGCTCTCATAGTGTGCTAAGTGTCAGCTTCTATCTGATGCATCTAATAAATGGAGGAGAGAGACAGCCACAGGAATGATATAAGGTGTAGGGCTACTGCTACCTCTTCCTGGATTGAGTAGGGAAGTAGGGGGCTGGTCAGATATCTTTGTCTTTCTGTGAAAAGTCTGTATTTCACTGTGAGTTTCATAATCTATTGCTGAGAAGAGGATTCATAACAATAGTGTGCATTAAACGAACATTGAATAGAAGAGGGAGAAAGCTAGTGAGAGAAGATGACAGTGTGAGAACAGGAAGACAGGTTTGATGTATAGTAGTCACATGATCTCCGGGAGGAGCTCTCAGAGCAGCCAGGACAAACGTCTGGTGTTACTGGTATTGAGTGGGTCAGCACAGCTAGCCACTGATGCTGGACACACATCCATCCACTATCTACCACTTTCAGTACTGTGTATTCTACTTGGTAACCCAAATCTATTGGATGGAACTCACTAGTGTGTGTATTCTCAGGATCATAGTGTACCCACAGAAGTATTTGTAGTACAGACACTTGAATTATTAGCAATGAAGGCAAGGATGGTGAGCTGTAATGCACCCACTGGGGTATTTCATAGTAGGACTGAGTTCCTGATTCATAATGTACCCACCGGGGTATTGATGGTGAAGACACTGGAATTATATAAGTGAATCAGCCCAAGCACTGGGGACATATTAGAAGTAACTGTTATAGGCAAACATTGGTTCAAGTTGATGAGGGACAGCCAGCCATGGTACCGGGCTAGGGTAATAGTTGTTCCTAGGATGTCAACTGCTAGGTTAATGAGGGACAGCCAAACCACCAGCTGTACCTAGGATGTTAACAAGGCACACACCAATATAAGTTTTCAATGCTAAGTTAATGAGGGACAGACACAGTATTAGCTGTTCCTAGGATGTTAACAAGGCATACATCAGTATAAGTTTTTGATGCAAATTTGCTGAGGAACAGTCGCACCTATTCCTAGGATGGTAACAGAGCATGTATACATTATTTAAGTTAATTAGGAGTGGCTGTAATATTACACATTCCTAGGATGTTGACTTTTATATTGACTTAAAAGTGGTATATAACCAGTGATATATTTATCAACAATGACTGAGAGAGATGAGCGATGCCATATTATATTAGAAGCGCCCATAAAAAGAGACTCTGGGGTTTATGAAAGGACTTCTCTATCCTCCACCCACCCAGTGTGTATTGATCTTATCCCAAGTCCATTTGGGAGTTTTAAAAGGGGTGGAAGGTTAGGGAGACCCAGGACTGAGATCTAAAAAGATATGTAGAAAAACATACATATTGAATGTTTATCTTTTAATGAGTCATATTAGAATTGTGTGTACAATCTTGGGGACTACCTGTACTGAGAATCGGTTTGGGCATAGCACTAAGCTGCTGACAGGAGTACGTTGGTTGGCAGTTAGTGTTAAACTCTGTGTAACATGTAATATATATGGTAACAGCAAAAGATGTGCAAAAAGAGACTATGAAGGAAGACCACACAAGTGACTTTCTGATAAACTCTGCAATAAGACAATAGGCACTGAACATCTAAGTGATTGGTGAATGGACACTGCTATGTTTTGGTAGGGTAGGACTAAGTGCAGGGTGAACAAGTGAGTCACCTGGAATGAGAGAAAGGAGGACAGCACATGTAGTTGTTAGGGCAAATAGAATATGCTGCATGTAGTATTACATTTAAGCAATGATATTATTTGGAATTTATTGTTCTTATGCCTAAATGAATGTAAAAAGGGTTATTTCTGAAGAGCCGGGGTTTGTTAACTGGAGAACCAGGGTATTTTTACAGCCAAGAAGGGCTATTGTAGTGACTTGAATGAGTTGATTTAAATGTTAAGTCAAGCATGCTAATTGGCTATAGTTTTGGACCAAAAAGGAGAAATATTAGAAGAATGATCGAAGAAACATGAGTGTCCTGTGCTGGGAAGAGGGACCTTATTACTCCTGAAGTGGGAGTCCCTTTTCACAGATCTTTTCACATGTATGAAAGTAATAATAGCAAGAACATTTATATTAGTGTGTTGTGCGCTTCATAATGTTACTGGGAGCAGTGTGAAATGTATTGTTGAAACTAAATAAGCATGTATCTAGGTAAGAAAACTATGAAGTAATCAATGTTATGATTGCATACTTTTGTATCACATGTCATTGTGCTCTGTCTTAACTGAGGATGATATAATTGTATAGTATGTATGTGGATAAGATGTATGTGAAGACACTGATGTGAAACTGTATTATGGAGAATATCAGGGTAGCATGACAAGACCCATATTTGCGGTGGCTCGAGTCACAGAGGGGGAGCGCCCGCACCTGTCTTGTCATCAATAGCCAATAATTATAATGAACGGGTATAACAGGGTACAATTATGTCTGTGTTTATTGTATGCTATATGAGAGAGTGCTATGGGAATCCTGTGTAGGGTTTATGGTAGCTAGAGTTTATGGTAGGCTGTGGAATGTTGCAGACGGATGGAGTCGACGAGATCTGGTCAGGAGGATTCCGTGAGCATGAGGTAAGCAGCGACGATTGGGGTAGGATAGGTCCTACACCAAGCCAGGGACTTGGGGGGTGTGCATGCGGTGGACACGTGATGAGGGATTCAGCCAATAACCGAGCAGAGAGAAACCGAGGTAGAGACGAGCAGGATGAGCCGCGCAGAAGTGCGGGAGCCGGCATGAAGAGCGGACGCTAGGCTAGGGCCTGGTGTCGAACCATGGACTACGAGTAGAGCAGCTCAGATAGGATTTAGTTCTAGGGCCTGGAGCCACTATCTCACCACACAGCCACATCTACCTGCATACACCTTGCCAGTCACACTGTTCTGCTGCTGACATTGCCATGGACTATTGAGGATTGTAACCTATCATATCTATGTGTGAATGGACAATAAAACCCAGTAAACACATCCAGAGCAGTACTCATCTGTGGATTAAGAGTGGGCTGGTCTACAGAGAGACACTTGAGTCTAGCTAACCCCAACACAAGTAACACCCCCTAATATACACATCCAACACAACCATACAGCCCACTACCTGGCTTTTCACCGGCAAATGAGCCATACATTTCCTATGTAAATTGCTGCGATAGAGGCCAAGTGGACTCTCGATGTAAGACCCATAGTCCACTGGGCCTCTTCGGCCAACTTTGGTCATACATTTCCTACACAAAAGTCGGCCGAAGAGGCCAAGTGGACTATGGGTATAAGCTAAATGGAAACATCGCTTCACTCTTCACCCTTTTTCTCCACCCTGATATTATATGTGATGCCTCATTACTGTAACACCTGTATAGCCTTTGTTTAAAAATGTCAATTAGATGAAAAGGGGCTTTATACCTACAGTATCACGAGTCATGATTAAGCAGAATGAAATCATCAGGCTGTAGGCGTATTGTAGACAGAACTTTGGCAACACTGTATAAAAAGGAATTACGATGAAAATAATGGTTAGTCACTGGCATCAAGGTGACCATATAATGTCCGTTCATTGTTTTATTCAGCAGAGTTTCGAAATGCCACCGTAATTTTCAATTTGTAAAGACTTTCACCCGTGCATAATGGCAATATTCTATTCAATAATATTACTATGATTAAACATATACATTTACTTTTTTGCCAAGATTCAGAATATCTGTTTAATAACACTGTACAACAAATTTTCACTTTTCAAAAAAAGACGGAGCTGAAACCCATTAATTCCTATGTATTTTCACCTGGGGAATTAAAAAATAACATCTTTTTTTTTTGGCAGCTCTCAATTTTGAGATACAGATACTACCCTAGAATTATCCATTTTCGTCCTCAGTAGCCAAATCTATATTAGTGCAAACTATACAAACCACAGATTTTACATCAAATCTGATTTATTTATATTTGTTTACCATTTCCAAACCCATATCTAATGAATTGCTCATCCTTTGATTCTGTAATATGCGGTAAAAGTAGTAAATAAGCTCAAAAAGTTAGCCAGTTGACACTTGTTCCGGACTATTTTGCCTGCCTCTTGTACACAATGTTGGGTTCATCCTACTTCAGATCCTATTACTAGCCTACTAGAAGAGAGGGTAACCACTTTCTTTGGTAGCATTTTTCCTTCTCTGAGAAGTCCTGTTGGAATCTCTCCCCATGTATGTCACTTACTAAACCACATTTCTTTGGGGGAAATAATTCGAGGTCAGATGCAGGAAGTGGATCTTCAAGGATGTCTTGCATTTGAGTTTCTGAGATGTGCCAGAAGTGTATCTACACACTCTACATAGTCCTCAGCCCTGTTGTCTCACAGAAATCCTCTTATGACTGCTTTGAGGGCAAGCCATAACTTTCATTTACTATGTAGCCTATTTGGAGTTATAATGTCAAATTGCAATCACTTTAATCACATGATTATGGATAATCCTGATGTTAAAATGCAACCTTAATCTTAATAAATCATGGCTGGTTGCTCTAAATGATCCCGAAGTCAGTGTTTCAAAGAAATCAACATGGAAATTTGGCTGTCTTGTTAAGATGGTTCCCCTTGTACCAAAAGTTGTTGCACAAGTTTGGACAACACTACATAGGTGAACATAGTGACATTATTGCCCTCAGAGTGATTTTCACCATATGTGACACCCTATAGATATCTCAAAATTGAGAGCCAACAGGCCTTTTTTTACCTCATTTTCAGACTCAGCAGCCTCAAATTAGGTATAATTGGTATGTTTGGTCTCCTTTTTTGCCGTTGTACAGTGTAAGTTTAATAGTTGGTCTTTTTCAACATTCATCCAAAAGGGCTTTATGTAATGCATGTATTACTCCGATTAGTCCACAATAGGCACAAACGATGCCTCATGAAACTTTAATCTCATAATATCTCTGAGAACCAATACAGTACTCTGTGATTGTTATGAGGCAATGAGAAGTCGCATCAAGCTGCCACTGGACAAAACTGAACATCTTTTTAGACTGGGGATCATTGTACCCCAGTGGGAACATCAATGTTCATTCAGTGTTGATTCAACGTTGAATCAACGTTCATAATGTTTGCATTAGAACAATTGATTCAGGTTTGAAAGATGTTTGAATTTGAAAGTTGACAAAAGATAGTCAAATTAAGTGTGGTTCATCAGTGCTGATTCAATGTTTGTATTTCTATGTTGTTTCAACACTGAAACAACATCAATAGTTGTTAGGTGATTCTTTGTTGACATCGGTATAACTGATTTAATGTTTACAATCAATGTTCAATCAATGTTGAATTGAGAACAGTATTTTCAATGTTGATATCCACTGTTGATCTGATGTTGTGATGGTTGACAAAATTGAAAAAGTGTTGAAGACAGGTTGACCAACACTTTCAACACAATATCTACCAGTTGGCAACGTTGATGCAATGTTCTGTGCCCACTAGGAAATGAATAACCCCTATGCCAGCTTAGTCATTTATGGATATTCAGTATCATTTATGGGTATTCATTATACACTCATTTCACTGAGCTAGTACACTTCCCATCTATTAGGGGCGCCCCAGGCTCCCATAGGCTTACTATAGGAGAAAAGACACCTCTCGCAATCATGCCATTTTGTCAGAGAAGATATGTTCTGATCTCTGAGAAAAACTAGATACACAGAGAGAAAATGTTGGCAAACCCTTCATAGTGATATCCTCGGGATATTTCCATGTCAAGAAGTGTTATTCAAACTTTTACATGACTTTACATGAGTTGAAAAGTGACTAGATTCACATGGGTGGAGGGGGCAGAATGGGGGTGTGAAGTGAGGGCATCTGGCTCATTAAAACCTACTTAGGCTACCATATGGGCACTCACTAATTAGACTAACAGACCTCTATTTTACTCATAACCATCTACATGGGTTGAGTTTAACCACACTGTTGACATCAGTCTAATGAAAATGCACTTTTGTCAGGGTATGGTAGGCTGTTAATCATCAAAGGACCTGCCCCTTTCTGGTACAGATTTTCACTGCCACCATTGACCAAAGTCTGCCCCTGTAGACCAGGGGAATTTCCAAGACTGACACTAGCACCCTCTGTAGTATAGGCTTGATGAACTGAGTGTATAAGATAGCTAGGTTTTACATTATAACACTGAAAACCCGCCGCTATTGGTAAGTCGTCATATATGACGAGTTTAGGGTCGTCAGGGGGTTGTCAGGTCATTATGACTACCCTAAGTCATCATACTGACCACGTTGGATATACTATTAGTTTGGATATGTGCTATGAGAGGTCCCCACTATGCATTTCCATGATACAAATGATGTCCCCTGTGGTGTACATTGAGCCTTATATTTACATTGTTCATGGTGTATAGTCTACTATGAAAAGGAGAATATGGGAAATTGATTGATACAAATGTTCCTGTGAAAGATAGGAAATGTTAAGTATACAGGATAGATAAAAATTGGATCATTCTGGTAATGACACCTCTCTTATGGATATTGCTAGGGTATGACCCCTTATTTGAGTATGCCTAAGGTATAATACATGTAGATGGGTGTACTCACAATGTACTACACCATAGTGTTTCACTGAACCACAGATAGTGGGTTTGGAATACCCACAATAACCTCTATGACGACCCCCTGACGACCTAAGGCTGTAGTTTTGGGTATTGTCAACCTGATGACCTAAAGTTGTCACTATTGACGAGTTTTGGATCCCGTAGGTTTTCAGTGTAACTTACAGTGATCACATATTGCAACGATTCACCTAAAATTGTAGAGTGATTTATTGTATATTCAATGGAATATTTTTTACAAAGCACCCTGACACAGACTATGATGTTGGAATGATACCATGGCCAAGATAAGGCATTTGAGCTGGAATTCCAATAAAGCACGGATGTTGACAAAATGAATGGATTACATGCTAACTGATCATTCAATATCCTCTCATCAGTAGGCCCCATCACATGACAGTTACCAATCCATTTAACTTGAACTACAAGCGATTTGTGTCCGATAACCCTTTGAAATGGGATTTTGGTTCAGTCAGCATGGACCACAGTTCAAAGTTTCATCACTATCAGCCTCATTAAACATATTGTCACTCTGCTATATGTGATATAAAAATCTACCGTATCTAATTGATGTTTGAAGGTGACATTAGGCACCACATGAGCTACCTTCCTTTTTTACTCTGGCATGCACAAAAGATACTGCTCCCCTGATGAATTCGATCAGTTTTTCCTTTCTTTTTCTGTTTTGGTATTTGATGGATTTAATTTGATTAGCAGTATCTATGGTGGGTTTTTTCCTTTCCCCAATTTAATTGTTCCCCTGTCTTTTTGTCGATGTTTCAATATTTGAATGACTAGTGTAGTCCTGTAAAAACCTGCACATGGTTGATTTATGTCATAATATGCCAGGTATTGGTCTTATGCGAAAATGATTCACATGCACCGAGATCTGGAAGTTCTGTGACTCGGTATCTTACATACAACTTTCAATCTGTGCAAGATGTGCAAGCCTTTTTATTGGGAGCTGAGCCCCCAACCCCCGTTTTTCAGATGAGATTTTCTATTTTATCAGAGACTCTGCCCCGGACCCCTGTCTCAACTAAGATTAGTTGTAATTTCACCTAAGACGAACACTGCACATTTTCAGAATTGGACAGGTTGGCACTTGTTCCAGTTAGTTCCGCCATCTACAGGGGAGAGGCAAACCTGCAATATACATTTGTGATGAACCCCAAGGCATACGTTGGTGTGATTCAAAGCATTTTTTTGGAATAGATCTTGTGATCAAAGGGCCAAGGCCCTTGTGAGAGAAAGGTGTGTAGTCTACACAGGTGACCCCTGTTGCAGACCCATGCACAACCCGATGTCATTGTACAAATGACTATGATTTTTAGTGCCTGCCGCACACGCTTTAGCGCTGAATTCTTTTGACCTGTAATACACCCAACCCACGAGTTGTCGCCACAGAGGGGTGTTTCATAAGAAGATGAAATTTACCACAAGCTGCAAATTTTAAGACAACCTATTTACAACTGCTAAACATGTCTTAAGTGAGTATGTTTCTAAAGGGCTTATCATGATGACCAGTAGAGTTATGGTAAAATAGTTTTTCTGACAACTAGACCCATAAAACAGTCAAATAACTCCGTCTGACAATGACTTGCACTGTTGGACATACATGTTGTAAATCCATTTTGAAATACACAGCCGTTCCTCATTCCAATGAAAAGTACCATATTTATGATAGCAGAACTTACCACCACAACCTTTGTCATAACTTTTTTACCACAGCCCCTATGGAACACTTTAAGATATCTTAATCTTCACAATGTCACAAAAGCCTATTGCTTTTCTGACTTTCCCTTAAAAGGTGCAATTGCAATTAACCTTTTGTTTATGGGTTTTACTGAATGAAAATGAATTCATCCTCCCATTTGAGCCATGAGTCAACCCTGTTCGAGAAGAGTGGCTAACCGCTGCTCTCTCTCTCTCTCTCTCTCTCCCTCCCTCCCTCCCTCCCTCCCTCCCTCTACCTTTCTGCCAGTGCAGAGGCTAAGAAAATTATATTATCTATCATTGCTCCCGTTGACTAGTTGATAGTGATCTTTAGAGAACGTGAAAAATGAGAATACCACAATTAATCCTTTTAGCGCAGGGTCTCACATTTTCACATGGCCTGTATTAGTTGGGGAAAGGGGTATGTTCAAATTTATTTTCCGTTCATTTTTGTTTCCAAAATAAGCATAGATCTTGAATTACATGGAGATGTGTCCATCGGCAGTACATTAGCTTCTTCTCCACCTCATTTTTACTCTACACTCCGATTTGTTAGAATCTGATGTTTTAAACTTCTGCAAGAATACACAATTCCAACGATAGGGACAATTGAAATATCATTTGAAGCTGCTAAAACTTTAAAGGACCTTTCGAAATAAAAGTGTAATTTGTGACAAATCTTGTTATAGTGTGTATTTGGCTGACTTGAAATGGTGGATTTTCACATCAGAAAATGGCATAGGTTGGATTTGCTGGCGTGGCCATTGCGCTGCTTTGCAGTCACAGCCTGTCTTGTTGGCGTGTCCCTTCCGTCGTGTAGGACCACATTTAAACTGGTGTCCACCTGGGTGTCTCACCTACCGGTAATGGGATGTCACCAGTCAGCATCCAGTCACGTGCAACCTTCACCCGCCCTAGAGGAGACTGTCGGGGGTCGGTCCTCGGAGTAAAGGGGGTTGTTAGTATCCCCACCCCGGGTCACAACGTGTTCATGTTTGGACAGGTGCAGACCAGCCGTAACTACTTTTGTTGAGGTTTCCGACATCAGACGGTAAGGGTCCCCGTTGGACGGCAGGTCAAGCTGTCTGTCTGTCTGTCTGTCTGTCTATACTTGGACTTAAGAAGAGTTCGGCGATGTTGGCAGTACCAGTTACAAAGGAAAACACTACTTTGTCTATGTCCTTCTTCATCTTTCAACTCACCACTGTTTCCCTCACCAATCATATCGTCAGCTTCTTCTGTGACATTTTCCCCAGATCGTGTCCCTTTTCCCTCGGGTGGTTATCTCTCACAATGTCGTGGATCATTCTTTTTTCTCTATGGGTTATAGGATATCGCCTGTGGTAGTGAAAGACGTTGTCTTAGCCACTGTCTGTACTGCTTTGATAATTTGGCCATGGTATAATCTGGCATATCAATGTTTGGTCTTTCTATAACTTGCAAGTGCTCGACATCTGTGAACAGTTCAGACCATCTTGCATACCTCTGTTTTAAATTTACCTTTCCACTTCTTGGCCAAACTGTGCTCAGACTTCAATGATCAAGTCTTTCTATAGTAGAAATAAATCGACTAGTCTTGGATCTATAGTGAAATGATTGCTAGGCCAATAATGGAGTGTCGTCGTCTTACTGCCTACAGACATTAAACCAGCCACAAAGGTAGGACAAGTCTTAAACAATTATGGCAAACATTATAGCCAATTATAGCAACATGCAATTGCATTGTGACATGTATAATAAGCCCTCTGATATACCTTATAGGTTTTATCATATCTTAAGGCGTGTGCCCACACGGCGATATAATTTGGTGCCGACAAAATTACCAACGACAAAACCACTTTTGTCGTCCATTCCCGACGATAAAATCAATTTTGTCGTCCATTCCCAAAGACAAAAATCAAACATGTTAGATGTCATTGTCAGAAATGACAAAAGTGGTTTTGTCATCAGTAATTTTGTCGGCACCAAATTATATCGCCGTGTGGACACACGACTATAAAAAACATATGCAAGTCTTTACCAACCTGTCGGGCCATCAATCATTCATATCCTGAGGCCTTGTGTCCACTGGGCGACAAAATTGGTTGGTGACATAATTCCCAACGAGAAAACCACTTTTGTCGTCCATTCCCGACGACAAAACGGCTTTTGTCGTCCAATCCCGACGACAAAATTCAAACATGTTAGATATTATCATTAGAAATGGACGACAAAGGTGCTTTTGTCATTGGGAATTCTGTCGCCCACGGCAATTTCACATAATTATCTGCTCAGATGTTAGAAAATAATACTGATGAAGGTAAAGCTGATCACACTTTGATATAGATTCTCAGGAGCAGAACCCTAATTGCTAGGAACCTGCATGGCAAAGGCTAAAATCATATAGGCAATGTACTACAAAAAGAGACCTTTTCGCTGTTTCTTTTCTAATATTGGGATAAGAAAATAGTGCATCAAGACTTTTAGTACATTTTGCATTATGCAATGTGTTTTGCTGTGGGATGTTTAGATCTTTTCTGATAAGAGTTTAACACCTTTTTCTAGTACAATTCCCTATTTGAAATAACCCTTCATGAGGATTCTTATCAGTGGGGATATACGGCTAATAAGGGCCGCGCTGGTTACTATGACGTCACTGCTGCACCCAAGAATATATTCTATGTCGTGCCATGAAAGGCACGTCATGATCGCTGAGATTGTGGTCGCAACATGTCGCTAATTATGATTCATATTTGCGCAGACGTTAGAGAATAATACTGACCCCACTGTGATATATATATGCAACTCAGTGTGTAACTCATGACGTATGGGTCCCTAAAGGTATGGGTTATCAGTAGGGTAGAGATATAATGGTGATAAGAGTGTGATGACTGTGCCCCTAGTGGCGTGCAGTTGACTGATGTCCATGTGGCCTTACAGGAAACGTTAATGTGATAAGCCCGTGACGTCCTCAGCTAGACACACAACCTTGGTGACTTTGTGTGACATTATTCCCACCTCAGACTTTATCCAATACATCGCAGTTTGACGTTACGTCTGACGTACCACGAGTTCAGGATCTATGGCTGGTACACTGTCCAAGGATGTGCATGGGCCTCTCCCTACGAGGATACAGGGAAGTTGGACCTGATCTCGCGGTTTTCCCTGGGATATATACGTATTTGTGACTTTCTCTAAAGTTTACAACGTGCACTGAAAACCTATAGCTGTAGAAACTAATCAGTGATGATCACTTTAGGGTGCTCAACTTGATGCCGTCTGGGAGGAGTACCTTGTCATCATTTGGGTAATCATAAGGGATTACAAAGGGTCATCATATTGATTACTTTTTAGAATATAGCTTACATGCTCAGATTGATAGGTGTACTGCCAAAATGGGCATTTTGTCAGGTTTCAAATATGTTTATAATCACCCCCCCCCCTCCTGGTATTGGTAGGTCTTCATTCTTGACCCTCCTAATATAAGCGTCATGATTGGTCAAAGAGCACATAATATATATCAATATGTATAACAAGCAAGAATCGATTCCCCCAGTTGTTACTATCATTTCAGGGATAGGAGAGGTGTCTACGTGCAGAAAATGGTTAAGATGGGTAGCTACCATTGAAATTCGGCCTGCTGCACACGTCCCCGCGCATATTGGTTATCTTCATCAGAATAAGACCATTTTTTGGTATGAACAAACCGATATATTCCCCAAATCTTCACAAGAAATCCTGGACGATTTTGCTTAAAATTGTTCATTTTATGATGATTTGAAATTTAGACATATTTACATCTGGATTTTTCCATAAATCTCTGACAATTCTTATATTCTCTGACAATTCTTGTATCAGATCAGTACCCACTGCCCCCCCACGAGAGGACCGCAGTGAATAGTTGGTGTAACTTCGTTGGCTGATAATTAAACTAGTTAAGTCGGAATAGGAAAATGGATGTTAAAAACTGGACTTATGATGTCATGATGTAAGTAGTATAGTGAAATGGATGTTAGCATCTGGACTTGCAGTGACATGTAGTAAGTAGTACTAGGGAAATGCATGTTGACATCTGGACTTAAAGTGACACATAAGTAGTATAGGGT
This sequence comes from Acholoe squamosa, assembly GCA_949317995.1. Taxonomy (NCBI): domain Eukaryota; kingdom Metazoa; phylum Annelida; class Polychaeta; order Phyllodocida; family Polynoidae; genus Acholoe; species Acholoe squamosa. The sequence continues at coordinate 47,787,744 of OX439036.1, read as the reverse complement.
AATGGGTGTTAAAAACTTGACTTTTTGTGACTTGCTGTACGTAGTATAGGGAAATAGCCATTGATAGTTGGACACTTGGTTTAGTATAGTTTGTGAAGCGCAGTAATACCCTGCACCCAGAAGTTTTTGTACAAAAGATTTTAAATAATCTGGACCCCCTACTTTGCTGTAGGCCTACAGTTTACTGGGGGTGTAAAATATTAAATAAAAGGTCTTGTTGTCCCTCTTCTGGATCCAGAGACAAGTAAATCCACTTATATGAGTGACATTATATAGGCGGGGTATTATAAGGAGTACACAAAGGTTAACTAGGTGCTTTATCCTGTGCTTTAAGTAGTATAGGAAAACTGACGTTAATTACTGGGCATTTAGTGCCATGCTGTAAGTACTATAGTTAAATGCAGGCTGATACCTTAGCATTTCATTATATTAATAATAAATGTACTAGTATAGGAAACTGTACGTTGGTAACTAAACTTACAGTGACATGTCGTAAGTAGTATAGGGAAATAAATGTTAACAACTAGACTAATGATGTCATGATGTAAGTAGTATAGGAAATGGATGTTGGCAACTGGACTTATGGTGTCATATTGTAAGTAGTATAGGTAATGGATGTTGGCATCTGGATTTATTGGGTCATGTTGTAAGTAGGATAGCGAAATGGATGTTGAAAACTGGACTTTTAGTGTCTTGCTGTAAGTAGTGTAGGGAAATGGCCATTGATTATTGGACACTCGGTGTAGTATTGTAGAGTCATGAATTCTTAGGTCAAATATACGGTATGAAGTAACATGATAGTTGGCCCTGTAGCCAGTAATCAGTTGTGTGGGTATTTGTTTGTACCAGGCTTCCAATCAAGCCTATTCACCCTGGAGGGTGTTGCTCCTATAGTAAAAGGAAGAGCTGGCTAAAAAAGCCCTTGTTTCCAGTCCTTTCTTTTCATGTAGCTATAACTTGTCCCTTTTGTTGCTCACAAGTGGTCATTTAAGTATGGTGCTAAAAAAGGGGATTTGAGTAGGTACCTAGTTGGGAGAAGTCAGTCAGTATAATAAACTATAGAGCGTGTGACATGAGTAGGTACCTAGTAGTGCAGCTCTCTCTATTTTAAACAAGGCAGGTGACTTTTCAGACTAATGTGGTGAATGCAAGTACTTAGGTGAAGCAGTGCACGACTTGTTTAGAAAAGAGGGCACATACTCACAGCTCTTTTTACAATAGGAGCAACACCCTCCTGCCCCTGCCCATACTGTGCACAGGAAAGGGCCAATGTCAGCTGAATGATTCAAGCCGGAGATCAGACTTTACGAGAGGAAGACACCAGTCAGACCTCCCCACCGCTACCCACCCATCCTTCCACTCGTTGCCGCCCCCTGCCCCACCAACGTCCATATTTAAGTCAGACCGACGTCTCTTGAACCAAAGTGGGCTACTATAAAAGGCTCGTGTTTGGGACGCGTGGGACGCTATTAACTTTGTCTCATCCCTTGGGTGGAGAGAGGGCTGCATATTCAACCTATAATGGCAAAAATGGATGGTGGGCGGGATGATTAGAGGTGAGAGGATAAGCCAAAGTTTATTCCATCGTTTTGCCAATCATTTTTGTTGAGGAATCAGTTGGTGGCAACTTTGCAGAAGATGATGGGTATCAGTGTTTGTAGTGTAAAGATTGAGTTCCATGAGTGACATATTGAACAGTTGGGCGAAGAAAGCTAAGAGTATACAGGCACCTTACGCATGTGTCCTGACTTAGCTTAAGGCAGAGGCAGACCCCCCTCCACCATGGCATCCCCATATTTTGGTTGATGGTTGCTGCTCAAAACATCTGGGGATGTGCTGGGCTAGGAGCCTATGGGGTCCCAGAGTTTTGATCACTGATGAACTGCAACAATTAGAGGGACACTAGAGAGGGACACTGGTCTAATGTAACATTTGGAGTGAGATATGGGTCCATGGCATCAGGTTTCGAACGGTTACTGGCGAAGAGGAGCATTAATTATGAAAGGAGGTAGCAACGCTTGGTGTTCTCAGACTTTGGCTGCTGGTGACGGAATGCAGGAGGGAAGCTGATGGGGTGGGTTGGTGGTGGGTGCGTCATCCGTTAACTTGCAGCCCACTTGAGACGGTTGGGGCGGGTGACAGACGGTGGCTCGGGATGTGGATCTAGAAAGTGTCAACGTCCCCGCTCCGCCGACCCACCTCATCCCTTCCCGTCACCCTTTGACGATCAGGGATTTAAACACGCCAAGAAGATTTGGTATGCTTTCTACCATTCCAAAATGACGTCAATGTTAAGGTTGCTATCTGCATGCATACAAACATTACGGTCACATAATAAATATATCCTTATGGCGTGGGGAAAGGGATGGTGGTTCTATACTCACTTCTCGATACATATGCACTCTCCCTATAAAGGCATTTCTCAACATGGTACGACTAGCACAGCCACTAAGAGTTGATACCCTGAAATTTAGAGTGGATGATCGTAGGTTATGCAATACAACTGTTCAGTACGACCAGCACTTAACGCAGTAATTACATGGTGTTTGGTAGGGCAATCTTTCCACTAGATGCAGGGATATAATGGCACCCGCAATGATTTGAAGAGGTCTAGTCGTACCGTCTTGAGAAATACCTGCCTGGTGTATAGTTTTAATAGTAGACTCTCCGATTGCGCACAATGCAGGTGCAGACCTAGGCTAACTCTCATTTGTTTTGGGTCTGATTTGAAGGGGTGCAATCGTAACATGTTGAGAAATATTGAGGTTAGTGTCGGGGGCAAGATACACACACCTGAAGGCGACTCATTTATATATGTATTGTCATATCCATTCACCCACGGCGACAACTTGACTGTTGCTGTAGCTATATGGCGACAGAAAAGACGGTTGTAGACTGGTAACCTTTGGATGAGGCTCCGTGATCGTGGCCCCCGACACAGCCCTCTTTAAGCCTGTGGGCGACCAAGCACATCCATCATAACCAACCACTAAAGGCCTTCCTCCCGGGACAGGGGCGTCATTTGAGGGCCGGAGACAAAGGTTAACTGCCCGGGGGGGCCACTTCAATTATTTTTGATACGGGTGTGTGGCTGAACCCCCGACTACCCTTACCCTTGCTAGGGCACTTGTTCGCGGGGTTTTTCTTCCAAACCCTACCCTTGCTAGGGAACTTTTTACATAAAAGTCTTAGATTTTGCTCAAAATATCTTAAAATGACCTTGTTTGGGAGAAATTGTATTTTGTTTATGCTATTTTTATAAAAACTTGGAAAATATTCATGAAAATTTGTAAATTTCTGTGTGAATCAGGGTATTTTGCCGAAGGTTGACCCTTGCTAGGGACATTTTGCTCAAAAGTAGACCCTTGCTAGGGACATTTGTGGCTGAAACAGGAGGCTTGCTAGGGACTTTTCCTTGAAAAAGTACCCTTGCCAGCCGCACATATGTGTATACATTACATAGAGAGTACCCCCCCCCCCCCGGGGTTAACTGGCAGGGGTGACGGCAAAACGGTATGTTGGCTTTAGCAGCGCCACTGGCTTTGGACTCGGGCTCAAAGAGAATGTGACACAGTGGCTGTACCCAGACATAGTTGGGTTGAGGGAAACGGAAAAACAGGGCTTGATGACTGTCAGCAGAATAGACATATCTCTGCAGATTCGTTCAACTGTGTAGAAAGGGAACATGCCTTTAGGCAGACAGAAACTTTCAAAGTGATAGATTAATTCTTTGTTATTATCATTGTCTTGCTACAATTGATGTAATTTAAGCAGGTCTGTCTTGTAAACCAATGACAAGTTGTTCTGAAATGCTCTATTGGTGTCGTTTAAGCCTTTTCTACTCTGTATCGGTATAGCGAGATACAGTATGTAATATATCGATGGTATGGCATGAATGACATTGACAGAGGATTTTCCAGCGCGGAGGAATTCGCCTCACATTTTTGTCAATCATATATATGTGGGATGTATAGCACACCATGAAGAATTCCTCCATGATAAACTGAGTGTGGATGACGGAGCAGTATCCAACATATATATAACCTTGGTGACATAGAAGAAAAAGGAAATTTCACGGTTATCTCTCACTGATTTGACCCATGGCCCCTGAGTGGTGTTATCCTCTTTAGCCTTTAATATCAGCACCTCAGTACCCTTCTGGAGTCACCATCTAGATGTGAGTGGGGAAGCGCGGTGCGGTACCCTAATGGTATAGAACCTTTTCAATCAGGCTGCATCTTGCCATTTCTACATGAAATTATCTGATTTGCCCTATATGTAACCTACATGTTTGAATCATCCATTTTATATCCAACTATCGCCCTGTCCCTGTTTCCAGTTTCTCCACCTATGGTAGGTGAACAGAGAATGAGTAAGTGCGCCAGACCAACAGATATGGAGGAGGTGAAGGGGGAGGGGGCAGGCTGACAGACTGGCAGCATGCGTGTCTCCGCCACTAGTGGAGACAGGCTCTCTACATGTGGGTCCGGCTCCTGGAGTTGTCTCTCTCTCTCTCTCTCTCTCTCTCTCTCTCTCTCTCTCTCTCTCTATATATATATATATATATATATATATATATATATATATATATATATATATATATATATATATATATATACATGTAGGAGGTGCTGGGTCGGGGTGTGGTGGGGCTGTCGTGTCAGCCCAGCACTCCAGAGGTGTTTAAAGGCAGTTCGGGAATTGGTGCCGAGAGGAGTGGCGGCAGTCTCCCGGGCCGTTCTGTGGGGCGGAGTGGAGCAATCAGTGGCCGGATACTAACTGTGCACCCACAATGCCACGCAGAGCATCCTCACTGGGTGCCGAACCACCTTATTATCGCTCGGCCCTCCTTACAGGCCCTATTATCACTCATTGGGGTGTAGAGAGGGAAGACAACGATGCTCTCCACCTTCCACCCCCCTCCCCGTCGAGGCGGCCCTTCCACGTTACTATGCCCAAAGACCAATATGTAGGTGTGTTTAAGAAGAGTTACTCACTCACAGGTTCTTTTACACTCCCTACATTGGTAGATGGGACATGCTGGAATTATTGAATCCCCAAACATATGAAGACATGTCTAATATAATGGTATAATGTACTATTTTTATATTCTCTATTTTATGAAAGGTTCCTTGTGGAAGTCCAAAGTAAATAACATCAATTACACGAATCACAATACATCTACAACTGAAAACCTTACAGCAGTGAAAGTATTAAATTTTGATCCAATGCTACCCCCCCCCCCGAAACTCCTCTTACCCCGCTCAATTTTACATGCCACTTAAATAGGTCGACGCCGCGCCAGGTCCATATAATGCCATAGCCGGCTCGCGACCTACTGAGCGATAATACATCACACTGACTGCAGACGGAAATCAATTTTTTACGACCACCATCCTCCACATTGACCAGAGAATAACCCGAAAGAAATGGAATTTTGCCAAACACTTGGGTGCACCGATGGGTCACTGACGGGCGGAAAATGGGCCTAAGCTGCGGGGGGTGCATTTAGTGGAGGTAAGGTAGAGTTCAATCATGTCTTACTAAAAATTAAGTGCTCCAAGAGCACCTCAATCTTAAAGGCCGATCCATACTTTTATGTAAGGAATGTATCTGTTCGGCAATACTATGAAGGATGGGAGATAACTTCAAACATTTGCCGATAACAACACATAAAGGCGATAAAAAAACAATGTCACATAGCAGGGCGTTTCATATTTCACTCACTCAACACAATTCTTTAGTTGAATCTGAGCTTCTTAAGTTAAGAAGGGGTAGAAGAGCTCATACATGAGGCCTGTGTCGACGTACATTAGATTAATAGTGAAGCCAATCAAAGGGCGTTAGGAGCTGGTAGTTCATTGTGTGTCCCGATTGATATTCACCTTTTTTGAATCATTATATTCTATCGGGATTTTGTGAAACAAACCAATTCAGTGATGCCCAGCGGAGCAAGATATGGCTAGATTCAATTCCCTAAGGCAATCTGCTCTGATAATGGAGAGGCGGAATCTCCCCCTGAATCGGTTACACTTAACAGGCCCATCATGTTCTAGTGGGCCTAGTTTTGTCCTACGGTGGGGACCGGGAGGGTGTTGCTCCTATAGTAAAAGGAAGAGCTGGCTAAAAGTGCCCTTGTTTCCAGTCCTTTCTTTTCATGTAGCTATAACTTGTCCCTTTTGTTGCTCACAAGTGGTCAATCAAGTACGGTGCTGAAAAAGGGGGATTTGAGTAGGTACCTAGTTGGGAGAAGTCAGTCAGTATAATAAACTATAGAGCATGTGACATGAGTAGGTACCTGGTAGTGCAGCTCTATCTATTTTAAACAAGGCAGGTGACTTTTCAGACTAATGTGGTGAGTGCAAGTACTTAGGTGAAGCAGTGCACGACTTGTTTAGAAAAGAGGGCACATACTCACAGCTCTTTTTACAATAGGAGCAACACCCTCCAGGTAGAATTGAGCTAAAGCCCACAGATTGCGTTGTATTTACACTATTTTGTATGGCGAAATCGTAATACAAAATAATATTTTTCTTTCAGAGGAAAGCTTAAGACTGTTACATTGCATCTCTCACTGGGTTTGACTGGGTCCATAATCTGCTCCAATAAGCTAAGTTTGACTTTTATCTATAGGTATAAACTATACTATTTTATTCCGTCAGATTTGGATTCGACAAGGGTATTCTCCATGGCAATGATTGCACATATATGTATTTGAAAGATGGTCTTTGATATAGTCCCGATACGGTCCATACAGTGGTTCAGGATGGTGCTTCAAATGTTAATTAACAATTAGAATTTGACCTCTTTTAGCTCATTTCGTCCACCCAAAAGTGATTGTCGGTAGTACTGTACCTGCTTTAAGGCTGATTAGAAAATTGTTTATCCTAAATGACTAAGGGAAAAGATGAGTCTTTCAACACAGATTATTACCAAAACGATCAACTTATCCTGGTCTTTTCAATGAAAGAAATGTTTTGTAAAGTTATGAATCAATTCGCAAGGAGGACCAGGATTGAAAAAAAGGAAATGAATTTTCACAAATAAATCAAAACTGATTTCCAATATGAAATTGGAAGCTATAACCTGTCAGGTAATGAAACACAGCTTGTGACTGGTATCTCTGCAACATTTTGCCACACAATTGTACATTTTTGCAAAATCGTACTCTTTTGGGAAATTTGACGTTTTCTCACCCAATCGTACACTCTTCAAACGTGTATCATTTGCAAATTCTACACAAGAATTTACACATATATCCCCTAACTGGACCTCTCCCTATGTATTAAATGCCGCTGTAACATGACCAGTGATAAAAGATACCTGAAACCACCTCTTTTGCACGAGCTGACAAATTTAGAGATTGACAGCATATAATAATCATTATATATATATATATATATATATTCCACTTGAAAAAGACTTGTAGCAGGGTAGGTTCATCTGGTAAAACAGGTGGAGCCACTGTACTCTCTCTCCTACCCTGCCATGATCCACACGAATACCTCACCTTGGATGAAGGACCGTCCCAATAGCTCAGCGGTTAGAGCATTAGCTTGGTACCCAAAGGACCCGGGTTTGAGACCCGGTTGGGATTGGACTTTTCCAATGTTGACGGTTACAGACTATTGAGAAAGCATTTTACTCTTCCACAGGTTGGCAACACCCATTTTCACTTGACATTTCATTTGAAAGTTGATTTTTTTAAATCACATTAAGCAGCATGATTTAGTACATGATATACCAATGTATGGACTTTTGGTCTCCTCCATGTAAAAAGCGCCAATACAGCTTACTCTTCCCAGCAAATTGTCGTCATCTGTCGCCATGGTTGGTCATCAATGGTGACTCCTTTTTGAGTGATAACTCATTCCGTCATCTTTTCGCCACTGTGTGTTAGACTCATGTGGCATAGCAATTGCTATTCCTGGTGATCTTGTGCGTCGTGTTCCATCTAGCAACATGTGTGACCACTTCACACAGGTTGACGAGGACTCATGACAATTTGCTGGGTTAATAGTCTGGTGCCTTAGGTGGCTATAATGACAAAATACTTTTGCGGCTGACAAAAGTGCCAAATTTTTCATGTTCATAGAGAAAATCATTGTGATTATTTCTATCTCTTGCTAAAAAAAAATCCCTTTTTTGAGCCATTTTCTAAAAAAAAGTTTTGAAAATATAAAAAAAAGAATCAGAAAATGTCAGAATTTGAAAGTCCTAATGATTCAGTAATCACCCAGAAATGTTAATAAATGTAAAAAGCAATTTAAATGATATAAGGTCATTTAGGTTTGACCTACTTACAGAGGTCAAAGGTCACAAAACAGTTTTTGCCATATCTCTGCATATAATAAACATTTCTTAACGATTCAAAGTTGTAAATTGGGGTTTCTGGGGAAGGAGAAATTGTTGAAGTATATTTCAACCCATTCTGCTTGGTATTTATGGGCAAAACCAAGACTCAAACCTTCCAAGTACACACATTTTCACATTATTCACTTATGCACATTCCAAGGCTAAGTCTCAAATGTTCTTTGTTTTGTATCAGTGTATCCTATAAAAGGGTTCTACAATTGGAGAATGAATTGACTCAGTCAATGTGCAGACAATTTGAGATTATCGATGAACTACTGTGTCCTTCAAGTCTAAAGAAGGGATTATTCGTAGTAGGGACCTGTGGCAATATACACTATAGTAGTTAATCGACCACTGCACAGGAGTCCTTCATGGGACTGGCATAAGTATCAATCAATTCCCTGCAAGTGAGAATGTTGGGAGCAGCAGAGAAATATTATCTACTGCTCCGCATGACAACACACCACCTACCCCTACTCTACCGCCTTCATATACATAAGATTGTGCTGTCTACTTCAAACCATCATCAATGTCTGTCCCTAAAGCTACAACCTCTCCATTTGATTTATTGATTGATTGGTTTGTTTAATGACCTAAGGCTCTTACACCTCATGGGACTTATCTCCATTTGATGTTTCCTGTCTTTTTAGATTTCTACAAGGTTCAATACTCCTTCAGTAGAAGAACCCTAAAAGGGCAAGGCCATATCACGGGCTGCCTTCCACGCATCACTACAGCCAGAGCCTGTTGATCCACCAGCTCTTGTAGCAATGTTGCCATTGTTCTTTGAGAAAGCAGACTGTCCAGTCATGATCAAACATGGATTCGACTATCTTAAAGATATTACTCACTTTCAAAATTCGGGACAGATACCTGTTCAATATTTGCCGTGAGCAAATAGTAGAGTAGAAATGGCCTGATGCCTGAAGATGAGCTTCTTGATTGGCATGTCAACCAGATGACTAGAAAACTATGGTATGAAACATGTGAGCCTGACATTGCAGTGCAACAGACCAAATCAATTCACAATGCCATTAAAAAAACCCCACACCCACTGTTCAAAGCAACAAAGTCAAAGGTGAACAAAAAGGCCCCACAAATAGCAATGTAATGATGGAAAACTTTTTGGCAGACTGTATATTGCCAATCACAAACATGATGGTGATCTCACTCGTGAGAATCAAATCTACCCACCAACTTCTTGCCCACATCCTCTCCGAAGGACTCATACAACAAAGAAGAGTTCTTTGGTTATCTCATGGGGGAGAAGTGAACAAAGAAATTTGGACTCAGGATAAAGAGGTTTAGATCACCTCTGATGACTCAGTTATTTCCAAATCCAATACTGATTCTATAGGTAGTTGTTATCATGAGGAAGCTGACCCTTGGGATGTGATCCAGATTGAACATGCCCTAAAGGGACATCATAGGACAAATGCTGTATGAACAGATGACACTGATATCATTGTGTTTCTTATTGGACACTTCTTTGATATCCAACAGGCTTACACTGATGGCATTAAGTGTTGGAAAGAATATCGGCTAAGTACTACAGTATCAACTCTTTATGTGAAAACCATGTCACAATCCCTTCTCATATTCCATGAGTTCACAGGATGTGACACTACATCAGCCTTCTTCAATAGAGGAGAGGAGGGATCATGGGAGACCTGGATTAGTTATCCTGCCTGGGGTATTAGAGGCATTTTCAGCTAGAAAGCAGGACCCGTTTCCTAAAGTATGCTCCATGTCTGAAGTTTTCCAGTATTTGGAATGCTTCACAATTCTTATGTATGATAACAAAAGCTTATTGGAGTCTGTCGATGTTGTTAGATGAGAATCGTTTGGAACTCATGAAAAGGGCACTCTAGAAAACCTACCACCAACACAGGTTAGTATTATAGTATTTTCTTCTACCACCTGGGTTTAATTTTTAAAAAAGCATAATTTCAGGATGCCCTATTCCAACATACAACAAGGGTAGTGTACAAAACAGGTATATGGACATTTAACAGAGAACCAGAGCCTAATAAAGCATCACCTAAAGGCTGGGGAGATTGCTCAAAAGAACACATGGTAGCCACTTACCTAGTTTTCAAGACTTTGTCCCATGCATTTTATCTATTAATCAATGTATAGATCTCATCAAAGGAAGTGGATTTGCTCTTTAAATGAAGTCTTTATGCCAAGTATGAGGGAAGTTATGACTGATCAAAGACCCCAAATCGAACCCAAAGTTCTGCCAGTGTTAAGAGTTTAAATAGGGTCTAGATTTGTGATCAAGCATATCGGATACAAGAGTGGCTACATCTCTTAAATCATTATTTTGGACTTTTTTCTTTTCATGTGTGAAAGAGTTCCCCATAAAAGGTTGAAAATCAATGTATCATATCAAATTTAAACAATTTAAAAGAATTTTATCTTGACTTAATATCATCTGTGATTTAGCGATCTAACAGAATTGGTGCAAAATTATGGTGTTGATATGAGGTCTTTAATTGGTCAGAATTGCCCTTTAAATTGACATAAAGACTTCATTTAAAAAGGAAATCTACTTCTTTTTACCAGCTCTATCCATTTCTATATAAATAATATACATAGGATTGAATTCTGGCAAATAGACAAGGACCTAACATGGAGAAGCTGTTGGAAGGGTGATAGCGAATGTCATGCTAAGTTTTTTGTGAGGTCTGTAGAAAGTATGGGAACTATTCTATTTTATGTGAGATTTGGCCTCTATACCAAAGAAAAATGCTTTCAATGTTATGGGTTAACTTCACTTGAGGAGAATGGGATGTTTACCTGCATCAATTATTTCTCAAATAGATTCATATTAAACCCCTAATCAATCCTTTTAAAATGAGCCCATATTTGTTAACATACCCCAATAAATAGCTACACAATGAGCTGGCAAAGAAAGGAGAGTTTAGCACTCCCCAGTTTCAGCCTTATCACAGTTTAACACCTCCACTGCAGCAGACCCATGCACTGGGGGTAGGTAAGTGCCTACACATGGTGTCCGAAGTCAACAACCTTTCCTATAGCAGTCAGCACTGAACTGATTGGCCTGTATATCCTGTTTGTGTGGAGTAGGCTTAGGGTATAAATACGCTGAGACGGTTGTGACTCGTCATTTGTGTTTACGCTGGCCTGCTGAACGAACCTCGTCTAGACCCAGCAGGCACGATAGATGAGTGGATGCCCTGGGAGAGGCAAGCCCCCAGCCTGGCCAAGCTTGGGCTGGAAGGTGGACTCCTCCAGGGCGAACACAGGACACGCCACCAGATGGCATGGTATAGGCCCGGGACAAACATTGTTGGTACAAGGGCCATAAAACTGCATGCCACCTAGCGTCAGTCAACCTCATAAACCAGTCACCAGGTGGCGCCTCCACCTTGCGGTACATGCCTTTAGTGGTAGACTCACCCCTGCACAAAGAGGAGGATGAAGGGGAACAGGAGCAGGAGCCTTCACCCCTGGATTGCATCACCTTGCCTACAACTGCTTCTATGGTTGCACAGCTGGCTCTGTTTATGCTTTGGCCAAAGAAAATAGCAAACAGGGTTTCCAGTTCCTGTTAGGTGACAATTTAAAGGATGAGGTCCCGTCCTGCCATAGGGTGCATGAAAGCTTCAAGGAGACCAGGGAAATGCCCCACGGGGCCAGGGGAGGGGCGGCATAACAAAGAAACCCTCCCACCATGGCCAGCACAATCATCACCAACAAGAGGGCAGGTACCAGAACAATGCCGGCCAGAGCCACTCAGGCTACAAGAAGAAGCACCCAGACAACAGAGTTAGCCAACATCAACAAAGCCACCACGGAGGGGACAGGTACCGCCAACACAACCTGGGGGCGGGGGATGCCACCACCACAACAACAGCTACAACGACAAACAGAACCAGGGTAGAAGACACTACGGCCGACAGAATACAGGTGGCAAGCACAAGAAAGTAAAAGTAAGTAATACTCTACCTATTGACTTTTCTGAGTCAGTAAAATTCACAGCCGGCGGTGTGTCCAGGTGTGCCAACAGTTGGACATTGTTTACATCTGACAAATGGGCATTGGACATGGTAAAGGGCCTACCCATAGATTCCATACAAAAACAAGACTCAATACTGGACTCTGCTTGTACTGACCCCGAAAAAGATAAAATCTTGGGTGAACAGATCCAAAAAATGTTAGAGAATGACATAATTGAAAAAGCATTCCCTTCTGACAGGGCATTTGTGTCATATATGTTCCTCAGGCATAAATCAGATGGATCATTTGGACCCATTCTAAACTTATCACACAATGCAAACACTTCAAAATGGATCATCTGATGAATGTTATGAGGATATTGCCCAAGAACTGCGTTTGTGCTTCAGTAGACATTAAGCAAGCATACTTTGCTTTAGGGGTAAAACTGAGGGACAGGGACCTACTGCAATTACAGTACCATGGGCAGAGATACAGGTTTACCTGCCTGCCCAAAGGCTACTCACCAGGACCTAGACTTTTTACCAGGGTGATGAAAGCACTAATGGGCTACCTTAGATCCAACTTTGGGGTAAACTTAGTGTTTTACATCGATGACACATTGATCTACGCAGACTCACCTCAACAAGTATCAGAGGTAGTCAATCACACATTGGAAGTACTACAGGCGGCAGGGTTTACTATTAAGTTTAAAAAGTCTGCGCTACAACCAACAAAAGTGATTGACTACCTAGGTTTTGTTATCCATACCAAAGACCTAACCCTCACAATACCACAAAGTAAAGTCGCTGAAATGCTCAAAGAGGTAGAGGAACTGAAAGGCCTGCACAATATTCCTATCAGAAAGTTCTCTAGTATAGTCCGAAGGCTAGCAGCAACAGACCCAGCCAACCCTGCAGCAAAAGTTCTAATAAAATACCTGCAAATTGCCAAAATTAGAGCATTACAGAAAACAGGTGACCAGCAGATATGATAAGTACATGTACTTGAACAGGGAGATCAAATCTAACCTGAGAGAGTGGATGGATATCTTGCCCTCAGCTACTAGAGAATATGATGAGAAAACCCCAGAAGTTACGGTGTACACAGACGCATCAGACACCGGTTGGGGTTGCCACATAATGGAAAATGAAATCCATTATGGGGAGGAGTTCTGTGCAGAACTAGTGCAGAACACATAAACATCAAAGAGATCTTGGCTGTATATTACACCTTCATACAGTTCAGGAAGGTGCTGAAAGGCAAGCACATCCATCTCTTCTTAGACAATACAACAGCCATTAGTTGCCTGAAGAAGAGTGGATCCACCAGTTCATGGGCATGTAATGAGGTCACTGAGAGTGTATTCAGAGAAGCCTGGTCCCTGGACATCACCTTTCACTTGTCTTATGTACTAAAAAGTGAAAATGTGAATGCAGATAAGGCCTCCAGAGCTTTCTCCATATCAGGAGAGTGGGCACTAACATTTACCACAAGGGAGAAAATCTTCTCTGTCTTTGGTAAGCCCATGATAGACCTCTTTGCATGCCTAGAAAACCATGTCTGCCGTAACTTTGTATCTCTGAACCATTGTGACCTAGCCTTTGCCATCAATGCTTTCTCTATTTCACATGTAAAAATGCCCTAATATATCCACCCTTTGGTCTCATTGGCAGAGTCCTGAGGAAGATAAACCAGGATGCACTGACGGGAATCCTCATAGCACCAGACTGAAAGGACACAGCCCTGGTTCCCAACGCTAACACAGCTAAAAGGGTACCAGAGAAGGCTGATACTCCCAGTCAACGACAACTCCCTAAGGTGGACGGGCAAAGGACAAATGGACTTCCCAATGGCAAACAAGATGAGGCTGATCGCCATGCCACTCTAAGAAGGATATGGATACAACACCTCCATTACACTGATAGAGCATGTAACATCATGCTAGCCTCCCTAGAAAAGTCCACAAAGTCGGCATACGAAACAGCAGCCAAAAAGTGGACTAATTACGTGCAGGAAAATGACATTGATTTGGTAAAGCCACTGTTAAAACAATGCATTGACTTTCTCGGGCACATTTTCGATATAGGGGTAGGCTACAGTACCCTTAATACCACAAGGTCCTTATTGTCATGCATTATCCGGCTGGAAGGCATGCCACTGGGAGAACACCCAGAAATCTCTAGATTCTAAAAATGGGTGAGATCAGGGGAGGCATATGAGACCATTTGGGATCCTATGCAGGTTTTAGACCACATGATCAGTTGGAGTTCGATAGCACACCTGACGATGTAGAGATTGACAAGGAGGACCATGGGCACACTGTTTGTGTGTATGAGCAGGCCCACCCGCTCACTTACATGTTCGCTTCCCACCCAATTCACGGGATAATAATACTCAAGAAAAAAGAATTGAATTAATGACGAGTCACATCTCAGCGTATTTATACCCTCAGCCTGCTCATACACACAAACAGTGTGTATTCAGCCCAATTACAGTCAGACTTCATTATAAATTATTATGACTATAAATTAAATGTGGCTGCAGGTCAGATCATGGCTGCGTCTCCTGCAGCTGCAGAAAAGCAGGTATACCATGTACAGAACTCTGTCATTGCAAGTGCCAAAGGTAACCCTTGCCATATCAGCCCTGGTGTTATGGTGCATGGTTTAAAATGATGTGACTACCAAAGTATCATATCTAAGCAGTGACTTTTGCAGTGGTTAAATATCTAAATGGACTAGACATCTCTTGATGACACCTTAACCAGGTTGCACTAATATTTTGGAACCTATAGCAGGATTGGATGAAATCTGTCAAGGAGCTAGCTCATGGCAGACATCAAGGTTAACAAATTGATAAATAAATGAAAAATCTTTTTGGTCTGTGATGTGTCTTATCCTATACATTGTCCTACTTTGCTCTTTTTGTCTAGTGCAAAACTATTTTGACTTTATGGGACCTGATAACCTAGGCATGTGGATACTAATCTGAATTCCCCCTTTCCCAGAAACCCCAATTTACAACTTTGAATCCCAACATTCTCAATTGCAGGGAATTGAATGATACTTATGCCAGTCCCATGAAAGGACTCATGTGCAGTGGTCGATTAACTACTATAGTGTATATTGCCACAGGTCCCTACTACGAATAATCCCTTCTTTACACTGCAAAAATGGTGTTTAGATCCTAAACACAATTCTAAACATATTCTTGCAACGTTTTTGTAATCACATTAATTTCCTACACATGTTTAGCCGAACAATGTGCTTAGCTCAAGTGTTTAGAAATCTAGGTGTTAAGGTTTAAACTTTGTGTTTAGATATCTATGAATTTTTGTGTTTAGATGTTTATGATTTTTTGTGTTTAGATGTCTAAATGCTTTGACGGAGAGTTAGGGTGTGCAGACATGTATACATTAAAAAAATGTCTTTTGTTTGTTTTCTCATTTACTGGGGGGAGGGGGTATTTACATGTCAAAGTCTCCTAAGATATCAGCCTCACCTATTTATGTGTGCATGTATGTACACACTGCATCAGAATGAGAGACTTGAGAAAGTACAACAGCTTGGCAGTAAGGAAACTGCTTTGTCTATTCCAGAATAACATGAAAAAGGTGTCAGTCATTGAGGTTATTGATTATTTCATACTAATGATGGTGGTGTAAGATGAATCTAGTCAACTTTCTATTGCCCTTTCTATTCTCATGACATTCAATGAATAGAAACTATAATAAACATGGGGTTCAGGTACATTTGTCACAAAAATTGATTATGATTGTGTAAAGATAGTCCATTCAAAGATAGTGCTGCTACCTGGTGTGGATTCAACATCCAAGTATCTAAACATAATGATGTATAAATCTAAACACCTATTATTTAATTGTTTAAATGTTTATGTAGTTAGAATAAAAGTGTTCATTTCCTAAATATGTAATCCATGAGACACCTAACTGACCTATATGTTTAGGTTTTAAACATGTTTAGACCTAAACATGTTTAAAATCTAAACACCGTTTTTGCAGTGTAGACTTGAAGGACACAGTAGTTCATCGATAATCTCAAATTGTCTGCACATTGACTGAGTTAATTCATTCTCTAAATGTAGAACCCTTTTATAGGATACACTGATACAAAGCAAAGAACATTTGAGAATCAGCCTTGGAATGTGCATAAGTGAATAATGTGAAAATGTGTGTATTTTGAAGGTTTGAGTCTGGGTTTTGCACATGAATACCAATCAGAATGGGTTGAGATATACTTCAACAATTTCCCCTTCCCCAGAAACCCCAATTTACAACTTTGAATCGTTTAGAAATGTTTATTATATGCATAGATATGGCAAAAACTGTTTTTGTGACCTTTGACCTCTGTAAGTAAGTCAAACCTAAATGACCTTATTATAACATATAAACTACTCTTTTGATGTATTAACTAACATTTGTGGGTTATTACTGAATCATTAGGACTTGATATCAAATTTTGACATTTTTTTGATTTTTTTTATATTTTCAATACTTTTTTTAGAAAACGGCTGAAAAAGGGTGTTCCGCTCATCAGATTTTTTGGAGCCAGAGATAGAAATAATTGCAACGATTTTCTCTAAAAACATGGGAAATTTGGCGCTTTTGTCCACCGCAAAAGTATTTTCACCTTAAGGCACCTGGAGGGTCTTGCCAAAACAGAGACGTGAACCAAAAATATAAAATGTGCACGTTTTCACATTGCTAAACGTATTCTCGTTAGTTCAGGGAATGAAACGTGCATGGATGGTTAAAACTGAATGTTTGCTGGAGGTATCTAAATAAGCTGTATTGGAAATTATGTTGAATGAACCATTATTATGAGCCATATTACATGGGGTAGAGGAGTAATTAGTCTATTCTCCATTTTCTTTACATTCCTTTACTGAGTAGTTATTTGGCAATACTGTCAAAATGAGTTACCCCATACACGTTTCCCTCAGTAATCTCTATTTAAGAGGTTAAATATTTAAGAGGTTCTTTCTCGTTATGTTTTGGCAAGACCCTCCTGACTATAAGACACCCTGGTGTAGAGACTCCTATTATCGTCTGACTATGATTGCCTGAGGTCGCAGGTGCATCCCGCCAATGAGGTCATCTAATTGACATGCTTCTGATTACCTGAGATGGGATTTAGTTTAGACCCTCAACAGCGGCGGCGGAAATGACAGGTGCGTGATGACACGTCGACCACTTTACAAGCGCTCTGTGGCCGCAGGGAGGCGCAAAATGGCCACATGAGCTTCAGGGAGCAGCTCACGCCGTGATACCTGAGCAGTTCATAATTAGAAGCTGTTGTGTAAACAAGACAACTTTACTCAATGAGATGAACGCTCACCCCTTCAGTCATAGAACAAAGATTATACATGTGCGACCCCTGCTACTCTACCCCTGATTTCTGGGAAACGCCTACGTGCAATCTTGATGTTTTAACTATTTTAATGACGCCCTATGCAGCTCTGACAGAAATGCTATCAGCAACGTTTACTAGATTTCAGCCAATGAAGCCTAAAACACATTTTATACCTTCACCCTGCCTAATCCTACCTCAGACAACGTAGTAATGAAACACCAGTAGAGGTAGGAGACAAATATGTACATCAACCAGGTAAACCAGGAAGATAATAATTCCAAAGTAATGTTTGTCAATTGCACGCAATATCGTGTGGAAGATCCTACAGCTTTACAGCTACACTGCAAAAATGGTGTTTAGATTTTAAACATGTTTAGGTCTAAACATGTTTAAAACCTAAACATATAGGTCGGTTAGGTGTCTCATTAACTACACATTTGGGAAATAAACACTTTTATTCTTTTATTTAGATACTTGTATGTCAGATATACACCAGGTATCAGCACTACCTGTGAATGGACTTTTAACACATAATCACGATCAATTGTTGTGACAAATGTCCCCAAATCCCATATTGATCTTGGTTTCATTTTATTTCTCTCATTCTAATGCATTACACATGTACATAAGTGTATATATATGAATGTATATACCCATGGCTGACATCTTTGGGGACTTCTAAACAACTGATGTACCCCATAAGATAAATGAGACAACAAATAAAAGATAATCCTTTATTTTCTTAATGAAAACATCTGGAACCCCTAAATTTCTATCAAATCATTTAGACATCTGAACATGAAATTTCATAAACACCCAAACACAAAATTTCATGGATATCTTAACACAAATATTTAACCTAAACAATTGAGCTAAACACATTGTTTGACTAACCATGCTCAGGAACTTTAAGTGATTAGAAAAATGTGAGAAGAAAATGTTTAGAACTGGTTTAGGATCTAAACACCATTTATGCAGTGTGGGTAACACTACCTGTAGGGTCTTGCCAAAAATGAAACGTGAACCAAATAGAGTTTTGCGTGCATTCCGCTGTTATTTCTTTTGCTAATACTATTAAAACGAGTTATAACGTTTTCCTCAGTACTCTCTAAGAAGATTTACAGAGGTTCTTCCTCGTTATCCTTTGGCAAGGGCCTCCTGGAACAAATATTTGTCTAGTTAGATTTCTACAATGGTTCATGGCAGAATTCCGTGTAGAGAGATTAACTTCCAATATATTGGAGGGGTCTACTGTAGAAATGAAAGCTTATGGAGTTTACCGGAGCAATTCGATTTGTTTAACGTGGGTTTTAGGGAGGATTTGAAATCTGAAAAGGAAGATAAATGCAATCATGGTGACCAAATAAAACACTGGAACCCACGTTGCCCTTGGATTCTTTCAGTACCTTGAGTTTAGTTGGGCTGAATTGACCTAGTTACATATGCCAGTTTCGAACACACATTCAAGAGTTTGACCGAATTAAAGGTATAGTCTGCCAAAAAGGAGACGTGAACCGAGAATGAAAATGTGCACGTTTTTGCCTTGCTAAATAATTGTTTGCATAATCATTTAGAGAAAATGTGTACGTTTTTTCACTTCTGGAAATGAGTTTCCCATAGATTCTGAGGTAATTCTTTTGTCAATGCTGTGAAAACGAGTTAGGCCATACACGTTTTCCTCAGCACTCTCTGAAAATATTTAGAGAGGTTCATCCTCGTTATCTTTTGGCAAGACCCTCCTGGTTACACCTATCTCGTTTTCACGTATTATTTGACTAATCTTGGTTGCGTATTCTGCTACAGATGGGGGAAAAGGTCGAATCCCACATGGCGAAAATTGCCTCAAATATCTCTGCGATTTTGAATATATTGCGATTTTGGGGTTTACCCCAAATTCACAGGGGATATGACTGCAATAGGGTACATAGAACACAAGGATACTGTTTGATATTCTAAAATCGCAAGGATATAAAACCTTAGCATAGTCTGCAGTGTAACTTTGATATTGCACAATGCTCCTTGCGATTTGGGACACTATGAAGGACATAAAACCCAACTAACAAAATCGCAGAGATATTTGAGGCATTTTTCGCCATGTGGGATTCGACCTAAAGCCCCATTAATATTATCAGCCACAGTTTTCTGTGAGATAAAATTGGAAATATGCAATATCTAGACTATAACACTGTACTTTCAAACATGCTAACACTACACCACAAAGGCTGTGTTGGCGATTGATATTGATGACTCTACTTTAAACTATGCAATGCATATTGCACAGCTCTGGCGGGCTTCTCAGGTATAGAAGTAGAGATCAGCGCTAAAGGTAGGCGGATTTCCCCACTGAGGCAGATACTACAGGTAAGAATCACGATGGTAAGTTCAGTTCAGCAATGTGCTTCCATACATGTGGGATGGGTATGACCTAATCTTCTCCACAATGCACTGCTCGTGTCGCAGCTGCCACTGAACCTATTGCTAAATCATTAACGATCGGTTCTATATATAGCGTTCATGAATACCTATCAAGGGACAAACCTGCACACGCCTTCACCTTGGAATGGGTTGTTGGTTTTCTGTGTATGACTATGTAGGACCTGTCGCAGTGAGCACAGAAACACTGAACAAACACAACTTTGATGTTCTTTTCTCTCACCATCAACATTATTTTTTTTAGTGTTGAATATTCTTGTAAGTCGAAAGTGGAACTAACTTTCTAGTGAATATGATAAGAAGGCAATAATTCTTCATTGGCGTGTCCCTATGGAATGAGCGTCACGATCTCATCTTACCTTTAGCAAAATCAAAGTATGATTAACCAATTACCGGCATTGATACAAGGTATGCCCCATTGTATTTATAGGGATCGTTAGTATATCTGCATGGGGCACACACGATTTCGTATACAAACTACACACCATGCAGGTCAATTCGAGAGTCTGACAGAAGCTGGGATTAACTGGGAATTCAATGAGACCAGCACTCTGTCCTCTCTAAACTGTCTGACTCTTGCTTCTCTCATTAATCTAGATTAGTGGAGAGTAGCAGAGGATGCCCATAATAGCAAATGTACCAATTTAGAGTTTAGATTCAAATCTTATTCTGATTCAATCTGAAAAGCGTGAACGCTATCACTGTAGCACTTGATAGCTTCCCGTAATTGACAACACATTCTAAAAGGCACACGGCGATGAATCAAATTAACCAGCTCATATGGGGCTCATATGGGGCTCATATGGGTATTTGTTTCAAAGTGATTTCCCATCCGACTTGATATTATCAAAACACCACTTGTGATTATGACAAGAATTACTCTAAATCCAGATAACACGTATCGTATATGACCCCCTATCACAAAGGATTGTTGTTTTAGCATTGTATAAATTGCCATTGCTTAATTGCTTTTGTTCTTGTTCTAAATGGTGCACTGAAAATATAGGCTTCTACTAAGGTGATCACTATTGATGAGTTAAGGTCCTCTTTCCCTATTGATGACCTAAGGCATTCATTATGATCACCCAACAGCTGCTCAAGGTCATCACTTTGATGATATTTTTCTACCACCAGAGGGCCCTAGTATACAACAATAGGATATGCAATGTTTACTATGTGAGCTATCTTGAATGTTTATCTATAATACTCTTGATCATCAGTGTCTATAGGATGAATGATGTGAAAATGTCATCACTAGGGAATGTTAATTTATCAAAAAAGGTCATTTGGTCAAAATTTTCAAAGACAAAAGAATGTTTAATAATTCACACCTCTTTTGTCACTCAAACTATAATCATAACCATGGGGATGAGCTGATATTCCTTATACAAACAACTACATGCATGCCTTGCCAAGGCATCATAAGTCAGCTGTAAGTGCCCTCAATGGATGCTTGGATGTGGCGAGGGAAGGGATAATTATGCAAATTTATGCAAAGATCTTAACTAATGACAATGTTATCATTCACAAACTCCTGTCTAATCAGTTCAGACAGGTACTCTGTATTGATCACCCAGGGTGATCACATGCGATCACCTATAAGATCATGGGGTACTCCCCTCGGGACCATCAATAAGATGACAAATGTGATCACTAGAGAGTACCTTTTTAAGCCTTATCTTTTCAGTGTGGAAGAGTGAATCCCCTCTTTACATGTTCATAATGTATGGTAAGGAGAGTACCTCCCAGCACATAATTTATCTCCTGTTGCTTTTTACTGGAAGCAAATTGAATGCATGGTTAGTGTCATTTGCTCCCAGCCATTCTTAACGTTTGGGTCTATTTGCAAAGGTGGTATATGAGTATACATGTCACACGGTTTTTTTGAGGATCTATATCACTGAAATTGAATGAGACTTCCCTCCTACCATTGCTCGGACATCAGCTCCTAGGCACAGTCCTGTTCAATTATAAGAACTGCAAGTAAGGAATATATCATATCATATAACCATCGTGCACTGAAAAGAAATCAGTAGTCCCCGAACAGAGCATCAGTGGAGAAGCTGGAAAAACGATTGGCTAGGGATTTATTTTCTTTTTCTTCTCCACTACTTGACTTCCAAGCTGCTGACGCTGGAGCAGACCAGATAGTAGAACTTCGGAGACGGCTGCCAGTATGGGGACTATCCGTACTACCAACTCCATCCACAGAGCTACTCATTACATGCCGTAAATCCTTTCGTTTATGCCGCACCCAGCCGTGACTTTAACCACAAACCACACTACTGCACCCTATAGATGAACACAAATATGAATAAAACAACTTTGAACAGGCATGTTTGGTATCTGATCAAAGCAGGTTTGTAAGTTATATATAAGTCCCTGCTATGCCTAGGGTAACTGATCTTCCACCCATCCTGAAACCACATTAGCCGATTTTGCACTAATCAGCCTTTCTTTTCAGTATCCTGAGTATCCGTATCTCCTACACATAGGCCCAAATATACTACAGGTTAGTGCACCAAGTCCTACCACCACTTGAGCAGTCACCCCATGCACTGAGGAGGGTGTTGCACATAGGGGAAAAGGTAGTTTTGGCCAAAAAGTGCCTCACCTGGAGCAGTTACTTTTCTGTAGTCCTAACTTATTGCACAGAAGTGGTCATGTCAGTCCGGTGCTAAAGAAGGGTGAAATGAGTGGGTACCCTGTCTGTAGTAGTCAGTCAGTTTTATACCTATACTCTGTGTATGTACTTCAGCATCTCAGTGAGGTGTGTCCATTTGAGTCCATATTGTTAAGTGTAAATTCTGTCTACATTGAGTGGGGAGTATGGCGAAATCCTGAGGCCTATGCAGTGCTATAAATAGAATGAATCAATTAGGTTTATGCCAGGTAAGTAGTCTTAGACGAGGGGGTCCAGGTATATGTGCACTATAGCAGAGGGGCCTGGGTTTCCTGCCACAGAGAAGAAACTTTTTTTTCAGGTTTTCTTTATTTGCGCATGATGTAGAGAGCTTCATATAAAAAAATTATATGCCATGCAAATCAATAATTTTCTATGTGGACACATGAGCTGAAATTGCATCTTCAAGTCAATAAAATAATAAGAGTATTCACTTCCTGCAGATATCATAGCAAACTCGTGTAGAGATCGTTGTAGCAAATTGCCCTTGCTGGTGCACAATGATCCCCATTTGGTTCTTGGCTCTTGAAGTATTGTGTCTGGTGCAATGAGATGACCACCGAACTATAGTGTATTGCATGTACCAGGCTAGGAGCTGTGCAGGCATAGTAATCAAAAGTTCAGAACGACCTACTGACTAGCAGAGCTCACGAGGGAACCACTCCCAATAGTACCTTGACATCTGGAAATCAAGGTCGGTTCACAGCAGGGTGTATGTAGGAAGAGGTCATTTTATTATAAAGTCACACTAAAATTGTGAAAGTTATGAGGCAAAATTTGTCGAGAAATCCTGGCCCACATAAAAATAATTTGTGCGTGTGTGTCAGGAAGCTTTTTTTTACAAAGTTATGTAGAAAAAAAGTTCACTTGGTTCAAGGAAGATGGCAGCACAGATAAATACCCAACACTGCACGAATCTTCCAATTTAAGTAAATTTCATCATTGCATAAAATTGATTAAATCCAGAAAATAGTCAACTTGAAACAGCTTTCAGCAAAATTGTCAGCACAAATTAATGTTGCAAAAGGTGTAGTTCCTAACATATCTAAGCAACAATTTTTCTATTTTTTGACAGAACTTCATATGGAACTGAATGTCAACCCTTAGCTCCATAGATGTTTTGACTTCCATTTATCAAACTAGCTCATTTTACATAGTTATCACCACACACATCATGGATTAGTACAACTTTTAGATAATGCTGCCATCTGGTGAGATGCAATAGAAGCAAAAATTTGCAGAAAGTAGCTGAAAGTTGCTTTTAGTTCCAAGTAATAGTTATTGACATCAACTTTAAGTCTTGCTTAAATCTCCTTCACCATGTGCTTTCTCACTTTACTATTATCACCCTAAGCATAATCTTTTGTCAATTACTTAATATTCAGACATACCAGATGAAGAAGCCTTTGTCCTTCTGGTGCACTGACCTTCATATTTTGTATATTCTGTATAATCAAGATCTATCTCTGCATAAATGTTACAGAATATGCACATAATATCATTTCAGTGTTAACTCCCATAGACAAATATAAATGGGAATTATTACATGAATTCTAATGCCAATTTGAATATCCTACTTTTCATGTGGTGCCTGAGTATGGAAAGTATCTAAGTACCACATTTGATAATGAGATTATTTATCCATCTTTGTATTAATCATATATGTACCTCATCCATTAGGCCAGCATCATAAATACCATGACACACATAGGGTTTTCAACAGGCCCCTGTCTGTTTTGTGACCAAGATTAGCTCAATCAATGCATTACTCATCTATTAACATTCAGTAACTGATATTATATATAATGCACCTTTATTTTAATCTTAGTTATAATATTTAGCACTATGCTCATATTTTCCAATTGAGGAAGGACCCTGTCTGCTGGATTAAAGCTGCTGGAAATACTCAATGAAGTTGCTTAATGTTTCAGCTAGTCCTACTGTAATGTGCTGGGGGCATGAATTAAAGGTGTAGAAAATGTGTGATAAAAACTCCCTAAGTTCCTGTTTCTACTTTAATGGAGTTGTAGGATAAATTAATGATACTGGAACTCTCTATAGGATAGAAGTTGCTTCAAGTTACAGGGAAGTTGATGGTCCTACTTTAGTGGAGTTATGGCTTAATTTTAAATTAAAGTTGCAGGATATAATTATATTTATTTCAATTTGTTTAATGTTGCAGGAAAGTTCCTGGTCCTACTTTAATAGACTTACGGCATGAATTAAAGCTGTAAGAAATTAATATTTGATAAAAATTGCTTAAATTTGGTGGAAGATGGCCAATCCTGCTTTAAGTAATTGTCCATTGACTTTAAGCAGCTTTCAAGTTGCTTAAATCAGAGAACTCGTGCAGTGCAAAAGGCAGAGGAGTGTCTTACACTCACTGGTATTACCCGCACTCTACCCCCACCTTATAAATGAGTAGTTGACGCGCATCCTTTAAACATTTATGCCCTCATTGGGTCTTGGAGATTTGGGTCGGGAGGTGTACCCCCTCCCCTAGAGTCTTTGGGCTAGGGGGAGTAAGCAATTCAGCTGTACCGTACACCCTTATATTGTGATGTAGAGTTGTGAGTGGTGATGTGTTTTTTATCAGTTCTAGGGGATTTGTTTTCTTTAGCAAAAGTCATCCGAGAAACACACCTGTACTCTTTACGTTGGCGATGTAAATGGAATAGCTTAGTCTTATTGAATGGTATGCGCGTGATGCCATGTGCCCTATGCATTCGACAGCTACAATACATGTATGTATCCATTGTGTTTGAAGCAGTTGTCCCGGGGCCATGACGTAGCTTTTGATAGCCAATCTACCCACACACCGCATTCATGACACGCCGAGGAGCACCCCCAGCACATGGAGCGTCAAGTGAATATGGGCAGCCACCTTCTCCTGCACTGATATTAATTAGCGTCTTCCTGTGTTGGTAAGCCCGCTGACGTCCAGCAAATGTACAAGAATAACACACAACTGGCCGATAAACCTGAATTAATGCACCACGTGCCGGGGACAAGAAGGGGGACTGGGCGCATTTGCCTCGCAGACAAAAGCTGCAATTGATCGCGGCAGCCAATTTGTTGTTGTTGTATTACATGGCGGATCGGACATAGCCAAAGTATGCCGCCACCGGGGATGTCTATTGATACCTATTGTATGGTATCCAGGGAGGCATGCAGCTGGACCATATGTAAGGTAGTGATCCATCAGATGAGAGAAATCTGTTCACGGCCGCCTGTGAACTCGCCATTTATCTCTCTGAGACCGTATCAGCGGAGAGAATAGAAAACAAATTGTAGACCTATGTGTGAGGATGATGGTGGAATGACGTCCAAGATATGGCTTAAACGAGCCCATTATATTGATGCTTTGTTGGGCATTTTAACCAGGTGACATGTAAAGGTTCCAGCTTAAGTGAGCGTACGATTGGAACATGCCATGTAAGCGTACATTCATATGTGGGTTCACAAGCCTGATTAAAGAGACCTGCTTCTCATGGTGGCTTCCATTTGTTATACATATATGGCTTCATACTGGCCGTGAATGCGTGTACACATAGTGGCGCACAATACGTGTGTAGCACCTCATTTCTTTATAAGCCCTGGTGAAAAATGCTGTAGATTAAAAAAAAAGTCATGTTTGCCTACTGCATGTAGCTCCAAGCTCCTACTAATCAAAATAAGATATTTTCTAATGTGAGATGTATAAAGGACTCATGTACCTTTCCAGCGAAACCGAGCCGGAATTAGTGTAAACTTGGTTTCCACACCGTCTGCCCTTCCTATAGGTCGCTCTGGAGGGTCTTGCCAAAAATGAAACGAGGACGAAGAAAGAAACCATGCACGTTTTTGTCTTGCTAAATAATTGTTTGGATAATCGTTTACAGAAAACGTGCACGTTTTTCTACATCTGAAAAAGAGTTTCCCATAGATTCTGCTGTAATTATTTTGTCAATACTATGAAAACGAGTTAGGCCATACACATTTTCCTCAGCACTCTCTGAGAATTTTTACAGAGGTCATCCTCGTTTTCTTTTGGCAAGACCTTCCTTCCTGCAAGGGACTGGTTGGCAGGTCAAGTATACAGCTGACTGTTTAGTATCACCCGGGCAATTCGGTCGCAAGTAAGTTCAAGTTTATTACATTTTGAAAATTTAATAAAAAAGGAAAAAAGGGATCTACTTTATTCTTTTTCAACGATTATGATAAAATATGTTGCTACCGGGGCCAAGTGTCAATTTCATATCATCCTTTCTGTTTTCCCGATGTTGAAATAGCATCAGCTGATTGAATACAGAATAGGGCGTATGTTGGCACAGCCCAGTCATCGCCAGGTGAGGGTAGTGGAGGAACGTCTTCAGCGGGGTTTGACTATTGCTTTCAATTGGTTGAAGGCAGCTAAGCTTACCCTGAATGTGAAGAAGTGCAAGAGTATTGTGTACACTAGTTGTGCTAAAGGCGGACTAATATAGAAGATGAAGCTTGTCACTGGTGGGGTGGTGCTGGACTGTGTGGAGAGCTATACATACCTGGGTGTACCACTAGATGCAAGGCTGACCTTTGACAAAGCAATAAAAGATGTGCTGAACAAAGTCAATGCCAGGTTAAATAACCTAAGCAAGATCAGACATCTAATCACTCGGGAGGTAGCCTTGACCATCTACAAGACATGTGTTGTCACACTCATGGATTATGGCTGCTTCTTCTACACAGGAGGGTCTTTCCAAAAACAAAACAAGATTTGCTCTTTTATAGCATAAAACGTGTACATACAAACGTGCATGATGGCATGCACGTTCTGATTGTCTTTCCAAAGGATATGCAATGTGTCTCTATGGAGAATAGCACACGTCTGCTGGTGATAACGTGCACGTTTTATCAAATGGGAAGACGAGAATACCTTTTATCAAAACAATTCTCTGCACGTTTCTCTATTCTGAGCTCGTTTACGTTTTGGCAAGACCCTCCTGGGGCCACAGACACCAGCCTGGGTAAGTTGCAGCGGATGCAGAACAGGGGCCTCAGGATCTGCCTGAACACTCGCAATCGCTCTTACAGCAGAGCAGAATTACATGACATTGGTGGTGTGTCTTGGTTGGCTAGGCGCTGAGATAAGTTGATGCTATCTCTAATGTATTAAGAATATAAAAAGATGTATAGCGTTCCATCTAGCGAAAATGCTCAAAATGATCGAGCAAGAAAATCGAGAGCAAAGCACCTCTTCCCCCTAGCCAAACGTAGGACAGTGTGTTACAAACGCTCTCCCCAATACAGAGGACACTCTCTGTGGAACTCTCAGCCATGTTGGTTAAAAGAGAGTGCCCACAAACAGCAACTGAAGAGTAAATTATCACGAATTGAGAACTTGAGAGAGAATATGTATGCAGTTTAGTGAGCAAATGGTTTATGTTCTACCTTGCTTGATTATGCCTATGTTTAGTATTAAGATTATTTGACTGCATGAAATGTATATAACTAGGCTAAGATAAACCAAGCCCTGCACGGGATTTTTGTCAGAAAAATGTATTTTGTATCTAAACTTCTTTTTTTTCTCTCTTCTTTCTAGCCCCTTCCTATTCACGGGTCTATGCCTTCTTATATTCTATGTGTATTAGTGAATCGCTAATCCTATCTGCTCTGAGAACATTATCATTATCATGCCTTATCTATCCACATCAATCCTCATTTGATATAATGCATGGAGAAATCCTTAAAAGCTGCTGATTATAAGCCTGGCTGTGACCAGATCAAGTAGTTGTACATAAATGACAGTTGGATCGTCTGCTGTTAAACTGAATAAGTGTATAACAAAGATGAAACTTATGTCTATTGTATTCAAGCTCTGTCTGTGACAGAATGGATTATATGGTAACAGGACATTTTTGGATCAAGTTATCGGAAATCACCGCATCTTGTATGTGTTCATCTTTCGATTAATAAAAGGATATGCTTAGTGTCCATTGAACCAAAAAAAGATAAATAAAAGGAGTGATATTTTGTATAGTACTGAAGTGCATTTAATTTTGCCCTTCATAATATAATTCTGATGAATCTCCGTCATGAAACGATGGACAGTAATTAAGGGTCGATCCATAGAGTATTTCAGACGGCAAGGGAGGGGGGTCCATGGCCCCTATGCATTTCTATAGTAAAAGTGTGACGGAGGAATAAAAAAGCCTAAAAAAGCGTGACATACTTCATGGATCAGCCCTCAAAGAGACCTTTATATATGTACACCAATATTTATGCACAAACAAGAACACAAACGAGAGCCGTCCGGGAGTCATTCCTCCCACAGAGAAGGCAGCTCGGGGCACTAGTCAGTCACCTCCCTCTATTGCGACCACCCTTGAGACTTAGTTGAAGTGGTCGCATTAGTAGGGTGGTCGCACTAAGGGGAGTGTATGATGCCAATTTCTTGTGGAGCATTAAATATTAAAGTTTTACTTAGGGAGTGGTCATTATTAGGGTGGTGGGTTTGAGGGGGGGCGTAAAATTTTCAGACCCCTCCCAAGGGGGGGGACTGAAAAAATTTTGAGCCCTCTTGAGGGGGGCTTAAAAAAATTCATCCTCTTTTTAGCAAAAAAGCCCGCGCGCTACCATAGATCAAAGTGGGGCGCGAGAACTCTCGAGGGGGGCGTAAAAAATTTCCACGCGTCCGCGCGAAAACCCACCACCCCCACCCCCCCCGTTAAATAATGACCACTCCCCTAGGCCTAAAGAAAATAATTGTGTTTCCATTAACCCGACTGATACGTAAAATAGGGCTGACCCTACAATCTTTTTTATAGCTTCATTTGAAGATTTTTTTCTTCTTTGTTTTAAATTTTCTTTTCATTTTAGATTTTTTTTTCATTAACCTTTGAGGATTTTCTTCATTTTCTCTATTATTTCATCTCTCTCTGATATTCTTCACCTCTTTTCGGGTCATGTTATTGGAAACATTTTTGGCCTTATAACATGTTACTCATACATATCTAGTCGGCAAATATGACGCCCCCCCCCACACACACACACCCCAATACACACTGTCACACAGAGATGGGAAGTCCTCTCATAGGCCGTGGTGCCGTGGTGCACCTCAGATCTTCACCAGCCATACATAGTGTGGTTGGGGGGGGGAGTCCTCTCATAAACCCTGAAGATGGGAAGTTGTTTGATGGGAGCTTGCGTCCTTGGGACCTCCACCTATTATATTTTCCTCAATTCTACCCCAATTTCATACCTAGACTTATTATTATGGTATAGTGACTGTTTTACTATAGAAATAATATGGGGAAGGATTCAGAAAAGACAATAATTATTCCATAGATAAACAAAATCGTCATACTCATCATAATGGAATTTAGATCGCATCAGAGGGAATTTTACATTAGAATATAGAGAGAAATGATCCAGTCTTTGGTGGGGTGGTGGCATTAGAGGGGTGGTCGTAAGGTGAGAGTTGACTGTAGTAGAAGCAGGAGAGAGATTGCGGTAATTACTCAGGTAGCAAGGATACATTGGGCCAATGTCGTCTTATATTGGGCCAAGCATGGCCCAATGCTCCATTGCTGATTGGGTAGTCTACGATCATTGCGATAATCCTATTCCAGGCGCTACATAGAGTGCTGCGACTAAGTGAGATGTACATACAGCTCCCCGTTTCCATGCTTTCCTCCTCCCAAACCCTCCATATAGGGCACATGGCTATCCCTGTCTGGAGGTCGCCATCTTTGTTCTTAGCCCCCGACGCCATCTTGGATTTTGTCAGAGAATTCTGGTTAGTCTCTTCTCTTCACTCTCACACACCACAGAACAATGGCCATTGATAAGACTGATAGGGAGATGCACCCTGCTCTTTTTTTAATCACCCTAAGTACCTCCCCATTGTTTCAGATGTGAGGGGAGTGGATTAGCTTGATAGGGAGACAATGGCCTGGGTGTACTCAATCTGGGTGACATGTGGTCTCATATTGAAATCTAAAAGTTATAATTCTCTTCTGTTTAAAGAATCAAAT
Organism: Acholoe squamosa; assembly: GCA_949317995.1. NCBI lineage: Eukaryota > Metazoa > Annelida > Polychaeta > Phyllodocida > Polynoidae > Acholoe > Acholoe squamosa. The sequence continues at coordinate 47,756,941 of OX439036.1, read as the reverse complement.
ATAAAGAAATCTTATCTAGTTAAAGTTGAAAGCATTTGCTATCAATGCATACAAATTTTACAGAATAGCTATACATAGTAAATGAGGAAGAAACCATCAAAGTAAACTATACGAAGAGGCTAAATGTAGGGTTAGCCCCCGACTACTTGAGCCACCTGGCTGATTTTCTTACCACTAGCAATGTGCTAGTCCATATACACACACGAACAGATATAGCTCTACTCATACACACATACAGACACACACACACACACACACACACACACAGGTTTGTCCTCAAGTGGGTAGATGGTGTCATCTACCCGGATTTTGGGTTGTCTCCCTTACCCAACCCATGTATTGCTAGCTACAGGAGTGTAGGGGGAGGTCACAGTCACGCCCCTTCTCCGTCAGCTAACCTCCCCCCCCCCCATTCGCCAACCTTGCGCTTCACTCTCACCCCCTCCCCCTTCTGTCTCTTATCTGTCCATTGGCATCAAGAGCGTCCCCACCCCTCGGTCTTGCTCTCTCCGGGCTGTGTTGTCTCTCGGGGTCGCGACGCGGCGCCCAAACGTATGGCGACCCTCCAAAACTCCATCAGGCAGACACCAGTTCTATTAACGGGACACTCGTGTACCCTGGCTCCTCCAGCACCCACCCACAAACAGTGGGACTGGTGTATCTATCATCAGCTCAGGAAATAGGCTATCTTCATATAGGCATTGCCTGCACCCTGCCCTGTGGTCATGGTCCTCTTGTCAGCTGCATAGACAATGTTGGCTATTTGGTTTTGATAGGGGCAGAACGAATCAATTTCAGGAACTTCAAATCTATCAGTATTATAAGTCTCTGGTGTAAAATGGACGGGGGATTTGTCTTCTATAGATTCCTAGTTCATTTTCTTGAAGTCTCCTAGGAACATAAGACCACTGGAATACCTAGATTTCCATCAACCCCGGTAGTGGTAGTGAAATAAAAATGTCGGCCAGAAGGTAAAACATATATATAAGCTTGCCAAGACACTCTGAGTAGGAGAATATTGGCAATCGGGGTAAAGAAGTTTGAAACTTATCAACTACATCGAACGTTCCTGCCTTCAAACGGAATATGTTAATAAACCATTTAAAGTTGAAATGAAGGAACTGAGATTTTGGGTGTCTGGTGGTGTCACCAAGCACTAAGAATTCCGCCAAGGGAAGGGGTTGACTGTGGGCTTCTTGTTTGTGCGATGCAAGTGTGCATCAATAAATAATCCCTTTGTAGCGGGGCATAGTGTTAATGATTCACATGGCCACAGTGTGTCTCAATTCCTTTAAAGTGTTCCTGGCACCTATCATGTAAGCGTATCCGTGTCAATAAATAAACCATCCCTGCCCGCGATAACATGGTATACGTGGTCCCTAAGTAAAACCCTTATCACATTAACGCCCACTATTAACGACACGAGGTGTGAGTCTTCTTTAAGGTGGTAGTTTTACTGGGCATAAAATTTCCATTTTACTTTTTATGATGACGGATATCCTATGGCCTCATGGGCTTGGCACTATATACGAGTGTGTATCTCACTGTCTTTGGGCTTGGCGCCTTTTCCGTTCCGTGTACCCGCTGCCGACGACATTTAGCCTAATCTACCATATGCTATAGGAACCTAGCGGTTAGCGGGATACAATATTGACCAATGAGAAAATTCCTTTCATTCAGTGCCGACTTTTCAGGGTGCGTTACGTAACACCTGGTACCCATCAGCTCTCTATTATCAGTCCTTATCTCGCAAGGTATCAGCTTCAGCAGGGGTCAGCCCACTAGGGAATCCGCTAAGCGGGAATAACATAATGCCATTGGGTTAACACCTCCAAAATTGATGCATCCTTGACAGAGAACCAAGAACTTAAATCCCCAGTGAATGGCTTTATATAGACTGTATTCATCTTAGGGGACGGATGTGACTGTAGTATCCTTACTGTATCTTTTCCATCAGAAGACCTGAGGAGGGTCTTGCTGAGATGGAAAAAGATTCTTCGAAGCAGTACCTCCCCTGCAGTTCTCTGACCTTTCTATACTTTGCTCAAATGTAGTTGGGAAGAATAACTACAGAAAAGTGTAACCTGAACACCCTTTCCATGCAAAAACAGTCAGTTGAATTTTGTTTGTGTAGGTTAGGTACTTCTCTCTATGAGCAACTGCAGGTTATCCTGTCTGCTACATTCATAATCATCTTTAATTAGTGTATAGTGGCATATACCCCGTCAGCGTCTGCCAGTCCGATGATATTTTAGCTGTACCCTCTAGATCATCCCTTCTACCAATAGACCATAATCTGGCCTCTGTCGCCAAAATTTAAGAGACAGTATAATGTATTTAGATAGCGGAGCACTTTTGACAATACATTCTATTATTACTTTACACCCAGACAGGGATAGGGGAAGTTGAAGGGTGCACGAAATAAAACATCACTGTTCAAAAAGCACCAACACCAGCTATTTAGATTTCAGTACATTTTTTCGTTTCAACAACACCCTCCTGCATGGTAGAAGGGTCGAATAAGGCCCTATAAACACGCATATGGGTCAGGTCGCCAGAAAGCAGTAGATTTTGTGTTTTTGGGTCATTTTGGACTTTTATGGCTCTGGAGAAAGACGTTGTGAACCAATATTGTCTTACATAGACTCATTTGATAGAGAACACTTAGGGCTATCAGAAAAATGTAAATTTGTGGTCATCCATCAAAAACTTTAGGACTTATAGCCTGTCAAAGTGAAAAAACGGCCAAATTTGTTCTTTTTTATACTTTTTGTATTTTTCACAAGTGTCCTGTATTGAATAAAGAACACTTTAGAGTATCCCAAAGTTATTTTTTGTTTTCTATATGATCATAGGTATCATTTCCATGAGGTTTGGACATGTTACTAAGTGAGAATTTTTCATGATGTGTCTTTCAAAATGGAAATCTGTAATTTGTAACTACCGGTACCTAAATCTAAATCGGTTATAAAACATGGAAAAAATGAAGCTTCAAAATCTTTGTTATTACCCATATGAAGGGCCCTATCATCCCCTTTTTTGGTGAAGAAATTGTGTGTCTACCAGCATTTGTCTCCATATGAGAGCAGCTTATGTGAAATAATTCTGATAAAAGTACCGGACGTTACGTAATGTTCGGTACTTTTATCATCATTTAGCAGGCAGTCTACTGTGCATGCATAACTCAAATTTTGTTCCATTCTGTAATTGAAGTCAATAATAGACATATTAGCCTTGTTATTTCATGTGTTTGTTATGCATAATGGGACATTCTTATATTACTGAGAGCAACTTCAATTACCTCCATATTTCATTATTTTGGTACCGGACGTTACATGACACAAAACAAGCAATAAAAATGGAACCGGATGGCCTAGATCAGTATTTTTGGTCTTCTGAGCTGAGGAGATGTACCTTGACAATTTTGTTAAGGTTATATAAAGTAATTAGAAAATTAGTTTTTCAGGGCCTTCAAGGGCAAAATCTTCTGACGACCTGACGACCTGACCCATATATGCACATGTAATTATGAAAAGTGAGAAAGGCAGGGTATAAACCCAAACAAAGCACCAATGTTGGTAGGAAGAGAAATGGCTGTGCATGGTATCTAAATGGGACGAAGCGAACTGTGATTTATAGACACAATAGATTCTACAGTGGATGTGGATATATAATATGGATAGAGACTGAGACCAAGAAGTAGGAATGGACTCTAGCCTACATAAACGAACCTCGCCATAGTAAGCACAATCTAATGAGGTCAGGGCTTGTCCGATTTTACCATCGCCTGCTCTACTGTTATCAATATTATCTACCGGCAGATCGATTCAGGTCTACTCACGACCTGTGTTCTGTGGGTTCGGCTATAAATGTAAGACCTCTTATTTTCCTTCAGTCCGACAAAATCCCATGCTATTGTAATAGATCGTTTCTGAATGTACTAACGATTGATTTACGGCGTCGACGGGATGCAGTTCTGAGTAAGGAGGGTGGTTGACTTTGCCTAGCGAGATCCACAGCCAAATCTAGGCTTCTTGGGGGATATCCAAATCATTTGCGTAGGAGGGGAGGGGCCGTTTAAAAACGGGCGTCTATGTCTGTGGTTTAATATGCGTGGCTCTCCGTGAGTGGAGATGGTCGTCGACTCAGGGTTAGTGTGGTGCCCATGGGTGCCGCGAAGAAACACAAGGGTCACTCATAGTAATGGCTAGAGGTGGCACCACAGAGCATAAAGCCAATTATGCCAATTGCCATGCCTAATTACATAACAGCGACCCCGGGCATTGCTAATGTGGGGTGCTTAGTTACCGTTTGGTCACCTTGAGTAACAGCAGCAGAAATGACTAGACTAGCTGATGATATTTGGATCAGTGATAGAAGTGTCAGAATACAGTAAGGTGTTGAAGAATGCACTCTCGAGAATCCAATAAAGTGGTAGCGGTAATATTCATGGAGCCAACGCCCTATGTGCGTAGAGGTATCGTGTTGGTTGTGTCATGGGTTCAATATCATAATGTGGCGCACAGAACTGTAAAGGTATTCAACATGATAGGAATATAAATTGAGAAGTTAAATCACAGTCCCTGCACTCCCTTACAAAAGTGAAACACACTCATTCCCTCCCCTCAAAATAACCCCCTTTTCCACGGATTTTAGATGTTCCCTTTTTTCGTAAAGGGGTAAATATGAAACACCCCTCTGTTCACCTAGTGTAAAATTAAAACATTTAACGTATTGGCTGGTTTCCCAAACAAAGAAAGTCACTACCAGTAGTTACAGAAACAACCCTTCATCATATTGCAAGGACTTTGCCATTACAAAAGACCCTTTTTTTTCTAAAATTCGAGGAATTATTTCGGGAAACGTCCGCTTTTTTCTGTTTTCAGGAAGATTGGTAGAGAGTGAAAAGATTCTTCTTCCCAGCAAATTGTCGTCATCTGTCACCATGATTAGTCATCAATGGTGACTCCTTTTTGAGTGATAACTCATTCTGTCATCTTTCACCACTGTGTGTTAGACTCATGTGGCATATCAATTGTTATTCCTGGTGATCTTGTGCTATAACGACGTTGTGTTCCATCTAGCGACATGTGTGAGCCACTTTACACAGGTTGACGAGGACTCACGACAATTTGCTGGGTTGTTTTTGGGAATGAGCATGTGGGTCAGTGTAGCGTAGAGAGTGCAGGGATCGGGAGCTGACTAGTGGTGTATGTGGCATAGTAGGTAATAGCTGTAAGTAGTGCATGGAAATGTTGAACTGGGGCAGGTGAACTGTAACTAATACTTAAGTATATGGAAAAGCTGAATTGAAGCTGTAAGTAGTGCATGGAAAAGCTGAGTTGGTGTCTATACATTATTGAATAGGTGCGTAGACTTGACACTGGCTGCCAAAGTGGAGTGATGGGATCCCTGAGAAAGGGGCGACGGAATCATAACTTAGGGGTTCGACCGAGATGTGGAACTGGTTGGCTTGGGATGCGGTGGTGTAGGGGTGAAATGGATGGTCACCCTGAGAGGGCTGATGGAGTGATAGTATAGATGACATGGAAGGACCAAATCGGATCAGGCTATCAGCAGCCATTCCACACCGTCACCGTGCGGCCATCCCGCTGTCTTCACAACATTGTAGTGGCCCCCATCCACCATCCCCGCCCAGTAGCTCTTTAAGTAGGAAGGAGCTAACCTGGGTCAGGGGGCTATTACGTTAGTTACTGCTACGCTGTCACAGCGTTACAGACAAGTACTCCACTGTCGGCGATTTGCCGCACAGCTAACAGGCGTGCTGAGGAGGGCCATGGGCTGTTGGGGGAAGGAGGCAGGGGGAGAGTGGTGGGGTTCAATTGGGCTTCGGGGTGCGATTTCCCAGAAATGGGATTATAGTAGCTGGAGATCCAATTATGAGGCTGCACCCTAACCCAAGTCAGGTAAACGCGTGTCATAATACTGATATGTTCTAGCTACACCGCCCTCGGCGAGGGATGTGTCTGCCAATAAAGGGACTCTCAATTAAGGCTGCCCGTCCGCGGCCGCAGCCAACTGTATCCTGTACGAACCTCTTTTTGCTGCAGGAATCCATTTACCCTTACTTCCATGCCAAACAACTAGGTCCTGTAAAAAGACCTCTTTGGTTCAACTATCATTTAAAAACTGTGGCCTGTAGTAACCACCTTGTTCCCCAAGTGGTCTTTTCCACAATGGGGATGGGTAATCCCCACCTACATCTGATCTGAAAAACGTACATGTATGATTTCTGCCAATAAACTTGTTAAAACAAAAAAAAACATACTAAACAAGTTTGTCCTGTGTGAAGGTATCTGTTTCTCATATCACGCCAAAAAGACTATGTCGTCTTTCAACATCTTTCTTCCCCTGCCCTTTTCTTGCCAACCAACTGTGTCCGACAGCCTCTATCTCCACTCACCTGTCTTGGCGTCATCGTTCTACATAGTCCAGTGGATCCGTCTAAAATGAAAGCATGAAAGTCGGCCCAAGGAACCTAAAGATATATACTGATTATTTCTTTGTATAGATTCATATTGAACATTTATTTCCTTGCATATGGTTGCCATTTACACCTTTTAGTATTGATTATAGAAGGCTTGTTCTTCCCCTAGCAACGGTGGTCAAATAGGTAGTAATCCCTGTGTTCTATGCCCCCAAGAAGGCAATTAAACCCTAAATCAAAATGTGGGATTCGACCTTGAGCATTACGATTATATTGTATATTATATTCCTTCAATTTCACCATCTAAGATGTAGATATGTAAATATTTAGATTGCTCTTGGACATTCTCCAATATCTAACTTAGTAAGAAATAAGAATCTTTTCACCTTGGATGTTGAATTTTTTTTTTTTTTTCATGTTTTCTTTTAGTGGCGCATCAGCAGAGAAGAGAGTTTATACAAACAGAAGCTCGTTTGATCTAAGCTTGTACATACACACCTGACATGAAAAAGGTGTTGGTGCATATTTTAACAGACATTTGCTACATCCCACGTTCGCATCAATTGAAAAGCCTATCATCCTGAAAATGGAACATGAATTTCATCATAATGAATTCCTTAAATGGGTCCACAAAAGGCATGACCTAGAGGGTATAGAGTATACATCTACATCGATTGGTATACCCTTACCATGAAAAAAATGGAAAACCACACTGATAAGACCTATAATGTGACACCTGCTGAGTATAGTCTGATAGGACAATATTCATATGATACGCGTGTAGACCCCTTGTACATACCAGAGGTAACTTCTGATATATGGGTCAGGCTCCTTTCGTCACTGCTTCATCGTCTACAGTCCCGACGACTTTCAATACGCTACCCAACCATTGCCTTAACATTTGCAAATACATAGGTATTTATACTAATAGAAGGCTGACATGTCCTTGCACCTACATCCCTAAAGGCGTAGGGTCAGGTAAGCCACCCTTAAACGACCACACCCACTGCTTTTAAGGAATAGAAAACCATGCCTCCAGCACAGAGGTAGTGGTAAGGTGGGAGTGTGAAGGGGAAAATCGACATCAGACGCTTCCCAGGCATCTTCATAGCTTTATTGACTTTAGTATAAAATGCAGGAAGATGATTTTACCTGCACAATCTGAGGATGAGGTGTTTTGGGTACGCTCTATAAAATGTTTTTTAACTAAAAAAAAAACATTTACCTAAACACATTTTGGTAAAACACATTTTCGTCATCTAAACACTTTTACAGTTTGTGTTCTAATACTTGGTTCCAACCCAACTCACTAGATGGCAGGGGCCACCTATGATGGTACTACTGTAACATTCATATAGATGCACATGTCTGAATTTAAGTATAAATGATAATAATAATACACAACATCTTGATAGAACATAACATTGACACTTTATCTTAGAATCGATTTGTTAAAGAAATGTCTAAAAATTCCCTTTTTAGTACTTTGATACCAATGTAACCCATGATAAACACCTATTTTGTAGCAGTCAGGACTAATACATACATCCTTGTCCTAAACTAGCTAACTAAGTCTGTGCATCAAACTGTTTGAACTTGTCTTCACTATAGGCCCTATCCTGGTTAGCACAGAATCATTGTTCATATCTGGATGATCAACATTCATCAACATTGATTCAATATTCTCTACCTGCAGAGAGACAACAATATGTGGTAGGAAGGACTCGCTAATCCTAAAACTGGGACCGTGGATTTATGAAATACAATGAAATAATAGCAAGGTCATTAATTTGCCTGAAACTCATTTCAAACACCTTCTGAACCTTAACACTTTATTCTCACAATCATTTAAACACCTTTTTAACTAAACACTTTTCAATCAAAACACTTTTGAATTTTTGAACACTTTTTGAAAAGGCATAAAGTGTCTTGCCTAAAAAAGGGTTTCACAAGGTGTTACAAGAAACTGTTTTAAATATGGGTAAAAGTGTTTAAAAACTAAACACATGTTTTAGTGTGTATATAACACTCAACATAACCGATTTTTTAAATAAAACATCTGGAAGATTTCACTTGTGTCATTAACATATACATTGTTGATCAGGAGGGTGTTGCTCCTATTGCAAAAAGAGCTGTGAGTATGTGCCCTCTTTTCTAAACAAGTCGTGCACTGCTTCACCTAAGTACTTGCACTCACCACATTAGTCTGAAAAGTCACCTGCCTTGTTTAAAATAGAGAGAGCTGCACTACCAGGTACCTACTCATGTCACACACTCTATAGTTTATTATACTTACTGACTTCTCCCAACTAGGTACCTACTCAAATCCCCCTTTTTCAGCACCGTACTTGAATGACCACTTGTGAGCAACAAAAGGGACAAGTTACAGCTACATGAAAAGAAAGGACTGGAAACAAGGGCATTTTTAGCCAGCTCTTCCTTTTACTATAGGAGCAACACCCTCCAGAGGTATACGCTAAAAGCTGCACTTCGGAGGGACGAGAACTTAACCTCTTCGAATTTAGTAGTAGATTATACCTAGTGTTGGATGTCAGAGCTGATGTCAAACCTTTTTCTAATACATATTTCTGATGCTGCTCTCCATCTGGTGGGATTCTAACCCGGGGATTCTAAACCAAAGCTGGACAAACCAGATGTCTGTCAGTGATTTAAAGTATTCAGACATGTAGCAACAGTATAGATTTACTGCATAAAATTGGCACTCAAAAACCTTCCGGCTCATGGGCTATATCCCCTAAAACACTGTTATCCTGCAAATTCATTTGAGATAAATGTATAGGAACACATGAGACATTTAAAGCCCCGCAATGGTGAAATGATATAGGGAGAGTTTTTACCTAAACACTATAAGCTCTTTTACTTTGGCCTACACATTTTCATCATCTAAACATTTATTTAAAACAAATTTACACTTTTCCTTCAAAAGTGTTCAGGGTTAGAAAAGTGTTTAAATGTTTGCTTCCAATCCAACTCACTATGAAGCAGGAATAGCTTATAATGGTACTAATATTACATTCAAATGGACACAAATGCATGAATTGAAGTATGAATAATGATAATATACAATAGCTTGATAGAACATAACATTGACACTTTATCTAAGAACGAACTTATAAAGAAAATGTATAAAAATTACCTTGATTGCAATGATAAATACCCATTTTGTAGCACTGGGGATTAATATATGCAACCCGGTCCTAATGATTTTGTGTATCAAATGCTTTAACTATGCTATCTTGACTGACACCCCAGCCTGTAAGCTGTAGGGCACAGAATATGGTATCAATGTTGATAACTGCATGGATGATCAAAATTATTCAACCAACTATCAACATTGATTCAACATTCTCTACTTACTGAGAGACTACATTATGGAGACTGAAGGACTCGCTAATCCTAAAACCTGAACCATGGTTTCATTAGGAAAATACGATAATTTTGAATTGATTATTACATCAAGGACATGCATGTAGATGATTTGCCTAAAACTTAATTTTAAACGCTTTCTGAACCTCAGCACTTTATTCTCAGAATCATGTAAACAATTTATTGAATCAAACACATTTTAATCTGAAATAGGACTAAAAGCGCTTGAAAACTAAACACATTTTTAGTGTGTAGGCTACTGGAAGTGAACTGATTAGGGAAGACTGCACGTCTCTCTGACAGCCATGGAATCATTCAGATATGTTTGACTGGATTCTATTTACGGGTAAGGTCCTTTAACTTTCCCATAACATCCTATGATAACAGTTGTATTGTGACTCTGTCATACATCAACGACGAGGCACAAACACAGACACACGGGCCATTCCAGGGGAACCAAACCAGGAAGTGATATTATTGCACAAGGGGCGCGTTGGTCTGTCATCATCAACTTGTGTGCTTTTGATCTTCAGTGATACAATCAAAGTGTATTGTGGACACTGGGTTCCCATTCTCCTCCACACAAAGTGGGCTTAAGCCGAGTGAGATGGGAGACGGCCCCTGTCTCGGTGTTGAGGCAGAGTGGATGGGGCCGTCCTTAAACCAGAGATCGTCGATCGCTTACCTACCAACTCAGTTCCTTATTATAGCCCATATTCTACCCAGCATGCGCACTCAATGGCGAGCTTAGGAACGGCACTGGCTACCAGAGGTCAGGGTGAATCGGGGGCATGATGGAGATAAGGAGGGATAAGAAGAGAAGACGGCCTCCCTACATGAACCTGGTAGCCTTTGTTACAGGGTCAACTACTGGTGGCCACCAGGGCAGTTTGTTTTCATAAATGGCGTCATTTCCCCTGGTGGACCTCAACGGTACCTCCCCCTGGGCGTCTCACTAGCAGTATGATACTGCTAGTGAGACGCTACATACACATCCGCCCCGGCACTAAATTCCTCTTAAGGTTGAATCCCACATGGCGAAAAATGCCTCAAATATCTCTGCGATTTTGTCAGCTGCGTTTTATAGGCTTCCTGGTGCCCTAAATCACAAGGAGTGCTGTTCATTTGTGTAATATCAAAGTCCCAAGGCAGACTCTGCTAAGTTTTTATATCCTTGCGATTTTAGAATATCAAACATGTCAGACACAGATATACCCATTAACCAGGGCAATATATTGCATATGCTTTACAATAAAACATAGCAGTGCCCTTATGTTGTATGTACCCTGCTGTAGTTATCTCCCTTGCAAATTCGGGGTAGATCTCAAAATCGCAACAGATGCAAAATCGCAGAGATATTTGAGGCATTTTTCGCCAAGTGGGATTCGACCTTTAGAGTTTCTCAAGGTCGAATCGCACATGGCGAAAAATGCCTTAAATATCTCTGCGATTTTGTCAGCAGCAATTTATGATCATTCCTGGAGGGTGTTGCTCCTATAGTAAAAGGAAGAGCTGGCTAAAAATGCCCTTGTTTCCAGTCCTTTCATTTCATGTAGCTATAACTTGTCCATTTTGTTGCTCACAAGTGGTCATTTAAGTACGGTGCTGAAAAAGGGGGATTTGAGTAGGTACCTAGTTGGGAGAAGTCAGTCAGTATAATAAACTATAGAGCGTGTGGCATGAATAGGTACCTGGTAGTGCAGCTCTCTCTATTTTAAATAAGGCAGGTGACTTTTAAGACTAATGTGGTGAGTGCAAGTACTTAGGTGAAGCAGTGCACGACTTGTTTAGAAAAGAGGGCACATACTCACAGCTCTTTTTACAATAGGACCAACACCCTCCTGGTGTCTTAAATCGCAAGTAGTGCTAGGGATTTGTAGAATATCAAAGTTCCACTGCAAAATATGCTAATGTTTTATATCCTTGTGTTTAAGACATGGTTGTTATTCAAGGCCCATTTTCTTCTCAAAATCCCAGTAAAAATGTTTGATATGAAAATCGTGAAGAAAGTCAAGTAAATTCGTGCAAATAACTAAGAGTAGAAGGGCTTCGTTTTATGAATATTTAGTCCTAAAGCTGTGTGTCCACAGGGCGATAGAATTGGTGCCACCAAAATTCCCGATGACAAAACCATGTTTTGTCGGCTGACAATTCAAAAGCCGGCCGACAAAACGTGGTTCTGTCGTCGGGAACTCATTTTGTCATCCTATTTTGACCATAATATCTAACATGTTTGATTTTTATCATTGGAAATGGACGACGGATTCTGTGATGATAAATTTTATCGTCCTGTGGACACACGGCTTAAGGTACCTTTATGTCAGATTCAGCTGGCGATTTTAGGATAGGAAATATGTCGGACACAAAGATATACCCATTAACCAGGGTATATTATTGTAAATACTTTACAATAAAGCACAACAGTGTCCTTGTGTATTATGTCCCTTGCGAGTTTGGGCTAGTCCTCAAAATTGCAACAGATTAAAAATCGCAGAGATATTTCAGGCACTTTTCGCAATGTGGGATTCGACCTTCAGCAACATCTCCCCGCCAAACACAGCTTCGGCAACACTGTCGCAGGGGACACGCAGAAAACGTACCCTTAGATGTGACTTCCTTCCGCTGGGACGTCTTGCGAATGGTCGCGACTCTTAATAAATTTGTGGCGTCACCGTTGCCCGCTAATAGAATATCGATCACCCTTCTCTTCCCCACACCATCCCGCTCATACAGTTGACAAACTTCTCCTGATGCCGTCCGCGCCATAGGTGAACTCCCCAGACGATCCGTCAAAAAGGTACTCGCTAATTTCCGATTAATCGTTGACAGGAAGACGCGCCAAAAGAGTGATTGTTTGTCAGGGCCGGGGTTTTCACAGATGCAAGACAGCTACCCGTAGGCATTAATCGATGAGCGCATTAAAGCTGTTAATTGGCCGTGTTGTGATCTCCTTGTAAGTTGTCCCACCTCAGGTGGTTCTGTCTGTATAAAACCCATTAACCACTTAGCCCCTGTTGCGCGATTGACCATTCATTTCTTATATATGAATTTCTGCGACAGAACCCTAGTGGACTATCGATGTTAGACCCATAGTCCACTTGGCTTTTCGGCAGCGAATGAGCCATACATTTCCTATGTAAATTGCTACGAAAGAGGCCAAGTGGACCCTCGATGTTAAGTCCATAAGGTCGAATCCCACATGGCGATTTAGGGCTCAAATACCTCTGCGATTTTGTCCATTGTGTTCCAGGGGCGTTCCTGAGCCCCTAAATCGCAAGGATTGCTCAACTTATTTTGAATCTGACAGTGAGTTAAGACCCATTAGGCAGCTACCCTTGCGATCTAGGGGCTCAGGAACGCCCCTAGAACGCAAAGGGCAAAATCGCAGAGATATTGGAGCCCTAAATCGCCATGTGGGATTTGACCTATGTTATGAATATAAAAAAAATTAGGACACCAAAGTTTTTGTCCTAGAATTTCCGGCAAGTATGCCCCACTTGCTAGTACAAAACTCACAAGTATGCTAAAAGTTACTAATACGGTACTAACAGCCAGATTAAATTCACCAACTCCTACTACTACTTATATGAATGATGGACTTGCGTTAAAGCAACTTTGTGCCCTACTCACAACTTTGCAAATTTTTGGTGATTACCTCTATTATCACTCACTATACTCTGTCTCTAATGTCATAGTTGCGTTAACGCAAGTTTGCATATTTGTGTTAATGCAAGTATGAAAAAAGTTGCAAGTACATGTATGCTCAGAGAAACAGTCTCAAAACGTAATCACCTGGTTATGGATAATTTCCAAATTATTTACATTAACACAAGTCCATACTAGTAAGTATTGGAGCAACAGGCCCCTGGAGATTCATTTTCCCCTGGTCCACATGAACTGCTCCTCTAGGTCGAATCCCACATGGCGAAATATGGCTTCAGTATCTCTGCGATTTTGTCTGTTGCGTTTTATGGCCCTTGTGCAGGCCATAGAATGCAAACTCAGTCCGAATCCAACAGTGGTTTAGGCCTTATTAGGATCAAGTTTACAGTAGCCCTTGCGTTTTTTGGCCTCAGAAAGGGCCATTCAACACAACAGACAAAATCGCAGAGATACTGAAGCCATATTTCGCCATGTGGGATTCGACCTTTTAGAGCATGCAGACGGGTGGTATGTGCGCGCTAAACAAGCTCAGAGGGTAGAGATTGAATGAAGCTTTCTGTGACCGGACAACTGGCTGTCCGTCCATGACATCAACACAGAAGTAAGGAGGACACTGTCTAACGGCACTTATAGCTCCATTAGACTGCATCACGGTCCAGCATAGAACCCCAAACCCATGAGTACATGGCGTAACTATGTCTACAGGTAAGTCAATGTGATTAATCTAAATATGAAACCATTATCCTAGCAGTGTAGCAACCATACCTGTAGAAATGCCGCCGTAAACAATATATCTACAGAATGTCATCCTTAAGGGCATTCTATTAATGGAAAAAAGTGTGGGTTGGGATGTAGCCATGCATTTCGTAATTGTACATTTACTTAATCACAGAGGAGCGCTACGGAATATCACGGTCAAAGCAATGTTCCCTATAAGTACTTTGTCCATTAGTGCATGGGTTTATAGAACATAGTAGATAGATGTGCCAGTGAGGAGGTTTAAAAGTACATATATAGTAGGACATTAGCTTCGCCAAACTGTCTAGAGTATGGATGAGAATCGGAATGTATAGGTCGAATCCCACATGGCGATTTAGGGCTCAAATATCTCTGCGATTTTGTCCCTTGAACTCTTGGGGCTGTCCTGAGCCCCTATATCACAAGGATAACTGCTTAACTGGTCTTGATTCACTGTTGGATTCGGTACAAGTTGAACAATCCTTGCGATCTAGGAGCCCAGGAAGACCCCAAAATCGCAAGGGACAAAATCGCAGAGATATTTGAGCCCTAAATCGCCATGTGGGATTCGACCTTATAGTCCCAAAGATCGTATCAATTGGTGAGTGGTATAAAATCCCACCCCAGTCTGGATAGAATAAATAGGTGACCGTTTCCAGTAGCCAGGGTTGGGAATCCTATGAAATCTCATGAAAGAACAAAATGAGATGAAGTCTTCAGGCATTTTGACGATTTCCCACCCTTTGAGTTAGGGTGCAAATTCCTGTTAACGACCGCGTCAGGCAAAATGCCTTACAGTGGCCTCATTCACATTAAATCATCAATTACATTATTGAAGAACTTTTACAACTAATGGCATGCCCTTTGCTGGTTGCGCGTCGTCGACAAATTCCCTTTGGCAAAATATGAGGGAGGTGGTCAATTTCCAAGATATAGATTTGGTTGGTTACTACAGGCAGACTTTGCTGCGCAATGAGACAAATTGAGATGGGCACCCTGGTGGCGACTGGCGAGACATCTGTGTCTTGGGTATTGGGTTAGGTATCCATTGTATTTATTGTTGAGTAGTTAGTCTGTTGAGAGTACTGATTAATTCACTGTGTGAAATAGGTGCAACCCTTTCACGGATCAGGTGGCTGTAAAAGTAGCTCCCTAGGCACAGGGCGTGGCGGGTTGACATGACATGCATGCTATCCAGATTACATCACAAGACAGGGGTAATAACGCCTTCATGAATGCCTGCTTGCTCCTGAATGCGGTTCATTATAAGCCCCACGATCTGCTCACAATAAGCCGGCCACCATAAATGGTTATCAGATTCGCTGAGGCTCTCTGTATCTAATCACCACGCGACATTACTTGATTGCATACAAGTCATGTTTGCATTCCATGGGGATGATTGTGGGTTGAATGTAGATGGGAATTAGTTTGGTGTGTTAAAGGTATATCTAAGCAGGGATCTGTCAGGGGACTAAGGAGCTGACTTCCATAAATGTCTTTTATTGTACATGTATCTCCAAGGCCAGTGACGTCGGCTCAGTTAGTCTCCTGCACACCCACCGGGGTGGGTAGGTGCGGCAGGATGGCGTTTTACAATGCTCTCAGCTGGCATTTTCTCTAATTACCACGTGTTGGAGGCGGACGTCGATGGAGATACACAACCTCTCCTGTTAGCCAACCGGCAATATCCGTCCTGCCTGCAGGCCTGAGCACAAAAGCCGGCAGGAGAACAGTTGGAGTCCCCCTCATCATGTGGGGCTGGGTGGGTGAGCAGCTCACGGCGTGCGGCTTGAAATGAGCAGCTCCAACCATAAAGTTAGAGTGATTCACTCACCACGTGATGGCACTTAGATAAAATGGGAATGCCTCAATTGACAACGCTGAGATTGCTGTGAGCACCTCGGTGGTAACGAGGTGCAATGGGCTTCTAGAGAAATACTGTACATACAGACACACGTGGGAGATGTAATCTCGCCCTGGGTTGTATATTCGTGTTTAAAGTTCAATTTGGAAGGATTGAACGGTTACGTGGAGCAAAGTCAGCGGATAATAATTTACAACAAAAGACACAAGCACGGGACAGCACATGTAGCAATACCGGAAATGGGATATTCCAAGCAACTGAGGCTATAAAGAGCTGCTATTTTACACTGACCTTCAAATCTTATTTAATAAACATCAAACCTCGTGGCCTCCTGGTGTAATCGTCTTGAAATGAATGGATTGCTCTAATCCCTTTATCCGTTCGACTTGGCAATGATCTACCATAAATGCTTAAATTAGACATAATGTGGTGATAGATTATTAACAAATAAAATAAGCTGCTTCTATAAAGCCAATGCTCGGGTATGTGAATGGAATACTATCATCTGTCGATTGAATATTTGCCCATCTAAAGTCCTGGGAGGTCAACGTCGGGCCATGGTATAATTTCTTAATAGCGAGGAACTTCTGTTCGGAAAACTCTACTGACCAGTAGTCTGAGAGATATATGAACATTGGCCAGCTGCTCGTCCCAGATAGCATAGTATTGAAATACTTATTGCTCCATTTTCTATTTCCAAGTGATCATTCAATATGCTAGGAATCAGCAAATATTGATAGCATGAAGCCTTATACATATACTGATTCCATCATAAAATAACCATAAAAGGTATAAAAGTCCATATTCAAACTCCATATCCGTCTTTGTAGTTATGGTTTTTAGGTATAATGTATAACTAACCCGTGATATACGTTTACACATCTCTGTCTGTAAAAGGGTGCTCGAACTTGTTCGACCAAACAAAATGAATGCATATGGCCTTAACCTAATTTCCCACTTGGCTTTTATGTTGACCGTGTCAGAAGCATCAATATTTGCAATGTATAATACCTTCAACATTTCAATCTTTTTGTAATCTTGTCGATGTGCACGAGAAGCATTTTAAACCTGCAAAGCATTTTGCACTCAACGC
This sequence comes from Acholoe squamosa, assembly GCA_949317995.1. NCBI lineage: Eukaryota > Metazoa > Annelida > Polychaeta > Phyllodocida > Polynoidae > Acholoe > Acholoe squamosa. The sequence goes on along the minus strand of OX439036.1, from coordinate 47,739,748 downwards.
ATCCTTCATGTACCAGCAACCCCAGAGTAGAAACATACATGTTCTTAGTTGTTTTAATCTAGAGTCCCCCTCTATCCCCTCTTCCATCATAAATCTTCTTGCTCAAAGCTTGGCAGAGCATTATATCAAACAATGAAAGATAGCAGGGGTATCCTGTCATAAACCTTCAAGTGCGTGGTAACCTTATTTTACAGTTTATCACCTGGAAATACAGAACCAGAGACAAAGAAATGATGCAAACAGCCATATTATAGGATTTAGGGCCTAGTCGAATTTCAATTATCGCAAATCATGTATCTTCATCAGTGATATACACGCTTAGCTAATTCATATGGGAATTCATCCAATTCCAATGTTCCATTTCTTACGTTATTTTCCCAAGAGTGGGGCAATATCAGAGTTCTTATAATTTACCAACTTTCCCATGTTGGGCCAAGGTCATGATGATAATTGCGATGGTGTCGACAATAGTCAGCATTGACCCAATGTATCCTTGCTACCTGGGTAGTCATATTGCTGATTCATTATTATATTTGCTAAACAATTGAGTTGTCACTGGTAGTCAGTGGTATCATTATTAATGAGTTTAACATCTCAAAATAGACATTGGCCTCTAAAGTTGGAGGCTCTATACGCCAACTTTGATGTAAACGTTGTTTGAAATGATCTCCTTCATTCAAATACGAGATTTAGCCCGTCGATCACCCAGAAACACAGTAAGCATTCAGACGTGGATCAAGTAGCATGGTGTTCGCTTACTCTAGCTCTGCGTCACTCTAGAAAAGGCTTGATGATGTAGTGAAAATACTAAATCTTATTTTAGCTGCATTGGCAGTTGTTTACGCATGTTGTCAGCCGATCTAAAGCGCTCATGCTGCAGAGTGGGATTCTATATAGATTATGGCCAAAGTCACAGAAATACTAGGTTTGCCATGTGAATGGCTTCCTAAAAACGCAGGTCATATGTATCGGTAATCACAGTATCATGCTGATAGCATGATCATACCCCGGTCACTGAAGCCCACCCCACCGAGAGTTCAAGCCGCAACTAGGAAATATGAGAATATCAGCTGAAAGTGTAATGAAAAGAAACTTCTGTCTCTGAATCGGTAATTGGCAAACTGCCGTAAAGTGTATACATTTGTTTGTGTGGTGACAGATAATGATTGTGCATACACAATCTCCTGAAATCTTGTGATGGCTATCCCGGTCTGTTGCATGCAACTGATTGCATGTATACATTAAAAGAAGATGAGTACCTTCGGTTGGGGCAAGGTATACCGATGCGAGCTATTTCCCGAGGAGATAATGTTCTCGCGTAATCATGTCCTTGTTTACAAGTAATATCGATCTATCCAAAAAGTTCACGATGAGACGATCATGAGTCTGAAATGTGAAATCAGGAGGACTTACCGTTAGCACGAGCAGGAAATCAGAGTGGAACTATCCTTAGATGAAGACAATGAGAGTAAGGGGGGAGTGTTGGGGAGCCGCTGTGCACGTGGCGCTACCTTCTCTCAGAGTGGAATCTGTGCCGCCTCCTCCACTGTAGCCGCCAACAGAAGCCGCTTCCGCCGCTTACTTTACAAAGCTCCGAGAGTGGACAGTGCGCCAGACGGCCACTGGAGTCGGAGTGTGCTGGCTAACTTCACACAGGAGTTGTCTCTGTCGTCGTCGTGTGGGATCCCACTTGCCTCCACAAACCTCCCTCTGGCGGACACCTCGGAACGCGCTGTTCCCTAACTCACAGTGTGGCAGTCCCCTAACAGTGAAGGACGCCTCTTTACACCACCACCCACCACCATGTGCGCGCGTACAGATCCCGCCGTGTGGCGCGCTCATCACTAAAGCCTTTGATATCATTGCTTCAATGCTTTATCCCAACCAGTTCATACCTACAAATCCTCTCCAAACATACATACATATGTACATCGTCAAATGGTACTGGCATCAGCCATTAGAGGTAAAAGGGAGAAAGACAAAGAATACAGGTTGGCAATTGATTAAATGATTGCACCGCTTAGCTTTCATGTAGATCTGGACAGGCCTCCGTTCAGCTAATGCAGACCATGTGGGATGTTGTGTATGTAAGTGGACGTCAAATATTAGACGTTAATGGTGAAAGTAAGTTGCTCGGGGTAAGTTGACATACGACCGGAAATGCTTTAAGAACATCAAGTGGCAGGGGTAGAAAAGATGTAAACGTCATTAATATATTAATAGCTCGTGTTCATGGGTAGATGACAAGCTCGGCATTGGCTATTAAGTTGCCTATACATTGTATACATAACATCTCTGTTGTCGACGTCTTCGTTTGGGACCCCTACTACTGATTGATCATCATCAGTCTCCCTATCTCCCAGTCTCCGCGAGGTAGCGGATTGTCCCCAGCAAATTGTCGTGATCTGTCGCCATGATTGGTCATCGATGGTGACTCCTTTTTGAGTGATAACTCATTCCGCATCTTTTGCCACTGTGTGTTAGACTCACATGGCATAGCAATTGCTATTCCTGGTGATCTTGTGCTATAACGACGTCATGTTCCATCTAGCGACATGTGTGAGCCACTTCACACAGGTTGACAAGGACTCACGACAATTTGCTGGGTCCAATGGGCGCGGTCATTGCTGAAGCTGGTTCCCAGCTCTTATATCTGATTTTACTGAATATGCTAACCTTTCTTTCACATTTTTCCCCAATTTAAAGTCCCTGTTATTTTTTAATGTTTAGATGATTTTCCTCTCTGGTTTTTTATTAGCTTAGCGTATTTAGATAATTGCTTTTTGACAATTTCTATTATCCGAAGGTTGAAAGCCTCACTCTCAGCCTACCCTATAGACGTCCCAGCTTACACACGCCATGCAATTCAGGGGCGGATCCAGGATTTTGAAAAGAGGGGGTCCAAACCTGGGGCCTACCCCTGGGGCCTATGGCCAGGATGGCACAAGCACAGCGCCACATTGTCGCAAGCGCAGCGCTGCAACATACCTAGGGGGGTTTGGAGGCGTGCCCCCCCCCAAGAAAATTTTGAAATCTAGACATCAAATGGTGCATTCTGATACATTTCTAGACCCCAATCCAGTAAAGCATTTTGGTGTCCATCAGCAGTAAACCCACGATTCTGAGAACAGGGAATGAAAATCTTATTAAATTTTGATTGCACAATGGTGTTTTAGAGAGGCGTGGGGGCATGTCTCCTAGAAAACTTCTGAAATATAAATATCAAAGCATTTTGGTGTAGACCTGGGGTGGGAAGGGTTTTCGTAAAGGGGAAGCAAACCTTATGTGGTAATGTTTTGTCCTTTGTGAGGTTTTGAGGGCTGGTCCCTCAAGAAAAATATTGAAATATAGACCTGTCTAGTTAAAGGGTTTCAACTAGCCTCAGATTTGAATCTAATATTTATAGATATTGTTGTCTAAGGGGGTGTGGGGAAATTTTTTGAAAACTTTATGTCAAACTTTGAAGTTTAAAGCATTTTGGTGCACCCTCGGGAGTATGTTTATGCACTGGTGATTAAGGGAGTTTTGGGTCATTCCCAAATCTTATAACACACTCATCAAACTGATATTTAAAGCATTTTGGTAAAGGCAAGCATTTTCAGCAAGAGAAATTACCTGGGGAACCCACGCATAAGGCACACCTAATGCCTAGATGCCCATGTGGTCACTGGTGTTCTTTGGGGATAATTTCTAGTAGATTACCCCTAATCTAATGTAATTATATACCCTACATCTCTGACTCATTACTATACCATGGCCTATACAACTCAAACTCAACCTAAACGGCTTAACCGGGATGGGTGAAAGGTATAAGCTATGCCTTATAAATAGGCTGAAACCAAGCATTATCTATATGTATAATATGACTTACATTAGACAATTTTGAGGAAATTTTGTATATTTTTGGTACTGTAGAGTCATAAATTTTACAATTTGGAAACAATAAAAGCTATATTGAAGACAAATAGGGGTGATGAATGGGGGCATACAAAGTGGACATACCCGGTACTGGGTGGGCCGAAAGAGGGGGGATCCACCTTCGGGGACCCCTTTTTGAACATGCTATGGGTGGACCAAAAAGGGGGGGGGTTCCTGCCCCCAGGACCCCCCCTGGATCCGCCCCTGCAATTTACATCACTTAAATTACGTGATCTCTACATAAAGCTCGTCGATTTTACGTAAAAGTGATGCAAATTAAACGGCATGTGCTAGCTGTATGGGGTGCCCATTGTAAAGTAAAATGAAATAGCAAAATGAATTGTTCAGGCCACATGGTTTGAAAATCCAAGCTAGGTTCCCTGCATTTTAATCTTTCGAACAGCATAGAAAGTACACGAAAGTACGCCAGATCCAATTGATGAATTGCGTATTAACTCAATTCGCACTAAGGGGTATTTACCCAAAAAAAATTGAATCTCCTCTAACTTAAGAATTATCATTTCCGAATGATATTCGTCTAAGATTGTCGGTCTACTATTGATTGCCCATAAAGAACATTTTATGAATAGCCGCAATAGATACATTTGAGATTGAAATTGAATTACTATATAATATGTACATGGTTTGATAAGAGCCAATTTATTATTTCTGCCATTCTAGTTGGTTCGATACATAATCTACCCGGGGGGCCCGGGGGCGACTCGAGTTTGTTTGTTTTTTTTACCGGGAGGTGTGGTCATTGGCCTTAAAAAGTGACCCATATTGGCGTAGTCCTTGGGCTAATAAACATGGCCCATTATGGAATAAAGCTAAAAAATATGAGCCATCATGGCGTTGATCCTAACAACTACGAAATAGAATCCAAGGGTGTGAACATAGTTAATAATCTATCTTTAAAATGTGTAAAGATACTGTTTTTGGTAGGCGTCGGGTAAAATAAAGACACGCTTCTTCAGATGACCGGCAGCAGTCGGGTTATCCATCCATGGCAACAGTGCTTAAATAGTTCAGCGTTTCATGATATTATAGGTAGCTGGGTTGCGGCCCATAAACTTATTTTATTTTGAAATAGACTTATTTCAACACTTTGCCGTTCCATATTGTTATTTTAATTTGAAATAGTATCAAATGGGTGAAATAATGCCTTCTTTCAGCACCAGTGGGCTCCTCCGACATATGTAGGTTATTTCACTTATGAAATAATCTATGACACCGGCCAAATTGGTATACAACCCTTTCATTAGCTATGATACAACAGATGGCGCTAGTGGTGACCATGTCACTTTGCTACTCCTACAGGGGCATGGCTGGTTTTGACTCCAGCACCTGTAACAGGCCCACATGTTTTTAATGGTCTTCCTTATGTTTGGCGCAACATTTTCTTTAAATTTTGATAGTGAGTATGACCACACTATTTCTCTTTGTGCAGCTTTGATTTCTAAGACTCAGGGTCCTATTCTATATTACAAAGTTGCATTTCCCTGAGGGGTGTCTATGTACTAAGGGTAAATCTATGGAGCCCTGGGAGTTGATACTGGACATGCCCATGAAAGCAGCGGGGCTACTGGAGCGCCACCTAGTGTATCGACCTGGTAAAACAGATGTATAGGGAACAGAGCCATTGCTAGTACCAAACAAATCAGCTAGGTGGCTCATGTAGTCGGGGGCTAGACCAGCAGATGGCCTCTTTGTACAGTTTACTTTGGTTGGTCCCTCCCAATAGTTTGTATGAAGCTATATTCTAAAAATCTATACCTTTGGATAGCAAATACTTTAAACTTAAACAATATAAGCTTTGTATAGAATTAGTACTTCAAATACAAGAGAATTGGAACTTTTAAAGTTTTCTAAGGGGGCATATGTGACCCATCTGGAGAAAACGTGCATCTAGGGGGGTTTAGTTCTACATTTGGCCACCAGGGGGAATTGTATGAGTAAAACACTGAAAGATTTACCCAAAAATGGCTTAGGTCAATTTTTGATGGGGAATCCAGTGTTATACTCAGACTTATTGTATCTCTACTAAAAACGTTCCATGTATGGAATTTAAAAGGAACATCCATTGCCATGGAAACCACTCCATTATTCTAAATTGAATTCTTTGTGACCAATGTGTTGGATATTCACATAAGGAACCCAAAACTGAAAACAGACCTAACTAATTCCGTCTAGAACTATTTTTATGATAAAAACATCCCATTTCTTTGTTTATTTTTATACAAAACTGTATCTTTTGCATTATCAGTATTTAACCTGGGCGGGCCTCCCTAGCCCACTTAAAAGGGTCTATTTCTACTCTTTCCTATCCCCTCAGGATGTGTGTGGTGCACATATGTGCGGGCACTGACACATTCCCCTGTGTAATGTATCTCTACTAAAAACGTTCCATGTATGGAATTTAAAAGGAACATCCATTGCCATGACTTAAACTATAAAAGGCCTTTCCCCCCTTGGATGCAGGTTTTCACCCAACTGGACAAATATAATCCAGGCTGAGTAAAACCAAGCCATTGTCTCCCTATCAGGCTAATCCCCTCCATTCACACTTAAAACAGTGGGCAGCTTATCAGTCTTATCAATTCGCATTGTATTCTGTGGGTGGAAGGTGGAAGGGAAGATAAGAGTTTACCCACAATCCTCTGCCAGATGCAAGATGGCCTGGGGGGCAGTTACATAACTAATTCCAAGATGGACACCTCCATACAGGAATGGCTCTCTTCCCTATAGTGGATGGTCAATCTATTAGAGAAAGTGAAAAAAATACTTATTTCAGCCTTATTTTTTATGTCACTCAATGCTTTATGGGCCGCACCCCTGATACGATTGGATATAATTTGTTACTATCGAAATCTACTCTGGAAGTTAGGCATACAAAAGTCGTGTAATCAGGGTTTTGCTGGGTCCGGGTCCATCAAGGTTGTGTTCATAAATGGCTACTACATATATGTCTTTGGGAGTATCATGTTACTTTCTCCAGAACGTGAACGTCTCCAGAACTATTGGTTTATTATGTATTAGCTGATGTATCACGCAGCCACAGGTCTGATATTCGCTCCAAATACACGGAGTAGCAAATCTATACTCCCCTGCCCTTTGCTGTTGGTTGCCGTGGACCCATAACACAGATAAATAGAGAGAGAGAGAGAGAGAGAGAGAGAGAGAGAGAGAGAGAGAGAGAGAGAGAGAGAGAGAGAGAGGGAGGGGGGAGGGAGGGAGGGAGGGAGGGAGGGAGGGAGGGAGGGAGGGAGGGAGGGAGGGAGGGAGGGAGGGAGGGAGGGAGGGAGCTGTATTGGGATGGATAAAAATGTGTGTGCATATTAAACATGTATGTCTCTAGTAAAAGTGGACATGGCTAATCACACCCCAGATAAGGGATATAGACCCATGGCCTTCCCTTCTCTACTGCCGTTTCTTAATATCGGGCACGGTGTAAGAATATGTGTCTTAAGCCTGAGCTCAACTAGGCGGCATGAGGGGCAGCGTCACAGGCGGCACAGGTTTGGAGTATCCTTTCTGCTTGTCAGTACAGGAAAGCCACGAAATTGCTGCGTACTGCCGCGAAACGCTGCGTTCCTGCACTGGCAGGCAGAAAGGATACTCCAAACCTGTGCCGCCTGTGACGCTGCCGCCCCATGCCGCCTAGTGGAGCCCTGGCAAATATGCTTGATGGTAGGGAGGTGCAGCCAAGGTGATTCAGGTTGATAGAAATGGAAATGTGTTCTAATCTTGGCTACAACCCAAGAACCCGAGGAAAGCAGTGTTTCATTCGGGTGAGAAGACTTTTAGATTCACTTAATAACAATTAGCCAAATTAGTTGAAATAAAAAAAAATTCTTACTGATAAAGAAATTATCATTGGTAAATTTCTCATTTCAGTATGTTGGATAAACCAGCACATCGGTCGAATCCCACATGGGCTCCAACATCATTCTCTGAAATTTGGTCTAATCATTGCTTTTTAAGATCAGTAGCCCCTTCGGCCTACCTTGGCCATACATTTCATACACAAGAGTCGGCCGAAGAGGCACAGTGGACTATTGGTATTATACCTATAATCCACTGGGCCTCTTCGGTCGACTTTTGTGTAGGGAATGTATGGCCAAAATTGGCCGAAGAGGCCCAGTGGACTATAGGTATTAGGGCCTTCCTGACCTCCTAGATGGCAAAGATTGTTCCACTTGTATACTGAATCCCAGTGTCAGCTATATGGTCCAGTTTCCATTGGTCCTTGCATTCTAACGGCAGAGAATGACACCTTTAATAGCAAGCGATTCTTTTCTTTATTCCGTGTTAAAATGCTCCGCATGTTGTATATCAAAACATATCTCTTACGACGTTGGTCATGGGCTTCCTAGCTTCCAAGTGTTTGATTTTGAATCGTAAACTTTTAAACTTCCCATTCCTCACGGTAATACCAAAAACTACTCCCCCCTAGATAACCCACCAGTTTGTCACATGGTGACGCATGTGACTATCAATCAATATCTTTTATGGAATTCCTTATCAGAGATGGGGAATTTGGTAACGGCATTAGTCGTGTCGAGTAGTGTTTCTGAATCCCCCAATTTCATAACACCACAGTCTAATTCAATAGACAGTGCTGCCATGGGAGGCCCATTCAATAAGGCCAGGCGTCCTCTGGGATTCTATCTCTGACCCTGGGGCTTTCAGAAATAGCTCGATCACTTTGGTTTTAACTGAAGCATATCATGTTTCGTCAGACCTTCTTAGTCTGTTGGTCGATCTGCTACTTAAAAATGGTGATTGATCTAATAATGGCATGAACGCCACAAATGAATATGTATTGCCTACCAAATCGATGAGGGAATTTTGAGAGAGGCACTTCACGAATTTGAATCTAGGTTATTCATTTGACAATTTAATTGTCTCTTATATCCTTTTGTCATAAGGTTTGTTGATGGAGGGGGTGGATGTAACAGTATGAAGAAGACATATTCCGACCTTTACTTTACTCCACTGTTAGTAATGTTTCGAAAGAGAGCACTAGGGGTGATTCTTACACAACATAACAAAGGCTTTGCATGAAATGCCTTCTGGCAAATCAAAAGAAATATTTAGCAACAAACGTTTGTTCGTGGAACGTGGTCGGGAGAAGAAGAGCCCCCGCTTGTGAAATCATAAAAAGGGATGACACTAAGCATGCACTGTCAGTGGCAGCCAAAACAGGTCATCTAGTGAATTCAACAATCTACAATTGGTGAAGGGTGAAAAGGAAATTGTCGGGAATTGAGACATGACACAAAGCTTACGTACCTTTAGAACAACATGGTTCGTATTGGTCATTGGTCTTTTCATGATGGTTTCATTTGGCTTTGTTATGAATAAAAATCCTGTGGCATACTTTAATAGTGTCACATCTGCTATCAGAAAGGCAGGAAGCATGCCAATCTGATATAGTGTATGATGTCACAATTTGTCAAAATGTATTAGAGTTATGACTGCTTGGCACTGGCCACCAACAAGAAAATGCTACTCATGGGTGCATGTGATGTTGCTTTCATATTCCCTTTGACAATTAGTATTATATAACCCAATAGAGCTTTCTTGTGGAATATGATGATAAAAATGTTATAACCAAGAATATACATGTATATACAACATTCTCCAAGCTTAAACAATACACCACTTGTCACATTTTGACCATTTGTCACGTCATACAATGCATCAGAGAGGCCTGCTTTCTGGCTTAATGATACATGTAGCAGATATGATACTAAATATACCATAGTTTTTCTGTTCACTATAAAATCTACCAAATGAAGTGATCATGAAGGGGAACTCCCATATATATAATAGGCATATGTAACCACATAAAAGAGTAGAATGAAAAATTATGAACTACTTCAACACCGTTTGAACAGAGGACTTAAATTATCGGCCCGCGGTCTAACTACATCCTCAGCTTGATATTTAAAAAGAAACGAGTTTAAAAGCAACGGCCATCCCATAACGAGATTGCGCAATGAATTGAATTGAATTTTTATTTGAAAAACATTCATGCATGACGATTTACAAGTAGGTTAAAGAAGAGGAGGATACATCAACATTGGCTAAGTAAGGGAGTGGTCATTATTTATCAACAGGGGAGGTGGTGGGTTTTCACACAGATGCGTGCAAATTTTTGAGACGACAGTCAAATTTTTCTGTGCCCCCCTCCCCTTTCCACACCCCTCTTTGATCTATAATAGCACGCAGGCTTTTTTGCTAAAAAGAGGGTAAATTTTTAGTCAGTAGGGACTATGCCTGTAGACTTTGGCCCCCAGTGTCCGATGTCTCTATACATTAGTCACAGATTATATTTATGGAGATAGACCCTCTGTCTAGGTGTTGGGATTAAGAATTTGATTCGCAATGGACTTCAATGATAGTCATCTTTTCACCTACCAGTACACCAGTGTTCTGTATGTCTGGAGTGACTATGATCTGTGTGTTACTGTGATTAATACGATGCATCAATTAATCAGAGGGTCAAATCCAACATTGAAATATTTCTGCGATTTTGTGTCTGTTGCGATTTTGGGGTCAACTGCAAATTTGTAAAGGAGTATAGACACAAGCTATTGTTTGCGATTTTGGACCAGAGAATATATAATGCACCGAGATATAAACATCAACGAAGGCAAAATATCCTAAAAGATAAAATGTAGCAATGTCCTTGTGTTCTATGTCGAATCCCACATGGCCAAAACTGGCAAAAATATCTCTGAGATTATGAATCGGTTACGATTTTGGTATCTGCCCCAAATTTGCAAAGCATATGACTACAGTAGGCTGTATAGAACACAAGGACACTATTGTTTCCCTAGCCCACTTAAAAGGGTCTATTTCTCCTATCTTTCCTATCCTCTCAGATGTGTGTGGTGCACATATGTGCGGGCACTGACACAGTCCACTGTGGAATTGTGTAATGTAGTTCTCGCTATGAATATGACCTTAGCTGTCGAAATGGCATTAAACATCCATTACTCACTCACTATTGCGTTCATTCATGCACTTTTTGGGGTATTTTGCCTTTGTTGGTGTGTATATTTCTGTGCATTATGTACTCTCTGGCCTAAAATCTCTAAAGAGTGATTGTGTTCTAAACTCCGTACTGTAGTTACATCCTTTGCGAATTTTGAGTAGGCCCCAAAATGGCAACAGATTCAAAATTTCAGAGATATTTGAGCCATTTTTCGCTATGTAATGTGGGATTTAAGTAAAAAGGACACTCTCGCATTTCATCATGAACTCTTTGGGGTATTTTGCCTTCGCTGATATCCAGGTGCATTATGTATTCTATGGCCTAAAATCGCAAAGGAGTGCTTGTTTTCTATACTCTCAGCTGTAGTTATATCCCTTGTGAATTTAGGGAAAGCCCCAAAATTACAACAAATTCTAAATCGGAGAGATAATTATTTGAATCATTTTTCGCCATGTAGAATTTGACCTTAAGGCCCATTTTCCACCACCCGTCAGGGCCCCTCTATCGGCCGATAGACCCACAGTGGACGGTGCTGTTGGCCGACTGAGGCAATGCCTCTCCATTGAATCCTATGGCAGCCCAGTTGGCCGAGTTGGTGGTTTGGTTTGATGGAAAATGGCCCTAACTGATAGTCAGGTGATAGACCTAAAATACGACCAAGTTAGTCACTCCTGAATAAATTTCCCATTGATGATAATGATCAGTGCACTGTGGTACACTGTAAAAATAACTGTTGAATCTACCAGGGATCCTCGTAAAACTGAACAGTGTAGGGGTATGGTATTTTGTATTATAATATTACACTCGTAACATTCATGAACCCATGGGACTCAGACCCAGGTCTCCGGGTGTGATGGGGGAGTCCGGATGGCAGGTGGCAGCACCTGCCTCCGGGTTCGTATCCCTTACACCAGGGGGCCTTCCACTCGTCCCTCACACGTCACGTGACGGGTCTGAGTTTCGAGGGCTTTTCCTGTATATAAGGGCAGTTCCTACCGTAGTTCTTCAGTAGTCCTACCACTGCTCAGCACCCTGTTACTGTTACCTATAGGCTGTGATCGTATGTAACTAAGGATAAGAATAAAACACTCGGTTGCCTACCCGGAAACTTCTTCTCTTTTCGTTATGATTTGACATCTAACTAAAAAGACAAACCACTACACTGGTGACCAGTAGTTTCAAGGGTGTGCGCAGTTAATAATGACTGAGCCGAGCCCAGTAAAGGGAAATAGTCCAGACATGGACCTAAACTCCCCGATGGAAAATGGTGAAATAAGATCACCATCTGGAAAATAGAGAAATCCACAGGAACACTACCCGGATGGGGTAGCTGTTTTCGAGAATGTAAGAAGAAAATTACATGATGACCTGGAAGAATTTGGAGATTCCTTATTCATGTCAGGTGGTACAAAGAAGCCTGCATCCATGCATAGGAGCACTGCTCAATTTGGTAAACTACTATTTGAAGTTCCTAAGCCAAGTCCAGGCATGTTCGAAACTACTTACAGTTCTTGGATTAAACACCAAAAGTCTGGTTTCGAGAAAAGTAAGATGGAAGAGCTTGAAGATATGCAAGCTGAATACGAAAAGATCCAACAAGATCTAATCGTATTAAATGGTACACGAAATCGTAACCTGTCAGAAAACAAACAATTAATGGCAGAATGACTACAAGAGGACCATGAACTTAGCCGTCACGAAAAAGAATTAACAACTAAGATGGAAAGAGAAAAAATGAATTTTCAACTCCAGCACGAACAATATCGTGATGCACTATACAAGGTGGATTTAGAATATAAATCCTCTCTATAGAAGAATTAGATTCATCTCAATCTGCTCATAGCAAATACCAGGAAGAGCTACAAAAAATTGAAGTAGCCTTCAAGGATGCTAGAGCCTTGTATCAAGAACAAAGCTGAGAAAATGAGAATCTCAGGGCTAAATGGATATGTGAATCTATTGATTGGACTAACCGACAGTCCAAAATGTTGAATAATTATTCTGAACTGGAAACAAAGGCAATCCAGATGTCAAAGTATCTTGAAGATACAGGCCGTGTTATAGGCACTCTGGAACCTAACTTTACTGTTTCAGGGATTGTCCTAAATAAAGCTGGGGACCATGATGACTCTAATGGGTTAAGTTTACAGACAACACCACAAACCATATAGGTTTGGGGGCCGGAAACACGGGTCAACCCGATACATCTGGAAGTTCTGGAGATGCTTCTTCCATTGGATCTCAACAGACTAATTTGGTAGGAAGCACGTACTGTAATGGCGGATGGCCACAACAGGCATCTTTGGGAGGACCTAATGGCCATTTTTTGTGGGTGGAGTCAATCTCAAAATGGGATGAACTCACGGACCGGTAATACCAAAGGTACAATGTAAATCAATCATCAGTTCCAGGAGGAAAAAAACACTGGATATGCTAGTAGTTCCTCTGGACCGGGAGGGAGCTACCCCCCCTATGGCCATCTGGGATCAGGTTCTCCTGCAGGCACCTCCCCCCAGATGCCTTCGTTTGGATCAGGAGGAGGTGGAGGCCTGTCCCCAGGTGGTGCTGGAGGAAATGGTAACACACCAGTCAATCCTCCACGGAAAAAGTGACTCAGTCGATGAGTATCTCTTTCTCCAGGGTTGCAGGTTTGCATGATTCAAATGCAGCTATTGCTAACCTAGGTTTTGATTGTTACAATCAGGGTCTTGACAATACGGAAATCATGGAATGGAGTAGGGGACTTATCCTTACTGGATCCAGCTCATTGAGTAGCTGAGATACCCACGGCATTTAATGCAAGGAATCCCTGGAAGGAGGAGTATCAAGGCTGCACATATGTGTTTAACTGCAACGGATGGGGAAAAGAAGAAGCTCTACCCTATCTGGTATGCTGGTTAAAAGAGGGTGATGAGCCATAGAACAGTGGAGGGATTCCCAGATAAAGGGGAACCCTGCCCATGAAAAATATGATGAGCTAATTGAAATTGCCTCATATTTATATGGGAATATTGTGGGAGAAGACCCTTGGTTGACGTTCACCAAGAGAACTCATAAACCCAAAGAGCTAAAGTTTTCGGCCTAGAATGTCAGCGGTTGCTACAGTGGAGGATGGATGATGAGCACTTCCTTGATAAAATATTTAGACAATTCATCAGCGGATTGCGCAACCAGGAACATAGGACTGTAGCATGCAATGCTTGGAAGAATGATGCTTCCTTAACAGACTTATTCCAAGTCCTGGATCATGATGATCGGAAAAGCTGGAGAGGTACCCCAACGGATGTCAGCAATGATAGTTCCTGAAGGGATACCCGATGATGATTTATCAGAATCAGGTAGCACTGAAGACGATAAGAACATCTGGGCCATAGGCTGAGGCAACCCCCATTACAAACCGAACTGAGGAAAGAAACCAGGCTATGTCAAGGAGCAAGTGGTTATCACGCAAACTCCTGAGACAAAGCCAGATACCAAGACTCTCAATACCGGTCCATCTTTATTCGAGGACCTGGTTGCTACCTTGGTACAGAAGATTTCTGAAAATCTACGAAGGCCCAGGCCAGACAGAAATGTTGTCAAATGCTTTAGATGTCAGGAAATGGGTCATCATGCCGTGGAATGCAAGGCAGAAAGACCGGTGTATAGAAATTCACGATACCGGAATACTCCGGGTAGAGGAGACTCAGTTAAAAAGGTAAACTGAGCAGGGGTGTCGATGGCGGCAACCGGATAACCCCCAGAGTGAGTGATTGCCATGACTGCCACCCTATCACCGCTTGTGGTATAAGTGAGAATCCTCTAGCGATTTCGCCCAGCAGTGAAGCCAAGGAACCTTATTAGTTCCTTGCTCATGAGGCTGGGGAGACTAATAATACAGAGCAGACCGTGAACTTTCTAGGAAAGTTGGAGTTGTTGAGCCTGACACCATCATGTTGTCAAGTATTGGACTTGAATCTGCTGATGTTCTAGTAGCAAATGCTGCTTGTGCGGTAGTTCCTGTATCCAATCTGGGTAACAAAACTGTCTAATTTCAGAAAGATACCACTCTTGGGGCGGTTATCCTATCTGAAGTCGTGGAAAGCTGTAAGCATGCTTTAGCAACCGAACTCCCTTCGTTATCTGAAAGGAATCCGGAATTAGATAATCTATTAGCTAAAAGTCATGTCGAGACAGATGTGCAACGTGAAGCCTTAACTGACTTGCTAGACAAGTATAGAAAAGCTTTTGCAGCACAAGGTGAAAAATTGGGATGTACTGATACAGTACTCAATACAATTGACACTGGTAAGAATGAACCTTTTAAGATTCCGTACAGGAGACTTCCTCTAGCCAAGAAAAGAGTTGCTGAGGAAGAGATAGCTAAGATACTTGAACAGGATGTTATTACACCATCCACCAGTCCTTGGTCTAGCCCTGTGTGCATGGTGACAAAGAAAGATGGCACCATCCTTTTTTGCATAGATTACCGAAAATTGAATGGTATGACCAAGAAGAATTTGTACCCATTGCCACGTATTGATGAGACCATAGACTCCCTTGGAGGCAATCAATGGTATTGGTCTTTGGACTTACAATACGGGTATTGGCAAGTGAGCATGAATCTGAAAGATATGGAAAAAACAGCATTTTCCAGTTATATTGGACTATTCCAATATAACGTGATGCCGTTTGGGTTATGTAATGCACCCGCTACATTTGAAGCCATGATGGAAACTTTATTAAGTGACCTATTATGGAAGAAATGTCTGGTCTATTTGGAAAGACTTTTGAAGAATGCTTAGAAAATTTGGGCCTGGTTCTGGAAATAATCATGTGTAATGGTCTTAAGCTGAAGCCTAAGAAATGCGATCTCTTCATGAGATCCATTAATTACTTAGGAAGAATAACCTCCAATGAAGGGATTAAAGCTGATCCAGAGAAGTTGGATGCTGTGTCAAATTGGCAAGCACCTACGAATGCTAAAGAAGTTTGATCCTTCCTTGGTTTTTGTTCCTACTGTAGAGACTTTATACCAGGATATTCCAGGGTCACCTTTCCTATGCAGAGTTTGTCCAACTGGATGCCTGGAGTTAGGAAGGAGCGTTTTCCCTGGGGATCCGAGCAAGATGAAGCCTTTTTGCAAGTAAAGGAATTGTTTGCTAGTACTCCTGTATTGAAATATCCGACAGAGAATGATCATTTCATTCTAGATACTGATGCTAGTAATAACAGCATAGGAGCTGCCTTATCCCAGGTCCAGGGTGGGTTGGAGGTTCCTATTGCTTTCACTAGCAACACGTGCAAAGCTCAAAGAAATTATTGTACCACCAAATAAGAGTTGTTGGCTGTGGTGGTCTATATGAAGAAATTCAAGCATTTTCTGTGGGGAAGTGACTTTACTCTACAGACTGATCACTCTTCCCTCAGATGGTTATTGAATTTTAAGGAAGCGGAGGGGATGATAGGTCGCTGGTTAGCACACCTATCCAAATTCGGTCTAAATCACAGCCAGATTGAACACTGAGCTGGGGCAAAACATCTAAACGCAGATGCTTTGTCTAGAATCTCAGTGAGGAAATGTGCACTGATTGTGGAGCACACAATGCTGTATTAGGAGGGGTTCGGATTCCATTCGATACCCAACCGGAACATGTTTTGAATTGGTCCATGGAGACTATTCTGCAGTTCCAAAGTCCTAATATGGTCACATCACGTTTGATTAAGTTTCTTAATCAGGGTATCTGTCCTCCAAGACCTGAAGTGTCATTGCAGAACAGGGAAATAAGACGGTTCCTAGCTCAATGGGCCAAGCTAGAAGTCCGAGATGGTATTATGTTCAGATGGAAGAACTATTCTAATAGGAAAAAATCCTTGCAAGTTGTTATACCCGATCAGATCGTGAGTTCTTGGAAAATGACCTGTGATAATTTACCCCGATTATGGACAGATAATCGGGTGGATATGCCTATGCTATCCATAAACTCCATAATACCTTGCATGTTGTCATAGTTGAGACAGGATTACCGGCAGATGACGGCTCGGGTATTCTATTGTTTATATGTCAGATTTGTGACCTAATAAAGGGCGCACGGGAAGGACATGTCCCATTTAGGTCAGTCAGTCGACGCGTCGTTTTTGAACATGCGCAGTGATTGAAGTTCGAGGAACCCGCCATATTGTCTTATTCCTGCAAAGGAAGAAGACGTGGCCTGAGGCAGTCCAACTCTTTCGAGAGTTTGAAGCCTTTTTCTGTGTTGGTTCGAGTAGTGCCCGTGTTAAAAGGGTTTATGTGGCCCCTGCACCCACGAACCAGTTGAGCGGAGAAGCATCCAGAAACCTGTCGCAAGACCACGATATGATGCCACCTCCACCTCAACCACCACCACAACTTAGTGTTGGTACCTGCAGTGTGTCGGGCGGTCCTCCTTCTACAGAAGGAAGGCCAACCCACATAGAGATGTCACCACACGGAAGCCCTGAATGGGCAGATGTAGCACGTCCATACGACTGGCGAATGCTAGCTATTTCTGAAGAAATGCTAGTACTCACCACAGATGGAACGCCCAGAGAGATTGACCCACGAGTCATCAATGCGATTAGGAAATGTGCGCACCTTCTAAGGGCCAACACATTTCCTGAAGCCTGGTTGATGCCTTACCATCAAATGGCTAAGCGATTGGTGGTCCATTTGTGGTTCCGCAAAGCTGTCTGGGATGCAGAGATGGCTTTAAGGAGGAATCGGTTTGATAGACCATCCTATGTGTCTGATGCAACCAGTTACACCGGTGTCAAGGCCAACAAGGTCGCACGTACATTGACCGGGACCACATCCTATTTTTAGAAACTGCGGATGAATACAAAGCAGCAGGCAATATTGTCTTTGAATACAGTCCGGGGGTCCCCATCACGTCTCAAGTAATTGAGGCTGAAGAGGCCCGTATTGGTGTCTCACCAGGGCAGTATGCCCTGGAGCACCCGGGGAAGCGTCAGTGCAAGTATCACTCGAAATGGCGAACAAAATGGACCGCTTGATGTCTCCCGACCAGTCCTCACTCGTAGAGGACAAGACTCAGGTACCTGAGCAGGCTCCAGCTGTCCTGCCCCGAACCGACAGTTTTCCCGCTTCTGCTCAGTCTACTCTCGAGAAGGCTGAGAAGAAGTCAAGAAGAACTACGAGTGGAAAAGGCAAATCCACTAAAGGAAAAGGTAAAGGGAAGAACACAAATGTTGAACCCTCTGCCAGTACCAGTGTGGCTGAAGGCACCCGGAGCCGCCATGTGTCTCCAGGATCAGCCAATAGGAAGGCAGCTAAGACTTCAGATGACCAGCCACCAAGTCCACCGGCTGTGCCTGATACCCCTGTTACTGTAAAAGTAGAAGCTAGTGTGCCAGTTGTCAAACTACATGACATTATGGCCGATGTGAGTGGTGACGCTCAGGATATGGCAGCCCAGGTGCTCGCAGGTCAACAACCTGTTGTGCAACCGACGGCTGGACCATCCGTAGAGGAACCCGAGGAACCGTTTGACCCAGTTTTGGACGCAACTCCTACGGACAAGCAAGAGGCTGTTATTTGGGCTAATGCCAATGACCACTTGTCGGCTTCATTCCCCTGTACCGTAGACATCTGAAGGGTAGCAAATCCGTCTGGAGACTGCCACCCTAGAAGACATGTGAAGGGTTTGAGGACATGGAGGAATGGCTTCGTAAGAAGTTTTCCGACCGGAAGCCGGCCAACATGTACTGGTTGTATTGGGAATTTGTAAAGACTTCCTCTAACAATCTGTAAAATTACGACCAGAAGGCAAAGTTCGCCTTAGAGGAGTACTACAGGAATGAGCACAAGGATTGCCCATTCCAACGTTGTACTCAAATGGAGGGTGAAGTGGAACTCTTCCTGGATAAAGACGCATTTTTGCGCCATCTAGTAGAGTTCCACATGCACCAGAGGCCGGAGTACATCTGCGACCCGGAGGCTGGCAAGAAATCTGCACAGGATGTGTCACCCCCGGCGAGGATACATGATCCGGCATTGGGTATCCGCTCATGAAGAAGGGTTGGAGAATGCTATTGATAGAGTGATAAAGGAACATTCAAAAACTGAACCCCGAGAAACTCACTCCGAGTACGAAGCAGGTTGCGCCAACGGTTCCTGGTACTAACCAGAAGCTGAAGGCTCGGTTTGCCCAGTCTCCTGGAGCAGGTAAACTGGAGTATGCTCAAGAGGATTACAACTTGCTGAATGAGTGGAGAAGAAATAAGGCCCGCAAACGTGGTGGAGCCTATGTTACTTCAACCGGAGAGCAAGTCCATAACCGCAGAGATTACCGTCAAGGTCCCTCTGTTGCAGACAGGAAAAGACAGGCCTCTGCTTCGCCTAGCCGATCCAGGTCCCTCATGGAGAAGCAGTCTTATGGCTCGAACAGGAAGAAGCAACATCTTCCTGTACCCACTGGAACTCCTACGAATTATGGTAGAGCAGCAACACCACAAGGTGGTGCTCATAACCCGACCTTCTTTGGTGTCAGTGGACCAGGTGGCCATGCCTCGCGCCCACGACCCCTGGATCGAAAGCAGTTTCCTTCTATGGGCCCATCCGGACCAGAGACGCAAGCCTTTGATCAGTATGGGAGGGCCAAACAGTATGGGTTGCCCCTGACCCAGGGAATACCAAACCAGGGACCTTCTATGCCCACTGCTAGTGTGACGACCACCATGGTTGCTTCTTCGCATCTGGCGGTGTCTGTCTCAGCCAGTGGATCTGGATACCCGGACCTGAGGCCACAGAGTCAGGTACCTCCTCCTGATGCTGTGGTTCATTGGCCAAAGGTCATCCAGACGGCTGAAATCTTCTTGTCTTGTCTTGTTCCATCCAGACCAAGCAATTTGAGATGCTACAACACCATAATGGAGAACCTCCACTTAGAAATGTTTTGTCGGACGGTATGAAGCACCTTACAGTGTATTGACACCATCCAGAAATCTGAGATAAAACGTATCTCTGCTCAGATAAAGGCTGAGGTTGCCAAAGAAAAGATCTGAGGCAAGAGGTCTTGTCAGACAAGGAGACTGCGTCTCAGATGCTTCAAGTTGAAAGAGCAATGAACATGAGGAACCAACAGAAGTTCTTCAAAGTGTTTGGAGTAATTCTGGACAACTGGGATGGCACCCCTGGCCATGCTTTGGATCTTTTCAAAGCTCGCCAGAAAGTCAATCTGGTTGTTGCAGCACCTCCGGCAACTCAAGGACCAGACCCGGATCAGCCTGTTTAACAGCCTGACCAGGATCAACCTGAGGAGAACATGGAGCTGTTACATGTTGGTTGGACATAAATAAGTGTCCCGTATATGGTGACTCACCTATTAATGTTAGATAGAAATTTATTTTTCTATCTAACCTGCTAATTGTTGATTAGAATATATATTATATCCTGATCCGGAAACTTTAAGCCAAGAAACATGATGGAGTACGATGCTGGATACGAATACCCATGGATGTGCTGAAAAACTATATTATATCTGCATAATACTGTTGCAGTTTGTGTCAAACACATCACTAGCGGTGCTTTTTATGCTATTGTGTTATTCTTTAAATTGAACTATCCACTGGATTACTTACTACAAAGTCAGCTTGCACTACAGGCATCCGAGTTTAGCTACGCATTTTACAACACATTTACAATCATGAAAAAAGCACTTCAGGCATCAGGGTTCAGCTTGCCCAAATCTACTATCAAGTTACCTCACATAGGAATATGAACTTTAGCACTACAGTGCATCAGTGTTTAGCTACACCCAAAACTCCAGCAGCATCCAACTCCCTTGAAATTCTCCATCTACAAACAAGAAACATAATCATCTTTTATTACATTGAATAGTCGTATTTATATCATAAATTATGTGAAACTGGTGTTCATATAAATTCATATCTTTTTACAAAGGTATATAAATGTTACTCACCTATGAATGGTTAAATAGACCTACAATTGTTCATATAGGTCTTTCCTGGTCTCATTATATCAGAGACTGTTACTTGTACACGGTAATTATATATCTGAGCTGCGTCTGATAAACTGCGTTCATATATAAAAAGCACACCAGTGTGGGTGTTATATATTTTTTTTACTGAGTCATTTGTCATCAGGATAATTACTTGTTCCTGATACTCATTGTTCAAGTTCACATTATAGTGAATAAGGTTGTTAAACAAAAATTGTCGAAAAAAAAATTCCGGATGTAGTCAATATAATTATGTCATAATTAGTACCACAAGTCCTTTTTAGGACTCTATAATAGTCAAAAAGTCAATGTGGTCTGTGGTATTACAATATTGGTTGTCATGGTAACCATAAAATGTAATATAAACCTTCCGGTTGCTATTATCACTAATATATATTGACATGTTACACTGTATAAGGTTACATACGGAACTGTTATGAACACTACTCGATGCTATTATTGTATAAATTATCAGAAATAGGATAGTCTCTTACTATAGCCTATTTCACATCGAGTGAGTGTAATTAATACCCCTTATATAGTATTGTGAGACAATTACTTATTAGGTTATTAATACACTGCAGTTTAATTACCCCCAAGTTATTGTCTAAGGGGGGGGAGTGTAGGAGTATGGTATTTTGTATTGTAATATTACACTCGTAACGTCCATGTACCCGTGGGACTCAGACCCAGGTCTCCGGGTGTGACGGGGGAGTCCAGATGGCAGGTGGCAGCACCTGCCTCCGGGTTCGTATCCGTTACACCAGGGGGCCTTCCACTTGTCCATCACACGTCACGTGCCGGGTCTGAGTTTCACAGGCGTTTCCCCTATATAAGGGCAGTTCCCACCATAGTGTCAACAAGTCCATAAATGATGAATGAGGATGAATACAGATGAATCAGGGATCCAGTTTGATATCCACTTTATTCATTGAAGTCCACGAGGTATAGATGATGATACAGTATATGGTACCCAACAGTGTCCAAGCCTAGCCTTGAGCTGGGGGCTCTTATCCTGCGTGAGTGTGTGAGGGATGAAGTATGAATGTAGAAAGATGAGTGAGCTGCTCCACTAGGAGGTATTTATAGTAGGGAGCTGCTCACCCAGCTCATCCTAAAAATAGTATCAGGTGAGCTAAATATAGTAACTGGGTACTTCCAGTGCGCATGTGCAGGTGGATCTAAACATAGCACTGGGGGTCACAGAGTTCAGTATGATTCTAAATATAGCTGCTAGGAATTCCTGGTATGCTGTGAGCTGCTCATGATTAATGGGTGTGTCCTCCAGTAGGAGGAGTGGGTCTAAACATAGCTACTAGGAATTCCTGGCATGCAGTGAGCTGCTCATGATTAATGGGCATGTCCTCCAGTAGGAGGAGTGGGTCTAAACATAGCTGCTAGGAATTCCTGGCATGCAGTGAGCTGCTCATGATTAACGGGCGTATCCTCCAGTGGGAGGAGGCGGGGTCACTGAGTGCAGTTGACACCGCCAGCCTTTGGTCTATAGGTGTGGCTTGGCTTGTGGGTAGACTCGGACACTGGGTTACATGGTAGAGTCAAGGTGAAAAATAAAAATGATAAATACAATACCTATAATGGTCTACTGACAGTAGTTCTTCAGTAGTGGTCCTATCACTGCTCAGCACCCTGTTACTGTTACCTATGGGTAACCGAATGCCATCTGGCATACTTGTAGTCTCTATAGGCTGTGATCATATGTAACTAAGGATAAGAATAAAACACTAGGTTGCCTACCCGGAAACTTCTTCTCTTTTCGTTATGATTTTACATCTAACTAAAAAGACGAACCACTACAGCAGTAAATCAGTGTATTTTTTATAAGAAGCCCCAGGTGGTAGTATGATGGTACATAAATCTACAACGAATATCTGTAAAAATAACGACAGATCTCTGGCAACTTTGGGACCAGGTTTCCGTTTTTATTTCGTCAACATTTTTTTGCAGCTTAATTGTTGCCCCTCTTGTTCAGGTTCGCAGTCAGTAGCCTTTATTTCTCTTTATTGAACATTTATTCATGAATCAGTATTCAGCCTGGAGTCAGATTACAATGAGGACACATTGGTTGCTGCATCCCATGCATTGTCATCTTGAAAAATAAATTGTTGTACTTGATCCTTTGTGCACTTTTTTGTCCAGAGGCCCTGGATCAGTCGCTGTAATAAAGGCTGCAAAAAGTCGGTTATGTTTAGGTCTGCTATTTTTGTGGACTTAGTTAGCACCTATCATATCAAAAAGTCTTCTCAATCAATAACGAGATATGCATTGTTTAGAGGGCCTATTTACTGTTGGTAAAGGAGTTCTATAATATCATGTGGACTGAACCCATTGTCCCTGAGGGGAACAGTAACTTATACAGGCACACAATTCGCAAACAATGCTGGTTTCTAATAACACTCGCCCTAAATATATACATTGTGTATCCCTTCATATGCGGGGCTAACTTATCAAAGAATGCTATATTTCCCTGTGGGATGGATTAGCGATTCCATCATCTAATTTCCACTAGGACCATAAGTCTGAAACATCTAGGGGTCATTTGGTATAGGTCAGTAGTTTGTAGATAGAAATACCATTAATGATACCATTCACACCTTCTACATGAAACTCCCATGTGTAAAAGGTGTAACACTGTGCTGATGTAACCTGTGTACATCATCCCAATGTGTGCTGCTCGTCCATGAGAACAATTGCTCTGAGCTGCTCAATATGTGGGAGGGAGTAGAGGGATAATTATTGATATGCAGGTTATAGGAATATTTCACCAGCCCGACCTCACACCCTAGAACAGTACATTCTCAAGATAGAGATCACCAGCCTAGGCGCAGGAGGGGCAAGGGTGAACCGGCACTGGCCATATCCCTGTATGCCGACCAACCTGACCACGCCCTAATGGATGGGGAGAGCTGAAGATCAACAGAGGACCATGAGGTGGAGCAGGTGTTCCAAAATGCTCGACAGGCTCCTAGGCGAGCAGCTCACACTGTGTCGATGGACACCAGCCAATACAGTGATCATAGTGCTATAGGTCAAAGCACAGTGATTTATTCTCAGGAATCTGAGAGCTCAGGGTGGTATTCTGACAACAGAGCTGAATTAAACAGATCCATAACCAGACCTGCACTCAGACGAGATTACGGACCCCCCAGCAGGGGAGATCACCCCCCCCCCCACAAATTTTGGTCGCGCCATACAGCCAACGCCCACGCAGCATCATCCCGCGCGGCAGCCGCTTGGGTGGCCACGTATTGACGCGCGCTCGGCAGCGCACTATGTTGCAAAAACAGTAGTACAACAACAGTGCCAACCAGAGGTGATGATACCAGACCAGTACAACTATCCAGCTCTGAGAGGATTGCAGGGTGATCAGTAGAAGGAACATCCACTACCTGTATATGGACCACAGCCATTTGACTGCCCTCTAGCTGCAGTAGAGCTGCCATTCACAGAACCACAAGATGCTGAAACTAACAAAACACCAGTCAAGGTTAAAGAATTGGTGGATGCCATTTATCTGAATCCAGCTACTAAGGATCAACTAAAAACACTCTACAAAACCTACCCTAGACCCTCCAACCTAGAGGTTCTCCATAAAACAAGGATCAATGCGGATGCATCTAGGCAACTTGTTAAAAGAAACAGGGAAGCTGTGGTACAGAGGGATGACACCTTCAGGTCCCTGCAGTGGTGCTTACAATTTGCAGCCAGACCTTTGGTAAATGCACTGGACGACCTGGACAGCGGTGAAACAGTTAATCCCAAACAACTGGTCACAACCTTATCTGATTCTTTGAAAATAATAGCCAAGTCCTCAAGGAAAACCAATGACATTAGGCGCAATAATGTATATGCAGGCTTAAAGGGTGTGGGGCTAGAGGTAGCACAGAAACCAGAAAACCACAAAAGCTTTAAATATCTGCTTGGGGAAGATGCCAGGGAGCAGATTGTGGTTAGATAGAAAGAGGAAGAAGCCCTACATGATGTAGTGGCTGCCCCCAGGTCATGGAATCGCCGCCAGGGAAACTACAGGGGCGGCCAGGCCCGCAGCCGCCACAACAAGAGTGATCCAGCCGCAAACACATAGCGAGTCGTCCCAACTACAATCACCACCGGAGCCGCCACTAGGGGGCATCGAACCGCCAGCAGGACTACTGGTCCAGCAGCAACACCTCCAGGGGTGGCAAGCGGGGCAAGCAGTCCAAACAGAACCACTACATAGGCAGCAACAAATCCATCAACAAAGACAGCAACAACAAATAAATCTAAGTCTCTCAGTTATGGACACACCTGATACAGCCAAGCTAACCGAAACACCTGAAAAGAATCTAAAAAAAAACCAAGCCTTTTCACCAGCTTCACCAGGCTCAGAAGGTACAGGAGCACTTGCAAATCCCCATAATCTCTTCGACCCTGTTGTGGCCAAGGGACCCCACCAAGAAATTCCCATTGGCAGCCAGATCACACCTAATGATTATAACTATATAAAAACCATATGGTGTGATCTGCTGGGCTACTCCTTTGCTGCATGGAAGGTAATGGCCATGGCATGGAGTCACAATACTGCAGCAGTCTATGAGGGATGTGCAAAGCGATGGATGGCATTCACGAGTCTAAGGGATGTGCACCCCACACAACCATCTGTCAGGGAATGCATACAGATCCTCAGTGAATATCTTGATACAGGAGTAGGTCACAGTGCCATCAATACGTCCAGGTCGTTTCTATCATGTTTTATAACATTCAACGGGAAACCAGCTGGAGAGCAACCTACCATATCAAGGTTTGTAAGCGGGACAAAAGTAAAAAAACAAAACAAAGTCAATGGAATTTGTGTGGGACCCACAGCCAGCATTATTAACAATGCAGAACTGGGGCTTTATACAAGTACTAGACTATGAGAAACTTACCAGACGTACTATGTTACTGATCTTACTAGCCACTGGACAAAGACTGCAGTCCCTGCACCTTATGCTCAGAGGAGACTGTGAGTAGACTGACCACTCAGTCAAGATTACATACTCAATTCGCACAAAAACGAACAATCCAACTGACAAGCCGCTGACCATGTACTTTCAAAGGAGAGAAGATGAAGGGTTGTGTGTCTATCTTAGGGCATACATTGCTGACCAAAGGTCACAATCTGCTATGCCATTTGTCTTTTCAACAGTGAAACTGCCCACCTCCAGGGCCAGTGCAAAGACAATATCCAGACAAGTAAAATCTGCACTGAAGGATGCTGGAGTAGATGAGCAGTATACAGCTTACTCTGCTCGCCATGCGTCAACGTCAGTGGCAACAAGAAAACAAGTCCCAGTACATGAGATCCTCAGATCAGCAGGGTGGTCAAATGAAACCACCTTTGCTCAGTTCTATAATAGACCCTTGTATGTACCACCTGTCTCACAGCCTACAGACTTTATCCCATTCCTGCTGGATCTATGATTCATAAACACTCATACACTTGTTTGCAAACAAATTCATCTGCAGATGAATTTATCATAGGGTAGAAATATCTACATAAGTCTATTAAGTCACTTATATCCAAGTATTAGCTTAGGTTACGTTGTGTATCAGTTATATCCTTTACTAGATTTCGTGGTAAGATTTCGTGACTTTCAGGCTTCAAGACAGTTACAGGCACGATGAGTTCTGAGGCTATTACAGCAAGATAGCTGTAAACTATTTTCCCTTAAGGAAAAAAATGGGGAGGGGGGGTACATTTACTCGGAACATAAAGTTCCTGACCTATTTTATATGTTTTGTCTACATATAAAGTGATGACTGTAGTTTTGCTAACAAATAATAAAATTTATTTAGATAGCAACACTCCCGAACGAGTTGAAGTAGCCTACCCACAAAGTCAGTAGTTGATAAACGGTTATCTAATGACAATAATGGTTAAATTATTTTAATGTAATGTAAAATAACTGTAATTATTATCATAATATTCTAGCGACCACTGACGTGTGTTGGCCCAGCCCTCATGCCAGAAGCACTCTTCCCACCACTAAGTCACCAGCGAAATTAAAACTCAAATTATGTTAAAGTACAGTAAGCTCACTGTACCTGACCTGTCTCTCTAAGCCAACCCACGTCAGTGGTCGATAGAATATTATGATAATAATTAGTTATTTTACATTACATTAAAATAACTCAACAATTATTGACATGCAGGTTATAGGAAAAATGCCCTGTCAGAGGTATATGTATCAGGGGACAAACCACACCCACAACCAAACCCCAATTACCACACAAACACGGTTTCTTCATGCACGTAACAGTGGGCGTAAAGGTAGCGGTGTTAGAGACGCCAGGCAGCGGGATTTATATCAGTCGGTAATGGTTATAGGGGAAGAACTGTTTATGTAAGAGTTTTCCGTGTAGCGTCGACCAAGCGTGAAGATAAGAGAGATGGGCGTTGGGTGGATACGGGAGAAGGGGAGGCAGTAGCCTTTTCTACATAGAGGAATGCCCCTACCCCACCCGTCTTCCGGCCGTGCATGTTGCTATCGTCCCCATCGCCTGTCTGGGGCGCTGTCCCTCGGCATACAACCCGCCGTCCATTTCCTTCCGCCATCACTATCTGGAGGCCAGGCGATCCGCCCCCGCGATGACTCCTCGCCTGAACTGTTCTCTCACCCTTCCATACCCCTCCCCTATTTTGCATTAAAGCCTGGTTCCATGCCCACGCAAGCGAAATGCCGCCTATTCACACCCTCGTCCGCTCAATCTGAGCCTTTACCCTGCCACTGGTCACTCCCTGCTTCATGTATGGTACCCCTCCTACATACCCATACCCACCACCCGTCACCATCAAACTGTCCCAGCTGCCAGGGCAGCCCATCTCTAACGGTATCACTGCACCCCAGAGATCACAAGTCAGATGGCATATCAAACAATAGTGGACAATGCCTCGTCCCAGTGCCCATATAGGCTTACAATTTCCACCTACCACCACCTCTCTTACTCCCACACCCTCACGGCTCAGGCTAAGTATTGTCAAAGGTAGATCTATGGTAAATGCATTAGAGTTGCACGGCTGGTCATATATAGTCAGCAGAGAACGGCAGTGTGTGTGGTCGGTGAGGGAAGTGAATTTCACGGTGGCAGGTTGATGGCCATTGGTGCCATCCTCAAATGCCTCTATTATGACGCCGTGTGCTACCTGGAACAGTTGTCCCGTCTGTCAACACCTGATCGACAGTCAGCACACCCCCATGTGTCAGCAAGGCAAATAACCGCAACAATAACGGCCCAACCCTGGAGGAAATACGGTTATGGCCTTCTCACATGCCAACCACCCATTGGGCCAATCACAGGAAGCATGTGCTACCAATGACGACTCTAAGACGAGTTGTGTGACGGACGACGACGATGATAACTGTCGATGGGCTTTGCGGGTAATGACGTCACACACACAATGACGTAGGTGTCTACCACTAAGATCCTCTGACGTACAGGAACACATCATTGGATAGGAATTGCAGACAGAAGGGCATGGTGGTGAGTTATTATGTGAGCCGTGTTGTGTCCCTAGTGCTCAGGAACTTCTCAGAACCTGTCCAGGGCAGAAAGACATTGACCTGAGCCAGCTAAGAATGTCCTTTACCCCTGGGTGTCACATAGCCTATATATTTAGCCATCCTTGGTGCCCTGATATGCATTCATAATAAGGACATCGATCTATTGTCGGCGCGAACGCAGAGAGAGAGAGAGACAGAGAGACAGAGAGAGACAGATAGACAGACAGACAGACAGAGGGAGAGAGACAGAGACAGAAAGAATATTCGTTCAAAATTATGAATTAACCCATTGGTGGGGTAAAGCTTCTCATTGGTCAATAATGCATCCCGCTACTTCATGTATGCAACTATTTTCCAGTTGGTGCAGCCATTGCTTCATCTGGTACTGGCAAGATAAGCACTGATAACAGCTATCACAATAGTTACCAGTTGCACCCTGAGAATTCTCCAGTGAATATATTTAAGGACTTATTTCATTGATAGAAATCCCGCCTGACCCCTCTGAATGTAGCACAATGGATAATTCATTATTTACTTAGACAGTAAAATTTAGTCGGCAGCTCTGCATGTACATGATTCTGTGTTTTTTTTTTTATCCAAACATAAAATATCTCTTAGCGTGTTTCATTGAGAAGGAAAAGGACAGATGTAGATATTGTGAAGGCCATTGCCTGAACCACCGGCAGTATACATGTGCAACGTCGTTTCAATTTATAGGTACGATGTCGTCTTATCTTCAAAACCCATTTATCCTTGTAACATAATATGGAAGAATATCAAGATAAAGTACTGTGCAAGAGATTCAAACGTTAATTTGTTCGTCAGCTCTTGTGGTTTGTCGAAGCATTAGGATCTCGGTTTGCATCAGGATGTTGGTAGTTTATATTTTTCTTTTATTTACTTTTTTTCACCTCACCTGACCCACCTTTTATTATTAGATGAGGGCGCCCCCTCCCGTACGGTAATGCATACGAACGAACCCTTTAACATAATTATTGTCTCATCTATCATAAGACAAGGATTTTGTATACCCAGCACAACAGTTGAGTTTCACCCACAGTCCTACTCACCCCGCGCCAGGTCCGTATTACAGAACATCACTTTGTTGCCATCTTGTTACCATTAAACGTCAGAGGGTGTAGAAGGGAACACCGACTACCGGTACATGTAATATGGGTGTGATATTTCTGCTGTTTAGAAATATCAAAGAGTTTTTAATATTATGAGAATTTCTGAATGGCGTTGCCTTAGATTTTTCACATTGGCCATGTTCATTGTCGAACGTGGGATGTTTTTGTGTATCCTACTTTTGCATACCACCCATTGCCAGTCATCAACATCAGCTATTGAACGCAGGGGAAGAAAGAGATGAATAGGGTATGTCCCTTTCAGCAGAGTTCAGAAAGGATTTGAAACACTTTTTCTTTTCATTTCAATTCAGCTTACTATTTGAAGTCCGTACTTAGGGTTCATATTTGATATTATTATTTTCAAATATGGAGAAATGGAACTGGAGGTGGACTATTCAAGGTATGAGAATCTGACTACATGTGTATGGTACGCAGAACCTTTTTCAGTATAGTATAAGCCTCGCTATCTACTTACACTATTCCCCTTCTACGACCCTCTGCTTCCACCTTTCTTCGTCTCATTCTCTCACTTGCGAGTTTTGACAAAATACAATGTATAAGAGCAATATGTAGCGTCTGAACAATAGGCTGTATTCAAACCAGTTTCAGTATAAAAACGTTGGTTATGAAAGTCCGTTTGTCTTTTCAAGCCTGCGAAATTGTGTTCGCCTTTTCAAGCTTCTAATCATTAAGGCCCATGGTGGCATTATAGCTCAAGCGCATACCTGTTTGCAATATAATGCCACCTTTCCTGCATAATGCCCACACAACAAAGACATTGTGAACTGATAATCCCTGGCTCTACTAAACATTGAGTATACACTCTTTTGAAGAGCTTTTGTTTGCGTTGTATTATGTTTGCGTCTAAATGAATATCGTGGCGCTGACCCAAGGAAGACACGCATAAGCGTCCTTTGGGGCGAATGAAGGTCTAGAGATAAGACCATTTTTTAGAGTCAACGTTGTCTGCAAAATATAGGAAATGTGCACCACAGAACGACACACAGATGGGATATTACCTTTGATGTGAGTTAGAAATAGCAAAACCTTTGAAACTGACTGATTCAAAAACATTTATCAAGGGTGTTTGACGTACTTTGGGCCTATGCTATCAAAGAATGGCAGTCATATTTCATATAGTATTCTCCCGGGGTATTCTACACAGGTATACGGTATGGGTTCAATACAACACACGTGAGAAGGAGCAGTGGGAAACCACAGGTAGAAAATGGCTTCTGAAAGTGGAACAATCCCATCTTCAGACCGTTTCTATGGGCACATGCATCTCGTTCTTACAAGCGGACAATCACCTTGCATCTGAGGAAAGCCTGCGTGGCGGTTAAAGTCACTACTAGAGGTGATTTGCGTTTCTAGTAGAAGAATGTGGGTGAATAGCAGAACCCGACCCTTAGTACAAAGATAACAGTTGCAGCCTGTAGTAGAGTTAAAACCCATCCATTTCATAATGTAATAGTAGGGTAAATACTACAAAATTATACCATGTACTTTTCTATCTGACCTCTAGTAAGTGCCTTCTGACTGTACCTAGCTGAGACACACTCAGAAGTCATCTCAATCTCCTATAATGGGTCTTTTATTTCATTAATCTTTTTTGATTGCCTCTTTATATAGGCCTCTGTGGACAAACATACGAATGCACTACAATAGTTTTCAGAGTATTTACAGAATATTTAGTAAAAGAAACATGCATGTTTCAGCTAAACGTTTTTGTGAAAAATTATTAAGCAATGTAAAAAACATGCATGTTTTATTTTTGGGTTCATGTCTTCTTTGTGGCAAGATCCTTCTGACCATTTGTCAGCAAAGTTTGCTGCAGCGAACCACCCTGTGACATTGGTCATTGCAAGGAGCCAACTGTAACTTATCCTGTTGGCCTATACTACCCCCTCCCTCCAATGTTCAATTGAACAAAGAGATCGACCAGTAGGCTGTTGCTCCTATTGTAAAAAGAGCTGTGAGTATGTGCTCTCTTTTCTAAACAAGTCGTGCACTGCTTCACCTAAGTACTTGCACTCACCACATTAGTCTGAAAAGTCACCTGCCTTATTTAAAATAGATAGAGCTGCACTACCAGGTACCTACTCATGTCACACGCTCTATAGTTTATTTATAGTTTATAGTACTGACTGACCTCTCCCAACTAGGTACCTACTCAAATCCCCCCTTTTGAGCACCATACTTGAATGACCACTTGTGAGCAACAAAAGGGACAAGTTATAGCTACATGAAAAGAAAGGACTGGAAATGAGGGCATTTTTAGCCAGCTCTTCCTTTTACTATAGGAGCAACACCCTCCTAATATATTGAAGTAATCCCTCTCGTGTAAGGTATCGCTCATACCCAAGGAAGCCCTTGCTGCACGTTATAGAATCTGTCTGGAATCAGCGTATGTCTAATAGGCAGGGATATTTCATTATAGATCTGTATCTAAGTGGTCAAAGTTATGTCCCAGGTGCACCCTATTCCGAGTTAGCAGGTCGCCCCATGGGCGCCGCCATTACTGGAGCTTGCTACCAGCTTGTTCTACTGATAAGACATATCAGATGGGAACCAGTTCCCCCCCCCCCCGAGAAGACCGCAGTGAATCGTTGGGATTATCTCATTGACTAATAACTAAAACTAAATAATCCTACTTAGTCTGTATAGGTTTTCCTCAAACTCAGGTTCCATCTCATATGTGAGGTGTGCCTTCTTTGTGAGGTAATAAGCGTAATTAGTAGGATGATGTCACAAAAGGTATTCCTCTAGCTTTCTTCCAAATTTTCTAACTACAGCTGGAGCATCTGTGCGATCTTCTTAGTAACCTACTACAGGTAAAAGACTACCAGTAAATAGTAGTGCTTCTTACTAGAAGTGTAAAAAGTGAGCTGTACTATTGCTCATTGTGAAATGGTTAGGCCTAGTACAGGTGATACCTCTAGTACGGTAGCCTACAGTAGGGACGTCATCATGGACTGAACATTATGTTATTAAGAAATGACTCTCAGGCCTTACTATTTTGATTACCAGAACAACTATTTTACCGGTGGAAATAGTAGAACTGGTTTCTGGCCAAAACCCTATTCTGTTTAATTCACGAAGATCGGTCCTATCCCATATAATAATAATCATGTTCTTCATCCATATCTTTGCTTTGATCATGAAGTATCTGATTCTCCATTTTGACTTATATTGTTAGCCCCATATTTACCTTTTATAATGGCGTATTATCCGCCATCTTTGATTACGCAATGTTATGTCATATCATGTCATAATAAATTCCTAATTCATATTGATATGATTATTAATGTTCATTAGGACGATATTATATCATTTCTCATATTGCCAAGCAAACCCCATATGTCACATACATGATAGTTTACAGAACGCCCACCAGGTGGTGGCGCTGTATGTTAGATCATTCATCATGCAACCTGAGGCCTATTGGCCCAAGTAATAACCAATCACTGTATTGATATGTAAATTACCTGGATTATGTGGGTGGCCAGCACGTGCAGGAGCAGGAGCAGGATTTTAATATGTAACAAGCCGCGCTGACCACACACTTAGACTCCAGGCTTACTACTGTTAATAAACGCCATCTTCATCCAACTGGACATCACAAGACTCACTTATTCATTCAAAGTAGCCATTAAGAGCCTACAATATGTTGAATGCAGTCTCAGAGGGCCAACACACGATTGATATTAGCCCTTTGACTTTAACCTGACCCCAGCACATTTCGATTTTATGACACGGCTGCATGATTAGGTCCAGCCCATGTTAAACCCATGAAAGGCCCCAACTCCATCACCCCCATGCATGGAGTGTGTTCCTAAAGTCTATGGCTAGATAGGTCTTCAGGTTCGGATAACTTTTGGTATTTCCAACCTTAGGCAGCAACTCTGATTAGTACCAGCATGTGATTTATATAAAGTGCAATTCAGCGAAGTGTTTTAAATCATTTCTCATGCAGTCGGTCTAGGCATATCCCACTCAGTCTATATATCCTATCTCAAACCCACCTTGTGGACAGTAATTCAAAAAGTACTTCACTGTCATGATACTTTTATCTTTAACTTGTAAATGCATTTGTTTAACTTATAAATGCTTCAGACAATATGACTGTAGTACTTTCTTTATGAAGTAATCAGATGGCAGCACATCGAATGAACTATTTCCATTGAGTCAACTTGAATGACTTTGGTGGTCAAGTGATAGTATACCTACACATAGCTTCTCGAAATGGCAATTCAATAACAGAAGTTTCATTCTTTCAAATTAAAAGAATCCGACTTGCCTGGTCTTTGATTTATGACCAGGTCCGCCTAACTGAGGTTTATTATTTCTACTGAAATAGCTTTGCCCTTTTGATCACAGTCAATAATGGGGGTCTGGATGGGGGGCCCCATGTCATATGTCGATGTTAAGAAAAGGCCATGTCACATATCATTAACTTTCTACTTCTCCATGTCATGGTCACTAAGTTCCATGTCATATGTCGATTTAGAGAAACTTCTGAAATACTATAACATGGGCCCAGGCACTGAAGAAGAACAACTATACATCTTTGGTCGGGTTGGTAAGCCCATGCAAGGTTTCCTCTATGTACGTTCTCTCCACCTCTTAGGGAGTGATCATTATTTATGGCTGGGGGATGGTATTTTTGTTTGGCGAATACCTGAAAATGGAGTGCCCCCCATGCAAACGTCCCAAAATGAAACACCTCCCATACGCAAATATGAAACGCCCCCCCCCCACTCAAATACCCCAAAATGAAGTGCCTCCCCCTCAGGAATAACCTAAAATGAAGCACCCCCCCTTTGAGAATACCTTACTAGGGAATGCCCCTTTCCACAATTTATTTTAATAGACATTTCTCTGTATAAATTGTACACTAAAATATACTGTCAAACTGGGATACAGCTGTACTGCCACACTGAGTTACAGCTGTACAATCTTTTTGTGACATAGGCCTGAACATTGTGGTTCATCAAGTACCGGGTACAAATAGGGGCCCTCCCAGCACAGCTGGGGACCAGGCCAAGCATCCCCCCACACACACAAACAGTGGGCATGGGAGGACCTTGCAAAAAAAATCCAGCCTGATAAGTTCACATGAAACCGCACAGGACCTCGGACTCCCCTTGACAGACACATTTAGTGCAAGGAGCCTTGGGTACCTGAGGATAGATCCATCTATCCACCCAGAGCTGCTGTAACCCTGACCGGATAACCCACACACCACACCAGGAACCAGCTACCCCAGGGTTGCAGCTTGTTCCTCTTGTCACACTACCTTGACATGGATGAAGCACCTACAGTGCTTTTGTGGTTGCTAGTACAATTCTTAAAGCATGCACCTTGCTCCGTCTTCAACATCAGTTACTAGGTATAAAGGTTAAGAAATCAAGATCTATATCACTGCCTTTACTGGCTGCACTGCCAGGCCTGACAATGGCCTATAAGCAAGGTGATGATATACTACTAGAAATTCCCTTGTATAACCTGCACCCCTTGATAAGCTGCAGCCGCCATCACTATATGGAGAGAGGAGTGGTCAGGTGACCATCCCACTGTCATCACTGCCCTGGAGCATGTTACCAGTGTAACGTCACCTTGCTAATAGGCCATCGTGAGCCCTGACGATGCAGTCAGTAAGGCAGTGATAATCTGTTCAGAGTGACGAAATCAACCAAGAGTAAACACTTACACATTGCCGACCTACAAACCATAAGTTGTGCAGGCCCATTTTGACTATTACAATGTGATTTGGGACAAAATCTGTAGAAACCCAGGCCAACCATAAATATCATGATGTAATTAGTGATATAAAACATGTCTGATGTCAGGCTCGATTGGATGTGTTACTGAAGAATAAACTGTTGGTATGCCAGTTGTAGTCATTGATGTTGATTAGATATAAAGACATTCCTACAACATTCATTGGTAGCAAAGCTTCATGCACTGATTTCAGCTGATTCTTACTACATGTTGGGAGTCCAAGGGCTCCAATTGCATCAGGGATCATTCCTTCAGGCCTTTTCTTCACTTCACTCATAATAATACCCACCAAAACGTTTAATGAAGTGCCCCCCCATCCTACGGGAATACCTGAAAATGAAGCGCCCCCCCTACGGAAAATCCCCAAAATGAATTGCCCCCCCTACATGAATGGTCCAAAATGAGGCGCCACGCCCTCATGAATACCCCAAAAATGAATCCCCCCCACAAAAATACCATCCCCCCGGCCATAAATAATGAACGTTCCCTTACATCGTGATTGTTGGATGCCCCGCCCTGCAACCTCCCACTGGCCGCTCTGGGGTGGCAAGCCAATTAAGCGGTCAGTGTAGGCAGTACTATAGGTGATAGTCAAAGCCTGGGTTTAGGGCCCTCTGACTGCCTGGGGTATCAGCGGTCCTGCAGGCACCAGACCTCTTTGAGGTCACACCACCAACCATCCCCCGTCCACAGACCACCAGCGGACCCTCTAATCTCAGACATATTCACCCACAATGAGCCACCTCGCTCCAAAACGTAAGGCGGCCATCTTTGAACATGGCAGCCAATGCAAGTGGTAAAAAGGAGTATAGGAAGAAAGCGAGAGAAAAGAGATAGCTTGGGTGACTGGCTAGTATGATGGTTGGACTGGTGTGTCTAACCAACTCAGACAGGCATGCAGAGGAAAAGATTATCAACCAAGTCCAGCTGTTTTCACCGATAAGTGCGCGGCGCGTGGTCACGAGGCGGTGATGGTACGGCACATTACCACCAGCAGCGGGGCGGGGGTCAGTCTCTGGGCAGGGGAGGGGGGCAATAGTGGCTCCATCAATGACTTTATCAAACACAGAAGTCCTAACCCACCAGAACAGCATGGACCCTGCCAAAGACGTCTGTAATTAAACAAGGCATCCTACAACAGACCCAAGGTATCAGACTGCAGGCTAGACTAGGATATCAATTCTGAGTCCCTGTCTGACTATGGGCCTAGGCCACTGTATGACGGGAAGACAGTTCACTGGAAGAAGGACATTTATCACGGATATATTAATCAATGGACCTCGATACATATGGATGACTGATTCAGCCTAATGTTAATCGTACCATCTGGCTGGAATTCCATTTTATTAATAGGGTCATCGGCATGAATTGCAAACACATGAAATACTCATGATGTCTAATGAAGTCTGGCGATGTAATGAAGGACCCACCATCAATACCCAACTCAAAACTCACAATACTTTAAAGGTACCCATCATATTTAAACGCATGTTTAAACGATAGACCGTCAAATGGTTGTTAGGAACATAAGCCAATTAAAATAAGCCTGTGTACAATTATAGTCTAAATCACACACACACACACACACACACACACTTACTTTATCTATCTATTTAAGTTGACAACTTTATTATCATTAGTATTTAGGATTATTTGGGTATAGGGCACCTAGAATCTAGTCCACAATATTTCATAACCCAAAAGTCGACAGTGACTAAAGTTCTACTCCCTGTAGAGCACGCGCAAGAACTAAGTCAGTGCAATCGCCAAGCTGAGAGGCGGTGTAGAAAGCCCAGTGTGTGACACTAGTCATTTTCCTATTGCTGCCATTTATCAGAACTCTAGTAAACCATTTTCTGCCTTGTCTCATGAGTAAAATCTTCCGGTCTCTAAAAAATATATCAGAAATTTTTATATTCAAGTATTCTGATTTATGGGAATTAATTGTAAGGCTTTCATAATGTTACAACTCCCATTTATTCTAAACCAATTTCCAACACTGCACCCTCTCTGGGTGCAGCCTTGGGTCCAATTGACTACTGCCAGTGCCTGCCAAACTAGTGTTGTGGCCCTACACCACTAAAATCGACATGTTGACATGGCCATTTCTTAAAATAGGCATGGAATATGGCTATGCTAGTGACATGTGGCAGGGCCATTTTTTAAATTCGACATGTGAAATGGGCATATTACTTAATTTATTAGGGGGTATAAAGGAAAGGGGAGGTGTCTTTTTTTTTATACATAGAGAGGTCACCAAAAGAAGTTTTTGGGATATATGAGATGAATGCCTGTGTTTATGGTAGGAGATGTATTACAGATTTTGTCAGAATAAGTTTACTCAAAATATAGAGTACTGAATTCATAATGAAAATATGTATTTCACTGGATAGGGCCATGATCTAGACAAAAAAGGGAATCCACATCACCATACTGGTACTCTTCTTGGATTAGCTATGCTGGTGACACTGGGAATTGCTCTTGACATGGCACGTGTGCATTTCTTAAAATCCTATATATGACATTAGGACCCCCCATCAAGGGCCCCAGTGAAACCTTAGTGGTGAGTTGGCAGCTTGGAACCTATGCAGCTAATTATAGCCATAGCCATGTGCTTTAAGGACCGCAGTCATGTTGACACAGAGGAGAAGGGTTACTTTTACCCACAGGGGAGAGAGGGTACATGGTTAGTGGCAGACCCTGGACCTATACCATGAACAACACAAAGAATCTGGTAGCAGACTAGTTCTGCGCCCGTGCTGTAGAGTGTAGGCTTAAGACCTGTGTGGTGTGTAACAATGGTGGGGTTATTCAAGTGCAGTAACATAAAACGATGGAGTTAATGGGTAACATCTCTTATGGTTTTCATCTCATCCTCTGTCTTCATAGATGCCTTTGGCCAGAGTACTATTGGGCACTCTTCTGTAAGATAAAAACTCAAATACGTCCATCGTCATATTTCCATAAACATAATATAACACAGAGCATGAAAAGAAATCTTATGTATCACATAGCAACACTCGAAATGTAAGATATCAAGTCTGTTCTTATTACTGAATACTTCTTTTTCTCTCATACTACACTTGGTAGGTAGAACAATATAATATTATACAGTGTTCACACCTTCTATATTGCATGCAGCTGCCGTTATTTGATGTGTTATAAGTCTAGATATACGGACTTAGCTGGTTTGATTATCAGCCAATGAAATAAAACCATTTATTCACTGTGGTCCTCTCGGGGGCCAACAGGTACCCATATGTTAGGTGTTACCAGTAGAACTCGCTGATAACAAGCTGTTCTGTGTAGTCAGTGTAGTCAATACGTTTATGATCATTAAACACAGTGAATAACTCGTACAGGGATAAGAGCATTTGAGGGATGTTTGAGGGAAAAGGTCCCATGATTTCTCTTAACCCTCAAACGGAGGCCTGTGCTACGGTTATTTGAGGCACAAGAGCCCGAAACGCCCACCGTGCCGGCCACTGTGCCACCCGCAACCAGAGAAAGGTAATTCATATGATGCATGTAATGGTTGTTGACCAGAGAAAGGTAATTCATATAAAGACGGTATCAGTGACTGCTCACCTCTCTCGTGATGCATACATAGTGGTTGTTGACCAGAGAAAAGTAATTCATATAGGCTACATTGACAAGTGTAGGAGGATTTCATCTGTTCTGCTATTTAATTCTTGTTTACATTTTCTGTTTTCCAATTTCAATGAAAATGCATAATTGGGCCGTCAAGAATGGGATGCCGAAAAAGCACGGTCAGTAGAAATAGGGGGAATCATGTGACGACAGGCGCAAGATGGATGACTGACCTATTGGGGGGGGGCATGATATATGGGACCCGGTGTTCACGTTGTCAATCCGAGACACCCTAGGCAATTACCAGAAATGACTTCAATATAGTGGGTTTTTTTCGTTTAAATCTTACCATAACTAAGTAGTTAATATGTTGATTGGATATACCAACAGCAGAATGACCATGCCTGGAGAAGAGGGAAGTAGTCCCCCCCCCCACCAAAAAAGAAAAGAAGAAATCGCGTTCATTGTAGCATTAATTAAGAACCAAATACAAATTCAGGGTCTATTGGAATTTTGGTAGGACGCCTATAATTATAGGGGTAAGGAACACAACTGGTATACTGGACAATGATCATAAGCCATCGAGCATATATGCAGCCTCGATAATACAGGCCCATACTTAGGGCCTGGACCAGTCTTTACTTGTGACTTTTGATGCCATAAAATGGGCAGCCTTGGATGCCCATTTTCAGCAGAGGGAGGCCAAGGGCCAAGTGAGGGTTCTTGGGCACCCCCTCATCAATAAACAACACCTATGTAGAGTGCTTAAAGGTATTTAGCCAAAATGAGAAACAAACTCATATAATGCAAGGGATTGTTCAACAGTTACATCACTGCTAAGGGGGTGGCAGAAGGGGGCTCTTCCAACAGACAAACAGTGACATTAGGGTGGGGGTCCTTAAAACTGCCAAAAAACAGTGATATAATTGTTGAATGTACCCTAAGATTTTAGTCTATATACTACTTAAAGAAGCTATAGCCTACTAAAGTCTGATCTATGCATAGGCCTTGTGTATGTGTCACCTAAAAGGTTATGCATGAGATATATTCCATGGGGTCAGAAGGTAATATCATATATAGTAGCCAAGGGCAATATATGCTACTACTTCCTGTAGGTGTCTTAGCAAAGTCATATATAGGCCCTAGTTATCAGAGTGACATAATAAATTGCCTTTGGTGGTCCACAGTGCAGCCCCTTTCATCTGGCTCTTGGAGTATTGTGCACTCAGCTGTGACCAGGCCCTTTACTGCAATGAACAGGTAGTTAGCAGGGTGGGAGCAGTGGGGGCATGGTGATCAAAAGTACAGGGCCGGCCCAGGCGGTATATATTCCATTATACCACGATTTCGGGACTTCCGGTGGGTTTATATGCAGTTTAGCCGTGCATTATTCTGCATATACCACCCATGTGCATTTTTGAAATATTTGGTATATACTTTTTCAGGGTCAAGTTGGACTTAGAATATTTTTGGAAATTATGGCAGCTATACAAAGTTAATCTAGCCATTTTCCATTGTGAAAAATCGTGCCAACTCGTATGAGGATTGAACCCCGGCCGCAGTGGTGGTAGGCGAAGGCCTTAGGCATAGCGCCACACTGAACGGTGATGAAATCCAATGCGAAAGTAAATAAATTCTAACCTGAGGTCTAGTGCTACGTTTCCAGTCAGTTATCGTCTTGATTCCAAGCTTGTCATGTTATAATATCGAAATCCCAAGAAGTTTTCGATCCATAGAAGAGGAATGCGTGCTAATTTTCTCCATTTTCTTCGATATAAATAAGAATCCATTGATTTTTCCATCGGATGCGAGTCGCTGCTCGTGGCCGCTCTGCGCGAAGCCATTGTTTTTCTTCCTTGACCTATATCCACATCCAGGCCACTGACACACTTTCACCGGACAAGGAGGCGGGTGGGAATGGCCGGACTGCGACTCGCGTACGTTGGGAAAATCAATGGATTCTTATTTATTTTGAAGAAATCGGACATATCAAGCATGGAGTACTTATCTAGAATGTCTAAGGATATGTATGTTTTAATTTGAAAACTTGTCATGGTTGGATTCGATACGAAAAGTGACTGTATACACAGCAGTACCTCTCCCGGCAAGGAACAAAAACAACGGCTTCGCGCAGAGCGGACACGGGCCGTATCGCTTGCACTTACAAAATATCTTCTCCTGGCTGTATTCTGTGGATATCAGGTAAGAAATTAATACAAAATGGAGGAAATGGTGGTATAAACCTATTAGGTCATGGATATTGCAGCCCTAGGGCCGTACATGCTGTATATACCCCAGCCGCGGAGCGGCGAGGGTATATACAGCATGTACGGCCCGTGGGCTGCAATATCCATGATCTATTAGCTTAATACCGCCTGGGGGTCAGAGGCTGGCATATAGGTGGCAAAACCGAAATTAAGACAAATCAGCCCTCCAACCTCAGAGGCATCTGATGATGATACAACAAAAATATCAGACACATAGAAGAAATGTATCCAAATTCTGTATGCTGCATTAGACGATATTGAGAAGATTACCTCCAATGTTTTGAACCTTTAGTTTCAATAAGCTATAAGTCACAAATTACAATTTGAATGTACTCAAGTGGTTGAATATTGTGAAATACAAATTTACTTTACAACCACATTCAAAATATCCCTCAAATCATTATTATCAAAATGTCGGTGAAAACTTGTAATTTTTACACTCTGTGAAAACAAATAGGTCATGACGCCTATACATTCGGAGAAGAACAACCGTATTCCTGCAGAGTCCAGCATTCGCTGCCTCATGTTCAAATAAAGTCTGACAATACTGAAGTCATTTCTCTAGGGTGTGGCACTGCAAGGCTTTGAACGGTAGGTAGACGATGCTTGACCTGTCACTTTAGAAAGGATTCAGGCACTGCTTGATGTTTTCCCCCTATGAGAGTCCAGCATTTCCTGGTTCCCAGAGTCCAATACACTAATACCCTAGTGGCCTATATTTAAAGCGCCCGAGCGCTCATTAATTTCAATCCCACTGTACCCCCGGTGCTTATACGAGACAGGCGCTTATTTGAATACTTGTTTTAATGGTTAAGATTAATTTCAATACATAAGCAAATGTCCATGACCAGGGAATACATTTGCATTGTATTCACCGAGGTGAGGCTGTCCGTATTCAACGATGCCTTATAGGCAGAGTTAAATGCAGACAGGCCTCACCGAGGTGAATACGATGCAAATTTATTCCCTGGAATGGACATTTGCATTTATTTCATGGTTTTACAGTGTTAAAACAATGAAATTCTACTGAGATGTAGCATGTTTACATCATCAGAATGTCACATGACCTGGCCATGGAATATAGGAATGTTGTATTCCATGGGCCCATGTGATACGGAGGTCCTTGGTTAAACCTATGAGACTGTTGTATTCACCATGAAATAACGGTGCTTATTTCAGACCCGGCGCTTAAATGGGCCATTTCGGTAATAAAACCTATAGTCAGTACTGACTATACCAGCACATTGTGACACCTCTATGGGACAGAGCCATTGCTAGTACCAAACAAATTACCTAGGTGGCTCATGTAGTCGGGGGCTAGATCAGCAGTTGGCCTCTTTGTACAGCTTACTTTGGTTGTGCCTTCCTAATAGTCCATATGAAGCTATATTCTAAAAACCTATACCTGTGGATAGCAAATACTTTAAAATTAAACAACATAAGCTTTATATAGACTTAGTACTTCAAATATAAGAGAAATTATAATTTAAAAGTTTCCTTAGAGGGCACATATAATCCAGGCTGAGTAAAACCAAGCCATTGTCTCCCTATCAGGCTTATCCCCTCCATTCACACCTAAAACAATGGACAGGTACTTAAGGTGATTTAGATAGAGGCAGGGACAGCTTATCAATTCCCATTGTTTTCTGTGGGTGGAAGGGAAGATTAGAGAGTACCCACAATCCTCTGCCAGATCCAAAATGGCTGTCGGGGGGCAGTTACATAAGTATATTCAAGATGGCCACCTCCATACAGGAATGGCTCTGTTCCCTATTCCGAATTAGCAGGTTGTCACATGGGCGCGGCCATTGCTGGAGCTTATTACCAGCGAGTTCTACTGATAACACCTATCAGATGGGTACCAGTTGGCCCCTGAAGGACTGCAGTGAATAGATTGGGGTCCTCTCATTGGCTAATAATCACACCTGCTAAGTCTGTATAGTAAGATGACTGTATGCACTAGTCAGATATTAGTCATAGAGATAGTCACTACTGACTATGTTTGGGCCAGAAAACAGGTTTATGTGCACAGAAGACAGTTAGGATTCAAAATTGAATGCTTAACTGACTCCAGGTAAGACTTACATATACTCCTCTGTTATTGTTCCATAGTCCTCCATGTGTGCTCAGGTATGGGTTTCTGTTTACCATGGTGACAAAAGACATCATAATGTGCATGAATTCAGAAGTTTGTCTTAAACATCATGGTATTTTGATCTAATCTTCATACCATAAAAGAAAGACTGTGCATATGTAGGCCAGAGTTAACATTTATAAATGTATATATATATATATATATATATATATATATATATATATATATATATATATATATATATATATATATAAGAGGTGAGTACAGGAAGGAATAGCCATATATCATGTTCTTGGCCACTGCATAAAGGGTTTTTTGGTATGATTTGACTATTGCCAGTTGATACTTGGGTAATACCAATTTACCCTTGAAAGTTGCCACTTGAGTTGCCAGTTGCTTGTTATCAGTTGCCAGCTGCTAATTGTTGGATGCTGTTTCACAGGAGTGATGTATTGCCTGTTCCTGGTTTGCTGCAGGTGTGATGTATTGCCTGTTGCTATTTGCCTTGCCTGTTCCTGTTTTGCTGCAGGTGTGATGTATTGCCTGTTGCTATTTGCCAATTTCTAACCTAAGTTACCAGTTCACACTTTGCAAGTTAATAGTCTAAGGTTAATTTCTAGGGGCTATTTGGGGAATGGCAGTTACCATTTACTCCAACAGTTCCTAGTTGCCAGTTGTCATATGTTTCAAATGTTCTAGGCTAATGGAACCAAGTGACTGGCAACAACAAAATAAATATAATTGACAATTGGTGAACTTATCGAATTGACAACTGGTGATTTGAATCAGTCTGCCATCTGTCATGGGAATTGGCAACACATGGTTTATTGGCGGTCAGTTGGCAATTCATGACTGGCAAATAGAAATCTATGATTGGCAAATGACAATATGCCACATTGTCCTCCCATAGATTGTTGCAACTTGGGTTTAGAGGTGGTTTATTACCAGTTTAGTACAGTACAATCGGCGACATACAACTTGTAACTGGAGACTTTTAATTGACAACAGTTTAT
The DNA here is from genome assembly GCA_949317995.1 of Acholoe squamosa. NCBI lineage: Eukaryota > Metazoa > Annelida > Polychaeta > Phyllodocida > Polynoidae > Acholoe > Acholoe squamosa. Next base: position 47,695,423 of record OX439036.1, on the reverse strand, counting down.
TTTTTCAGTGTAGTGCCTCTCTTTAAATGACAGTAAATCAATACACAAAACACAACTCTATACCTACCAACCCTGTTGGATGGCTGCTTCATTACGTCGTCAAAATATTTGGCTCATAATCCAGTTTCTTAATTAGTGCACGGGGAGTGAAAAGTCGTCTGCTGTCTCTACAGACTCCTTATGCTCACACATCTCCTCAGGCTGACTCCAAACTCGGGTGCTTCCAGCAGCCGACATTCTGGCTCGGCCAATTATCTCCGAGTCATCCAGGCAAATATGCCATCAGTGGTGGTCAATAAATTCATTGCGGGACAAGTGTGCCGACTGGACGGGGGGTTGCAATAGGGACACATTGGTGTCCGGGAAAAGGCACTCTTGTAGGATGGTGGAAAGAGCGTATCGTTGGTTATTCTACACCCGCTTCAATGAGAGATAAACAGACGACGGAGAGGGCAACAAAGAGCACCATTTCCGTTCTGTGTATACTTCCCACGGGTGACGTGTTTCCGCTTCTTTAAGCCTAACGTCGACATGATCGCCTAACCGCGTACAAAAACACATCGTTATGACACGCGGCGCGCTGGAACACGATCATCTAGTCTCAAACAAATAGTCTAATCAAAAATACAATATCAATTAATTTCCCGTCTGCCATATGGCATGAACTGTCAGAATTCCTTGATGTATTCTTATAGTCTTATTGTGCCGGTGCCCAAAGGCTTTAATAGATTGTGTGTTTTCCAAGTAACATGCATGGTTTGTAACAATATCTGGTTTCCTTATTTCAGTTATGTAGAAAATGCATGTACCAATGTGTAACCTTTATCCCTGCTATTTTTTTTTTTTTTTTTTTGGGGGGGGGGAGCCAGAATTATGATGAATAAAAAAAAGAGAAAATCCTATGCATATTTAAAGACCCCGTAGATATAATAGACTGTTTGTTGAATCACAAGGGACTTGAATATCTAGCAATATGATATATTTAGTATTGTGCAAAAATATAAACATTGTCCTGACATTTCTGATTCGTTGGTCCTCCTCATCACATTTGTCTGTCGCTGAAAACGACGCGTGGCTTAAAAGCTTGATGTGAATGATGAGTAAGGGTTTCATCCAGAGGCCCGATTCTATTTGCAATTCATATGCAAACCTCCTGCATGGATTAATTTGGATTGGGTTTTAGAATATAAACTACATCTATCTTCAGCCAAAATAATGTTTGAGTGCTAGAACACTTGAGAAAGGCAGGTAATCTTTCTGAAAATAATTGAATGAGAGACATTAGAAAGTATGATCTAATTCATAGTTTCAGGTTATCAACTTTTAAGGAAGAATCTTTTCCCTTTTTATTATTTCGCCCCTCTGCAATGGAATCTTCAATCTGATAAGGACATTTACCCGAAATAGTTCAGTTGTGGGAGGAGTACATGCCGAACTTCAGTATCTACAAAGGTTGCCTCTTCAGTGATCAGCATCAGCCGGAAGATTGCTTCCAAAAATGGATGAACAAAATGGATGTACAATTTCTTCTGATATCAAGCATTGTGTTTGGACATCTGGATCTGCATTTCAGGGATCGATGTCTAATTATATCATACATTTTGTACTGAGTGTACATTACACCTCAGGTGGGGACTTATTTACAAATACCAGAGAAAGACAGGGAGATATTGCTTTAAGGATTCACAAAATGGGTGTCCTATACCACGGGCAAGACACTAGACTCCAACAGATTCTCAGGTTTGTTCTCTCTTTAAATAGCATATACAGGGTAAAACACTGACCAATGTCCCCTGTCTCCCTGCGTCAACACAACCCATCCAATCTATATGGCTACTATTTAAACATGTTCAGACTCCATGTTTAAGACCTAACACCAGCATGAATGATAGATGATTGTTGTCATATTGTCGTTGTCATATTACATGCATGTATAACCTGTATGTATATTAAGCTAATAGATCATGGATATCGGGGCCCTAGGGCTGCATATGCTGTATATACCCGAGCCGCGATGCGGGGAGGGTATATACAGCATATACAGCCCGTGGGGCCCTGATACCCATGACCTAATAGGTTTATACCACCATTTCCTCCATTTTGTATCAATTTCTTACCTGAAATCCAAAGAATATAGCCAGGCGAAGACATTTTGTAAAAGCAAGCGATATGGCCCGTGGCCGCTCTGCGCGAAGCCATTGTTTTTGTTCCTTGCCGGGAGAGGTACCGCTGTGTATACAGTCACATTTCGTATCGAATCCAACCATGACAAGTTTTCAAATTAAAACATACATATCCTTAGACATTCTAGATGATCACTCCATGCTTGATATATCTGATATATTTAAAATAAATAAGAATCCATTGATTTTCCAAAACGGTCCGAAATTTTCGGCGTCTTCCTCGTACGACGAGCAGATGACCTATATCCACATCGGGGCCACTGACACACTTTCGCCAGACAAGGAGGCGGGTGGGAATGGCCGGACCGCGACTCGCGTACGTTGGGAAAATCAATGGATTCTCCTTTATTTTGAATATATTGGACATAATACGTATGGAGGGATCATCTAGACTATCTAAGGATATGTATGTTTTAATTTGAAAACGTGTCATGGTTGGATTCGATACGAAAAGTGACTGTATACACAGCGGTACCTCTCCCGGCAAGGAACAAAAACAATGGCTTCGCGCAGAGCGGCCGCAGGCCGCGACTCGCGTACGATGGAAAAATCAATGGATTCTTATTTATATCGAAGAAAATGGAGAAAATTAGCACGCATTCCTCGTCTATGGATCGAATACTTCTTGGGATTTTAATATTATAACATGACAAGCTTGGAATCAAGACGAAAACTGACTGGAAACGTAGCACTAGGACCTCAGGTTAGAATTTATTTACTTTCGCATTGGATTTCATCACCGTTCAGTGTGGCGCTATGGCTAAGGCCTTCGCCTACCACCACTGCGGCCGGGGTTCAATCCTCATACGAGTTGGGATGATTTTTCACATTGAAACAATGGCGAGACTAAATTTCTATGTCCGCCAGCGTCTCCCAAAATATTCTAAGTCCATCTTGACCCCAAAAAAGTATATACCAAAAATTTCAAAAATGCACATGTGTGGTATATGCAGAATAATGCATGGCTAAACTGCATATAAACCCACCGGAAGTTCCGAAATCGTGGTATAATAGAACATTACCATAGCGCAACGTGACATAGACCGAATAATAGCTAGTAGATAGGCTAGAGGACGCTGAGAATCTAGATAACAAACGGCCACAGCAAGAGATATAGACCATGCAGGCAGAATATATGTATTCATACATTTGAGGATTGAATAGCCTCAAGGGACCTTTATAGAAAGATGAACCATTTTTCCAACATTCTGTTGGAAAAGCTAAATCTAGGCAGTAGGGATATATGCATATATTTGCAAATACATGTATAGGGCTCAGTATAGAGGCCTAGGGCAGCCACCATCTTGAATTTCGCTGGTTGAGGTAAAACCCACTGATAACACATACCATGATGGGTACCTTGTCCCTGGTTAACACCCACTTCCAGGGACATGCTGGTCCAATCTTATCAGTTCTTATCAGTGTGTGTTGCCGGAACCAGCTCCAGACCAGCTTGTGGCCAATAGGACAAAGACACAATGATTTAGCATTGACAGGGTGTAGACATTCTAGAACCACCCCCAAACCGGACCCCCAACATAGGCTACAAGAGGTCAAATCAGTTATCATGAAAGATAGGGGAAGCAAGGCACACAAAGGTCATAACCTGCAGGGCTGCTATAGTGATATTGATTCGTGTATAAATGACATTTGGTAACAGAATTGTATAGGTCAATATTATCTGTGTGGATGGGTCATCCAGTGCAATCAAAATAAGCTGATGAACAGCTTATGGATTACAGCAGGACATGCCAATATAGTCTGAAATACACGTCGCAAAAGCCATAGAAATTTCGGAATGATACGTCCACGTGTATCTTCTTTTCCTCCCTATTGCTTTTTTTCATGTTCGTTGATTGCTATGACCACTTGCACACGATTCCAACAATGACGACCTATCTAGCTATAAATGATAGGCAGGGATCCCCTTTTGTTCAAAGCTGGCGCTTTATTTCATCTCACTTTTCTTTTGCTAAGTCGTGTTCATTATCCCCTCATCATCATGAGTTTGGATTATAACTGATATAGACCAGATAAATCCTCCAATAGAGTAATCGTCGAGGACAATGTGGCACGTTATAAAATCAGCCGGTCAATCAACCCCTCTTTAGATTCTGCAGGGCCGCTGTCTATCACCTGCAATGTGTTGACCCGTGAGTCCCTGCCCATCTATACCATGCACGTTAGGGGTCGGGTGTTTGTTTTAGGGACTCTCTTTTAAGAACGTCAATGCAACTGGATGTTTAATAAGTCTACGACACATCGTCTTACATCAGGATATCAAAAATCGAAACTGCATGTGTCAAATGGCAGAGGCGGATTTAGAGGGGGGACTTTTCCCAAGTACCTTTATAACAGTTTAATTACATATTTTGGATCCCAAAATTTGCTCGAAAATGGGGGGTGCGCCCCCTCCTTTTGGACCGCGCCCCCTCCTTTTCCAAATCCTGGATCCGCCACTGAATTAAATGATGTATGGTGAGGAACCTTTAAGTAGAGACAGCTTGTTCATTGAAACAATGTGTTGAAGAAAGAAATAAACAAACTGAGTTTAAGGAAATGCATACGTGAGTACACTGTCACTCACAGTTAAAATGCAATAAAATCAATTTGTAGTGCCTAGAATGCTGTTCTATGTACTACAGGAATATACCGTTAAGTCCGTTCTGGAAGATATAGTATAGATATGAATAATGGGATGTATATGTCCAGACCATCGGCTGTATAACCATCTCTTGTTCATGGATGTTACTTGGGGGAGGCTGACGTTCCCTAGAGACCTTATCAGACCTCTGGGATGGGGCATACTTGAATAGATGTCTGTTATCTGCATGGTATATATAATACTATAGCCAAAGGGCATCAATGTCAACAATACTATTTTGATCCACCCTCAATGGGATTGTTGATAGCCAAATAATGTGTTTTTTTATGAAGATGGTTTCCAACTCTACTTTATGGGTACTATTGTAATCAAGCATTTCGTGCATGCATACATACGTATACTTAGGTATGTTTAGATAGGCATAGGTCTGCTGACAATCTAGCAGCACCAAACAGAGTACGACTATACGTCTTCATACCACATGAATATAACATCCGTGCCTTCTTGGTTATAAAGTATAGGTCTATAGTATACTACGACTATATCTTATGTCTTATAAATTGATGTTAAAAAAACTGCACAGGAGAGATCTAGAGTTATTTAGCTGAATATTTCATTTGCTGGACTGAAGAAAGATAAGAAAGCATCGATCACATAGTTAGACCATTTGCATTCATCATATGTTCCTACACTCTCAGCCCGAATTGTAAATATGCAGTACATATCGCCGTAGTACATACAGTAGAACCCAAATCGGGTCAGTTGGTTTGTACTAACATCAACTACCAGTGTAGTCCCGAATAATAAGCTTTCCACTGTAAAACTGGTGCGCTAGGCTGACAGTGTATATTTAACCTAAGTATGGTTACTAGTTAAACCAATTGCATTTATCACATGTTCCTATATATCCGATCTAAATTCGGTTATTTCGTTGCTTTTTTCATGAATTAAGTCTTGATTAGCAGCTCGATTTCCATGTGCGTATTGAGGGAGTGATGTATGGGCTAACGGGCACCCCATTGCTTGTATCATAGGATATCAATCAAGGGGCCGGCATGGGCAAGGTTAGAATGGCATTATAATTATAGAGGCAATCACACCAATATCAGACCGCAACAATTTGCAGTCATCTGTTCGATGGTGTAGTGGACAGCACGTCACACTCCAAACCCCAGGTGCGGGCGTTCGTGACCCGGCCTGGTTCATCTTTTTCGCAGTACACTTTCATAGGATATGAAACACGTTTGATATCCTATGATGCAAGCAATGAGGTGCCCGTTAGCCCATAGATTACTCCTTCAATACAAGCAATGAGGTGACTGTTAGCCCCCAGGGCTGTACCCAGACTTCTCTGTGGGGGGGGGGGGGGGGTGCTCAAGTCATGGAGGTGGACCTTTTTGAGCACCTTGACAGAGGCGTAGGAAGCAAATCTTCATTGGGGGGGCCCAGGGGGGCCCCACCCCAGCCACTATAAATTGTCAGCTTGAGCGCGCTGGTGTTGATGCATCACTGTATTGGATTTATAAAAAAAAGAATACTCCTTGATGACTTATCTTTAAACAAGTCTGCCATTTCCCCTATCTTAATTACATATTTGTCCAATTTGAGTGCTGAGCTGTGGGAATCTTGTACATTTTATAGGGGGGCTTGACTCATTTTGGGGGGGCCCAGACATATTCAGGCCCCACCTCCTCTGTGATTGGGGGGGCTAGGGCCCCCCTGGCCCCCCCTTTTCCTTCATCCCTGCTTGAAGCAGTGCTTTTCACAAGCGAATGGTTCATTCTGCTGCAATCCGACACCAAATTAGGGGGAGGTTAGATGCGGGGAGAGTGTCCCATGCAGATTCAAAAAAATGCCTATGTCACTCAGCATAAACCCTTGTCACTTAGGAAGATGCCACCACAAATCGACACAGGCCTACGGTCTTAGCTGTTTAAATGGCATTAGATGACCATTAAGACTGCTATCCGAGCCTACTCACTCACTCAATGAGGAGAATCAGAGGAGGAAAATGCTAATACTATGTCACTAGAGATTCAATATTTGGCCTTTGATTCATACATAACATCAGCAGATCTGTAATCCAAGTTATTTTAATTAAATGGCCTTAGGTGAAAATAAATTTCACAAAAGTTTCTTTGGCTAATACAGCTGTCTTGCCAGTGAATATCCATGTAAATATTGGGCTCTGTGTGTACCTTATAATATTTAGATTATGGATTTATATGTATCATTGTAGATTTTCCTTTAGGCCAATTGTTATCAGAGAAGTAGTGAAGATGTACCTGCCATCACAGGAAGGCGACAATTTTTGGGCACAATGGTAAAGCATATGGAATTCCCTTATTCCTGCCCTTTTGTTGGTTGATGTGCACTTATGTGAACACATGAATGGAGGTCCACCCAACTAAGTCCAATCAACTGTATGATTTCTACTCTTCAGTATCCACCCCCAACCCATTATGTTTCACCCTTCAGCACTATCCACTGGAGGCCCCTCCTCCAACAATGCCCCGCTTGGAGTCTCCGACAAAGCCCCCCTCCCACTGAAGGTCGATCCAACTAAGTCCCGTTATAGGTTGTAGGATTTCTACTCTTCAGCACCCCACCACCACTATCATGTTCCCCCCTTCAGCACCATCCACTGGAGCTCCCCCCCTCCTATTACAAAGTCCCCCTTGGTGTACCCCAACAAAATCCCCATCCAACCCGAGTTCAACTCAACAAAGTCCCATCCCAAGAGTTCCACTCTTCAGTAGCCCCCTCCCCTCACAGTCCCCTCCCACCATAGTTCCAAGTCCAGTCATAGGAGTTCTACTCTTCAGCACCCCCCCCCCCGCTTCATGTTCAGACCTGTAGTAACATCAATAGGAGTCCTCCCTTATACAAAGTCTGCCCCAGAGTTCCACCCATTGACACCTCCCACCGGAGCTCCACCCAACCAAGTCCTGTCCCAAGATTTCCATACTTCAGCACCACCCCTCCTCCACCCTTTGAAACATTCCGCGAGAATTCCCAATAACGAATTCCTATGCTTTCAGTTCTGCCCTTTGGGTCCTCCCACTGGAGTTTTACCCACCCAGTCCCAAAAAGGTGGACCTTTTCTTTATTTTTTTTGGGGGGGGGGGGTGCTCAAGCACCCCCCTGGGTACGGCCCTGTGCAGCCATACCTTACTGCCTTTATTACAATGAATTGTCAATAAATAATCAATATGATATCAACAAATTCAATTTGAAGAAAAAAACGTTCACCTCCCCATGGGACTCATAGCCTGCCATAGTTTGTGTGAACACAAAGTGTACTGCGAAAAAAGATGAACCAGGCTGGGCCATAAACACCTGTACCTGGGGTTTGGAGTGCGACGTGTTGTCCACTACACCATCGCACAGACGACTGCAAATTGTCGCGGTCTCATAATTATAATGCCATTCCAACCTTGCCCATGCGAGAAAGCTTGGGGGACACAACCCAGACTGCAGGATATTTTCACACATTGAATGTATACTGGTTATACGTGAGTGACCTCCCCGGGCTTTGTACCATATCAATGACTTAAACAGACCTGGTTCTATCCAACCATTTCTCGTCAGTCCCTGTGGTGCAATGCATAGGGAGCTGGTCCACAGATCAGTAGAGGATGAGTTCGACCCCTGCCCTTGGAAATAGAATTCTTGTTGGTTTTAATATGTGACATGTCGCAAATTTGTAAGGTGTGCCTGATATCCATGGATAACAGGCACTGGGTGCCTGATATCCATGGATATCAATGCAATTGTATACCATGCCTGATATCCATGGATATCAGGCACGGTATACAAAGTCATGATGCATGCAATATCGACAGGTATCAGAATGGGAATATCCAGAAAAAGCACCCAAAATCACAGAAGTCGTGTAATAAGCTTATGTAACATACATAGAACGTATGCATACATGTAAGTACCTGGGGATATAGTGTTGTCTTATTCAATCATTTTGGTAATAGTTTGCCATAAAAAATGTCTTTGACATCTTTCTGTCCTTTCTAATCCCATTTCGAGGAACCGGTCCAAACACCAGGGCTGTTATGCCACTCACCTGTATAGTTACGTTATTTTCTTTCTTATCTTGAGAAGCCCCATTCATTGATTGAAAGGTATGGCCGTCTTTTTTTCACAGGAAACAGAGGCACTAGGCCCATAGGCAAGCGTGTTATTTCAATGAGTATGATGTATTCAAAATCTGTCGGCATGCACAGTATTATTCTAATACAACTTTTAATTAGATAACAGTATGTGCAAATCTTCTAATCCATTTTTTTTTTATAATCATGAACATTCTTCCAATCAAAAAAAGGATAGATCCTTCAAATATTATTTTTCATGGGACGAACGATCTTTTTTATGTGATTTGTAAGATGACAAGAACTAATCTTCCGAAATCCGATGCTAGATCAATTTTCACAACTTTGATGCATTCTTGGTTCTATTACGACGATGAAACATCACCCAGAATGCTAGTGTTCATGATTGATTCCCTCACAGCCCTCCATGAGGTTACCAATCATAATAACCAGTGGCTATCTCATTTCACTCAGCTTCATAATCGAACTTTCTTAACGATATTAGACTTTTGCAATGAAGAAAGTTTTTTTTTATCTTATCTGTCCCCCTGATTCTGCAGTCCATGCAGAGGGTCCTATTTTTGTCTAGTTATCAGAATATTAGCATCTGGAAATCACCTTTGCTGATATCTGCTATCTGTGTACTAGATTTCCATATTTGTTTGCATCTATTCTGGTTCAAGAAAGAGTTATGACATTTAGGTGGAGAGACAATGGAAAAGCATGGCTAATGTATCACATATTTAGCTGTGTTTGTATGTTACCGACCTTGTGTTATGTACTTTTAACCTTGTTTATCTCATGATTCAGGGCCATCAGTGTGTTTTTTTGGTCATAAACATGTTCCGTTATAGGGGTTTAACAGCAGTCTGAGACTTCTTTTTTTCTCTAAGACCATCTTGGTTAGAACCTGGGCATGTTAATAAATTGGAGAAGGATACAAAGTCACCCTCGCCATACATTTCCAGTTAAAATCATTCAGGACTCTATGGGAATCGTTCCCCGACCACTGTGGCAAGAGACAGACTCGCTATCCACTACACCAACCCGAACGGTACTAGAAGGCAATGTACATGATTTGAATAAGTTTTCCGACATACCTGATGTTTACACACCTCGTTAGCATAGAATCCAATGGTGCCAGGTGGAGTTATTAACAGGGAAACTTCCTTAGATATCCTAGATGAACATGCCATGGCTAATTTCTCCATTTTGTTCGAAATAAATAAGAATCCATTGATTTTCCATAGCGATACGTCTTGGCACCCGCCCTTTTGTCCTGTGGCAGATTGACCTACATACGGGACCTTCCCACACTGTCAACATGAAGCTGATCATGGTGGAGGCTGGTGGTGAAAGGTATCGCTTGTAAAATCATTGGATTCTCATTTATTTAGAAGAAAATGGAGACAAAATGTAGGCGAACACAAACTAGAGATCGTATATTTGCTGGCATTTGAAGCACAGGAGCTGGCATGCTTGGATTCTTGTGTGTAAAGGTGGAGGTATATCGGGCAGAGTGACAACATGGCCATGCCGGCTTGGCAAACCATGCGGATCGCATGCACTTACACCCCCATCATCAGTATACAAGTTGTCAAGTTTAGTACCATATTAGGGACATACATTGTTTAGATTTTAGATATAACATCAGGTGAGAAAACCTTTCGGGATACAGGATGGTATTGGCACTCAAATAGTCCGTTGATATAAAATGAGATTAATAAAATTAACTAATTAATACTAAGTTGAGATTCAGTATTAACAGGGTCAGTCCTCTCAGAGTTAATCTCCTTGGGAAGCTGCATTTTCTAGTCTAATTTCTTCAGCTGTAGGTAAGGGTTTCTCATTTGTGTGATGAATGCAAATGTTCATCAGCATTTCCCCCCGCTTGTTAGCGCACTCGTGCTCATTTGTAGCTACATCCTTGATAGTTATGGAGTCCTTCAGGCCGAGATGAAACCCAGATCCATACGTCTTGTTCAAGGTGGCTTCATATAGATATTTGCCCTGTATTTGGGTTAGCTCATGAAGCATCGCAGGTTAGGAGAATTTTATTTCTAGAAGTTTCTTCATTACTTCTTCATCCTCATCGTACCATTCATTGGTTAGCTTGCATGATTTGGCAGCATACATACTGTCAATGGGTGATTAAGCTATGTTCACTCATCTCAGGATGTGTATTTGATTACATACTACAGCTTTCTTGGCTTGGTACGCTCGTTCCACTGAGTCATAAGAGTGACCTTCGAATTGAATATCACATTTGTAGAGATTTGAAAATACTGAGTGTTCACCCTGGAAAGCTATGCCATCTGATGTAGTGACAGTTTAAGCATGTTTCAGTGACAGGTCCATAGTTATTCCAATGTCTTTATATGAGTAGAGATGGTCTTGGATTATGATTAGCGTACCCCTGACTGAACATTCAATACCTCTACTCTTCACTAGAGCTTGGATAGATCGAAGGATTTTCTGCATCAACTTTTCCTCAGGACTGATATCATCTGTTAGGTGAATGCCTTTCCATGCATTGTTTCGTTGTAAGTTCTTGATTTTAGAGAAGATCTGCATCTTGTAGTGAGCTGAAGAGAAGATAATCACTACTGGTCTCTTACGTGGTCTAAAGTTAGGATTCCTTTTCTGACTATCACTTAAAGGTTGCTTTTTTCCTCTCCTATACAGTGCTTCTGCAACCGAATTGTTGAAGTCTAAGCCTAGGTCATTGGTCAGTTGGTCTAGAGTGTCTCGTAGGCTTCCAGGACGATCTTTGTCTAATCCCTCAATAATCAGGATTCTTTTCTTCCTCTCCCCATCAAGTTTAGTGAATTGATCAGTATGTTTTTCAGATAATCCACATAACTTGGAAATGTCTGAGTTGGCCTTTTCTATTTTGTCATCATGTTGAGATAGTGTCACATCATGTTCCCCTATTTTATGTTCAAGTTCGGGTATAGTGGCAGTCGTGGTTTATGGTACTCCGTTTGGACCGAACAGTCTTCTTTCCATACCGTTGAGGAGATTTATTGTTCGCCTTGTGATGCTTTCCTGGGCCTTGAGTCTAGTGTCTAACTTATTAATCTTGTCAATTATAGCCTTGGGATGAGCTTTATACTTCAGTGCGGGTAAATATTGTATTTCCTCTCCGTCAGAATCACTAAATTCACCTTTTAAAGTGTCATTTTTGTCTAGAATGGAAGTCGCCATCTTGATTGACCTTGACCCTGGTGAGTTAGGCATAGAACTTGGGGAGCGCTGCGTATTTCTAGTAGTACGATTCGACGTTTATTTTCATATTTGTTGAAAATGTCTTATTACTTATAATTTATGACAACTCATTTGTAAAGTCGTGTAATTATTGGAGAATAACAGTTTGAAATGTGATAAAGGTCATGTATCTAGTGTAGATTCCTAGAATACAGGTTACAAACAGTTTCGATCCGGTGTTGTCATGGGCGGCGCCATCTTGGAAAAGTTTCTTCTTGTCGGTGTGTTAAAAACTTTGGACTCCTTTAGTTGATTTCAGGTAAGAGATAAACTCTAGATTTTGTCCGTCCTCTGTCTATTGTAGGTTTATAAATTCTTCAGTACCAGCAAATGTGGTGTAGCAATTGTAAAGCGCTCAAAAACCAATATATCCTGTCCTTGAGGTTCCCCTCCGGTGTTAACCTTGTGCCATTGTTTCGCCTATCATGTTTCAAGTGTGGCACAAGTGAGATATAACCCCAGTGATAGCCTGTTGTTAATAATATTTATTGAATACAGTGACCACCTCGATGTACATTTATACCTACCTCTTGAAATACAAAACATTAGGAGTCTTGTGTTTTATATTTGTCGTGAAATTAGTAGGGGGGGGGGAGTAGTCGGAATTCAATTAGTAGCCTTACCTCAACATCTCAAACTTATGTCAATATATACATTGTATCGGCACAGTTTAGTGGAAACTGTCCGACATTGCCCTGAATGATATTATGCAGGCATGCTCCAGTTATTGGTTAAAATACATTGAATGTTGGACCAATCTGAGATATACACGATATTCAAAAAGATATACCTAGTTGCAAACTCTGGCTCCAACCGTCACTCAGTGGTATTGAACTTATAATACAGTTTAGCAAAGTTTGTATTATGCCAAAAAGGAAGCCAACAATAACAGACTGTTGGGACTTTTACCAACAGTTCTTAAAGTTTGTAGAACTTGTCTAATTCTGGAAAACTTGAAGTGTTTGTCCTGGCGCGGGGCTGTGCGCGCTGCTGTGGGATCGCCTGTTGAACTAATGTATTATGGGATGGCGGATCATGGTGCCCCCTCTCTGTCTGCTAATGGATGTACACAAAGGGACACATCTAAATAGTCATCTAAGGCCAAGCTTGATTTTAATATTGGATAACGGGCCCACTGGACTATAGGGGAGAAAAATATTTTACTTCCTTCTCCGTTCTGGAATAAGTTTCCAAGGTGGCCATTACCCACAAGATCAAAATAATGTGTGGCCTAAAGTCCTATCTATGTAGAGTAGGAAATTTCACATTTTGATTGCTAAGGGAGCGTTTATCATTCATGGCAGGGGTGCTGGGTGTATTTTTTCAGGGGGCGGCAATTCATTTTTGGGTATTCCTGTACGGGGGCACCCCAGTTTCATGTTTTTGGATATTTTTCTTGGTAAGGTAACGGTACTTTGTCTCTGCATATTCACATTTAAGGGGGTGGAGTTTGTGGGATCAGTTGGCTTCGAATTGCTAAATTAAGTTTCTATAAACTATGTCTATAGCAAACTTTGTACTGGTCCTAACAGGTTTTATCATGAAAGGTCCTCGTGTACAGATATCTAAGATGAGAACATAACAAGAAGCACGTCAGGGGATGACATCATTTGTAAACAAATGTGGAGATCCTCAGAAATCAAAGATGATAATGTTATGGGGAAAATGATAATGCTTTCCAACAATCAGAAGAAAGAAGAAAGTGAGACGCAGGGTCAGCAGGAGGTGTAAAAGGGAGACGCGTGGTGGGGGAGGGTGTTGGAGTGAGACGCAGGGTCTGCGGGAGGCGTAAAAGTGAGATGCGTGGCGGGGGGGAGGGTGTCGGAGTGCAGGCTCGCCCCCTCCAGCCCTCCACACATTACAGGCTGGCCGCATCCCTTGATCTGAGTGGGTCGACGCCTCAGCGACGAAGCTCACTCCCCAAGCAGATGCTGCACTCATGCAGTGACTAAACCTCAGCTTGTAGAGTGAATATACATCCCAGATCAATCAGATTCTTATCTTGATCAAACGGGGCAATAAAACAATAAAATGGAATACGTATCCATCTGAATATAAAGATGCTCCCAGGCTAATAAACTGAGTATTAATAGCCGCTGGCTGAGGCTGGTCGGAGTGAGACACAGGGTCTGCAAGAGGGGTAAAAGTGAGACGCAGGATGCGGGGAGGGTGTCGGAGTGAGACACCGGCTCTGCAGGAGGCGTAAAACTAAGATGGGTGGTTGGGGGAGGGTGTCGGAGTGAGACGCAGGGTCTGCGGGAGGCGTAAACGTGAGATGCATGGTGGGGGGAGGGTCTCAGAGTGAGACACAGGGTCTGCGGGATGCGTAAAAAGGAGATGTGGGGTCAGGGAGGGTATCAAAGTGAGACGCAGGGTCTGCGGGAGGTGTAAAAGTGAGACGCGTGGTGGGGGAAGTGTCTCAGAGTGAGACGCAGGGTCTGCAGGAGGTGTAAAAGTGAGACGTTTATTGGGGGAAGGGTGTTGGAGTGAGACCCAAGGTCTGCAGGAGGCGTAAAAGTGAGATGTTGGATGGGGGAGGGTCTCAGAGTGAGAGGTAAAGGTAAGATGCATGGTTGTCGGAGTGAGACGCAGGGTCTGCAGGAGGCGTAAAAGTGAGATGCATGGTGGGGGGAGGGTCTCAGAGTGAGACGCAGGGACTGCGGGACGCTTAAAAGTGAGATGTGGGGTTAGGGATGTTGTCAAAGTGAGACGTAGGGTCTGCGTGTGGCGTAAAAGTGAGACACATGGTGGGGGGAGGGTGTCGGCGTGAGACGCAGTGTCTGCAGGACACGTAAAAGTAAGATGTGGGGTTAGGGACGTTGTCAAAGTGAGACAAAGGGTCTGCAGGAGGCATCAAAGTGAGACACGTGGTGGGGGGACTATATTTTTCAGCATTTTCAGACAATTCTATACAAAATACACTATTGGTTTTTATTTCTGTGCCAATTTAAGTCCAAAATACTTGAGACATACATTTTGACAGCAATCCGGCTACACTAG
Source organism: Acholoe squamosa (assembly GCA_949317995.1). Taxonomy (NCBI): domain Eukaryota; kingdom Metazoa; phylum Annelida; class Polychaeta; order Phyllodocida; family Polynoidae; genus Acholoe; species Acholoe squamosa. Next base: position 47,680,265 of record OX439036.1, on the reverse strand, counting down.
CTACAGCTATGGCCAAAGCAAATAAAAACGTCTTCCCGCAACATTTTGAAAGCAATTTACACCATTTTCCCTTCATTCTATGATATTGAGAATCTATTTTTCGACATTTTCAGACAATTGCCTACAAGATACACTATTGGTTTTTATTTCTAGGGCAATTTTCAGACAATTCTACAAACTAGGGAGAAAAACACAAACAAACCCGTGACACTACACCACTCCTTTGAAATATGTTCAGCAGCATGTTTCTATATGCATTCATGAGATCAAGCAATGCAGTGCATCCCAAACATTGCTGGGCTGACTTCCTGTATTGCACAACAACTAGTAAACTAATGAATTTTTGAAGCAAAAACATCATGGGAATTTCTCTATTATAGTATAGGCATAATTACAAAAGTTGCTCGATTCAAACTTAGCTAAATATGGATAAAACTCATGACACATAGAGAATAGTACTGAGAAGGCCCTATTTGGCCACATTCATTTGCAATCATGTGACTTCAGGTCTGTGATCACTCTCCTATCACACTCTCATTATTGCCAACATAAAGAACATACACAAAGACATCTGCTTCACTCTCCAATTGCATCATCGTAGGTGCGGACCTATACTTTGTGCCAAAAATGTCAAATGAATTAGTATATGGAGATCCTTGAACTGGTCTACAGCTCTACAAACATAAATAAAATGAAAACTCTAGTCAGTCAGGATCCTAGAGGATTGTCATTCAGTCAACATTCATACAGCACTACAGTGTTTACTCTAAGACCTGGTGAAAGCAGAGCCATTTTGTATAGAAATTTCCTACAAAAACCACATCAGGACTTCCTAAATTTGAGAAAAAAACTGCCGCTAGTAGAAGAATATAATGCAGCAATGTAAATTGCTGATAACTCGAAAAGTGAAAAGCCTGTGATTGGCTCCCATGAGTTGTGCACTCATCCTATTGCATCAGCACTCCCTTACCTGCACCACCAAGCCACTATTCGCATAACTCCCGCCAAAACTGTGCTATTCGCACCACATTGCCCAAAAAGGCGGGAAAGTTGATACATGGATCAACATCATAATCCTTCACCATTGGAGACAAAAAGCGTCTTATGGCTGCCAACCAACTGAGTCTGTACAATATTGACAATTTCTCAAAATTTACAAAACTTTGTAATGAAATACCTTTTCCTGCAAGACCCCTACATATCCTTTAATGGCACTACAAATTCATTAAATAATTCTGTCTCTTATACACAAAATTTCCATCTTTTTTTAAACTCATTCGCACCACCAAAATGACTGAAAGCGCAGGGCCCCAGGGTGTCTCCTTATAACTCGCTTTTCGAGTTAACTAGAAATGGCATAATAGTTACTTCTGAGCTGTCATTTCTCCTCAAATCTACAGTGATTCAGTATATGGAGATCCACTTGGAGCTATAACTACAGAGCTAATCTTATAATCGCTCCAGGATCTCCATAAAAAAAGAAGACGAAGGCAAATCTTATTCATATCAAAATAACTTTATTGCGTGTGCCCTACTGTGGAAACTGTATTATACAAAAGTACTGCAATGTACAAAATGCACCAAAGGATTGAAACCTGTGTACGACTTGTCATACGTTTATCACCGCAACCTGTCGGTGTTCGTCTAAGGTTTTGTTGAACTTATATTTCTCAGTTGGGTGGATCCTTAGACAACATAAGCATTAAAAGTAAGCTTGGTCAATAGTAGCACCTCCGTTCTAAGACCTCATAATATCATTTTTATTCATTTTGCAAGAATACACAACTAAAATTTTAATTGCTATTTGACCATGAAGTAGGAAAACACAGTATTCCACCAACCGATATTGAAATAATAGATTATATGTTTAATTTTAAAGTGCATTTTGAACAATGCTCAGAAAAGTAACAGTAATCATGACCAGTAGAAGAGATGCTATATCTGTAGGGTCAAGTTATTGTATGCTGTATAGTCAAGCCGTGCACTGGTTGTCCTTTATGAAACATCTAAAACGATAATAATATTAACAACGGTGTTGTAGAGGGGCGAAATGTACGAATTGCGCCATGTATGTAGCCCACTGAGTCGACTTAATGTGTCGGCCTTGGTAGCCTGATACATGTGAATATAATACATGAATATGTAGACTGTATTCTACAGTAGAACCGCTCAGCACAGACACCTGCATGCATATGGGTAAACGTACGCCGCACACGCCCATAACCAACTCGGGCACTGGCTCTTAAATTAACGGTTAACACTGTCAAACTCCGAGGGAAATGCCATTTAGGAGACCAGAGGTATGTTAAAAGATAACGCTTGAACATGTAACGACCGCATTAATGAATTTAGCCCATTGGTCGTCAAAATGCACCAATGCAGCCCTGGCAAGTAGCTCACCAGTGATGCATTCATACACCATGCTGACCACGTCCACTGACTGAGTTGGCATCATGCACCAAGGCAATTACGACACCACTGATGAGCAGTCGTCAGTAATACATAGATGCAGCATGACGAAGATAGGAACATGTCCCTGGAGGCATCATGCCGTCTTTAAAGGTTTGCTCAAACATTATTTTGTAACAAACTCAAGAGGCCCGTGAGACGCAGTGCGGCGTCGTTACTGCCATCAACTGGACAACAATGAATGAAACTTTCTCCAACCTAACACTCTGCATGCTGCGAACACTCTCCATACACCTGCTGCACTCTCCACCGTCATCACTGCACATAGAGTACTAGTAGTGACTTAATACTGGGCAGGCTCGGCTCATCGCTGAGGCCCAAACCTGGAGACCTCTAGCAACGGATTAGATGGATCTCCTATGATAACATGCATTGTTTACTATTTTCATGAAACATTATAAATGTGATATTTTCATGAAATGAAAAGAGGAAAAAAATGAAACTGTGAATTACTATGTAGCCTATACGTAGACAATAAGCCTTTGTCACACAGTCATGACATGGTCCAATAATTATTTTGATTTATAAACAGAAATAAAGTGTCTGCAATATACAGGTGGCCTTGGTAATCTATGTCTGCAACAACATGGTCGGTCGAAAAATGTTGCGGAACAGTGGACCTTCGTTTTTAAAGTGAGATAAACATGATTGAAGTCATTATCCTTCTGGGGAGTTGATGATGAGGACCCAATGCACTGTATGTGCCCAGTTAGGTTGAGACTAATACAACATGGGGAGGCATACAGAAAAGTAGTATAGAAACAGTTCTATCTAGTATGGTGATACCTACAGCGCCAATGTAAAGGGGATGTACATGGTGTAACCACACAGCAACACGACGAGAATGGAATGGGCATAATGCCACTTCACACCCTACAAGGAGGGAGGGTCTACGATGGCTACAAGCAACTTTCTATTATTTATATACTGTATATGTATTTATTTATTTACATCCATGTGGGAGGAGTGTGGGTCGTCCTGTCTGAAGTCACTTTGATAAAATAGCACGTGTAAAATGCCCACAGTTGGCTAAAGGACAAACAAGACAATGATCCTACACACCACATTACTAAATACCACCCGCCATACACATTGTGCTCGTAGACAAAACTGTATACAGAACATTCATCTGGCAGCTCGCACATCTTTTTTGGTATGGTCCTATATTATAAAAAGTGTATATGAATATGCTCGAGAGAATGAATGTTTAAAAGGGCTACCCTCATGGAGGAGCATTAAAACCATTTCTCGTAATTCTGACTATAATTATGTAACAATTCAATCATCCTTCCACATTTCACTACTTTGCCTTTGGTCACTCTCAGCGTGGACCAGTGGGTGATTTTTGGTCTCTGCAAAAACGGAAGTAACCTCTACAATGTTGTATAAATTCAAGAAATATAATATAATATAATATAATATAATTATATATATATATATATATATATATATATATATATATATATATATATATATATATATATATATATATAGCTGATCATACATGCACCGACACATTGAATCAACACTCTTTCATTGCTAAGCAACAAATCTGAACCGCACTATTCTATATTCACATTCACTACATGGCCTTTTCATTGAGGGGGGGGGGCTGACTGATTCCCTGGTCTTTCCACACGACAAAGGCAGTGGTGCTTGATCCCAGTATGTGAGTATAGGCCAAGCCGCACGGCAAAGGCTCTTTACTGTCCCCTTAGATAGGCTTCTAGGACTGTATGGCTTCTGTGTGTACACCCCTACCTCTCAGTTCCCTTCCCATCTCCTCCCAGCTGCCTGATGAGATGGGCAAATAGGGGGTGCAGGAAGTAGGTATACTGCTAAAACGCTGGGCTGGGGATGAGTTGAGGGTTGGGAGTCTATCCAGGAGGTGGGTGCCTGATTTCTCTGACTGGGCACGTCTGTGGTGTGAGAACTAGTGTAGTATGCTGGTCTGGTATAGGTAATTGTGAGATGTTAAGGTGATGTTATTTTGTTTTATTACTGGATATTGAAACATTGTCAAGTTTTTACTTCAGTGGTTACTAAGCATGGTTGGCATGTGTGAAAACGCCCTGTTATATAATGAACAGCCCCGTTCAAGAAAAACAGTATAAGCGATCCGCCATATCCAATATCTACCAAGTACCCAATTTTATACATTTGTATTACATCTTATCGACAGAATACCATGATCGCCAGTAAGTCGCTTCATCGGTACTTAAGTGTAACAAAGAGAGAAGCGTATGGCGGATTAATACAGCTTAGTTTGGAACCATTGACCGGATCACTCTGTATCTCTCTCAATATATATATCTCATTCATACAACTTTGTCTCATCCATGAATGTTGATCATATTGTCTGTGTGACCATGTGTGTGGAATGTCTGCATTACAGTGTATATTGACATGTTGCTTTTTCAGAGGGCGTACAGGTGTGATCTTTACCCACCAAGGCCTGCTATGTGGGAGTCCATGAGAAGGGCTGCTGTGAGGATTGGGGAGGGGTGTAACCACTAGGGGAGGGGGGCACAGGAGTTCAGGGTAAACACGTGTTCAGTCCTACAGCTGTTCATATAGGTTATCATTTACCAACCACTGTGTGCTCGGTACGTATATACTCTGCTAATTGTCATTTAAATTACCATTGCCACATGACTGTCATAACTGATGCCTTCTGGTTTACATCTCTGTAACAGTTAGGGTACCTTTAAAACACACTCTAGTACATAATATGGAGAAAGGGAGTGGCTAGATATCCACATGTAAAATAACATAAAAACAGGACAGTTCCTTTGTGGCCTGTAGCATTTACAATATATACAAGGTCTGAAATGGCTCGTCGACATGGTGGGTACAAGCCACTTCTTAACTTACACTACCTTAACATTCAACCCTTTGATGATACATGATCTTCGGTGGACAAGTATTACATGTACGATGTTGGGAAACGTTATTTTTGTCAGTGTCTTCCTTTTGGTCAGCATTCAATGATGGGCTTTGCATGTTGAAGGCACACAACAGACGGCTTGGTATGGTATTATGGCAAGTTCAATAGTCCCTCTCAACGCAGAACACAAAAAATAACACGACGATAAATGTGAAGCATACTATGTGGTACCATGATAATGTACAAACAGTCACATCTTGCTCTCTCGCTCTCATACTTACAGCGCTTCATTATGGCATATGGGAGTTGTAGTAGCCGCTGTTTATTCTTAGATAGTCCAGATGGGAGACGTCCATGTACTCATTGTTAGGCAGGCTAGTGATGGTGGGGTACGGGGTAGGGTCAGGTCTATAGCCCTATGTACATAAAGCCCATGATGCCAGTCAGGCATGCTTAATAACGTATATACAACGTAGCGTATACTTTATATACAAGAAAACGTTTATGCAACGTGTATATATTAATTGTAACTTATACCCACGCTGTATCCACGTTTCAAAGTTCACACAACGTGGTGCACACATATGTGCTATATACCTTATGCATACATTTAGGTAATTGTATAGGGCATTCCCCTTATATACTAGGTATATACGAGAAGTGCGTATATATACAACGTTAGGGCAACACCAAAAAAAAAGTTGGATCACGCTCTCCATATATTCCAGTATACCTTTTTTTCCCATTAAAAAAAATCTTGTCTGCGGATATCACGTCTTATTTTCTGCAATTTTTGAAAAAAATGGTTAGAAAATAAATTGCTCGCACATAATCTTTCCCTTGAGCCAAAAAAAAAGAAAAAGGAAAAAAAAATATCTTAAAAAAAGAAAGACGAAATTCGCTCGCACCATTTTTTTTTTCAAAACCAAAATCTGTAGACAAACTTATGTTTTTGGTGTGGTCCAATTTATAATTTACGGAGCCGTGTGCCAACAATTGTTATTTGTATAGGGTACCGTCAGCACACCATGAATGATGCCCGATCCAGAGAGAAACCATCCACCATCTGTTAAAGCCGGTACATGTATACATGTACTACCTTCCACTCCAGCAGCATAGGAACAATATTTGGAGAGGGAGGGGTAGGACCTTCAATTTATAGTTATCATAAATGTGATCCAATGGGATCCAATTCGCACTAGGAGTACCCCCCCCCCCCTCATACTTAAATTGTCCGGATGCCCCCACACCGATCACATCTCAAGACGCTGGGGATAAATTTCAAAGTTGTTCAAGAAGTAGCGATGTGAGGGCCGGTGTACTGGGGTAGTGGAAGGGGTAGGGGTAGATGGATGGACTAACCAGGTACGCCATCAGTCCTAAAAAATCAAGGCTCTATCTGATAACGGCGAACAGACGGACGTACACACCATATGTGACGTCCGCCCCCTCCCAGTATGACTAGGTACCAGTCCTCCCTTCTTCCCACTAGTAATAACTTTAAGAAGTGACCACACCCCATGGAGGACCATCCTCAGATCCAAGGGCCTCCTGCACTACCTCCGGGTGAAGTAGTCAGCAGGGGGCAGTGGGGAGGTGGAGGGAGAGGACAGGAAGGTGGGAGGGTGTGAAACATCTCTTGTAAAATCACGCTTGCCATCAGCACGAACAACCCATAGAAATATCTGGGTACATGTACATATATTTTGTATCCCAACCATCCGTCTTACTATATTTTTTTTCTTAAGCTGTGTTTACTGGAATGTCTTTATGTTGCCTTTGTTTTAATTGACAAAAAAAACACACAAAAAAAAACAAGAGAGAGGTCCGTCATACATGTTTGTGTGCGATCAAGCTCCGGGCTCTCCTGGGGCAGATCTAGGGATTTGGGAACACGGGAGGATTGTGCATGTCAACCACGTGGTTCCCGTGGGGAGTAATAGTAGCCTATCCCTGACCTGCGGCAGGAGTACAGTAGTAGCACAGAAGTATGCACCACCTGCTTACTACATATAGAGTGCTTCTCCTGCGTGTGGTGGATGTAGGGCCGTCAAGCCCGTCATCTCACACTGTGGATAGAGTACGTCAACGTGTCCGTGCCGTCACGTCGTCGTCTCGGACCACTCCTGTGGGGGAGGGGAGGTGTGACGTGTGCCCGGTAGTGGGGACGAGCACGCCATCTCTGCCATCAGAGGGACCCGGTCCTCCTGATGGTAACATCCTGTGACACCTTCTAGGGTGGGGCATTGGGGGCCTGGCGCGGGCCGTGCCTGGCGTCAGTACATCCTGGGCACGACGGCCATGCCGCCCTTACTGGTCAGCATCGGGGCCGGTAACCGGTAGGGGGGCGGCCCCATGGCTGCTACCATGGACGGCGGCCCTGTGGTTACCATATTGGGTCTTGGCGGCATTACAGTGGTAGAAGCCATACCGCCATACGCACCCCCGTACACGGCCCCTCCATACACGGCACCGTAGACGCCTCCGTACTGACCGTAGTGTCCTCCCATACACCCTAGGCGCGAGGCCGGCATGCCCGCCGGCCGCACTAGCTATACGTTATCCGTGTCTCTGTAACTGCCCTCGGTGGCGACGAAGAAGTCCTCAAAGACTGCGCTCAGGTATTCAAAGGTGGGCCTCTTCTCAGGCACGCGTTGCCAGCACGATAGCTTTACCTCATACAGACTGTCCGGACAGTCGACGCCGTGCCCGGTAGGTTTGGGCATCCTGTAACCACGCTCCACCTGGTCCAAGCACGTCTTGTTGTCCATGCCTGTAACACACAGAAAAAATATCTGGGGTTAGTTAATGTTAAGGCCCAACACTTTTTTTGTTTTTGTTAGGACTTCATTTCAAGGGTCACAATCCTTTTGGGGTACGATGACATTTTGTTGGCACATTTTGTTAACATGATACATAAATCAATACACACTTGGTGAGTAACTTGTGATGCAACTTGTTATTCCAAGTCAGATGTAGCATCTAGATCTCATTAACAGTAGTGGGATTTGGACAATATCGCCAAAACATATCATGTCGGAGATTGAGATGACGCCGACATTTAATTAGCTAACAAGTAAAGTGAAAGGAAATAGAGGAGGTCTGATCATACATTGGATCATAATCCTTTTCAGGGCCACTTGCACAATTCTTATTACCAGGTAAGGGGCCACATTTATGAACAATGGGGTGGGTACATGTTTAACAACCCATGATCATCAATACTTTAGGCGATGTTAAGGGGAAAGTAAGGGCCTTGGTAATTAAAATATTGCTGGTTCTAGTGGTAGGACCAGTGTGTTACCTTGTAGTCATCGATATTTATGATCCAATTATGTTCTAAGGATATTTGACCATGTCTCGTTGATTATGACATTGAGTTAATAGGCTACAGGGACGTTCTCCATGGTCATTAGTTATGGAAGGATCGGGATAAAGCTTATTACGTAGGGCTGTGTTATACACTGTCACAAGTCCGTTCTAATTGAACTAGACGCACATCATACCAGAGCCAGAAATACAATATTGTTTTGTCATCAATAGCCAATAATTATAATGAACGGGTATAACAGGGTACACTTGTGTAGGTATTTATTGTATGCTGCATTATGTGTGTATTTATTATATGCTATATGGGAGAGTGCTATGGGAGTCCTGTATAGGGTTTATGGTAGTATAGAGTTTATGGTAGGCTGTGGAATGTGTAGACGGAGGGGAGTCGTCGAGATCTGGTCAGGTAGATTCTGTAGAGGGGGAGGGGGGAATACGGGTGAGCCAAACACCGGCGTCTGAAAGGTGTGAGGGGTGGGTAAGAGATAGGGAGGAGTTAGTATGGTGGGAGCAGCCGAGGAGGCAACACATACTCCTGGAGTAGACGAGGATGAAGCCGTTTAATATTTAGTATTACACTTAGCCAATGTAAGAACGGATTGAGCAGGATCTCTATGGCACTTATACCTCTCCAGTAGCATCGGATTGTTAAACATGAACTGCTTGTATGAATAGACGGATGTCGTTGAAGCTGTACAACCATGAGTGGACTCATCATCAGCTGTAACTGTGAATAACCAATGAACAATAAATGGTGACTTGTATCGGCGTCTTGGTGTTGGTTAAAAGGATGGGCTGAGCCAACATCATACCACTAGAGTTAGTCTTCCCAAATACGTGAGAATAGCGGAGTGAGCTGATAATAACTACACAACTTATACCACATTAATATACATATAAACACAACCCACACAGCCCAGATGGTGGAGAACCCGGGTAAGGATAGTAAAAAGAATATATAAACATAGAATGGGACAAAGTGCTTAGTAAAGGCGAGTGAATGAGTAAAATAAATAACAAAGGAAAGAAAAACAAATTGAGAATCAAGGAATGAGAGAATTGTAATAATAAAATACATGTTAGAGGACAAGTTTGCGCTAAGAATAAGTCACCAATGCAGTGTGGAAAATATATATAGTAATAATGCATGGTATTATATAAGTGTGTTGCATATGTATGTACATAAATAACTATTGAAATGTATAATATGATAACGATGATTACCTCAGGTATTAGTGACAAAACAATACATAAGATGTATTCAAGCATAATTTATGCTTGACAATTGGTGTGACTCGCGTCACAAGAGGGGAGCGCCCGCACCTGTTTTGTCATCAATAGCCAATAATTATAATGAACGGGTATAACAGGGTACACTTGTGTAGGTATTTATTGTATGCTGCATTATGTGTGTATTTATTATATGCTATATGGGAGAGTGCTATGGGAGTCCTGTATAGGGTTTATGGTAGTATAGAGTTTATGGTAGGCTGTGGAATGTGTAGACGGAGGGGAGTCGTCGAGATCTGGTCAGGTAGATTCTGTAGAGGGGGAGGGGGGAATACGGGTGAGCCAAACACCGGCGTCTGAAAGGTGTGAGGGGTGGGTAAGAGATAGGGAGGAGTTAGTATGGTGGGAGCAGCCGAGGAGGCAACACATACTCCTGGAGTAGACGAGGATGAAGCCGTTTAATATTTAGTATTACACTTAGCCAATGTAAGAACGGATTGAGCAGGATCTCTATGGCACTTATACCTCTCCAGTAGCATCGGATTGTTAAACATGAACTGCTTGTATGAATAGACGGATGTCGTTGAAGCTGTACAACCATGAGTGGACTCATCATCAGCTGTAACTGTGAATAACCAATGAACAATAAATGGTGACTTGTATCGGCGTCTTGGTGTTGGTTAAAAGGATGGGCTGAGCCAACATCATACCACTAGAGTTAGTCTTCCCAAATACGTGAGAATAGCGGAGTGAGCTGATAATAACTACACAACTTATACCACATTAATATACATATAAACACAACCCACACAGCCCAATATTACATTCATTAAGCCAATCAGAGTAGATATTTTAGAATCCGTAAACTTCCACAGTAGACCTTACCATCAATTCAAATTCAGATTTTTAAAGTGGGTGATTTCTGACCAGAATAGCAGTGGGTTACACCGTAGGCCACGTTCAGTAGAGTTAAAGACTTCACTTATAGTATACCATTACTTTATACATGTAGGGCCTACCAGAGATGCCACTCACTGGTCTTTGAAAATTCGGAAATCATTCTAATTTTCTGAGTTTCCAATAGGAAATACCTTTAGAAATTAGAACTAAAAATTCGGAATTCCTAAAAAGTTAGGAATAGTGGCATCTCTGGCCTACATACAAGTTGCCACACGCACCACTGCATTAAATCCAGGTGTTACACTTTGACTGTTAGTTGAGTATCGAGACGTAAATCAAATATTGATGTTGCATTGGTCAGGTTATATTCATATGGCTACTTCGTTGGTTCAGCACTTTATATTAATCTATTATTCATTCAGGTGATGTTTTTTTTTTGCCTGATAAAAGGATAACACAATGAGTAGGTGGGTATTCAACATCCGTTATGAATATGTGAACGTAAGTCTGACATATGAGATGAGTGGGTGATACCGTTAATTGCCCAAGAACTTGGCATTAATCACTGACAACTGAGAATTGAGGAATAAAGTATGGAGTGAACACTGATCTTCTATCTACGAGTGGACGACTATTACAGTAACAGAGTATGTGAAACCTTAGTTCTCCCTGACAATCTCCTAAGCCGCTCTACATCAACACAAGTGAGAGCAAAGTGGCCTTTGCGTTTATGAGCAGTCAGCCTGACCATCAGCCTCCACCACTTGATGTAAGTGGGCAGCAATTGGTGGCTTCCCCTGAACTGTCAGCAGCCTGCAGACTGCCCCTCACCCTGCTGTTTCACCATTCCGCTGTCGTCATCCTCAACCTGCCACCTGCTAATGTGATATACACGTGGTGGTAGTGGCCGGCGACAAGACTCCACGGCTAATGGGCTAGCCGTGTGATGTCTCCCACGTTAAACAATTGTCCAATTACATTCTCTCCCTCCCTCACCAGTTAAAACCACTACACATTACAGCCACATTCCTGACACGTCACTCCCCCATTTCTACCTAATACTTAAGGACAACCCGTCCCACGATGCCGTCGTGACGACATCACGTGATTCCCTCCTCCAATCGCCTGTCTTCGCCTCTTGGGGTCATGTGACCGGCATGACGAGATTTCATTTCCGGTGGTGCAGCTCTTCGTTAAGGAGCCCGGGAACTGCTGGTGGGGTACGATCAAACATGTCGACCTTAGCCCAACATGATAGATTCTAATACAAACCACTTCAATATCCCATGACTCCACACTTCATGGTTTGGCTCTCACAATATCATCATTATTGTGATCTCTCACGGGTAGCAATAAAAATAATACTAATGATAACTTTTATTTGTTCATGCATTCGTCTAGAACACGATGCTTCAATTCATACAATTTTCTAATCTATCTGGGAAATGCATAATCCAAAATGGAAATCACCACTGCCGATAACAGTTGTTAGAGTTGTTGGTGGTGGAAGGGAGTCTTAGTTTGAAGTGCAGAGCTTTGAAGTGAAGAGCTGTTAGTTAGGTGTTGGTTCGGCCTCTGGAAATTTTAAGGCCCTTGAATACCTCATATGAGGGAGGAAGTATTGAAACTGCACTTAAATCTAAATTTGAGAGGCCACTGAAATTAGATGAACCTCTGAGAGCTTGACATCCCTGGAAGTGGTACGTAGTGGGGTCTGTAAAGTCTGGTTGTTTTATGATACACCTGGAGCGGCCTATATATAGCGCTTAGTATGGACGTCCTGTGTATCCACCATTTTAAATTTCGCTGGTTGAGGTAAACCCCACTGATAAGACATATCATGCTGGGTACCTTGTCCCTGGATAACACCCACTTCCAGGGACATGCTGGTCCCATCCTATCACCTCTTATCAATGCATGTCGCCAGGAACCAGCTCCAGTCCCGCTTACACCCAATACAGCAGACCCCGTAACCCCATACCCTGACACAAACCTCCACTGGTATGGACGGCTACGATAAGCTTTTACATTAGCCTGCTGTTGTAGTTTACCTATGGACGTCTAGCAGGAGGTCAGGGTGGCTGCACACTCACAGAGTATCAGTATAGGAGCGGTACGGGGCAGGGGCTAGCCGGTCATGGAGAAGGGGTAGGGGGTAGGGTTAGGGGGGATTGAAGGATGCCATCTTTATTGCTATGCGGATATTGGGCTACCCCCGATAACCCACTATTAAAACAATACTAGTATCACAGCTTCATCACCTATATTAGCACACCTAATACTTATAACATTTCCAGGATGTTCATAAGACGTAACAAAATACATGCCCTTTTCTGGTTTTTGGTCGTATTTAGTATTGCTCTCCGTTCTAACAACAATACTACAATAGCCTGTTTCATAGGTAAGGACAAGAAAAGCTGATCCTGGGTCGGTTCCCTGGGTCCATGTTCTTGCATAATGAAACTATCGCTTTCAGCAGCGTGTATTGCAAGCTTACCCCTAAACAGTAGGCTAAACCAAACCCATTGTGACCTGTAGAATACGACATGTGGGCTATATGACGGCTTATACCACTGCCGGCTAATGAGGTTCTCTCAGGGATGGTCATGTCACACGGTCTCTGGGGTCAGTGACCCCCACCCCCTTCACCCCCACTCAACTGAATGGTCTAGAGACAATGACTCCAGCAGCATACGCCTGAACCTCAACAAATAATGGCTATTCATTCCCCGTGTCTGGCCGTGACACCAACAGGTGAACAGAGTTCACCTTACATCGTTATAGTTGTATGCTAGGACCTACAGACACAACTGGGTCCGTGGTTTGGATGTGTGGGCGAACCAAATTTCCTGTCTTTATACACAGCATCAAAACAACACTGGACAGGCCAAGCCGAGTGGAGGACCGATGATGGCTGAGATGTGGTGTTTTTTTACAGGTGAACATATAGTTTCAACGAGCAAACAGCATTTTCTACTTCTATATATTGGGCATTGCCTTGACGCAGTTTCATCTTGTAGCAGCAAAAAAAGGAGAGGGTCAGTCCCAATAGAGAAAGCATTGTTTGTAATCGATTTCAAAAAGTGAAACTGCGAAACTGCTACAGGTTCTCTTAATGGTTTCTGAATAAAAGATAAGCAATAGAAATCTTTTTTTTTATCTTCCACATGAAACCAATATATGCCACTATACACATATGCCAAGCTCTTTAGAGTACGACTACTCTTACTTTTACGCTTATTTTGAGTGAAAACTACACTTCATTTTAGGCTTTTTCAATGCCACAGCAGTCAGGGTCTTGCCAACAGCTTTGCAAGTTAATAAGACCCACAGAGCACCGATCAGAACAATAAGTCTACCATTCAGAGTGATTTGGGGGTACGAGCCACACTGTTAAAAAATTCCGTAGATTTTACAGAGAATCATTGTTAAATTTTTACAGGTTTTCACCGTTATTTCTATTACAATGAAACACCCTTAGATTGAGTGATGGTACAGTGAAACACTACATGAAAGTACTGGTATTTCTTTTATAGTGAATCTTTGTCTTTTTTTGAAGTTTCATATCTTCCCACTAGGTGACCTCAGACTAAAATCAAGCTCAAAATACCCTCAAATGTGTACACAATGAGTATGCCAAAATAAGGCAAGACCCCCCTCCCCCTGTACGCACATCTACGCATTTGGCTTGACCCCCCCCCCCTTAGTGCATATGTAATTTATGGATGGTCCCTAATTAATTACCCTTTGTCATTGTTTAGAAATAATGGTGAAAGTCTTAAAATTACAGTGACTTTGGAAAGGAAGGTTAAAAAAACGATGAAAGATTGGCACCCGTTGTTGCCAATGATTCTTCATTTTTTGACAGAAGATTTTTAACAGTGCATATACGTATATACTTTTTCACTTTACAATATATTGTAAAGCGACCGAATATATTCAATGTCAGTTATCCTTTAGATGACAGACCCACATGTTGGCCTCTCATACCTCAAGTCTTAAAGCACCAGCGGCGGCCCGCCAGAATTGCTGAACAGCTCAGCTGTTACGGGAGCAGTTCGCCTTGATGTGGTCACGGCGGTTGGCGGCCGGTCCTTATCAGGCAGTGATTGATCACGCTGGGTGGCCAGGCAGGGCTGAGCACCTGTTGGAGCATGGCCGCCCCTCAGCAGCAATTCTGAGCAGATTGCTGAAGTAGGAAAGGGGAGCAGCTTGAGGTAGGTGGAGGGGTGTAGGTACACCTTACATTATGGTGGCCAGTGTCCAGCCGGTAGCAGCTGTGTGCACGTCACACACCTGGCTGAGCACGACCAACAGACACATGCTGAGCAAGTGTCTGCGTCTTACGGTAGACTGAACGAGCAGCTCCCTCTAATCACCAGCAGACCACCGAGTAACTCGTCACCATCACATTGTGTCCATAATTGGTCGTTTATCACATCGTCCTATCTATCTTATCTATGGTCCGTTTACGAATAGACGAGCAACACAATGTCATTAAAGTTTGAATTGGATTACCCTGGTTAGCATATCGTATACATTTAGCTAGAACGTGCACCTTGATTTTCATTACACTGTTTTAAGCTAGACGCGCAACACAATACATGCCTTATCATTGTATTGGTGAGATAGACAGGCCACACACTTGACACACCTTTGTGCATCGCTGTACATAGACATAGATTCATTATACAGAATGGGTTTTCACCATAGGAAGGGTGCCATCGCACTTGGCACTACTTTTATTTAAAGGCATCACACTGGTTGCTACTACTTAGATAGAGAAGACACATTTTTGTACCCTTTCACTGTACAGGACTGCACTACTTAGAGGTAGAAAATCTGCATTACCTAGAGAAGGAAGATACAGTAGCCACATTACATGCCTTTTCAATGTGCATGTACTACTAACAGGTATATTGGTACATCTTTGTTATTCATGTATTACTTATTAATAGAGTAGCCAGACATAGGGCTGCTCGTTGTACTACTCAGGGATAGAATAGCCACCAGGCACCGTCATGCCTCTTCATCATACTACTTACAGACAGAATGGCCACACATTGAGTGTTCTTTCACTGCACCTCTTATAGAGTAACCAAACCCTTGCATTGCACTTGTCGGAGATGGAGTCAAGGTCATATTCATGGCGAGAACTACATTACACAATTTCACAGAGGAATGTGTCAGTGCCCACGCATATGTGCACCACACACATCCTGAGAGGATAGGAAAGAGAAGAAATAGACCCTTTTAAGTGGGCTAGGGAAGCCCGGGGGATGGAGTAGTCACACCCTGGAAATGGATGCCTCTCCGCTATTCTAGTCAGCGTAGCCAGATACTTTGTCTATTCATTGTACTACTTGCACATGCAGAAGTGACACAATGAGCGCCTTTTCACTTCATAATATTTACGAATGATGAAGCCATAGAGTGGATGCCATTTTAATGTACTACAGGTAGAATAGCCAGGTGCTTTGTGCCTGTTCACTATACTGCTGACAAAGTAGCCACAGACTGGGTGCCTTTTCACTGCACTACTTACAGATGGAATAGCCACACATTGGGTGCACTTTCACTGTACTACTTACAGGCAGAAGAACTGAACACTGTGTGCCTTTTCACTGTACTACTTACTAATGATGTAGCAACAATGGGTGCCATTTCATTGTGCTATCTATGAAAATAGTAGCAACACACTAGGTACCTTTTTACTGTACTACTTAGGAAAAGCGTAGCCAGATAATTTGTACCTCTTTGTACTAATTACAGCTTGAGGTAGGTGTAGGAGTGTCGGTAGACCTTACAGTTTGGTTGCTTTATCTAGAGTGTATATTTCAAAGGATAACATTGGGGTCGCCGACATCCAGAGCCCAAAATCTGCAGATGGGTGCCTTTTGACTGTACAACATACTCATGGAGTGGCCATTACATACACTGGGTGGTATTTCACTGTACTACTCAAAAAGTAGCCATTACATACATTGGGTGGCATTTCACTGTATTACTCATAGAGTAGCCACTACATACACTGGGTGGCATTTCACTGTACTACTCACAGAGAAGCCATACGCTGGGTGCCACTTCACTATACTACTTATAGCCAGACACTTTGTGCCTTTTGTCTGTACTACTCACAGAGTAGCTATATACCAGATGCCTCTTCGCTATACTACTTTTAGCCAGACACTTTCTGCCTTTGGACTGTACCACTCACAGCGTAGCGACACACTATACTACTTATGGCCAGACACTTTGTGCCAAATGACCATACTACTCAGAGTAGCAATAGACTGGGTGCCTCTTCACTTTATGTCATGGCTGATACTATCGTTACTATAGAATAGACCAACTCACATCGTATTAAATGGGGGGGGGGATGGAATACGTTGGTCACGTATTCAATGCTGCTTGTTTACTTCGCCATTTTCAAATTTGAACAGAGCTAGCCATCTGAACCAAAGTTGATTAGTTTCAAATTCAGTGTTACGCAGAGTAATATTCTTTTTCTTACACTCAGCCTATAAGGCGTCATTGGTTACGGGACAGCTACACCTTGGGGAATATGATGCAAAATTATTCACTCGTCGTGGACATTTGTTGCTATACTACTTATAAAATAGCCAGATACTTTGTAACCTTTGACTGTACTACTTAGAGTAGCCACACACAGGGTGCCTCTTCACTATACTACTTACAGTAGCCAGATACTTTGTACCTTTTGGCTGTACTACTTACGGAGTAGCCACACATAGGGCAGCCCTTCACTATACTACTTACAGCAGCCAGATACTTTGTGCCCTTTGACTGTACTACTTACAGAGTAGTCACACATAGTGTACTCTGGTGCCCTGAGGTATAAACCCCCAGGGCACAACCGTAGAGGAAGCAGCAAGGGATAGTGGGAGTATACTAGATATAACTACCACTTGCTTCCAATCAGAGGATCTGGAAATGGAACTAGAAATACTGCTCACTCTTCAAGTATAGATTGAATTTTTGTAGTCTGATACATAATGTTTAAAGAGTGCCAGGTTCAGGGTCATGCTCGTGCTTACTAGTGTCATTATATGACGCTAGGTACGAGCTTACACATAGGGCGGCTCTTCACTATACTACTTATAGAGAAGTCAGACACTTTATGCCTTTGCACACTAGGTATCTTTTGGTTTAACTACTCACAAATAGAGAAGCCACATACTGGGTATGGCGATTGAGTCATAGATTTCCTGAATAAATTTTAAACAGAGACCTAGTGGACTATCGATGTTAGATCTCACAACATATAGATAGAGGTACGTACCACTCACTGCGTTGTTTTTTGCTGCATTAGAGATAGGCTACCCACTGGAAACCTTGCCTTCTACAACAGATTGATCATACCCGGTATATTTGTATACAGCTCATGGGTAAATACATCAAACACCTTGATCGGACAACCCGTGTGTATATGCTATCTTAACACGAGTTTGTTTGATTTTGAAGTCATTCACCCCTTCCTCTCGCCCAATACCAGTGGTCAATGCCCATAGTACGACTAACCTACAGACCTACAACCCTCGTGGAGGGAGGGCATTGCTTCACACTAGGGTGAAATCTGAGATCTGCACCAATTGGGTAGAAAACGTGATAAAAAATAAAAGTTGAAAATGTATATTTTTCATTCCAGAATACATTCATATATGTAATAGCCTATACTATTCTAAAAGGGAACAGTGCCAAAATAATTATTTGCGAAATTACAGCAGGACAAAGAAATCATCCCATGTTAAAAGATAGGAGGCCAATACCTCCGTTACCACGTTTTTGAACACTCTGATTTGCCTTTGGATAGATGAGTGTTGTAAAATAACTCTTAAAGATGCATTAATGAATATTACAGACTGAATAATAGGATAATACTGCTACATTCTAATATAAAATTCTAAGTATTCAGATATCATAATACCCCTACACCAGAGCTCTAAACTTTGGTAACGGACGTATCTTAAAAGTTTTTTTTTTAATTTTCCTATTTTATTTCTATCAGTCAAGCTACATTGCAATGTTCATAGCTGAGCCTAGCAATGTTTAATAACTGAATCTTCCAAGGGATATAATTATTATAAGTGATCCAATCTCCAGTATATTTTTCATGAACATTTACATTAATTTGATTCAAAAAGACACGTCCATTTGGCCTACTTTTTATATTCAATTAATCACCAATATTCATTTACTGACAAAATATATATCCGTATGTACTGACAAAATATATATCCCTATGTAGGTATTGATGTCTACAACAAATAATATGAGGTCTCATGTTTGAATTATCCTAATTCACGTGGCAAGCAACAAACACCATTAAATCATTTATTTTGCAATTGGTGCACGTCTCAGATTTTCACCCACTAAGCCATCGTAGTCTTCTTCCATCAGAGGAGTTCCAGCTGACCCCTTCTCTGACCCCACACTCACACACACACACGGACAGACACCTTCTACTTAAGGACCGTGTCTGGCAGCATCCCAGTGGATGTTGTAGCCCAATGAAGCGTGAAGAAAAGGCCAGTCTGTTGGCGCGCTCCCTGGGGGACAACTTGTGAAGCTGCTTGTATTGGGTCTAATTGATGAGTGTGTTTACTATGGTCTACCCGTCTCTATGTGAAGGTGGGGTTGGCAGTACCAGGTGGGTAAAGGTCGGGGGTAATGAGGTCGTCTTTTATTGGACTAGTCCAGTAAAAAAAAAAAAAAGACCCGAAACCACGAGTAGGACACACACCAGCCCAGTGCGTTCTACGAGTTGTTGGGACAAGTGTTTCTGGGTAGACCTGGCAGAGAAAAGATATGGATAGACTCTAGATAACCCAGAAAGGTATATAATGTTTGAACCTTGGAGCCCGAGGTGAGGTGGCCATACCGATAGTCCCCTTTAAGATCGCTATGCCTAATTATGTGTGTAGTCAACGTCTATACACATGCCATTGACAGTGAATACAAAGCATTGGGATGAAATCGAACGTGATGCGTTGTATTGCAGAAAGTATACGTTGAGAACATGTGCATACGTCATCAATCGTTTACAATCCGCACTTTGATGATTGAACTCTTACTCTCACACTCATTTTTAAATAGGCATCTATATTGATCATACAACACGGGTTCTTGACCAAAATTAAGTATTGCCACTTTCAAATTAAAAGTACCTGAAAGTGCATATGAATAAAGTATAAAACCCTTCTCTAAAAACTTTCGCCATGATTAAAGTATAGATAAAGTATACGGTTGCTAAAGTGCAGAAAGAAATGTATATATTTGATTAAGGTGTAGGGTGGCAACATTGCTTCTCGGATCAATGCGTGATAAGTACGTGGGGATTGCTCCTGAACGAGTGCCTTACAACAAGCAGCCAGTCTACAGCTAACAGGTGTCTGGTATTTCACAGTCTACAGCTAACAGGTATCTGGTATATCACAGTCTACAGCTAACAGGTGTCTGGTATTTCACAGTCTACAGCCAACAGGTGTCTGGTATTTCACAGTCTACAGCTAACAGGTGTCTGGTATTTCACAGTCTACAGCTAACAGGTATCTGGTATATCACAGTCTACAGCTAACAGGTGTCTGGTATTTCACAGTCTACAGCCAACAGGTGTCTGGTATTTCACAGTCTACAGCTAACAGGTGTCTGGTATTTCACAGTCTACAGCTAACAGGTGTCTGGTATCTCAGTCTACAGCTAACAGGTGTCTGGTATTTCACAGTCTACAGCTAACAGGTGTCTGGTATCACACAGTCTACAGCTAACAGGTGTCTGGTATTTCACAGTCTACAGCTAACAGGTGTCTGGTATTTCACAGTCTACAGCTAACAGGTGTCTGGTATTTCACAGTCTACAGCTAACAGGTGTCTGGTATATCACAGTCTACAGCTAACAGGTGTCTGGTATCTCACAGTCTACAGCTAACAGGTGTCTGGTATTTCAGAGGGTGGCTGAATGAAGTATCCTCCCCATTTGTTTCTGACAACATCACTGTCAAGATGGTGGTGTCAGCCTAAAAACTTTGTATTATAGTTCCTGCCCCCCCCCCCACCCCACCACCAAACACCAGGGAGTAGAGACTAAGGCGGACACTCCCTCTTGTTTACATCAGCATTCAGGAGGTGGGGTGCCTGGTGCCGGCGGTCCTAATAAATGATAACGGACGGTGGCGGTTGGCGGACCGGTGGATCCCCGGGCTGGATCCCGGGCCCTAAATCAGGTGTAAGGGGCTGGGCCGGGAGGGCGGGGCACAGTCATTGTTTCCCCTCGGCCTGATCCGTCGCCAAAGACGACCTAGGCCAGCCGCGCGCTGCAGGGATAGGCGTGCTGGTTAAACGAGGGAGGCGGGGGAGGAGAGGGGGCCATCTCCGGAGCGTCATAAGTGTCATCTATCTGCCGGCGGTGATATCCTGGCCATGACTACTCCCTCCCCCTCCTCCATTTTCTCACGTTTATTGCGGCTGTGGTGGGTCATCCCTTGCATGCCTCATGGGCGACAGGATGATTCACGGAATATGTCTGTGACTGACATACACAGGTGGAAAGATGACGACGTGCCCACATCTCCCACACACCTGTCTGACTGATGTGACACCCTGGAGGAAGTAAATTCTCACCCGCCTTAACCTCCATGTGGTCTCAGGTATGGGATATACCGGTAAGATGGAACATCTTATTAAAGGACAATCATAAGAAGTCAGCTTGTGCTGCTTTCATTTCAATTTTCGTACTATCCTCCGATTTTCACCAATCAATTCCACCTGCCCCAACTCCTCTAGGCGAAGAGCTACTTAACGTGTTGGCTCTACTTTTTGCTTGTCTAAAATGGGTTTGTCGGATGTTCTGAGATTGGACTGTGTCTTCACTAATGGAAATGACTACTTCTTGACTTCTCTAGCGTAAGTGGCTTCTTTCTGAAAATATTATCATTGGTTTTCCCATTATGTGCCTATCCTGCCAAATAGATGAATATCCTTTCCCATCCTATAACATCATCATGACGCAAACTGCAACTGTTGCGTGTTAATAGAGGCAAGTAGTACCGTTATCTGATAAGGTTTACTGTGGATGTTAACAGCGGTGTGTGACCAAAATCTGATACTGGTAAGAGATCATTTACATAATAATGGTGGCTGAGGGTCAAAGCCCACGTCTTTATTACATCACACATATGTAACATAGAATACCTAACGAGAAAAGACTGAGCCCGAAATATATGCAAGACAGCAACCCCCTCATTGCATGAGATCTTACTGGAGCTGGACAAATCACAAGATTGAACTGTGCAAATGGATCTTTGAAAACTGAGAAAACTGAGGAGTAGTGTATACTATTTACAAGTATGTGAGTATGCCCTCCAGTCGCGGAGCGGTGTTGGGATGACTCAGATGTACCCGATGTGTTTTCGACATATCCCCATATTATTTATTCAGGTTGATTGTATAAGTGATATAAAATCTATCTAGATTTTACACAATTAACCCCCCCCCCCACACACACACACACAGACACTTACACACTATTCAGCCTACTCTGCCACTGTTACTGTATCACTGAGTATACATGTAGATCTGTGTCATCATACTAATCAAAACATAAATGAACCACATATAAGGTAGCTTTCATTGCACTACTCATATCAGTCTGATACTTGTACCCTAGGGAAGTCCCAGGGATCAGTTTGGCTAGGCCATACACCACTGAATATCTATACTTTTTTAACTGTTCCCACTTGTTGAAGTTGTGCAGTATACATACTGTGACACTGATGTCATCATAACTCAAGTACTCCCCTCGTTTCTCAGTACTACCTACAGATGCAGGTCCACTTCCTGCTGGTACATAAATGACAAAGGGACACGTCCTAGGGATATGACCAAGGTTGTGTAGGGTAATGATCTGTCGACCGAGGGTCAGGGGTGAAGGTGGGAGTAACAATGGTCAGGGCAGGGTCGGATATGCCTCACGTGTAGCAGTAACACTGGGTTCGCTTACTGCTTTAATCTGCGATCATATAATCCACTGAATCTCTTTCTCTTCTGACTTCATCAACCAGGGATGTAAGCTAGGCATGGGCAAAAATCAGGAAGCCATACATTTACTTGATATAAAAGCCTTCTTTTTTACAAAACAGCCCTCCAAGTAGCACTCATATACAGAAAATATATGTCATTCAAAATCTTCAGAAATCAGGAAATCCTGATAAAACTTGAAGACTTGCATCCCTGATCAACAAAATGGTTAATGATCAACAAAATGGTTGATGAGCATTCGATCAACCACTTGGCAAGGATACTTCAGCACGAAACCGATTTTAAGCCCCAGGGTAGGGTGGACGTTTCAAAGTATGTGGGCATCACAAGGTTAACATAAGGTGTTTCTCAGAAACTTTGGCGTTTTTCATTTAACGGCTTTATATTTTTGTCCTCGCACGATTCCATACCACGTAGGAGTTATTACTTGTTAATAGTTCTCCCGACGTTATCGTGGCAAGCTAAAATGAGAAAGTGACCTACTTAAAATGGGGTAGGAGCTACTCTGGGTCGATTTTCGGTTTTCCACACAACCATGTCCATTGTGGACTTCTAATTGTATGTGCCACTCTGAAAACTCTCTCATACATATAAAAATTTGGAAAATAGCAATAGTACTACGGCAGCAACGTCCAAGTATCAGAATGCATCATGGATGACAAAACTGGCTGAAAATGTCCTAAAATCGGTAATTTCCTTTTAAAATCCAAGAGAAAATACTAGGATCGACCAAAATTTTGCTGGGCTAGGTTGGGATATCAGAAGAAAAACATTTTTCTGGTTAAGCAAACAATACATCAGCCGGTCCATATGTAGACCTACACCAGCTATCATTGTGTGCTTCTATTTTATAATGATTGTGGTAGACTTCACGTCTTGGGTATACAGCTGTTATTCAGACGAGATAAAACATGGTCAAGATGAGTTGATCCATGATTAGCTCCTCGCACCTGTTGTTGGAACTCCTGTGCTCGTAGGCAATAATACGCTTAGAAACGAATTAACCTTCTCGCCTTACACCACCCACTACATCCCCCATGCTATTGACTTTACAAAAGAGGTAAATACACTGTACAACAAATTTTCACTTTTCGAAAAAGCTGAAACCTATTAATTACTATGTATTTTGACCTGGGGAATTCAAACATAATATCCATTTTTTGCTGGCGGCTCTCAATTTTGAGATACCCATACTACCTTAGAATTGCTAATTTTCATCCTCGGTAGCCAAATCCATATTAGTGCAAACTATACAAACAGCAGATTTTACATCAAATCTGACCAATTTATCTTTGACCACCATATCCAAGCCCATATCTAATGAATTACTCAACCTTTGACATGTATTATGCAGTAAAAGTAGTAAATAAGCTCAAAATATTGGCCAGTCGACACTTGTTTCGCATGCCTCTTGTACACAATGTTGGGCTCATCCCACTTCAGACCCTATTACTAGCCTGCTAGAAGAGAGGGTAACCACTATCTTCGGTACAGGGGTGTGAAATACCAAAACCCATTTAGGCGGAAGTGCACTGAACAGCCTTGTAAAGATTTGTAAATAGTATCTTTACATTACAAAACAGTGATTCAAATGGTCTAATAGTAACAGTATCACACTTTCTGATCTACAGGGAGGCCAAAAATCACCTTTGGGATACTAGAATTTGTCAATTTTGGATGATGTTATTTTTCTGGTGAGCTTAAAAAAGGCTGAAATCCACCTTTAAGCTGAGATTTCACACCCCTGTTGGTAGCATTTTTCCATCTGTAAGAGGCCCTGTTGGAAACTTTCCCCATGTATGTCACTTACCGAGCAACACTTTTTTGGGGGAAGATTGCGAAGTCAGATGAAGGAAGTGGATCTTCATGGACATCTTGCATTTGAGTTTCTAATATGTGCTAGGAGTGTATCCACATACTCTACATAGTCCTTAGCCCTGTTGTTTCACAGAAATACTCTTATGACTGCTCTGGGGACAAGCTAGTCAGGACCAGTTTTCAGAAAATCCAACTTTGTAAGGCATTTCTGAGTAGAATTTGGCATCTGGTTGATTCTATACCATTTGAGTGTGCTGAATATAAATGTGCCAGATGCCGTCTGATATTTTTACTTTTTACCCCCAAAATTTCAAAAACAAAATGACTGCCATTTTTGGCTTGAAAATTTCAGATGTGAGTAGATATAAGGTAATGTGGGCTGTGGCAAATGGTAATATATGCCAGAAAATACACATGCCAAGTCCTGAGAGGTCACCTTTAATATCTGTGTTATTAGAAATCCAAGATGGCGGCCATTTTTTCATGATCGCCACCTTAATCAGAAGGCAAAACCTTTTTCTTGCATAGCATCAGATGGAGTTCTTCAATTAACTTGATCCTGGTGTCAATTTCTATGTTTCCACAGCCTGCTGAGGCTGATTATGTAGCTTATAATAACTGTAGAGCAGTTCTGTAGTGTAAAAATAGGGGCTGATACATAATATCATTTTACTACTAATATATTCTATTGGAAAGTGTGATTTTGTCTTAAGATTGCAATCTGCAAGGCTGACACAATGACTTTAGTGCTTAGTTCAGCTGGGCCCACACTCCTGTATGAATTTTATTTGTGAGACTGTGCATGGGCCAACCTAGAAAAATCACGGGTCCTGTTCTAAAATCACCGGCCATTGTCTACTGGGCCAGCATAAGTGCTTACCCTGAATGAACAACACATCTTTTTTGCTGCTTTAGAATAAATAGCTGTACCTCATGTAACATAAGATGTTCAAGACTTCAAGACGGTAGCCATTATCCAAGTTGGGCAGTGATTATCCAAGATGGTATTCCTCATCATGGTACTAGAAAGACAGTAACATTGTTACTCCTATCTCTCTGATGCTACAACTATTCAAGTTGTACCAGAAGTACCCTGTAGGATTAGATCACGGCATAATCTTACGGCAGGGCCGTACCCAGACTTCTCTGTGGGGGGGTGCTCAAGTCATGAAGGTGGAGCTTTTTGAGCACCGTGAAGCGGTGCTTATCACAAGCGAAGCCTTGAAAAAAAGTATTCAAATGGTTCATTCTGCTGCAATCCGACACCAAATTAGGGGGAGGTTAGATGGGGGGTCCCATGCAGATTCAAAGAAATGCCTATGTCACTCAAAATAAACCCTTGTCATTTAGGAAAATGCCGCCACAAATCGGCACAGGCCTGCGGTCTTAGCTGTTTAAATTGCATTAGATGACCATTAAGACTGCTATCCGAGCCTACTCACTCACTCAATGAGGAGAATCAGAGGAGGAAAATGCTTACTATGTCACTAGATTCATGCATAACATCAGTTGATCTGTAATCCAAGTTATTTTAATTAAATGGCCTTAGGTGAAAGTAAATGTCACAAAACTTTCTTTGGCTAATACAGCTGTCTTGCCAGTGAATATTCATGTAAATATTGGGCTCTGTGTGTACTTTATAAATGATAGATTCTATCAATTTAACTTGAAATTAATGGCTTTTTAAATATAATCCATGCATCTTTGGCAATATCAATCGAATTGAATCGAATACACCTCAATTTACTATTAAACGAAAAATAAAATATGAGGACCGGTTACTCTGCGCGCATGCTTCAAGTCCCCAGCCCGGAAGTTTGGCGGTAGACATAACAAAATTATGGTGGTCCGATTTACACACTCATATACCAACCGTCTTAACCCGTCCTGTACAGAAAATTCCACCTTACCTGCTGAAAAAAAGCCCAAGTCCCATGAGCCAATGTGTTATTTCTACCCCCTGTCTACCTCAAAAGTCTACCGCCCAATGTTATCCTATGGAGCCTCGTTTTCATGAGAAACTATGGCAAAAATGTATGGTTTTTTCTTTACCCTTTTCCATAGGTAAAAAAAAAATTCTTTTTCGGGAATTGTGCATGTACAATGAAAGACAAGATCCTAAAGATTATGTTTCCATAATTTTTTGTTTAATTATCCCCCAATTTCAGTCCAATTCCCATCTAAACTTCCAATTCATGACCATCAGTTTTCGACCGAAAACGCGCCGCCAATGACCCAGGAGGACCTGGGCCAACAAACCATGGCCTTTGATCACCCACATGACACCTCAAGCCACAAGAAAGAAGTAGCCTTTTGCAAATCCAGTATGCCCCCTGTTAGTACGGAAGTATCTCTTTCGCGGACTTCCGATGAAGTTATTCTGCTCTTCCGTGCCCTCATTTCAAAAGATTGTATATAAATAAATAGTAATTTACCGTATCTATAATTCACATGGGTGACAAAAAAAAATGTAGATTTGTGCAAACTATGAGTCAAGCGTGAGTCAGTTAAACATAAGCGGGTCTGACACCCATGATGCCCATAACAGGACATATTTAACAACAGCAGTGATAAGGCTAACAGTGGCTCAGCATACCGCCTGTCCTCAACAGCAGACATGTATTTCTTGGAGTGAGTGAGTAATAGATGTTTAACGCCATTTCGACAGCTAAGGTCATATTCATGGCGAGAACTACATTACACAATTTCACAGAGGAATGTGTCAGTGCCCGCGCATATGTGCACCACACACATCCCGAGAGGATAGGAAAGAGGAGAAATAGACCATTTTAAGTGGGCTAGGGAAGCCCGGGTATATCTTGGAAGTGTTATCAGTAGCAGAGTGGCCATAGATAATAACAGACACCACATTTTCATGAGAACCCTTTCAAGACTTGGGCTTTTGTTGTTTACATGTATCACTACTTCTACAATGACACCAGCTCCCTCTGACAACTCGTAAGAGCTATTATACATGTACCTGCATATTGCCCACCTGCGATTGTACCAAGAAACACCACAGCCTTCAGGGAAAAGGATTACACATGTATGATACTAAGTACTTTAAAAAAAGTAATGAAAAATATTTAACTTCTGTAGTATATAAGCATATATCGGCCAATGCAGAGCAATGCAGTTATCTTTTGAGGAGATAAAATAGGACAAAGATAGAACATCTACAGCAATTTTATTTACCATTATAAGCATCTCAGAACAAACACTACCAAATTCAACACTGTACATATTGTTCTAGAGGACCCTTGATAGTGTAGATGTACTACTTCTACTTCTCTCGCTCTTTATTGATTAAAACAACCCTGTAACTTCAATTTAGATGTAAGTTTGTTTCCTAGTATCTAAACATATACCTCAGAAGGGTGAGTATCATTTCCTAGTCTGTCCAGTATTGAACCACAACAGAACGTACCAATTTGTGCAAGGTTAGTAGTAGGTTGGAGAAGTCTACCCCAATAGTTGGGCCTTTATCCTTCTCTCCAAACAGTCTTAGTATCTCGGCCATGCCAATCTGTACGGACTCGAGTGAGGCTGTGATGACACCAAAGGAACCCTTCAAGTCGTGTTTACAGGTGTGGCGGGGCGGAAAGCGCCTATTCCTGCAGCCCTTACCAAAGGCACCCTTCAATACACGTGACGCCCGCCCCCACACTGTCACTTCTGCAGACGACAATTTTCCAATCTTGCCCGGCAGGCCAATGCCCTTTGCCTCTATGTTTGACCTCTTGCTTTGTGAAAACTGCAGAGTGATAACCAGTCTCCTCCAAGGTAGTGGAAAGTAATATCAGTAGAACAGGGGGACAATTGGCTTCTAATGGCCCATATATATATCGACAGAGATGATCCCATTCTACCTTCACTAGTGTACAAATTGTACATATCTACAGTCATTGCTCTTGACAGAGTATTTTAGCGAAAATAGGATTCTTAAATTATTAGAAGTAATTTCCTTGTATACTATATAGAGGGAAGAACTTCACCTTAAGCTTTAAAAATGGTATGGTTTATAGACGGTATAAAAGTCTACTTTGTCTATTCAGTTGTGTAGACACGACTTACTTTGTTGTAAGTGCAATATTGGGCGGCGATAATCAAATATTCGTATTTCTGTATACTGGTAGTGCTGAGTTATTTTTGAGACAAAATATATACAATAAACCATAGCCATTGCTTTGGGTGTAGCCACATACTAGAATGATAGATATATTTAGCCTTGAGTTTCCTACTTAATTTGAGCAAGCTTTCGTTAATCTATTAGCTATATACAAATCATGTAAGGATATTCAACACAACCAATGTTGAAAGAAAGTGTACAAATACTAAAATAACGAAATGCTAACGAAATGAGTGTCATAGGGTTCGACTTTGTGTGCTGGTGGATGAAGAGATTTACCAGTAGCACAGAAAGAGAACCCGACAGAAAACTAATGCCGACACAAACATCTTTTAAATGCTAACATTCAGGGATGTTTAGACTGACATACAATGCCTATAAGAGTCCGTCTAAGGGATATTGCTTTTTACACAATTATGTATACTTTCAACTAATTGCAGTCATACCTAGACAAGAGCAGAGGCCAGAGAACTTGCTATTAATATACCCAGTTTTTGGTATATTTTACTTTTTGCCCAAAATAACCTGGAATAAAAATTCTTTATTCACTAAGTTCTATATATTCTCCTACAATAATCATATCAGGGCCTTCATACTGAGAATCCTGTTGAATAGCACACACAAACATATCATTCTAGCACTGTTAAAGACAATACAAAGTGTAAAATACTACAATCTTGGCTTTATTGAGCCAAAAACAAAATGAACACAATCGTTTTACTAGCTCGGGAGATACTTTCGCCTCTCCCCGTTACATAAGGCACATGCCATCCCTTTGAATTTACACATGGCAGTTTCAAAGCTGTTCTAATAGTGAAGAATGTGGTATGTGAGCAGATTTGTGATCCCCCTACACCATATTACTTTTAGCACATTTGGTGCCATCCAAACTTAGCAACTCATATGCATTTGGCAGTAGGAAAGCCTACATATTTGATAGAATCAGTAATCATCTTAAGAGTGTCCTCACCGATATCGACAATCTCAAAGCTTTTAGTGGTAATGATAGGTAACTATACGCCGATATTAACTAGATATTCCTGTGGCGGCTTCACTGGAAGTGAATGCATGCAGCAACACCCCAGCCCAAACAGTGTGAAATGCACAGAACTCAGAATTTCAATCTATCTGCAAATAACTACCTGTTTATTCCATTATGGGCACCAAGGAGAGTATCCATTTTCGCTGGCTTAGAAACACTTCCCTCCCTAAACACGTTCATAAATCCAGGTCTCTCATCAAGGGTTTGCTTAGATTAGATTGATATTAAAATTGACACTTCCGCTAAGAGCAAATAGGATTTTATCGCGAGTTGAAGGTCAGGGAGTGTTTGAGCAGTTGGTGCTGACACCAGTGAAACCTTCAGTGACAAAGTGAGCAGCTCGGTGACCTCCACACTGACCAAGTGTGTACATGTGAGCCACGTGCCTTCTGCTCCAACCACAACAGGAACTCACAACACGTTAAAGGCCATGGCTGCTCAACTACCACTTAGCTGCATCCCTCGACTCACACTTTGTGACCCCTCTTGTAAAAGTGCCAATTATCATTAGACCTACTCGATGTCTCATTATCAAAACACTGACACAATTTCAATTCTTAGCATATGCATGTAGTGTTCAAGATTCCCTGTGGTTACTGCTGGTCACACGTTATACTCAAGAGCTGGTACAGTCTCCCATTACTTCTCATGCATTCTATAAGGTGTCCTATTATCACACTGTAACGTATGTCATGTAACTTTAGTGCCCCTTCCCACCCTACAATGGTTTGGAAATGCACTTTTAAACCCTGGGTGTCCCAGGCCAGATATGATATATTATAATGCAGTCCCAGCCTGCGGTGAATACTTTGGCAGTCCGTGATATACAGGTACTGACTCATGGTCCACTGCTCATCAGTTATCATATGGATTAAGATATGCTCAATAGGCGATTTGGTAGGTGGTCACCCCATACTCGTCAAAGAACCTGTGTAGGGAGGCAAAGGCTGGTCGGTCATCAGGGTTAGCCTCCCAGCACTGCAGCATCACGTCGTACAGCTGGTCTGGACACTCGTAGTTAGCGTAGGCAGGGTGACTCATACGTAACCCTTTCTGGATGCTCTGCAGCGACTCCTGCCCGGTTAAACCTGTGTGGGTGAGAGAAAGGCGACAAGGCCACCCTAGAGTTACCTGGGTTTGTTCCAAGGCTGCTACCTGCCTTTAGCCTGTTCCGTTTTGGAATTCGAGGGATGGGAGGGACCGGAGGGAAATGGGGAAGAAGGAAGGGCGGGTCGTTCCTTCGGTGGTCGTGCACGAAATGGGAGATTCTGATGCTCAGAAGTCCAAAACACAGTTTAATAGTGCCTGAAGGAGGGGGGGGGGTGGTGGTGTCAGAAATATATCAGTGCGCTTGTGTTCAATTTCTATTTCATATTTCGTTCACTAATTTCTTTGTACTCGTTGTTTTGGCACTTCGCACTTACTTTGCGTAAATTCTATTCAGTGAAGAGTTTTTTAACATGTTCACTTTGTGTGATCAATTGAGAGCATGGTATACCATAATATAATCAAATACGTCATGCTGGTGATACCAATTGTACTACTGGCACACATACATAAATAATATGTTTGATACCTATAAAGGTGTACTGGTACAGAGACCACATATATGTGTATTAGCAGAGACCACATTGTCTGACCATCAACATTAGTGACACAAGGGAGAAAACCCTGGTACACCCAAAAGCGGTTGTGCTTGGTACGCTCAGGTTTGAGCGGTTGTAAGTTGGTTTCAAGTTAAACAGCATTAGCTCAGCTTGGAGAGTAATTCTCATCCAGTGATAGCCTTAAAGCAGCGGGGTCTACTCATGGTTATTTTGGAACCAGCAAGTTATTGCCAAGTACAGACAACAGCAGGGATTACCTCTGCTCCAAAGAAGTGGGTAGCAGCCTTTCAACCAAAACAGACATGAAACAAATGACACCAGTGCGTGCAGTGTCCAGTAGAGGGCAAGGCCACCAAGAAGCAATTTAAGCACGATTGTATATGGTGTAAGAGTCTGCAGTTAAAAATGACACAACCAATGGGGGTTCAATGTCTGATAGAGCCCAACCTGATGGTCTACAGGTAGTGTCGTACAATGGTAGGTGAGACACAAATGAACAATGTATAAACAAATATACCGGGTAGACTGCTCACCACTCCACGTGGGAATAGGACAATACCTCGGTACATGTGTATAGCTACACATCAGGAGCACACTGCAGATAGTTGCTACAGAATGTACAAGTGGGTTCCCATAGCACGGTGCCCATAGAGCATTGGTAAGCTGGGCGTTGTTAGTATGACGACATAGTATTGGGGTATATAAGTTAAATATGAACCAACATGCTGTATCTAGTCCATGGTATGATCGGGAGGATAGTACCTGGTTTTAAGAGAGGTGACGATGCTATAGAAAGTGGGAGATGTTGAATAGCAACTTACGTCTGTACTTCTAATGGGCTATAGGAGGGTGGAGGAATGTGATGGGGGTTTTGTGTATTGGTTACCCTGTTATGTAAAGAGTTCCACAGTAATTATAGAGATACGTGCTAACATCCAAGTCATCCACTGTGAAGCAGCTAATTTTAGTTGGTATATGGAATTCGTTAGCATCAAGTGGTAAAGACTTGTGTCTAAATCTCAAATCCCGGCCTAGTAGACTTCTTCCAGAAAATAAAATTTCTCCTTGTGAGCTGATGACTATACAATGTTCCCCTTTGATTCCTGGATGAACTGTGTATCCAGCTACTCCCCGACAATTCACGCCCTTTCTGGCCCTGCACCTGTCTTATATACTCGTCTGACACCGGTTACTTTCACCCAACACCTCCTGGACTCTGCTTCACTATGATATTGGATACCTTATAGGAGTGTATTCTGCTGTTCATAACTGATTATCCCGCAAGGATAGACACCTTGCTGAACTTTGGACTCCACCCTGGAACATAGTCTTATTTAGGAACATTGGATCTTCATGAGCCACTCATGGGCTCTGATCCCCTAGCTCCTAAATGCTATTTCTTATTTGTCTTTGGTTACTTTTTGGTCCCTTCTACTGATTCTGGTTAGAGCTGGATCCTTACATACAAATAGTGTTCTCCCATATTTATTCCACTATGTCAACATTATTTTCGTAATTCTAACACAACTTATTTTCTTAAATAAATGTACCTTCACTATTGACCCGCCTTACATTTCATATCTGTCTCCCCGATATCCATTTTCTCAAAACCCCCCTAACTCACTAAATACCAGTACATGTGCCTTGACAACGATTACCACAGAAGTACTTCTACATGTGGAATGGAGGAGAACCCCTAAATAGGAACTCCTCCAATAAATAGTGAAGGATTCACATCAACTGTGGGACCTGTTATGGAAACAGCGGGGAAGGTCTCAGATAATTGTAAGTAGAAATGTTTTGTTACTATTAGAATTGCGGCAGAAATTCGATGATTGCTTAAGTCAAGATGATTCTCCCGATGATGCGATATTTATAGGTGCAAAATTGGGCGTTGTGTATTGAAGCACAGAAGGCTCAGGGTACCGTAATCTCCCGCGTATAAGGCGCGTCTTATACGCGGGGTTTTAGTTCTACCTGGATCCGCAAGGGGGACACCAAGACCTTTCTTTTGATATGTCACACTCCCATATGGCCACATATGCTGCATATGGGGTCCGGTGGGGTCCTGGGGGTCCAAGCAACACATAGCTTTTTGAATTTTGAGAATCCATTCAGTAGAAGAGAAGTTATGAATTTTTTTATTTTTTTGACCATATTCTAAAACTCTAGGTGCGCCTTATACGCGGGTGCGCCTTATACGCGGGAGATTACGGTAGGTACCGTAAAACCCTCTATCAACCCTGTAGGGTCACAGGAATCAGCACTTGCTAAATATTGACTAATTACTTACAAATAGAGACTATTATCTATACATGTACTGACACCAGTCTGGCATAATCTTCTCTTACTAAACCCCTTGGAACGCTGGCCACCCGGACACCTGGCCCCTGGCCCCCAGACACCTAGCCCCCGGACACCTGGCCCCCTGGAAACCTCCCAAATCCCTCCCTCATAAATTTATTCACTTGAGCAAGTCAAATGTCAATTCACTGGGAGTTAGTGACTTTTCTATCTTTATTCTTATGTGATTGAACAAAAGCATCTCACATTAAGACGCTTTTGTTTAATCTATGTAAGAATAAAGAGAGAAAAGTCGGGCCTGGACCTAAGCCTATGGGGAAGTGGATTGGAGAATCATTCAAAAGTGATCTTTTTTTTTTTTTTTAAATAATCATGGTAAATAGATGAGTGCATGTTTAGTTTTTTTTTTCTTGCATGAATATACAGACACATATATGAACTAATTGTCTATAACAATTTTATTAATGTATAACTTTTATTTCCTATAGAAAATCTTAACTGAAAAATGGACTTTTGTTTATTTTTAAACTACACCGCCTACCCGGCGGTATAGACTCAGGGTGGTCCCTGAGCCAATTTTAATAAGCATTTTTTAAACGAAAGGGATGGGGCGAAGGTGATACAATTCCTCTATGTGAATGAAACAATTTGTACAGTAGTTTGAAAAAAGATTAAAGTCGCAAAAAAAGTATGAGATAAAGGTCTCAAAATTTCTAGAAAGTTATGCCTGAGAGCAGCTGTCGCTATCTCATGGAAATAGTATCATCTTGCCATTTTGTGGTTTTCACAGGTGGTCATTAAATTATCCGGTTGTCCCCATCAACTAATAACTACCTGTTTATTAACCCTCCTAATGATGGATTTGTCCCCTCTAGCTCTGTGCCATGGGTACCTGATTTACCTTCCAAATATAGCACAATAACAACAAAACTTTATCCCGATGGGGTAATTTATTAGTTTCTTTACAAACATTTATATATTACATGCTATATATACAAAATATATCACGGTTTTCTAAATATGGATAAATCTCAGATAAAATATTCATTGGGAAATTCAAGTAACTGACTACCTCGTCGAAATGGTGCAGCTATGTAACTGCATGGACTGAAGCTAGTTTGTCAGGCTGTATGTTTTGTATAAACTATGCCTGACCTTCCAATCTTATATTGATAGTGACTGGGTGCAATGTGTATGATATAGACCTAGCTATGAGAAACGGCACAAGATAAAGTAGATAAAAGCCACCTGGCTATATGGCATTGGCCCAATTCACCAAGAAAAAAAATCACGAATCCTTCAAATCCATTCATCCCTTTATCCCTTTTTTTTGTGCATTAAATAAAAAAAAAAGACATTCCTCTTCTATTTGTAGAAGCTAAAGAGCACTCCCCTAGATTATAGGTCATTTATGAAGCATAGCTGTACCTTGTTAGATAAATTGTCAAGTACTGAAGAGACTTCATTAGGGTGCAAGTTTGTCCATAACAAAACTCACATACTACCAGGTAAGTACAGTATCTGCTCTTCGAGAGTGCACCAGGAATCTAGGCTACAGCATGAACATCTCAAGTCAATGTCTACAGTCGGATATCCTTAAAACACAAGCACTTTTACTGAGTAAGTGAATAAATCATCAAATACATGATAAAAAAGATGTTATTTATGATGACATGGATATCTGGTAAGCATCGGACGCTGGAGAATTCTTGGTTTTCTCGGTGCTGCGCCATGCTCTTCGCATTTTAAACCGGGATACCTCCTCCAGAGTGAGAAACATCAGGCACCAAGGGAAACAGACAGTCAGGCCCTGGAGGCACACTAACTGCAATCCCTCTTGCACTGAAGTATGGCTCTTCGATAATGAAGAAACTCAGTTCGCAATTGTGGAGTATAGACACAGCCCCCTTACACTCAGTGTCTTCAAATGGTAAAACATCCTAGCATCAAACATGCCGAGCTTATAATTCACAACTCAGTCAAACCAAGGGGAATTTGATCAAACACAAACTTCCCAAGTAATTCATAATAAATAATGGCAATAACAAATCTTTAATTCTCGGTGCCTGATTAAGCAACAATTATATTTTTGTGCTAATTGATTAGCTTTGTTCTCTGCAGACGGTGCAATGGCTAAACCAATTCTGGCATGGATTGAAAAATACATTCAAATTTGAAATCAGTGTGTAAACGCCCACAACCTCGTGTGTCAGCATATCTGAATGCATCATCCATATGCAGATACATGACCACCGTGTAATACGCATCTTGTACTATCTAGTTTGACTGTAAAAGTCAATACCTTTCAAGTCTTAATCGTAATTCTTCAGCTTGTATGACCAATGGAATACCCATCATAAGGTATAGGAACCCCAAGCACCTGTTCTATGTTTACTGCTATCTCTTAAAAAGACAGAAGCCGACAAGCCGGTAGATTTTAAGTTCCAAAAACACGACGATTCTCTGTATACACATTCTGACAAAGTTAATAATACTATAATGCTCCATGGGACTAACCCTCTTCGGAATTTAGAGTTCTTTTCTTTTTCTCAAAAGTCATTTTCACCGGCACAATATAGAGCTCAAGAATATTATCCATCTAATTAGAGATATATACATGAACATTACACTGGTTTACATATAACATTGGTTGCAGCCACTCTACCACAAACTCCCAGCTGACGAATAGTATATTCGTTTCCAGGTTATATAAATTCTGTACAATATTGGTTCTCTTAGGAACGATTTATTTTACAAAGACAAAGACCTAAAAACTATAAACAATGTCTAATTGCACTTTGACATTCAGAACCCTTCCGCCACCTTACAAGCGTATAACTATGGGACCGTGTGTCTGCATCCATTATGATGGATGGGAAAGTTCTTCCCTCATTTTCTTATAACAATGGAGATGAATTTTGAGAATGCTGCATGTTTGTGGGCATACTGTATGGGTACAATCACAAGGTCCCCCTGGAATGATGCGGCTTAAGTCTAGACATGTACTGCAATCTAAATACCTAACACGGTATGCATACTTATCATGTAAATGCAGCCACAAAAGCTTGCCAGTCTTATCTCTAGATGTACACTTATTCTACAGCTACCTCATAGTTAGAGCTTTTTTTTTAGTATGGACCAGTAGCCTATCGTTCTTTCACACCTAACACACTTTTGCGTACAACCTGCTGGAAAGCCTTCATCTAAACTGTACTCGGAGGTTATTATTATTTTCCTTAAATGGACCACATATACCCAAGTCATAGGTTTAGGTGTGTGTGTGAGTAAATGATGAGCAGCTCAATGCCTGCATGAGACTGGACTGTGTGTTTGGGAGAAGGACCCCCTTGGAGTGAGTCAGAACTGCTCGCTGTAGTTGGTCTGAGCAGCAATGAAGTAATCGTCAAAGAAACTAAACAGGAAGGCAAAGGTGGGCCGGGCGTCGGGGTTGCGGTCCCAGACCTTGAGCATGATATCGACATAGATGGGCTCGGGGCACTCAAAGTTGTCTCTGACGGGCCGCGGCATGCGGTAGCCTTGCTCCAGCCTCTGCAGCACCTCTGAACCTGTCATACCTGTGCGGGATGAGAAAGACGACACATGACCAGCTAGGTGTGGACAGTAAGAGCCGACTGCAACAGGTGCGGCTCACCAATCAATGTACTGACCGGGGGATGACCAGGGCCGATATAGCCAGGGGCAGAGCAGGAGGGGAGTTAGGTGGGGCATGGGAAGGCATTGCCATGGGCACAGGAATAAGGTCATGTTCAAGAGAGGTCACTCCGGGTTAGAGGTGACGCCGTGGAGCACAGTGGATGGCAGCAGGTCAGGGAGGAGGCATGTTCCGCACCATTGTGTTCTTGCCATGTCCAGGAGGAGTAGTCGGTCGCCAAAGGCCATCCAGTACATGACCACTTGTAACGACCTGCAGCTTAAGGGAGAGCAGGAGGACTGTCTGCATAACGTACTGCAGATCCATCCAAGCCAAGGGTAGGCTAATATATGCACATATCATTGTACATGTATAAAAAAAACAAAAAAAAAACACAGGACTTCCTCCAAAAAGAAGGCAGTGTTTCAAACTTTAATGATTGGGAAAGGGTCGTAAGTAGCTATTCCCTGACATTTTTGTCTCCAAGTCCTCTTTGCCATGATTATTAATAGGCTTAATGCCATATCTCCGGGGATCATCTTTCAAACATATCCCTCTTCACCCTAGAGTCGACATGGCAATGTATCACCAGCGGATCAACTGACAATGGCATAAAAACACGTATACAATCCATCATAATACCTTTAGCGTTGCCTCTCGTGATCAGCGTCAAGCCCCTAGTAGGAGAGTGTGTATAGCTGGGGTGGAGGAGGCTGGGGGAGTAGCTTGTAGTAGGCCCGGGATGGGTTCAATGCTTGATTCAATGCACTTAAATGGAAGAGCATGCCAGTCTTTAAGTCCTCTTATCATAATGGCAGCTCATTTTGAGCGAGCTGCGGCCGCATGCTGCCCTACTACAGGGGCTGTCCGAGGAGGCTGTGCACGAGGTAGGTAAGCACCTTACAGGGCTCCTCCAGTCATTATGCCCTAGTCCCCTCACTACCTAAAGGTATCTTATCTTTTCCGGCGCCATACAGTTCGGCTCGTTTAGGCACCTTTGCCTGCACTTGATGAGCCCGACCCGCGTGTGTGTGTTCTAACCATCTCCATTTCCCGTTCCGTTGTTTCCGTTCCCCTCACCTAACTTAGGGAGTGATCATTTTTTAACAACGGGGGGGGGGGGGCTGGTGGGTTTGCACGTGGGCGCCCGGAAAAGATTTCGACCCCTCGAGAGTGGGGGGGGGGTACAATTTTTTGACCCCCCCCCCCCCATAAGGGACAAAAATCATTTGCGAACGTCCCCTTTTAGCCTATAGTAACGCGCAGTGTTTTCCACTGAAAACAGGTGAAATTATTTTGACCCCCCCCATCAGAGGTGTTGAAAAAATTCTGACCCCCTGGTCAAGGGGTTAAAAAAATTCTGACCCCCCCCCCTCAAACCCACCAGCCCCCCCCCCCCCCGTTGTTAAAAAATGATCACTCCCTTAGCATTATAAAAACCCCGCTGCTCCTGTTATTTTACCCCATGTCAACCCGCTGCTCCGCCCAACTACACATCGGCAAACAAACCATTCTTTGAAAATAAATTCATCACAATTTAATTTTTCAATTAAGCAGAGTTTGCTAATAGCTGAGTGTCGGGATCGCGGTGGCGGTGCTGGTGAGGACTGGGGGACTGATGTGCCTAGGGCTGCAGGATGGAACATGGGATTGTCTGGTGGCGGCAGTGGTCGGGTCCCTGACGGCCCTACTGTAGTTTACTGATAACACGTCAGGGCCGTGTTGTGAGGACTGCGTTGGTGTGTCCCCCCCCCCCCCCATCCCACTCTCAAACTACAGCAGTAACACGCCCTAAACCAACCATATTGATAACGGCGGCCTGAGGTGTTCTCCAGTCCAGAACCACTACTATTTACAACAGGTAAAACAGGTAAAGCGCTAATATCACTTAGAGCTACCATAGACCCACCACCAACCTATCTCTCATCATACCCTTCTAAAAAACCATTATGCCGGATACACAGATGTGAATGAATGGACAAATCAGTCTAACCAACGAGCACATACTTGTAGAAGCATGGCTTTATGAAAAAGTATGTCTTTTAAGCACATCACTATATAACCGTCTGTATAAACAGATATGGAAAACGTAGAAGCCAGCTATTTTTCACAAAGCAGAATGGTACGCAAGGGAAAATGTGCTCTGAATGGGTTGCTTCTAAGACATAAGGACAAAAAGGTACTCTTTCTAAATGATGTGGATGGTGTTGGGTACTTGGGATTGAAGCACCCTTATCTTTGTTGCAGATCACCCACTTCCACCTACTTCCCGACGTCCTGTTTACTACATGTATATTGAGACACTATACAATCGACAACTAGTATATTTCACTCCCCATTCAGTAAGCATATATATCTTTGGAACTCCTTGAAATAGACAGTGTGCTTGCTACTTATTTACTTGTATACCCCCAGCCTCTCTAAATGTGTGAATTAAATTCACTCATTTTACAATTTACTCTTTTCAACAGATTTCATAATATACAGTATCTGGTCTATTTGCACATGTGATGGCGATAGGGTGGGGTATAACTATACAATGACCGGTGTAACTGGTCAGTAGAATATATTAATCAATGACTGATTTTGGAATAACAGACTGCTTTGTAAGGGCTGCTATATGCCATAGATTATATAAACTGTACCGACATGGGTACACACTCATCCCCTCCCCCACCCCTTCCTTTGTCCTTCTCTCCATGGAAGTTTCAAAATCGAATGCCAGTTATAGGTCCCTATCTGTTGACTGAACAGGTAGTAGCTTTAGTGATGTCAGGGAGTCTAAAATCTATATTTAGAATTATGGATCATGGGTCTCTCTGGATGACTCTCAAGAAAGTGTTCTAAATCTAACTTGATCATGCTCTCATAGCCAAACCCTGCGGTCGTATTGTATCAAACTCAACCTACATCAAGGATGGGCCGAATGATCCATATACCAATTAAACCCAGATGGCTAACAGCTTCCATGATTTTGATGGATTACTGAATTAGATTGATGAAAACATGAGACTAACCCGCTCCATTTTCAAATAGAATTCATCAACTTACGTTAATTACTTATTTCCTATAGTATGTTTTAGGGCTTCCCTATCTTTATCTTTGTTTTCCTATGATTGATGCCGATCTAATTGACGGGGATCTATTCAATACATCTATGGCATTTGTTCAAATTAACGAGTTCCATTTTCTGTGTCTCCTGGAAAATCATATGTACCGGCTATTATATAGGAATCTGGCAAGATAGGAACGTCAATGTCTACATAAATATCTAAGTAACCACGACTTAAGGACATCTAACATACATAAAGCATACTCTATAATCTATTCAGACAATACAATGCGCAATCCCATGCTGAAGTGACTAAAGCTTTGCTAGGTGTGAAGGGCCTATTGGGATATACTTCAATACTTGATATCAGATACATTTGCATAGGCGGAACACGTACAACTTTTCCATAAAACTTTCTTTTACCTGATTTATCCGTTAGATATCAGTACATGGACGCATCTAACTATGGGATTTGGATCATTGTAATCATTAACATGAAATGCAGTATCAGAATGATTAAAAAGAAAATCCATTCCTAATCCCATCTTGTGTAATACAGGTCAGGGACTCACACACGTATAAATGTATAATGTCACCCAAACTGTCTTGTCTGTAAGACGCAGCACTTCAGTTTCCGTAAGGGTCTGAGGCCTCATTTCTCCGTTATTCATGAAAATTGGCTAAGAGCATGATGACGTAAGCTAATATGTGGGCGCCGGGTGGTGGAAACCCTGGAGGAGACTCCGTCCCCTAAGGAGGCCCGGATGCTGATGGGTGGTCATACAATAAGGAACCACGCCCATCTCCAGATTTCCTCCAGCCTCCAAATCAACCCACCCCATTCACTTTCCAGAAAACAAATCCTTCTCACTAATCAGATAATCCGCTTAATTCAGGCCCCACCGCCATGAATAGGTCATTTGGTCTTAGATCCAGTGAAGCCTGAGCTGAGACGGCACGTCGCCGTCATGGATAGGCGTCATTAGCACCGACGTAACCTGGTGGCTGGGCGCCGCCCTAATGGTGCACAAAACGAGCACAGAGGGCGCTAGTCACACCGAACCACGGCCACAAATAGCCGTGCTTGGGGGTGCCCCTGGAAGGCCTCTCTTTGGCCAACGATCTTAGTTTTTGTACGGCTCAGAACTATTCAACACTTTAACAGGGGAACCTTAAGGGCCAGGTTTTAGTGGCGCTTTGACAATCAGAGGCGATTGTCAGCGGGAGGAATCCGGTAAGGGACAGAGTGTCCTAAGGATCAAATCTCTGGTTCGCTTGCGTTAGACAGTAGCAGTGGAATATTTACTCATCCCTAATGTTACAATTACTGCCAAATCTTTGTAAAGTGAGACACAGTCCTGTATTTTCTGTGATTTCGGTACATTCATAAATTCAATTCATATAACTGGTAAAATTCGGGAACGATACCAAAAAGTATCGATTACATTTCCTAAGACAGATGCAGTACGTTTGGTTATTGTTTTAATGTAGACAAAAACTGTTGCAAAATGGTACGTGTTTGTGCACGACGACTTCCCCCATGGAAATAGATTCAATTGTACAGAGCAGCTACACTTGAAATCAAAAGTGCAGAAATTTCTGCAGGAAGTTTGTTTCCCCCAAGAAAGAAACACATTCTCACTGAGTGCAAGCAAGTGCCAAACAACTGTGGTCTTTTCATATGGTAACTGTCCTGATTTAATTGTCCCTGATATGTGTTTGTTTTCGTTGGGCCTGTGCTCGTTTCGTATATACAGAAATTGAGGGGATGAGAGGTAAAGAGGGGTAATGGGGGGGGGAGGGGTAATGGGGGGTTGGGAGGGACCATAAATAAAATTCTAAAACAGGCTGGTAATTCATAACTAAAATGGCATGCGGTAACGAAATTTTAAAATTCATTTCCAACTAATTACTTGCATGTCTACTTATTATTTTATTATCAAATAAATAGATGTAAAAATGCAGGGTGTTTAAATCACTCAATTAACATAAGCATTGATGGCATATGCCGAAAAACTGTAATATACACATAAGTAACAGAGAATCTTGATTATGGATTTTCAATGATGGGTTAGATTATTTTTTAGGAGATCGTTAAAATAGCTTAGCGAAAGTTAAGAACATTGAATTAAGCAGGACTGACAAAACTATGAGGTTAGGCAAACAAAAAAGGCCCATTACAACTTCTGAATTAGATTTCCGTTTATTTGTGGACGTGGAAGGGTTGAGTTTTTGTATAGTAAGGACATGGCATTACGATGTCCCATTCACCCTAACCAAAGAGTACATTTTAGATTTTAGTTGATGAGTTGAGCAGTATTGATTAGGTGAAAGTGTAAGCTGCTATACTGATAGCAGTACATATTAGAGTGGTGGCAGTAGCGGTAGCTGTCAGTAGTGGGTCGGAAAATTCTAGTAATAATGTGTTAATTTTAAGCAGAAGCACACACACAGACCCACAACAGCTAATCACAAGAGTGCTGTAAACACCAGAACGTGAGGTCTCACTTAGACCAAGGCACATAGCCTCTTATTCACGTACCCTTTCCAGTTTTATTTCTAATCTATTCATTTATTTATTCGTCATTATTTTCTATAATACACTGTGTAATATTGCAGCACATATATCAGGACCTAGAGTCTGATTATTTATTACCGGTCTCCTATATCCAAAAATTCGTCATTCGTCTTTCATCTACAATACTGTCTTTCTGCATCTAATGTGGCCCATAGATACCTTATGTAGTTGTGATACTAACTTCAGAGGAAAAGTGATCCCACTCCACAGTACAAGCCGAACAGGATCTCACATGTTTTTGGACGAGGGAGTATCGATGAGAAAAGGAAGTAAGGGGTACCACCCCACCCCCCCCCGCTAGTTGATGGACATCTATCTAAAACCACATAACTATCTGCAAAGTTGGCAACATAATATTTCCCTTCTCTGTGTTGGCCAAAGTTGGTTGTCAACTTAAAATACTTGCCGCTTCTAATCACGGGCGCGCGGGCATGCTGCTGTTTTGTACAGTAAAATCGGTCTCTGATAAATCTTCTTCTAACAGCAGGTCATAATTAGCCTTGTGTCCCATCATGCAAATCGTGTAGTAGCTGAGCTGGCGCTGCCCTCTGCGGTCAATCCCTCAAACGGTAGAGATTAATGACAGTATGGGACAAAAAGAAGAGAAGACATGGCGCCCGTTGGGAAAGTGATGCCTACAAGTGCCTTTCATAAAAGCCACTATCTGGTCGGAGACAGTGAGTGAGTCCTATCAGGTTGGAGACAGTGGGGTAGCGGGTGTATCTGAGTGAGATAGGAGGGTGGGGTGGGGGTCAGGGTAGGGGGTGAATGGATCTGTCCTGTCATAGGGCATCCCAGCATAACATGTATCTGTGTACTGAGAGTGACAGTGCCATGCCATAGAGGATAAATAGGTGTGTCTCTCTGACAATGCCTGGACATGCACCCATCT
Source organism: Acholoe squamosa (assembly GCA_949317995.1). Taxonomy (NCBI): domain Eukaryota; kingdom Metazoa; phylum Annelida; class Polychaeta; order Phyllodocida; family Polynoidae; genus Acholoe; species Acholoe squamosa. Next base: position 47,636,319 of record OX439036.1, on the reverse strand, counting down.
CCTGCCTTTATTTTATCTAATTAATACCGCTTTGATTCACCCGGGGCTGGTGCCAAATAGACTGGGCGACCCTTAAGCCCCACCTTGTAATATGCTAATCCCACTGACACTCGGGGGTGGAAACTAGCCCAGAACGTCAAGTACAAGTGCAGTTCCTTTCTTTCATAAAACAACACTATGGGGTTTACACACCAATCCTCCTATCCCTAAATGGACATATTTATATCGTCCTGTGCCTGCTTGTAAAATCATCCTTAAGTACGTCTCCACTAATGATTTGTCACTGTAGGCTATTTTATGAAAGGATCCAAAGAGACAGGGATAGCACCCAATGAGAGAAAGCAACCAGCCTCCTTCATTGCCGGTCTAAGAGGTGTGCAAGGATATTTTTGACTACTTAAAGATGTGTGGAGGAAGCATCATAACGAATTAGTACCGTCCGATTGTGTTTAGTAGGGATGCCTTTATATTGATATTTGAAACATATTCAATAAACCTCATCGAGGAACATATGGTACGTGCAATAGAACTGTTGGGCATTCATCATTTTTTTTTTTATGAAAATGGGATGGTTTGGGCTAAAAAAAAATTCTAATATAATGCATCATGTAATTAAATTAACCGTGGTTAACGAAGGGATTTGTGCGAAAGATATCGAGCAGTCTTAATAATGTGCAGGAACATGCGATCGTGAACACAAACTCGAGTACTTACGTACCCTTACCCTTTTTTTCAAATGGTTGAAAGTGCTTGGATTTTATAAAGAATGTTGCATTGTAATGTCGGAATTATTCAGTCAAAGTCTAAATAGGTTACGTTCTTACACAACACAAATGGCTAATACAATGCAAAGACGATACGACAGTTACTTTTTTTTCAGAATCACTTTATCATAGATATACGCATCAGAATGTCACGCTGGCTTTAGTGGGTACAGTGGGGTTGAACTTGCCTGCATGTCTAGGACCATAAAACTGCTCTCTAATGTGTAAGCACCATCATAATGACTTGTGTGTGACTGATAGTCTGAGGGAATTGTTGATCTATCACCTCCAGGGTGCCAACCTAATCAGCACTACACGTCATGTACATGAGGAGCAGGCACAGACAGGTAAGGCAATACTGTAAGGTCGTCAGGTCATTACCAATGAAAGGCTCCTCCTCCCAACACGACCATGGCTATATGCTGTCTGCATGGAATCCCTGTCCGTGGGGGTCAACGGCGTCATCGCAATCAGGCCCCAAGGCCCTGGAGGAGGTGAGGAGGCGGGGGAGTGGTGATGGAGGCGGGGTAAGGACATTACAGCTGGGGGTGAAGTGGTTGACCCCCTCCACCCGCAGCCATATACTCACTGACAAGGCAGCTTCTGTGGCCCGCCATGATAACTGTCCACCTGGCATCCGGCCCCAGCCGCTACTTCCGATGTTCGCCTGCTGGACATTGGTCATTATCTCCGACGTTAGATGGCCTGCCAGCTCCGGCTCACCCCGACACAGGAACCCGAGCCTGTCCGGGGGCACAGGGTATGGAGGATGCTTCACGTGGGGGCTTGCCACAAGTCACCCCGCTACACATCATCAGTTGTCCCCTGATTATCGCTCATTTCTCCCGTTTATCGTCCTCAGCCTTGCACGTCATGGTGGCGGTGTCGTATCCCAGAAGTTGGCGCATCCCAGAAGTTGGCTGCGCATGCGCAGTCCATGTTTTAAGCCTATTATCGCTCATGGGCCACAAACATCAATGAAAATAAATAATTTTTTGATAACATAAAAACCATGATAACATCCCTCTCGTCTTATAGAATTTGAAAGGACAACAACCCTAATGATACTGTCCCTACGCCGTAGAATTATGAAACAGTTAAAGTTCATATTAATTATTTGAAAATTCCGGCCGACTTCTAGGATGGTCCGACTTTCGGGATACTACAGCGGTAAATCTCTCATGCCACGCTTGGTGAGCGTGACGGCTATGTGACGTCACGGACGTCCACATGATATTGCTTCCAACACAGACCGGAAGTTGTCTACCAACAAGTTCCGACACGCGCTTGTTCTATCTCTCAGTATCATTTTTCTCTCCCCAATGATATAGCACTTTGGAGAGCAATGGGGGCTTGGCTAAAACATAGCTTATAGCCATGAATAAAACACTTCAGTCGAAACTTTGGTTTACATTCATCCACCTAGTACGCTCCATCTGTTATCACAACAGTCTAGCGGAAATGGAAGGATTGACCGGATTTGTGGGTTTCTAAAACCAGAGTAAGGCTTTAATTGAAGCAGGTCGTCACAAAAACCACCCACTATCTGATTAATTCTGATATCTATTGGCCATACATCTACTCGATGAATGGCTGCAACCATAGGGACGTCTTTTCCACTTAATGCTACACGGGGCCCTGATTTAAAATTCTAACCGAATTACATAATTAACGACCACCAGGACAGTCTACAATCAGGCCAATTACAGTCATTAATTAAAACCACTCTAAATTACCATGCTTAACTGTTAATTGTGGAATAAATATCACGCAAGCACAACAGAGTAGTAGCTCTGGGGATATTTCTCATTCCATCTAAATGTTGAAACCTCCGGGTTGGAACCCTGTTAAGCATCTCCAATCCGTTCTAAATTGATTTTTATCCGTGTTGTTGTGTTCCACCACCAAGGGATGACTCTACTTGGTATTTTCTGCACCATAATCATATGAATGCCTTGGTTACATATACAGTGAATGGTAAATTTATTTGTCTTTTGGCATTTCATATACTCTGTGGTATCAACTAAATATGCCTTTGACTTGGGATATCCTAGGACGGCGTTGATAACAAGGCTGGGAAATGAGGTCGACTTGTGATAATTCACATGCCAGTAATGGCTCACTTCAATCCCGACAAGAGCACACTATCAGCGCAGAGAGCAGCAATGACATCAATGTCCGTTGCTAGTTACAGCAACGATAAGCTGCTCATTGTTTAGGCATAGAGTAGGGACGGGAGACACTTGACAGTCAACAGGTCCATGAATCTAACTAAGTGGGTGTAATGGCAGGGGTACGGGAGGCTGATTGAGGTGTAGGTGGGTGTAGGTTTGGATGTAATTGGGACTGTAGGTGAGATTGGCATCAGTGTTAAGTAGGCTCGGATAATGAAACCTTCTACATTCGTCTCTTTTTTTATATATCTCACCGCAAATTTAATTGCTAAAATCATCTTAACTGAGTTTCTCTTTGGTCATGTTATCACCTCTTTTTTTTGTTTCATTACACAGTGTCCTTCGCCTTTCCCTTAAAAGCCCTGCTTGAAGAGTGTCCCAGCAGCTTGAACTGCCTTGGTGCATTCAGCACGAGGACACAGGTGGTGGTTGATGCCCATGAAATGAGTATAGGACAGACAATCATGAGACCAGGTAGGGCGTAGTAGATGCGGCACACACGCTGCAATGAGACTCTCCCACCCCAGGGGCACCAAATGGACACACCAAGCTAGTGTTTACTGTGCTGCTGGCTACACCAGGGTGCTGGTGATGCCACCAGCACCTGGTATCTCACACCCCTCACCTGTGGACGCACGCCTCCGGTGAGCAACTCACACCCAGGCCTATCAGCCGCTCCATCTGCTGCCACATGCTTCACGCTCTGGCTACTCGAGGTGGGTATTGGAGGTAGGCGTGAGCTTCACGTTAACTATGTAGGCAGAGAAAGAACCTGACTTCCATCATCATCCTTAAGGAAATATAAGCTTTTTTCTCATCTGGTTTGTTTTCAAACATAACTAAAGTAACCTCCCCCAGGGATGTAAGTCAGGAATAGGCAAAAATCAGGAACCATAAGTTCACTTTATATAAAAGCCTTCTATTTTTCACAAACAGCCCTCCTTACCACTCATGTAAGGAAAATAAATGTCATTCAAAAATTTCAGAAATCAGGAAATCCTGATAAATCCTGAAGACTTACATCCCTGCTCCCCAGTTCTACCTCTGACATATCAAAGGTAGGGTATCTTTGATGCAGGCAGAGGTGTCTATCCCCGCTAATAGGGCCTTGCTCACCACCTGGTGCTGACCGATAACAATAAGTACTGTACACATGTACTTTGATACAGCACATATTACTCACCCCTACTTTTCTCTATGCACAATCTTTCTGTATTTTTCGTCTTCCCTTTTCTTCAATTTGGTAATAAAGCAGTGTTTGTATCCAGTCTCGTCATATCGAGATAAGGATAATGACAAAGCATTTATTCACTTATTGCTATCGGGAGCTCATTTGTACAATTCTTATTTTGTGATCGCTGGATCTTTAGTATTGGTTGTACAGATTGCCTATTCTCAAGGTCCTCCAAATACAGATTTCTGTGTACCTTGCTTTCTACCTCTCATTTTAGACCCGACGGTATATGTAAGTGATGCCTTTTTGTTCTTAGGATACGAAATTAAGGTATATCACTATATGGAAAACTCATCACCAACAGTATCCTTTACATACACCCACGGGGCAACCCATAATCTAACCTTCATAACCATTAGGCGAGATCGAGAACCACTTGTTCAACCTATTGGCCACTAGCTGGACTGGAGCTGGTTCCGGTGACACACACTGATAAGATGGGACCAGCATGTCCCTGGGAGGAAGTGGGTGTTAACCAGGGACAAGGTACCCATCATGGTGGGTCTTATCAGTGGGGTTTACCTCAACCAGCGAAATTCAAAATGGCGACTCCACTAGGCCTCCATACTGAGTCCTATACTCGACTGGCTGCAGTCCCTGAGCTCTCCTCCCAACCCCACTACCCCCCCCCCATGCCTCTCCTCCTCTGGATGAAATAGATTCACTAGAAATGTTTTCAATTTTCATTTTCCCATTTTATTTCAATTATCTCATAATAAAATTAATGGACTGCAGCCAGTCTAAACCTATACCTAACCTGAAGCTTAACATCCTTTCCAACCACATCCGCCCCACACACCCTACAAATAAAAGTGCTTACTCCCCCTTGACATTCTTGTTTAGCAGGAGAATCGGCCACGAACACAATGTGGATATATCACTAAGTAACCCTGCGTGTTGCCATCTGCCAACATCAATATAATCTCTGGCATCCATATCATGACCGTAATGCATCTACATACACATTCTACTTAACATTACATTAGCTTTTACTACATACGACACGTTTTTAAACTCATCTTCCTTTACAGGCGAACAGCGGGCGATGACTCAAAGCTGCACATGAAATGACGACCCGGTACGGCATGAGACGTCCACCTCAAATACATGAACAGCTCTCAAGACGAACAACATCAATCAACCACAAACCAATAACTTCTACTTGGGGTCACACACATACACGAGTTCATTCACGCTCGGTGTTAAAAAGAGTTATTAACAAAAGACAATACCAAGGGTTGGTATGACGTTATTAGGACTGTTGACAAACGCTGGGACATTGAGCAAACAAAGTATTCAAATGACAGGAGCAACAGCCGTCAAATACTCCAGCAAAATCAGTAGCTTATATTCGTACTATACTCGGTCATTTCCTGTCAGAATAATCTTCCTGATTTGTAAATTTCATATTCTTATATTCTGGTATAGTACTATGCTGAGTGGCGGATGCAGTGCTAGGACGATTATCGGCGATGGCGCCCCCTAGCGAGCTGTGGTTCAGGCGGGTGCGGCCAGGTGGCCGCACCAGCTGACGCTGGAGGGAGAAGAAGAGGCTTGGTGTAAGCTGGCTGAGTCTGTTAGTGCCGCAGGTGGCAGCAGGTTACACCGTGTGCCGCTGTGAGACATAGAGACAGTAGTGCTGGTAGTAGCAGGAGTAGTAGTTGTACCATAAAACCTATCACAAAGGACAACCTCCCTAATGAGCTGCCCCTCACCTCCTCAACTGAGGCAGACTGGGACAATTTAATCATGTTCAAGTGATAGTTTATTTGATTAAACATCTTCTTGAAGCCGACCTCAAAATGTAGAAAAATCTAAATTGGGGGAGATATTTTTGTCCAGCTCATGTGAGAGGTAATATGGTATTGGTGGTGGTAGTAGTAGTAGTAGTACCGGGTGTTTAAAATAGTGCATACGACTTACCGGGGTAAGGTATCCGGCCGTACGTGACCAGCTCATACAGCAAGATGCCGAACGACCACACGTCCGATTTGACACTGAACTTGCGCTCGAAGGCAGCTTCCGGCGCTGTCCACTTAATGGGGAATTTCGTGGCTGTAATGGGAAAAGATACGATATTTTATAAGAAACAAAGATATGAATGACAGACACAATTCATCTGAATGTTACAGAGAATCAATAGGTGGTAATGAAAAACAGTGGGCTGGTTTAGGTGGTCGCTGAGAAGATGGAAAGGACCGGGGTTGGGTGGGAGTTCTAGGAGTTCTAGTCGAGACCCAAGTTGAAATATCTGCAACAGAAAGTCATTAGTTCCGGCTTGAGGCTCAGGTCCGAGCTCCACGCGGCATGGGGAGTCAGTAAAAGCAAAGACGGCTTTCCTTGGGGGTATCTTTGACGGGCGTGGGGCAGGCATAGCCTACTTACGAGTCATCTGTATTTATTTCCATAATAAGGCGGACTTCTTCCATTACGCCGCCCTACTGTTTCGTCAACAAGGACTGTGGCTGCCGCACCTGGTCATAGCGCACAATACTAACAGTCCGATCAATCAATCACCCCATGCCATCAAACTACACTAACACCTACCCCACCCCTTTCTTACCCCCCCCCCCCCTCCCCCAATGTGAACCATCAAAACCCAGTCTATTTCACCCCAACCCATACACATACACCACATCTCCCCATCAAAGCACCCCTCCCCCCAACCAGGCATCAAATAGTGGAGTAGCTCCACCCAGCAGCTCAGGAGGCTGTGTGCAGCTCACATAGAATAAACCCATAAACTAACAAACAGCCTCAGGGAAATACAGCCTAGGCAGTGAATCCCCTCCATGGTGCCACATTCTAACTGACGGGGGTTGGAGGATTAAAATAGTTAACACAGCTACTGTGGCAGAGGGGTTGGTTAGGGTAGGGGAGTGTTTCCGCCCATACTTGTGGAGATAATACGTAGTGTCCGCCGGTCAGGGATTGACGGATGACCTAACGACAGAGGAGGGGGGGGGGGCGGTGGTCGGAAGTAGGGGTGGAAATGAAGACAACTCAGCGTGGGCGGCCACCGCCGGCAGTCCACATTCAGACGACGCGCAGTCTCAGAAACCATTCCCTACATGGCCCTCAACTTTTATTGGGTACATCCAACAAGTGTGGTAGTAGACGATGTGCATGTAGTGTTGGAGCGGGGTTTAAGCCAGGTCCAACTCTATCGGGGGCCTAGAGGATTCCACGTTCTACAAATGAGATGGACAAGGGCCAGTAGTATAGGTGGGCGGGTGACTGATAGGATGCCTGCTGGCTGGGGTCTACATGCCCTTTATATCCCCGGGTATTGACACTAGCCTCCCTATGTAGATAATAGCGCATTGATGACTCCCTCTCCGTATAACAACTAACCGGCATGAGCACTGTGACACTCACTATGGCAGGGCCTCCTAGTGTGTTCGGTGTATCATCACATGTACCGGTATTAATCAAACTACGATAAACCGTCCTGTTTATACCCACCATTTCTATATACTACTTTGTTCCAGGGTCGGTTCTACTTTCGCTCTACTAACTTGCGTCCGTCCAATCCCATACTAATATAATTGACGTGACTACTCACAATTTCAAATGCATGTAACACTTCTAATGATATAAACTGCAATTATAACCAGCTGATATGTGTTTCTAAACACAGATGACCCAGTGCATCATTGATACATGGCATAGTTGCTATTGTGATTAAATGAAATAAGTAATTTTTGTTGTTATTTTTGCAGTTAGAATTTTGTAGATGTCATCATGTGATTTATTTTTGCAAACAAGGTATGTCATAACGTCCTAGGTGTTTTCCTTCAAAATCGATTGACTGAGTTACTGAAGGCGAAGATCGGTGGACACTAGCTTTAGGTTACAACTCACATACTTAATCTAGACACTAGCATTAGGTTTCAAATCAAAATGGCCAAGTCACGTTGAATAAGCGTATCAATCCAATCATTGCTGCATCAGTGTCCCACCGTTGCTGCATCCCTGTCCCACCATCGCAGCATCTCTGTCCCACCATCGCTGCACTCATGCTGCACCATTGGTTCAACCATGTAGCACCATTTCTGCATCCATGTTGCACCATTGTTGTATCCATGCCACATCATTGCTGCATCATTACAGGGGCAGCGTCCATATGCCCCCCAGGGCATCGACGGATATAATAAGTTGTATCCTCCATAGAGTCCATATGCCCCAAGGGCATCGACAAACATAACAAGTTGTGTCCTCCATAGACCTCCATATTTGCATTTTTGTCACGGCCAAGGTGAATGAAAACGAAGCTGGTGTCCACTTGTAAGATAAGGGCTGTGCCATGTAATCATGGGGCTACTTTCCCATTAGCATTCCCTTGTGGCTTTAACATTAAGTCTATGACATTCCACACATACCAAAAATGTCTCACCTTTGGTTTGCCATTGAACTCTATATGTTATAGTCAAAGTCAAAAAAAGAAGGGCTGTTTTCATACCTTTCCTCCTATAGGCTCCAATGTATTTCTGATTGATGCCTTCCTGAGTGATAAACTTGATGTACCAAAATGCTAATAACTTCTTCTCAGATACTCGGAAAATTTTCTTTTTACATGCTATTTAAAGTTAAGTGTTAAAGTCATTGAATGATTTCTGTTTTTCACAAAGTAAAAGCTTTAAGACATTAAAAAGGACTGCTGAAGATGAAGAAAAAAGCGTCTTAATTTGGTGGGAAAGTAGCACCTTAGACCACAGTGCACTGGGTCAATGAGACACTGATACCAAGTTCCTAATGTGTGAGGAAGACTATTTTAGGCCCATACTATTCCATATACCAATCCCCAATGTCCTACTTACGGGGATACCGACATCTTGCCTTATACGCGAGGTAAAACGGTACATGGGGACCAATTTCAGTATACTACTTACGCTGACTTAGCAGTATTAATCTTTAGCCAATTAGATAGCCCCAACTATTAACTGCGGCCCTCTCGGGGGCCAACTGGTACCCATCCGATAGGTCTTATCAGTAGAACTCACTGATAACAAGCTCCAGCAATGGCGGCGCCCCTGCAACAACCTGCTACCTCGGAATACCACCGTACTTAAACCACCTGTGAATACTATCTGGATGTACTACTTACACCAGTACCAATTACGATATACTACTGTAATCTCCCGCATATAAGGCACATCTTATACAGGGGGTTTAGTTCTCATTGGATCCAAAATGGGGAAACCAAGACCGTTCTTTTGATATCTTACATGCCCGCTTGGTCATAATGGGACAAATGCGGCCCAGGAGGGCCCAAGGTGGCCCAAGCTACTTTTGAAAATTCATTCAGTAGAACCAAAGTTATGAATTTTTCATTTTTTTGAGAATTTTCCAAAACTAGGTGCGCCTTATACGCGGGCTGCGCCTTATACACGGGAGATTACGGTACTTACGCTCCCATACCCCTTCAGTATACCACCATACTTAAACCACCTGTGAATACCATCTGGATGTACTACTTACACCGGTACTAATTTCGATATACTACTTACGCTCCCATACCCCTTCAGTATACCACCGTACTTAAACCACCTGTGAATACCATCTGGATGTAGTACTTACACCGGTACTAATTTCGATATACTACTTACGCTCCCATACCCCTTCAGTATACCACCGTACTTAAACCACCTGTGAATACCATCTGGATGTACTACTTACACCGGTACTAATTTCAAACTTCAGTATACCACTGTACTTAAACCACCTATAGATACTGAATCCAAAATCACAAAGGATATATTACTGATAAGTGGTCTGTTAGAAACCTGAGGTGCAATTAGGAAATTGAATGGTTGTCACATGATGAATAAATTATAAAATAGGTGTATTGTCAAGGTGGAAGTGACTGAGCACAGAAATTACTGAAATTGTAGTAAAGAACCCCGTATATATAGGTTTATGCACAGGAATGTGATGGGCTGTTATGTCCTTTTTAGGAAAATGGATGGCTAACAGGAAATCGATAACAAAACATAATGTAATGACCCATGAGAAATATATGATAGGCGCCAAAATATGCATAACGGCTTTCTCAGCTTATTGCCGCCATCCAGCTCAATAGCTAAGTAAAAAAGCTCTTATCAGATTACAACAACTCACTAATTAACCCTGATGCAATAAGGGAATTACAGCTACCTGTTAGGTTTATCGGGGGTACCGACATCTAGACCTATGGTATCAGCTTTATCCCTAATCAACCTCATATGACAAACCTGCATGACAGGGTCACTATCAATCTGCCCACATCGTGTTCATCAGACAAAGAAGGAAAATTACTAACTAATGCTGGAAAATGTGAGCTCAACGTCAAGGGACGTGGCATGTTCCTCATTTTTGACATTCAGAGCTGTATTCTTAGTGTACCTTGTCTCACAATATACATTAAAAGTCACGTGCACCTGTGACTCTAAAGTGACTCTATAGTACATATATATTAAAGTAAAATAGCTGATGTGTAATGTCAGATGTCTGCAGGGGTTGTAGGCATGGGAGTTCTAATTTGTTCTTTTTTTCTGAAAGATGGGGAACATTCAGTGTATTTTACGTAAATATATATCTTTTTGTACATTCAAATAGTTTGACCAATCCCAGATGGTAACCAACATAAGGATGTGCAGATAAGGAGCGCTGAGGGCACCATTGTCCAAGTATTGGCTGCTATTAAAGTATGCTACAACTGTATGACAAAACGTCAACGGAATGAAGAGTTCAGGGCATGAGATGCCTGCATCAAGTGCACGATTAAGAGAGGTTACAGGGAGAGGACCAATAGGTCTGTCCCCAATTAGTTGCCGCTGTTTAAGATTGTCAAGGCCATCATCCATCACAGGGCATTATCCTCATTGTCGTCTGCTACTTTAGTGCCAGACAGGGGAGATGTGGTCTAATTCCCGTCATGACGACTATTTACTGCCTACAGCCTGTCTACAGTAGCGACTGATGGCACCGCGCACAGGCGCCCTCCCGTCATTCACTAACTGACCAAAACGCCATCTAATGGAATCATGTCAACCTTCTAATAACTCAAAATGGCGACTTGGGTTGATGATGATACATGGATGGATGTGACACGGCTCATCGTGCACCTCCTCTGACAGCTCCGTTGTTGCCGTATATAGGGTGACGGGGCGGCGCCAGGCGGGTGACACTGGAGGCGGTGCCACTGTTATTTCATAACCTAATGTGGTTATCTGTCATATACAGGCACCGGCCACCACCACCAGCCACACACACTAGCCGCTTCCGCTTCCGGGGTAATTACAAAGGCATTCTGGAACAATCACACGGCCACTTCCGGTTCGACAAACGCCCGCGCGGCACACTCTAGAAGTGGCGCCCGCGGGTAGCGCCCCTTATCCCACCCCCCCTTCCCTCCAACACACTCCCCACCCAGACTTAATAGGACGGAGGCATACTTGGAACGAGAAAGCAAACGGAGTAAAAGAAAATCACAAAAGAAGCCGGGAGACAATGGAGAAATTGTGATAGGAGCGTTACTTTAATATCTGCAGATAAAGAAACGTGTTATCATAATCTAATTCTGTCAATGGCCATGCCACTCCCCCAGGTTGGCTTTATTTTTGTAAAACCGGGGTTGGATTCCTGAAGCGGCAATCTTACCATCGTTGTTCAGCACCCCCCCCCCCCCCTCCCGCACTACATTCTTCCATACAGATATAAAACTCAAGCCGTTACTTAAAGAAAATGAGCGAGGGCGATTGAATAAGAGGTTGCCAGCGGGCTGGGCGCCTTCAAGTGTGTCTCGCTGTAATTGGCGTGTTGTGTGTTTGTAGCTTTCCCGTCCTACTGACCGCTCACACTGAAAACATGGAAGATCCGAAACTAGTCAGCGGTGACCACTTTAGGTCCTCAAATTGACAATACCTAAAACTACAGCTTTAGGTAGTCAAAATGACGACTTTAGGTCATCAGGATGACAATACTGACAGTACAGAGTCATCATATTGATGACTCAGGTCGTCAGGATGACAACTTAAAGTCGTCATTTTGACTACCTAAAGCTGTAGTTTTAGGTATCGTCAACTTGAGGACCTAAAGTGGTCACCGCTGACTAGTTTCAGAACTTCTAGGTGCAGTACATTCCCTATACTATCCTTGCCTTGCTTCCACCCCACCACTCCACTCCACATCCCTTTCACCCGGACGTCCAGCCGACCCTTGCAGCGCCTCATTCACACATGACCTGTTGGTGTGTCTGAGCCGCGCCGTTAGAAACAATTGCCCTGGTCCCTATTTCAAAACTATAAAACGGCACTAGTGGCGAGGGCGTCTGGTGCCCGGTCAGCCCGGCGTCTTATCGGTGGTGGGCGGGAACCGGGGCCGACACTGCTCGCCGAGCAGGTCCTGAGCAGCTCGAGATTGGTCTCCACATCAGTCATTGTCAGATGTGGTTATTCTGGGACATCGGAAACAAGTCCCTTCATGATACTGTAGCATTCAGAGTCCCTCAAACTCACCATACTATACTTCCTTCGCCCATAATGCTCTCCTAAGCAACAAACCGTGGGCGGCCTTTCAGCTAAAAGCAACACCCCGAACGTAACACAATTGCAATCGATGTGCTGCCCGCAAATTTAAGGATGAAAGTGGCCAATACCTGTTAAGTGGACACCAATGAATTCATCATACGCATTTAAGGTACACGTGTCGGCATTGTTTACCTTGAAAACCAGGGCAATTTTACCCCTGTAGACATTGAGACGTCACTTTGTTACACATAGAAATAGTTATGTGACAGGATTAGGTTGGAATATGGTGGTTGAGGGGGTTACCAAACAGTGTGGGCGATGTGTCTATCCCCGCTACTGGCATGACTACCATAATCCCATCCACCTCCCCTGTCCACCATGTATTTGGACAGCTACAGGATCAGTCCCATTGAGCCGTGTGTAGAACTTTGGACCTCCAGGCAGACCATGGTGGTGGTGGGGGGGGGGGGGCAGTAATAGCAGGGGGTGAAAAGTCTGCTATACTATCCTCTAAAGGAATACATCTATATTGGAATGAGTATTCATTTTCAGTTGCCTGAGATTCTAACCTTCCTGTGCCTGAGATTCCTGTGACCTATTAAGGGTATTCAGCCTGGAGCTAAGTATGGGGGATGTCTGACTGCTCCAGTCACCATGATATGAGCTACTCTACGTAACAACTGGTGTAACGACTACACCTCGTCGCATCAATGAGTTTGCTGCTCAGTCATAGCGTTAGTCGTCTGCTATGTGTGCTGTGTTAGCTATAACGGTTTCTCCTACAGTCTATAAGATGACGTAGAGAACAGACCCTGGAAGAGTGGGGGCGAGTCTGGTGCAGGTTGATTTATAATAGCTGCCTATAATACCCAAATCTCGGTATGCACCATGACCATTTAATTAAACTGCCCGTCGGCGCGGAAAGCAAGACCGCCCCGCCGTGCAATTGGGCATGGCTGGGTGGGTTGGCCCATAGGGGGAGGGGTGTGTGTATGAATGGGGAGGGAGAGGCTAGGAGAATGGGACTGGTGAATCCAAAAACTGACCTCTTTCCTCTGCTCATACAATGGTGAGAGGAAAGGGTGGATGGTCCTTCACGTGATGATCCACACCCTATGCCTCCTCTCTCCCCTACCACACTTAGCGTACGTCGTGAATAACTGCCTGGTTTGTTTGTTTGTTTAGTTTTACGTCCGGGGGTCATTGACAAAATCAGACATTCCTGTCGCTGATAGGTTTGGGACGGTAATTTCTCCCGGCTCTTATTCAAGATTGCTGCTTTGTAAAGGTCTGCTTAATATTTCATCATGTTAGCAATGTCCATGTACCCTTCCTTCTCCTGGCCGTTCTCTGAAACCTTACCGAGAGCATACTGTCACTCTCTCCATACTGTCGCCCAGCTTCCACATGCTTTCATCTATGACCAAATGCCTCACGTTTCTCCATCATGTCAATCAACCTATCTCAAATCTAAATTCTGTCATTGCACTCCACCTTTATTGCTTAAGTCATCAGTTCCAAATGTCACTCTAACCTCTACTCCTAGTCCAGGAAATCTGGCTGAAATATAGGGGCCATCTCAAACAAATTGCAACAAAAGGTTTTTCACCACAATGCATTTCCTTGAGGTCTCTAGAACGACATACTAAAAGTCCAAAAAGATCCTGCTAGGGGAACTATGCTTAATTAGTGTTAACCTCATCAGCACTGCTATTTATATATAGTAAACAAGGACTTAGCTATAACTTTGGTCTCCATGTCTTTTCAAGTAATTCAAAAGCCTAGAATATGCATCTTGAGATGAGCAATCCATATAATACCACAATTAGAATAAATGGGGTGATCCAAATTAGCATAAATCCCTAATTTGCATAAATTTATAGGCTATATTATCTCATTAAGCATGAGAATGATATAATACATGACTACAAAATAAAAGGCTAGTTCTCAAAGAAATTAGTTTTAGAAATATGATTGTACTGTTTTGAAAATTTTCAGTTCAGCCTAATTAAGCATAATTCATGCAAAACCTTAATTATTTACCTATTTTCACTTTTATTCTAGTACATTCTGAAAAAAATATGAAAATATAGGAATAAATCAATGAAACTTGTCAGACTCATGCTTGATAATGAGTTTGAATTTGAGGTATTTCAGTACAGTACCTGTATCTAATATGCCCACCATGTTTCAATATGGCTGCCACCGAAATCGTCTAAAAGCTGTATCTTTGCTTCTGGTTCACTTACAAACATAATATAATATATGCTTGGAATATTATTTTAGGGTCATGGAATTTAATGTCACCCTTTTTGCGACCAAAGTTATAGCTAAGTCCTTGTTCACTATATAGAAATAGCAGTGTTGCCGAGGTTAACACTAATTAAACATAGTTCCCCTACCAGGATTTTTTCGGACTTTTAGTATGTTGTTCTAGAGACCTTAAGGAAATGCATTGTGGTGAAACAACTTTTGTTGCAATTTGTTTGAGATAATTTGCCTGGACTATGCCACCATAATGAGTTTAAGGATTCTAATTCAATCTAACATCAACTCTTTCCCAAGATTTGCTCTTAGACTAGTATTGGAGGTAAAACGATTAAGCTTATAGATTACAACTTGATGGCATCTGAGGCAATGGGCACCAACTGGATGCTAAACATCCATTTGGCAGGGCGTCCCCGGTGGCATAACAAGATTCATGAAGATGGCGCCAAAAACGTCTTCCCGAAACAATTAATGCCTTGATGGAAAGCAAACCCGGGAGGGCGCAGGGCTGGCGCTCCCTGGCCGTTGTGGAAGGCGCGCGGGGGCGGGCGTCAATACACATCTGATTGCCGCCCCTGCCACGCCATGATGCATGGCCGTTGGAGGCCGCACCATGGGACTGTATGGCACAGGCGAAGACAGCCTGCTCATTAAGCCGTGTCACCCCGACCAAAGTATCCTCCCACACCTACTATGCAATCCACACAGTGACACAGACTTAATATGTCCCTCACAGATTCTACTGAGTCCCGAGTGTTTCAACTTGCCCGTGTCCACAGTGACATAGACATGTGACCCTGACCCTTCACACCTACTACCAAGTCCACACTGTGACAAGGACATGAGACCCTGACCCTTCACACCTACTACCAAGTCCACACTGTGACAAGGACATGTGACCCTGACCCTTCACACCTACTACCAGGGCCACATCGTGACAAGGACATGAGACCCTGACCCTTCACACCTACTACCAAGTCCACACTGTGACAAGGACATGAGACCCTGACCCTTCACACCTACTACCAAGTCCACACTGTGACAAGGACATGTGACCCTGACCCTTCACACCTACTACCAAGTCCACACTGTGACAAGGACATGTGACCCTGACCCTTCACACCTACTACCAGGGCCACACTGTGACAAGGACATGTGACCCTGACCCTTCACACCTACTACCAGGGCCACACTGTGACAAGGACATGTGACCCTGACCCTTCACACCTACTACCAGGGCCACACTGTGACAGAGACATATGACCCTGACTCTTCACACCTACTATCTACTACCAAGGACACACTGTGACACAGACATGTGATCCTGACCTTTCACACCTACTACCAGAGCCACACTGTGACATAGACATGTGACCATGACCCATCACACCTACTACCAAGGCCACACAGTGACAGAGATGTGACCCTGACCCTTCACACCTACTACAAGGGCTACACTGTGACAGAGACATGTGTCCCTGACCCTTCACACCTACTAGCCTCTTACACTTGTACCTGGTGCTAGAAATGCGACAGTAACAGCCAGAGATGCATTTAATTTGGCACTCTCAAAGCATATGGGTAGAGTGAGGTATGAAACACTCGCAGTCTTACAGTACCCTGACTCCCTCCCTTGCATTGACCTTGGACTTCACTGTCCATACAATAACAAACACACTTCATCATCACGTCTTCCTCCTGTCCACACAATGGCACACACCCTTGGCTTCACCCTCATGTCTTCCTCCTGTCCAAACAATTGCACACACCCTTGACTTCATCCTCATGTCTTCCTCCTGTCCACACAATGGCACACACCCTTGGCTTCACCCTCATGTCTTCCTCCTGTCCACACAATGGCACACACCCTGGCTTCACCCTCATGTCTTCCTCCTGTCCACACAATGGCACACACCCTTGGCTTCACCCTCATGTCTTCTTCCTGTCCACACAATGGCACACACCCTGGCTTCACCCTCATGACTTCTTCCTGTCCACACAAAGACACACACACTTGGCTTCGCTCTCACACCCAACTTAGCCTTCACATCTACTACCCTGTCCACATCGAGACATAGACACTGTACTACTATTCATATGCTGTCATAGGCACACCACCAATTAGGCTTCTGTCCTCAACCCTTACCCCATCCTTAACCCCTAGCTTAACCGTCATATCTCAACTTTAAACACAATGATACAAGATTAGTACTGCCATACCTGATACTTCTAACAACTATTCTATCTGATTTACCATTGCCCCTTCGTAGTGTGACAGGAGACAATAGATATCTCCCACATGGCATTATTTCTCAGCGGGCTACAATGAACTTACTGGATATAGCCAAACCTTGTTAGCCAAACCTTGTTTGGAAGATCTACTATCAACCGCTTTAAGTGCCTTTCGTGATCCTCTATTTTCCCGCGTGCACGCACGCACGCACCCACCCACACACACGGCGGATCCAAAGGTGGGAGCTTAGAAAATAGAGAGAGAGAGAGAGAGAGAGAGAGAGAGAGAGAGAGAGAGAGAGAGAGAGAGAGAGAGAGAGAGAGGGAATAAGGTAGAAAAGAGGAAAAGAGGGAGAAGGCAGGCATTTTGGGAGTAGATACAGTCCTATAATATCTAGTGTGCTTAAAAAGCACTAGAATGCACAATTTTAAAAATAAAACATCTTACTCTTGGGCCCCTCGTACATAATCCTGGATCCGCCACTGTTATTCAACGTATCTAAGATGACGTGGAAATCAAAGATTAATGTTTGTAATGGCCTGATAGGTGCGTCACAACCAATGACATCTATGACGTGGTGGGCAGGGCGTCTCAGCCTATTAGTGTGCCAGTACCCCATCTACTACTATCAATAATGGATAAGGATGTCGGCTATATTAATAGTCTAACGGCAGCCGCTTGTCTCCAGATAATGGGAGTGTCCGAGCTCCAAAACTGCCCATCAACTTTACCACTGGCAGCTTCTTCCGACCTACTGGTAGGTGTGGCAATTTATGCATAGACCTGTCCTATCTCCTACCTCTACGACTTTCATTGAGCTTGATACCGACAGCACAGAGTTAAACAAAATGGTACACAAATGAATGTGGTAATTGATGCCTCTCTGTGTAGTGAAGGCACCGCCTAGTTATGTCTGCTATTAGGGAGTTTAAAATGTGAACGTGTACGGCTACGCGTACGGGTAACGTCATAGGTCACATGGGGGTATTCCCATCCAGCAGTACATAACCTCTAGGCTAGACGTTTTACACTTGTAGAGTCCTCTCTACATGTAGTGCTACTACGTGTAGAGAAAATGATTATAAAAAAAATTAAAGATGAATATGAATAATCTGAATGGATCCATTTAATTGAGAAGTACTAAGGTGCCTCTATTATATGTATATTATAGGTTGGATAATTATAGCCATGTGCAACCAAGCCCTTATTGAGTGCCTATTTGCTTACTTAACTGGGACCATTCACACCAACTATAATAGACTTACAGTGTAGGACAAATCTTAACCACATTACCTCTACCTGTACTGGAACCTGTACTTGTAGACCTTGCCGTACACGTACAGGTATACGTTTAACAATCTTAACTTCTATAATGTCACTGTCCGCAGTATACCGAGGTAGCATGTTGTCCTATGGGCGCGGCCATTGCTGGAGCTTGTTACCAGCGAGTTCTACTAATGAGAGCTATCAGGTGGGTACAAGTTGGCCCCCGAGAGGACCACAGTGAATAGTTGGGATCACCTGATTGGCTGATAATCAAACCAGCTAAGTCCGTATACCTAACATCTGCCTATTGTTAGAACCTATATAATCATTTATAAGTGATGCCAACAAGTTTGTCTCCAACAGTAACGCTGGCACAGACTAGACTTTCTCTCCTAAGTCTAAAAAGCAAAACCATTACCGGGTATTGTGAAATAAATACATGTTTCCTACGCTAGAACCGTGATATTCTCTTATCTAGTTTGTGCAGTAGGGCAAAATGCCATGTCCATTCAAGCTGACAGCATTCTTTAGTCTCAGCGCAGAAGACAGTTACAAGTCACTGCTTGATAAAAGACGCACTAACAATATTACAATGTACTACGGGCACTGATAGAAAATGTTACAAATCCATTATATCCCCATCTCTCGCTTGCATATATCCATGTAACATACCGGTAATAGTGAATGAACACTCTTCCTTTCTTACATTGATATTAGAACATTTGCTGGACGGGAGACGTTGGGCTGCACAAAGGTAATGAAACGAACCAATATCAATACAGGAGGACGAGCGACAACAACTGGTGTCTACCACTGCCATTCTACATCCTATTATTGTTACTGGGAGGCAGTCAATACCTAGAACCCTCAGCCATAGTAGTAATGAGCATCACCGATTGGGCGGAGTGAGCCAAGGTGGGTCCCTATAGTAAGTACTACTTCTTCTCTTTTCACTACACAGTCTGTTACCACTGCATTTCACTTCATATTAGATATAGAATAGCATTGTGCAATGCAGGTAACCCGAAAGAGCATCTAATCTCTTCTCTTGTGTCCCCTCTAAAGCAAAACCTAACCAACATGGTTTGGTGAGCATAGTCATTATCAATGCTTAAGCCTATGGGCAAATACACCATTATCACTCACATTCTCCTCATCGGCCAATAACTTCTCTCTTGGTGACTTAAGCCCTCCATCATGTCAACAGGTCTTAAATAAGGGCCTATCCAACCAATACACAGGTTGATGCACTCCAAATCAATCAGAATTATTATAATCCCCAATGTATAAGACATGTTTTACTCAGATGTGCAGCATTATAAAAAGCTTCCTTGTACCTAGTATTTGCTTTAAAAGACATTTTCGCGTGTATTTAAATTTGTAAATTTCCGACTTTCATAATCTCACAGCTTGTCTGAACATATAGTATATATTAGGTTGCATTTCTTTTGGTCAAGCAATCTATACCTTATGTCCAATCTAGTGGCGAGGCTGACAAAGGCTTGTCTAAAGCAGGAAAAATACACATGCACAGGCTGTGTGTTAGGGCTAAGACATTACAGCCCCTGGAGGAGGACTGTCAATTAATATCGGGTGCCATCTAGGATTGAAATACTGACCACAATATATACTGGAGGAATGGGAGGATGCAAACCACAATGTAATTTGGATGGTGCAACAATGGGGTGCAAAGGAGAAGTTGATTTATGTAATTTGATGTGCAGATTATGACCGCGCAGTCAGGGGTCTCACCTTTAGATATATAGGGTATAACATCGTTCCCTAAAGATTTAATCATTTAATAAATTCACCATCAAATTAACAACGAATCGATGGTTACATTCCTGTTTATTTGGCTCCACGAATCTTACTGTAATCTAAAGTTGTTCCCTGGCATGTATTCACCCTATTATCGATGTTATTAAACAATGTACAATTGTTACCTGGAAGCTGTCAACATTATCACCCCCCCCCCCCCAACACCACCCATCCAACCTTCCTGAACCAGATAAATTTTCATGATGTACTTAAATTCGCGAATTTCTCATTTCCGCGAAAATATATACAGCGCGAAATAAAGTATGATTACAGTAGTATAGTGCTGCTGCCACCTGGTGTTGTGTCTTTAAATGATTCCTGGAATTAACACTAGGTGACACTACTAGACAATTTCTTTTTTTTTTTTTTTAGAATCTAGGTGAATCTAGGTGAATTTAGATGGCTCAAAAGGATATACTCAAACTATGTGTAGATGATGCTATGATTTATGTTCATTCCCTAACATGCCACAACATTGATGGAATGCTCAAATGGAGAACAAAAACTGATGATACAATGTTAGGGTTAAGTTCTACTTTTCTTCACAATTTATTTGTGGCTTTCAAAAAAATATATATATGGTCAGCATCCCACACATCCTATATTCATCAACATTTATCAATTTTTCTGCACCGCCTCTGCCCAAAAGGCCAGGAAAATTGAACAATTCGCACCTCCTATGGGATTTAACATGGGCATTTTAGTTTTTCCCCACTGTTAGTAGTGTCTTAAAAGTTGAATTTTTACCCTGGCTCTTATAACCCTTTCGGTTAATTATGCTATTTATTCAGTCTCTTGCTAAACCAAGGTCATGCATCTGTTTGTACCATATCAAATTCCTGACAGTACTATCATTATTACATGGAACAATTTCCCCACAATTCCGATAGTTGTAATAATGTACTATCCCCCCAAAAGAGTACTGACTAGCATACTCAGGGGCGTAGGAAAAGGGGGGGCCAGGAGGTGGGGCCTGAGTATGTCTGCCCCCCCCCAATATTTGCCAAGAATTCATAAACAAAATGGAAAAGAAGCTAAAATTTGGATCTCAAATTAGATTAATTTGTTGATGGTATAGGGAAAATAGGGGTCTGAGGCTAAAGTTAGATCCAAAATTTACCAATATCTACTTTTCTATACAAATTCTATATATGTATTTATAGCCATCATCGAGCGCCAGCCGACAATTCAAGGTGGTCGCGATGGGGCCCTCGCTGGGCCCTGCCAACTAGGATTTGCTTCCTACGCCTCTGATACTATATGTATCGCAGCCAAGATCACTGTATTAAGATGGCTATCAGTATGCATTGTGCTCGTTAGTAGCAGTAGACTCGAATGCAGACAGGAATGCAGACAGATAACGCCACCTTACAGTTACTAAGGACTCTACTGGCTCCTGTGTATGCCCCCAAGTCAGCACATAAATGGTTCATCAGCTCAGAGTCTTATCTGATGACACTCACATCACACATATGTGCATTACATTCAGTATATCAATCAAATGTATGGATTAGCTACAGTATGAATTATGGGCCAATTTATAGTAACATTACTTTTGGTAACCCATTATAGACATACACAATTACACAATCTCAGTATCAGAGCGCAGTAATACGGTAGAAGATTGAGAGTCCATAGCAGCCCTAGACAGGACAAGGGTTAGACCAGCTTATTTATGGCTGTTTTGAACCTCTGTACAGTCAGAAGGCACTGCACATCATATGTCAGAGAATCCCAAGAGGTGACCCCCCTATAATATGGACATTTTTCATAGAATGCACTTTTCGCTCTCCTTTTTGCAAACTTGATCTTACGATCACCCCTTGTTCTAATTTCAGCCTGCTCAATGGCCTCTCCTCTTCTAGATTTTTTCCACATAATACCCAAGAGTTGCTTTTTACGGCATGTGTCTAAAGTATCCACTTTACCTGTCTCATGTAGCCTGACTATACTAATTTCTCGTACTCTTTTGTTTTGACAAACTCTCAATGCCTGATTCTGCATCCTTTGCAGTTTATCAAGCTCTCCCGACATTACAGCAGCCAGTGTAGAAAGAAGAGTACTCAACTGTAGGAACCATCATTACCTTGTATATGCGCAAACTGATCTCAACTGATAAGCACTTCCTTAGCCTACACAGTTTATAGAGTTTATTACCAAAACTTTTCTTTATTTTAGAAATATGAGAGTTAATAGTTAATTTAGAATCTAACTGAAGACCTAAATAGGAGTAGGTTTCACAGGTTGGCAATGTGTTGCCATTAAACACAATATCTAATGGAGGGAGCCCTCCAAGCTTATTGCCTGGACCAAAGTACATACACATGCTCTTTTTGGTGTTTACTGTCATGTAATTTGTCAGATACCACTCATTAACACCATCTATGTCCATTTGAAGCTTTCTGATTGCAGTATTAAAATCTTTGTCTGATACATAAATTATAATATCGTCAGCGTACATTATGCACTTGCCATGTGTGATTTTTTCAACTATGTCATTAATAAACAACACAAACAACAAGGGGCCTTACAACGACCCCTGGGGGACTCCGAATTTAACAGAGGAGCTGTTAGAGCGAGTATTATTGGCCACAATTTCATGCGATCTGTGTGCCAAATAGTCTGTCAACCACTTTTTCAGGTATTTATGTTTATTTAATCTGTTGATCTTTTTTTATAAATGTCGGGTGATGTACACAGTTAAAAGCCTTGCAGAAGTCAATAAAACAACAGGCAGTAATTTTACCATCGTCACGTGCTTCATAAGGATCCTTAACTACTGTGAAAACTGCATCACTTGTACCCCTCTCGGTTCTGAACCCAAATTGGTTTGGAGACAGAATATTATTATCTTCCAAGTGAGTAGAAAGGACTTTATGAATCAACTTCTCTAGAAACTTTCCTGGCAGGGGGAGCAGTGTGATGGGCCTCCAGTTTTTTATTGACTTCAAATTCCCTTTTTTCGGGATGGGTACTAGTGTACCACATAACCAGGCAGTAGGAAAAGAACCTTCCTTTCTGGAGCAGGTGAATATATGTAATAATTCATCAGCCATGAGAAGTAGAGCATCTTTGAGGACTAGACTATTAACTCCAGGTAGACCACTAGATTTGTCTATGTTGATCCTTTTCACAAGGTGACATTGTCAATATTTATAAATTCACCAATATCAAGAGCCCGGTCATCGTCGCCATAGTCAGGCACATCATATAGCAGACCTGCATTAGGCATTTTACTGAACAAGTCATGACCAATATTAGCAAAATAGTTGTTTATATATGCAGCAGTTTCATCTATGGGAATGATTTGACCAGTGATTTCATTTTCAAGCTGTATTATGAGGTTTTTTGTTACAGGGTTAACAAGTTCATTCACTTCCCTCCAGAAGCGATGAGGGTAACCTTTGGCCTCCTCCAGCATATGTAACACAAACTGACTTTGTGAATAGAGGAGCTGTCTATGATTTCTATTCCTAAGAATTCATACTCGTTTTAGGATTGCTCTATCATTAGTCTGACGTAATTCATACAGTAGTTGATGGCGTTCATTGATTAGTTCAATAGCTTCCTTGGTTACCCATGGATTGGCCTCCTTTTTGACTCCAAAGGTTCTAGAAGGGCAGCTACAGCTAAAAAAATCAGGGTCAGTGGACTCATCAAATGCAGTCCAATCAAGGTCTTGCAGGTACTCATAGAAATCAGCTTTGTCATAGTTCTTATATGATCTTCCTGTGAATGTCAGTGAGCAGTGTTCTCTTGTTTTTTTACGGCAGGCATAGATGGTGTAATGATCTGCCACAATGCAGTTCAGCACTCCTTTGTGACTTATGATATCACAATTAGTGAGTATATTGTCTATACAGGTACCTCCATTATCATTTTCATTAGGCCAAGCTATTTCACCTTCAATCATCCGACGGAGGCCATGTTACCTGCATAGATCAAATAGTCCCTTTGAACCACTGGAATTACGGTCCCTAATATAAATGTTATAATCCCCAACTACCGTAAACTCCTGCGTATAAGACGCGTCCTCTATGCCAAACAAAATGCTAAGGAGTCTTATAGCTTTCTCTCAAGTTGGGGGTGCGTCTTATACGAGGGGTAATTTTTCTATAGAAATGTACTAATCTTACAAATATTAGCATTAAAATGTGCGTCTTATACGCGAAAATGCATGTGCTGAGTTTGGGGTGCGTCTTATACGCGCAGCACGTCTTCTACGCGGGAGTTTACGGTACTCACAATTATTCTCAACTTGATAAAATCCTTTAACCTAGGAGTAGGACTGAGACAGGAGGTGCATAGTACGGCAGCTTACTATAATGAGCTACCCATATATGTAACAAGAAAGCGTTCAAAGATTAAAACATTAGAGCTGAGAGTATGTCTTGGAGAGAGAAAGAAAACGAGGGAAGGGTAGAGCCTACCCCCATTGGTCCCTTGCTGATCACAGTGTCACACACCATTGTTACCACCGTGCCGCCCATGTCCCGTGCTGCCCATGTCCCTTGCCGCCCATGTCCCATGCCGCCCAAGTTCCCCTGCTGCCCAAGTTCCCGTGCCGCCCATGTCCCGTGCCGTCCATGTCCCCTGCCGCCCATGTCCCTTGCCGCCCATGTCCCCTGCCGCCCATCTCCCATGCCACCCATCTCCCATGCCGCCCATCTCCCATGAAGCCCATCTCCCATCCATTGATCCCATGTCTACCTCCCACCTGTCACACTTCCTGATCACATACTTCACATCCTTCCATCTGCCAGGTGTTTATGGGAAAGATCAGAAGGACTTCGAGCTTTCCCACGGTGCTATTTCTCTTAAAGGGACTGCTGATACTTATGATTGATGTGTGACCGCTACAGTATGTGTCTGTATGGGGCCTAATGCTTTGTTTATAAGAGAATCTTGGAATTTAACCTATCAATAAACAAAATTGGAAGGCCTTCAAATCAAATATATCAAAAGATATTTGCTCAGATAACCACACCACGCACTGCCCCCATACCTACTCTATGCCCTCCTCCTCTCATATATCTAAAATCTGTCTATAAGTGGGGTGAAAGACAGTTTGATTACCCTTTTATTTAGGGTAAAAAGAGCCCTAAATCAAAACCAACAGTATTTACCATGTCACAGCCATCAAAGTACACCTTAAATGTAAATTCTATTACATGGATAACTTTGTCCTACTTTTGCCTCACTATATGACTAATTTTTGGGAGTTCAGTTGTAACGGAAATAGGGCTAAAAGACAGCTTTTGATGGTCTATGAGAAACATTGCTATCTCAATATAAGCAAAGCGTACCCCATGAAATGTTTTTTTTTTGTCATTTATCAAAAAATATTCATCTAAATAGAAATATGACTCATGGGGTCTTTGAAGGGTGTGATAGGGCATATGCTGTGTAATGGAATAGTTTTTTGGTGGTGCATATAATCTGCTAGAGGCCAAAATAGCAATTGAAACTTGGGAATCATAAGAAACTCGGCTATGGGCTAGTAGATAGGTCAGAAAGGTGGTGTCAAAGGCCCTTCCCTCGTTTAATATGTTGACTATGTGGGAACTGAGTGGCACAAAGCTCATGCAGTAATGCAATATCAATAATGAAAATGGAGAGATGACCATGTTTTCCCTCTTACCATCCCATCCAGAAACAATAAGCTTGCCACAAAAGGAAAAGCCCACATAGAAATATAACATTAAATTCTGAATGGAACACCAATAAGGTCTGGCTTCCGTTAGGGCATGTTTTGCAGAGATAACAACGGGACATGGGCTGCTTTTATTTGTTCAGTTTTTTTGGGGACTTTGCTGAGGGCTCGGTGAGCTGTGAAGATAGGAAGGCCTCACGCCAACCGTATCAGAAGGCCACATGGGTAATTAACGAGTTTGTCCCCCTGCAGACATGTACATGACAATGTCTTCTACCCAATTGGGCAATATCACCACTGACCGATTCCAAGATGAAGAGTAAATCATAGGCGTTATTCTAAACATAGACCTATCCCCACAGCTCTACTTGGAAAATATTTGACATTTTTTTTTATATTCAACTGTCCAAGGATATTTCAGGTCTTATTTACATTGTTATGCTGGATAATGTATGTGGTATGTTCCTGCCATGCCAAGCTAAATGCATCTTGATCATACCCGGGGTGGGGGTAGGAAGAATAGTGCTCATAACAGCCACCCTGGCATAGTGGGTAAGGTCACTAAAACTGGAGGTAGAGACTATGTAGTGAAATCTGCTGGATTCACCGCAGACACCCATAGAGGGTACTAGTGTACGGTGCCTGATCCCATCAGGACGATAAGGATTTCAACCGGGGGAATTCATCAGCAGACAGAAATTCCCAAGTCGACAAGGACACTCAATTCTCAAATGGTTGCAGGTGTACCATGGCCAGGGATAATAAAATCTAGCTTCCTTTAGTTTCTTCTTTTTCATTGAGAGGAGGGAGTTGTGGGTTATACGGGACTAGCACATCCCTAGTGATGATGCTTTTTACCCAGGTGGCTCTAGTAGTCGGGGGCTAGATTACAGATTAGACTCTTTGTGTAGTTTACTTTGGTTGCCTGTCTCTTATTAACTATTGGTAACTTTTGAATATAATTTAAATCTCTGGATTCTCCATAACATTAATATTAATTGTATAATGTTAAAAAAATACATGAAAATTCTAAATTACTAAGAATTAGATCCTAAAACATGTGCACAGTGCCACATCTAATCCAGCAGAATGGACTAATGACATTGTTTGTTATCAGACAAGTACTCTCACTTCACACCATAGACAATGGAGAGGTGATTAAGATAGGTGTGGGGTGCAGCTTATCACCCCTATCAGTCTTATCAATTCCCATTGTTCTGGGGTGGAGGAGGGTGAGATAAGAGTTTAAATGCTAAAAAACAAGATGGTGTCGGGGGGGGGGGCTAGGAACAAATATGGCGACCTCCACACAGGGATAGCCATGGATAGGACGGAGAGAAATGTGACATCTGGGGTTTCTCCCAGAGGAATAACATCAGCTTAAATGACCATCGCTCTATTCGCCTATCGTTGTGGCCATTAATGATCTCTAGTACAACAAATTGCTACCAGAGAGCAGCAGCAACGCTGCCGCTCAGTGCCTCTCAGTTCATAATTGTCACACTAGAGGGCATCCATGTATTGCGTGAGAGAAACCATGTCTAAATATAGAACGACAAAACTGATTTCCATTCTTATTCTACAATAATCCTGATGTGTTAATATTACCGGTGTTACTCGGTCTGCTCGCCTAATATGATCATATCAATGGAAGTAGACATGTTGTAAACGGTTTACTTACAGAAAAAGCACTTAATTACAGGCGAATGCTAGAACTTGGTAGATGATTTCAGAAAATCCCAACAGACTGAGTATCTTTGGATTGTCTTTCAACATAGCATTAAGGACACAGAACAATTTTGCCAATTAAATCTGAATGCCATGAAATGACAACACACATTGACAGATGGGCGGGATTAGGACGCAGACACTAGTCATATTTCATTATTAACTAGCTTTCTCTTCATGAAACTCGACGGGCAAAAACATCATGAAAATCAGATCACGGAAATGCACAAATTCCCATTACCTCCTTAATTACTTGTAATGAAATATCACAAAACAGACTAGGGATGCAAAAAGCAAATATATTGTGGCAAACGAATCGCCTGATCTACCTCGAGACCCCCACAAAATACGTCGTATATACGTTATTTTACAAATACATCTACTGAAGAATCAAAAGTATTAAAATTTTTCTACTATCGTAAATAGTAACCACTATACAAAACGGATTTCTCAGTTTAACTACCGTAATCTCCCGCGTAGAAGGCGCGTCTTCTACGCCAAACAAAATGCTGCTGGGTCTTATACGCGGGAGGGTAATTGCCTTGAGTTGGGGGTGCGCCTTATACGCGGGTTTTTCCAACATCTCAATTGGGAAAACAACCCAAAAATTGGGCAATTAAAAAAAAAAAAAAAAATCAGTTTTTATTGCCGGTCGGTGTACGCCCACCATGTGCCGATGACAGCTTGGACTCATAGCGCCAAGCGCGGCAGCCCGGTCGCTGTAGATTTGCTCGGCGGGTTTGACGCCGACCATGTGCCGATGACAGCTTGAACTCATAGCGCCAAGCGCGGCAGCCCGGTCGGTGTACAGGCGCTCAGCGGGTTTGACGCCGACCGTGTGCCGCTGACAGCTTGAACTCATAGCGCCAAGCGCGGCAGCCCGGTCGCTGTAGATTTGCTCGGCGGGTTTGACGCCGACCATGTGCCGCTGACAGCTTGAACTCATAGCGCCAAGCGCGGCAGCCCGGTCGCTGTAGATTTGCTCGGCGGGTTTGACGCCGACCATGTGCCGATGACAGCTTGAACTCATATAGCCAGCACCGCGGCAGACCGGTCGCTGTAGATTTGCTCGCCGTTTTTTTAACGCCGACCGTGCGCCAATGACAGCATCGACTCATAAAGCCCTCACCGCGGCACCCCGGTCCATGTACGCCGACCGTGTGCCGATGACAGCTTGAACTCATAACACGAGCAGCGCGGCAGACCGGGAGGTGTCGACGGGCGCTCGGCGGGTTTGACGCCGACCGTGTGCCGATGACAGCTTGAACTCATATAGGGGGGTGGGGAGGGGGGCGCCTTCTACGCGAAACAGCCCCCCTGTGAGTTGGGGGGGCGCCTTATACGCGGGTTTTTCCAGAAATCGATCCAGAGGAGGTACGTGCGCCTTCTACGTGAAAAGGCCTTCTCTGAGTTGGGGGTGCGCCTTCTACGCGAGCTGCGCCTTCTACGCGGGAGATTACGGTAAATGGTAAATGCGAATAATCCAAGCCATACCCATTAAGTTGCTCTGAAGTTCTTACCAGGTACTTTTAAATTATCGGTTCTCTTTAATATCTTTTCAAAAATTTTAATTTTTCCCCCCAAAATGTCTTTCTCCTTTGTTTCTCTTGTTCTATTTAGGGGCAGCCATTACAGGAGGGGGGGGGTTGGACCCGACATATTTGTGTGATAATCCAAATACCTCATTAGGACGCTTCCTTACATTAAGCGATGATATTAAGGAAGAGAAGATTCCCATTAACCCTGGTGGTTTATTTCATTAACTTGCACCTTACCTTCATGTGCTAGGTAGATTTCGTGCTCTTCAATAAGTCGTGCAAGTCCAAAATCTGCAACCTTTACCACGTTATTATCTCCTACTAGAATATTGGCTGCCCGAAGATCTCGATGAACATAATTCTTTTCTTCAAGATAGGCCATTCCATTGGCAATCTGGGGGAAAAACAACAAACACGTATTCAATAAAGATGGAGATTGAAAGCCATAATACATGTATAAATACAATAGTCAACACTCTTGATCATGAAAATTCTGAAAATGTATATGTATTTCAGAATTACAAGTATACATACAAGTAGTGAGTGAGCACAAAAATCCATGAAATGCTATATGAGAACCCCTTGAAATATTCTCGGGAGCAGAAGACTGGGACCTGGCAAAGGGTCGAATTATATAAGCAATGTACTATAAAAAGTAACGTTTTTGCTATTTTCTTTTCCAATACATTGGAGTACAATATAGTGCACCAATTCAATTCAATTTCAATTCAATTCTGTATTACAGACACAATTGCATTACAAAGGTCCATAGTATATGAAGTATGTGATGCAAATTTTTAATATCTTTCAGATTTTGTAATCCATTTTGCTATGGGATGTTAAGATCTTTTGCAATAAGGGTTTTAACACATTTATCTAGTACATTTCCGGTTCCTTAGGAATTTGAATATCCCTGAACTAAGGAAAAAACATGATGGCCATGTCCTTTGATATGCCGCGTGTCCACAACAGCAGGGAATACAAGGCAGCCAGCCAGAAGACTTGTGCTCATGGGAAATTATATACACACAGCAAAAACCATGCAGATTCAACTGCTCCCCCACGCAACTTGTGGGTTTGGACAATTTCGTATTCACTGCTGACACCTACAGGCACATCTCGGATTCAACCAGCAAAAGTGGCGCCACCTGTCATGTCACGCCTACATTTCTGACTGAATGCCCAAATTTGTGATCATGTTGGGATTTCTTTTTAAATTCAATTATTGTATAGCTCTCTTAACGTTGGCATATATCTGCTAAAGTGGCAGATTTTGTGGAAATTTGTCTAAATAGTTTGTAGATGCTCATCTCTTGTGCTATACATAAGAGATGAGCACTGCTTGCCCAAAGTGCCTCAAAATGATGTGTTTAACCTGGTATTTAGTAGGATAGGAATAAGTACAGGACATTGTTTTGGAACAGATATATTTTATATTAATACTAGACATTTTAGCACATGGTTTAGAATATTGTTTAAGATGACGATTGAAGAGAAACCCCAAATTTCATACTGTGGTCACTGGTAGCGGACATGCTAACTTTAAGAAATTCAGGTCGAAATACATTGGAGAACCTGTTTCAATGAGCCAGCTAAAATCAGAAGATACAACACAATTTCCTTCACCAAACGGTTCGTCATGTATGACTCACCTGAGCTGACATATCGATGAGGATGGGTAGTTTGAGGGTACGACCTTCGTCCCGCCGCAGGTAGTCCAGTAGACTGCCGTTCACCATAAGTTCGGTAATAATGTACATGGGTTCCTGGTTGGTACACACACCCATAAGCTGCACCAGTTTCCGGTGCCGCAGCTTGTGCATGATTTTGGCTTCTTCTAAGAAGGCATCAGCCGACATGGCTCCTGGTTTTAATGTCTTTACAGCTACATCTACTGAATTTCTCCATTTGCCTGAAATTAAGAACAATATTTATATCAATTCACTGCTGGAAGCTTATCTCCGCTGTTCAATACTAAACTCTTTAGCAGAGACCCTACCAATTTATATTTCTGTACATTTGATCTGCAAATGAAATAATAGAAAAAATGGTTTGCACACAAGGGATGGATTTTTTTTTTCATTATTATCAATTTCTTTTACATCCGGCAGTATAAGACCACCCCCACCCCTATGGCAGTACCCTGTGCTGTACCTCCCTCACGATGCTCACCTGCCCATACATCACCAAAGTTTCCTGCTCCTAGTTTCCGCTCCAGGCGGATAGCATTCCTCTCTACTTCGATGTCCTTGAAGGGGATGGGCTCTGGCTCCTTGGGACAAGCCTTGGTCAGCTTACAGCACAGACCGTCCGCCGTGTCTGCAGATGACGTAAAGTGTGTGAGATATGTATTGCCTACAACAGCGCCACACTAACACTAACTTAACGTATGTACAAGGCAGGAAAAGCCACAAAGGCCTAGTTCAGAGTGGACGCAACAGGTAACTTCACGTAGGAGTTCAGATAAAAGAGTCAAGAACGAAAAATCAACATCAAAAGAACATAAAAACAAAAGGAGCAACAGAAATATTTATCACTTAAAGAAAAGAAAAGTCTTAACAGGGTCCTCTTGAGAACACCTAATAGTAAAACCATCCACTCTGTTAGTTTGGGTTTTTAGTTCTTCTTTTCTCCTTTCTTTTCAAGATGCAAACCTAAGGTTAGGGTTAATTCTAAAATGCAATCAGGAAAACCTACTTCTTATCCCCGCATCGGTGGAAGTTGTTGAGCCACCTTGCAAAACAAAAAGGGGGAAAATATATTACTTACTGCTCTTGTCTTTTGAGGACGGTAGGAAATCGTAACTAGACCTAACATAAGATGGGGCAAACATTAAGCTGTGTATACTAACGTTTATAATGCTCCACTAGATCTAATATGCTGCTGAAGGTTTTCTTTGGACTGATGTAGCAGCCACCGTTGTCCATCTTACGTATGCGGTAATGTTTGATTGCAACATCCTGTTTCGTTTCATCATAGTCACGAATCGACAATGCATACGACTTATGATCTGCAATACAAAACATATCATGTTTAATGGGTCACTTCGACATAGAAGAATCACTAACATGACTGCAAGGACTTACAGATAAAAGTAGTAAATGATATACATTTGAGTAACATTCTTTTCTCTACTTTTTAATGTAAAGACTCCCTCACATTTCATGCCGAAACTATCACTAGACCCAAACGGATATTAGAGCGAACAGCTTGTAAAACGGATCTTCCCTTAGCATCACTATGTGAGCGTATACATGATTGATTCAAGGAGAAATAATGTTCTTAATCAGGGGTAAATGCTGGATGTCCATCAAGTTTAGAAGTGGTACCACCTCACGCCTCCTGAGGCGTAGACAGATAACAGGGGCGTAGGAAGCAAATGTTTACTGGGGGGCCCACGGGTCTCGGTTAGGGGGGGATGCTATATTTTTATATAGGCTTATATAGGGAACCTCCTCCCCCTTTTCCTACGCCCCTGGATTAGGTGAAGCAGGTGTGAGCTAAACGTTTGTGGACTACACACCAGTATTAAATAGAGAATAAAAACCAGTTGGCGCTATATGTCTGACGGGTGGTTTGCTTGCCATCCTGCAGGTGGCGCCACTTACCTGAACTGGCTCGGATGAGGAATGTTCCTTTAGGGTTGCCTGGCAACAAAAGCTGCTTGTCGGCCTCTCGTCGGTCAATGGAAAACCACCACCTATGGAAACATCAATGATTATTTTTAAAAGCATTTCATGAATCATTCCCATTCTGATACTTAACCCACAGCGACACCTTAGAACAAAGTAAGACTGTTATGATAACATTCCATTAGTCCCTGTAAGTAACTGTCTGGGTAGAGCCGCTAATCACTCAATAGGAATTTGCGGAGTGAATCATTGCTCTCATGGAACCAAAGCGTTTGGCACAAATCTTTTCAAAGGACTTGACAATTCAAAACATGTCCAATGGGGCTCACACTGAATTCGAGGTGAGCACGTTCAAAAAGATTTTATATTAATGCAACGAACAGGCAGATTGGTAGTCAAGGTACATAGATGTATCGGGCTTCCCTAGCCCACATAAAGGGTCTATTTCTCCTCTTTTCTATCCCCTCGGATGTGTGTGGTGCACATATGCGCGGGCACTGACACATTCCTCTGTGAATTTGTGTAATGTCGTTCTCGCCATGAATATGACCTTAGCTGTCGAAATGGCGTTAAACACCTATTACTCACTCACATAGATGTATAAGTAGTTTTACTGCATTCACTCCAGCTTTACTATTGAGTAATATTACGGTAGTCTCATTTGCCAATACTGAGAGTATACTCAGTCAAATATCATCTTGTCCATGATTTAACCTGTGATGATTTAACAATTTTGTACTTTTTGATCAAGAACACTGACGAAATATCCATTTAAACAAAAAAAGTACAAATCCCCCTTAAAGACAAACGCATCTTCAAGCTTGAATGTGAACGCAAGCTGATCGGTTAACTTAGTTCAACTTACTCTTGTGATTCTGGATTGTTATCGTCTTTGGCGACATAGTTGCTTGGAATGTATCCCAACTGTCCGGTAGTAAGATGCTTGGCCATCCACCAGTCACAATTTTCGCTTCAGTAAGGAGGGCGAACAAAAGTACAGGTTGGTAATCTTTGTATGAGTAGACATGGTACGAGTAAATAAGATACAAGGGGTCCATGGTTAGGAGATTATGTTAAGGATTCAATTGAAAATTTAGAATCTAAGATCTATGATCAAGAGGCCCGTGTTAAGGATGCAATTGAGAGGATTCAATTTAGGATCTGTCATCTATGATCAAGATATTAGGGTTTCATATTTAAATTTGACGATCAATTCTGAGTTTAATATCAATTCTAAAAGCAGTTAAATTGCAGTGCGTTTCCCGGATTAGAAATTTATCCCATATTTTCGGCAAAGTAAACACAGCAAAGCTGTAATGCCGTGCATATTCATATCATGTTCTAAGAAGTATAGAATTGATTTACAACATTTTTAATATGATAGTAGATCAAAATTTCCAGAACAAATATTATTTTAATACGGAATCTAAAAGCCCTTCATATGTTGTGTGTTTTGCAATTTATTAATCTATAACATGCTTTCAGGAAAGTAAACACAGCAATGCTGTAATAATGTGCATATTCCTATGATGATCCTAGGAAAAAAGATCATTATATATGAACTCTATGGCCTTTGGAATGGACCTATACTTAAATATATGCTCTGATTGTGGTGCTTCCTCGCTCTCCATGTAAAATCCTGCCCCATTGCTATAGTATGGAGTAAACCTATGCCTGGATTAAAATATGCAAATAAGGAATGTGTGTGAGGGTTGGGAGTAGTGTGGTGGTGGTATTGGTGGTGGTGGTGTCACAATGGTCACTAACATCCATCTGATAACTTTTGAAGATCAAAATTGACCATATATGGCCTGGATCCCTGTGATTCCTGAAACCAAGATGGCCGACACACAAGGAAAACAAAAGAATTAGGTAGTTGAGGTGTCCCAATGGTCACTAACATCTATCTGATAACTTTTGAAGATCAAAATTGACCACATATGGCCTGGATCCCTGTGTTTCCTAAAACAAAAATGGCCGACATATATGGAGAACAATAAAATTAGCTAGTTGAGGTGTCCCAATGGTCACTAACATCCATCTGATAACTTTTGAAGATCGAAGTTGACCATATATGGCCTGGATCCCTGTGTTTCCTAAAACAAAGATGGCCGACATATATGGAGAACAATAAAATTAGCTAGTTGAGGACACACATGGAAAACAATAAAATTGGGTAGTTGAGGTGTCCAAATGGTCACTAACCATAACTTTTGAAGATCAAAATTGACCATATATGACCTGGATCCCTGTGTTTCCTATAACAAAGATGGCCGACACACATGGAAAACAACAAAATTGGGTAGTTGAGGTCCCCCAATGGTCACTAACATCCATCTGATAACTTTTGAAGATCGAAGTTGACCATATACGGCACATGGCTATTGTAATATTGACCAATGGGAGGCATCCCTGGCATATACTGCGGAGTCGGGGGCTGAAGGTGTTAGTCATAGTGCCGTCGGGGTCTAATGGCAGCCCCCAGCTGATAATGGCTATGTGAGCTATATGGCCTGGATCCCTGTGTTTCCTAAAACAAAGATGGCCGACATATATGGAGAACAATAAAATTAGCTAGTTGAGGTGTCCCAATGGTCACTAACAGCCATCTGATAACTTTTGAAGATCAAAATTGACCACATATGACCTGGATCCCTGTGTTTCCGAAAAAACAAGATGGCCGACACACATGGAAAACAATAAAATTAGGTACTTGAGGTGTCCCAATGGTCACTAACATCCATCTGATAACTTTTGAAGATTAAAATTGACAATATATGAGCTGGATCCCTGTGTTTCCTAAAACAAAGATGGCCGACACACATGGAAAACAATAAAATAGGCTAGTTGAGGTCTCCCAATGGTCACTAACATCCATCTGATAATTTTTGAAGATCAAAGTTGACCATATATGGCCTGGATCCCTGTGTTTTCTAAAACAAAGATGGCCGACACATATTGAAAAAAAAAAAGAATTAGGTAGTTGAGGTCTTTCAATGGTCACTAACATCCATCTCATAACTTTTGAAGATCAAAATTGACCATATATGACCTGGATCCCTGTGATTCCTGAAACCAAGATGGCCGACACACATGGAAAACAACAAAATTGGGTAGTTGAGGTCCCCCAATGGTCACTAACATCCATCTGATAACTTTTGAAGATCGAAATTGACCATATATGGCCTGGATCCCTGTGTTTCCTAAAACAAAGATGGCCGACATATATGGAGAACAATAAAATTAGCTAGTTGAGGTGTCCCAATGGTCACTAACAGCCATCTGATAACTTTTGAAGATCAAAATTGACCACATATGACCTGGATCCCTGTGTTTCCGAAAACCAAGATGGCCGACACACATGGAAAACAATAAAATTAGGTACTTGAGGTGTCCCAATGGTCACTAACATCCATCTGATAACTTTTGAAGATCGAAGTTGACCATATATGGCCTGGATGCCTGTGTTTCCTGAAACCAAGATGGCCGACACACATGGAAAACAACAAAATTGGGTAGTTGAGGTCCCCCAATGGTCACTAACATCCATCTGATAACTTTTGAAGATCGGAATTGACCATATATGGCCTGGATCCCTGTGTTTCCTAAAACAAAGATGGCCGACATATTGAAAAAAAAAAGAATTAGGTAGTTCAGGTCTTTCAATGGTCACTAACATCCATCTTATAACTTTTGAAGATCAAAATTGACCATATATGACCTGGATCCCTGTGATTCCTGAAACCAAGATGGCCGACACATATGGAAAACAACTAAATTAGGTAGTTGAGGTCCCCCAATGGTCACTAACATCCATCTGATAACTTTTGAAGATTGAAATTGACCATATATGGCCTGAATCCCTGTGTTTCCTAAAACAAAGATGGCCGACACACATGGAAAACAATAAAATAGGCTAGTTGAGGTCTCCCAATAGTCACTAACACCCATCTGATAATTTTTGAAGATCAAAATTGACCATGTATGGCCTGGATCCCTGTGTATCCTAAAACAAAGATGGCCGACACATATGGAAAACAATAGAATTAGGTAGTTGAGGTCTTTCAATGGTCACTAACATCCATCTGATAACTTTTGAAGATTAAAATTGACAATATATGAGCTGGATCCCTGTGTTTCCTAAAACAAAGATGGCCGACACACATGGAAAACAATAAAATAGGCTAGTTTAGGTCTCCCAATGGTCACTAACATCCATCTGATAATTTTTGAAGATCAAAGTTGACCATATATGACCTGGATCCCTGTGTTTTCTAAAACAAAGATGGCCGACACATATTGAAAAAAATAGAATTAGGTAGTTCAGGTCTTTCAATGGTCACTAACATCCATCTGATAACATTTGAAGATCAAAATTGACCACAAATGACCTGGATCCCTGTGTTTCCTAAAACCAAGATGGCTGACACACATGGCAAACAATAAAATTGGGTAGTTGAGGTGTCCCAATGGTCACTAACATCCATCTGATAACTTTTTAAGATCAAAATTGACCATATATGGCCTGGATCCCTGTGTTTCCGAAAACCAAGATGGCCGACACACATGGAAAACAGTCCCAAGACTCCAAATAATCCAATGCCACGCCACTTAAAACTCCTAAAAAAGTGCATAATACTTATGTGTACATGTATACATAAATATACATGTAGGTGGCCTTTAGTGGGTTAATAGTCAGTGGTGCTGAGAAATACACCACCAGCAGAAGAGAACCACATAGTGCTGGGGGAGGTGGTGGCAGGCAGGTATGGGGCCACCACAGGAGCACAGCCACCACCACTATTCAGAGGTGGGTGGGGGGGGGGGGTATATATACTATATACCATGGCTCTGCCTGAGGTGTCCAGGGCTACCACCACTCTGTCCCCAGGGTCTACAATAACAGGTCCACCAACACCACCACTGCCACCACTTCTATGCTTGACTGATTTGTAGATTTTAATCCAGGTATAGGCATACTCAATACTGTACCTATGACAGGATTATACATGGAGAGCGAGGAAGCACCACTATGAGAGCTTGTATTTAAGAATGGGTCCCCTCCTATAGCCGTTCATTCCTAAGAATGAACGGCAACAAGCATATCATTTCCTAAATCACCATTTTGTTAATAGGTCACAGATTGGTCATATAATATTCAGATGGCTTTCCATATATAGTGAAATGTGCAGTGTTACAAAAGGAAAAGACAACAACCCACATCTCATTTCTCTTGTTGTGGATTGGAACATGGCCAGAATTACTCAATTTCCTTCTCAGGTTTACAAGTGTTAAGATGTAACTCCTTCCCCGATGATTTACTGCACAACTCTCGGTGTACTACATTGTTGGGGTTTGATAAAAGCTCTATATGTTTACATGTACTTTCACTGTGTCCTAAAGTAAGACTTATCAGAAATCTTAAATAGTGAACTGGTAAGAACATTCATTATATTGCTGATAGCAGTGTTTCTGTTAATACTACAAAAGTATGAATACAAAACGTACCTTTCTCTACCCACACACTTTACACAGAACAGCCATGCATATAGGACATAAGGCTATATTTTCAAACCAATACAGGGATGTAAGTCAGGAATAGGCAAAAATCAGGAAGCCATACATTTACTTGATATAAAAACCCTCTATTTTTTTTCACAAATAGCCCTCCTTACCACTCATGTAAGAAAATAAATGTTATTCAAAAATTTCAGAAATCAGGAAATCCTGATAAATCCTGAAGACTTACATCCCTGCCAATAGTTCCCTCTTGTAGCATTTTGATTGCCAAAAATATTTGCTTTCACATTACTTTACAATCACTCAATTATGAAAATTGATCCATTGATTATTAGCCGTTATATAATGCAATCCTTTAACACATAAACAGAGGCACGACTTAAACATGGTTTTTCTTTTTCCTTACACATAGCTACATGTATTGGAGGAACAACAACTGGTGTGTATTTTGGAAATCTTTTTCGTTTCTCGGTATTACTTTTAGACAAAGTTACGGTTTGATAAAACCAGCCTAAATGAAAGTTATGTACATTCCATTCTCTTTCTGATCTTTGTTTTTTCACTCTTATTTCCTTTCTAAATGATAAACACTGAGTAAGAGAGGAAAATATAAAGCCAAGTACCTATCGCCGACGACCTCCATTCGGTCACCCTTTCTGAATGATAAGTCATCGTCGACGCGTGCTTGATAATCATACAGGGCACGGACCACTAAAGCTGCAAAATAAGACGGAGACAGATTTAGTGATGGTGGCATTAGAATTAGAATGGCAGCACACTCCAATTTTGACCTGTTGTGTACAAACATCACTATTGATGTTTTAAATTAGTACATGTATCTAGTAATGCCGTATTCAATGGGGGGGGGGGTGAAATGTAATGTGGCCGTATTCAAAGCCTGATGGTCATGTGACCACCATCCCAGATAATGTTGATTTTTCTGTGATTTAAAGCTTTCAAACCTGTGTAGCCATGACATAAATGCAAGTGTCAACTTCAATAGGATATTTCCGCATCGCTATAACTTAGGTGGGACCGGGCGCATCCCGCTCAAGCCATATAATGGCTTCGGTGAATATGATACCGAAATATCCTATGGTCGTTGGCATTTGCTTATGTATTCTAGGTGGAAGTCTTTTGTAGGTTACGTGGACGTAAATGCTGCCCTCTCGTGAGTCATGGTATTCAGGACTGCACTGAAGGGTGTTCTGACTGCTGATTGGTTTAGAATTAGACAGAAGAAATATTGGTAAAATTATGAAAAAAAAATCACAGGTGTTCCCAAATAGTTAACAAATGGAAAAGTAGATGTGTTTTTATATATATACCAGGCCTTAGGGATTTTATGAGGCATGCAAAAGTTAATCTGGCCAATGGAGATTTTTAGGCCCAAAATAGGGTAGAATGGCACTCACTGCACATATCATTCCCTTATTTAAGATTTTCAGGGTAAAGCCTATCCAACATTCTGTCAGATTGTGTATGAGGGATGAGTTAACCATGCTATGGTTGAAATTTTTACCAACGAACATTTTAGGCGGCTGTTTTTGTGTGTTATACTATATAGAAACATAGAGGAAATGGATTTAGTTCCACGTGACCTGTAACCTTCAGACAACCCAAATCTGCCTTATCTCAAACAATATCATGTGAACAAGGCATTTATCTTAATGTTCTTGGTGGAAGTAGCCATTTTGTAACCTATAGACAACCCAAATACTAGTATCCGTATCTCGTACAATGTCAATGTTATGAACATGTCATCTAACTTTGTGCTGTATTCTAAGGGGGACTAGTAATGTTGTTATCTGTAGACGTTGTAGGACCTATCCATACAATTCTCGCTTGCAGCCGTACCAACAAAGGCAGATGTTTTTCTGTCCCTCCGTGCATCCATTCTATATCCTGAAACTAACTTGTGAACCCATCATCATTCAGTCGTCATAACTGACCATCAGGCCACACGCCACCACTATCGGTAGAACCCCCCCCCCCCCACACACACACACCTTCTCTCAGCCTGTGAAGTGGTAGCGGGAAGGTCTAATGTCTAGGGGTAGGGCTGACCCGTATGATGGATTTAACCCTTCAAGAACAGCATAATGCCTTTCATGCCCATCTGTCGCCATCATGTATTGACGGCGCCCCAATAACTCCCTGCATTGGTGCACCATGATGCCCTTTCAGAAGGGTATAGATACACCATCGAATCCACATTAATGCATAAATACCACTGGTGTTATAACATTAATGCACATTGACAACATTAAAGCAGGATGTGGCACTGGAAGGTTTGACTTGATGATGCTGCCTACTTACTCCTACATGCATGCTACACGGAGTAGGCAGCACCACCCCTGCCTGGTGGTCACCCATTTATAGCAGCCACTACGTAGCTAACTGTGTCTGCTCACAGCAGCTCGGTGAGCAGCTCCATGTCTGTGTGAACTTTACTGTGGGCTCTTTTTAAAACCTCGTTTCCGTCCACATACTGTCCGTATGCTAGTCTGGCTAAATAACACGGGCATGACTGTGGGCGTGAGTTGGTGCTTTGTCACAGTGTGTGGGACGCAAAACGATACATCAGCCACTAATCAATAGATATATTTATAAATATGTCTTTACCATTGATTACAAGCTTGAGTGAGCAACTGGGTTCACAGCAACTTCTAATTCACACTGACAAAGTATTCACTGGTAAAACGCTACTACCGTAATCTCCCGCGTAGAAGGCGCGTCTTCTACGCCAAACAAAATGCTGCTGGGTCTTATACGCGGGAGGGTAATTGCCTTGAGTTGGGGGTGCGCCTTATACGCGGGTTTTTCCAACATCTCATTTGGGAAAATGGGCCGATGACAGCTTGAACTCATATAGCCAGCAGCGCGGCAGACCGGGAAGTGTCGACGCGCTCGCCGGGGATAAGGCCCACCATGCGCCGATGACAGCTTGAACTCATAGCGCCAGCACCGCAGCAGACCGGTCGCTGTAGATTTGCTCGGCGGGTTTGACGCCGACCGTGTGCCGCTGACAGCTTGAACTCATATAGCCAGCACCGCGGCAGACCGTGAGGTGTCGACGGGCGCTCGGCGGCTTCAAGCCGACCGTGTGCCGATGACAGCTTGAACTCATATAGCCAACACCGCGGCAGACCGGGAGGTGTCGACGGGCGCTCGGCGGCTTCAAGCCGACCGTGTGCCGATGACAGCTTGAACTCATAGAGCCTGCACCGTGGCAGACCGGTCACTGTAGAATAGGGGGTGGGGAGAGGGGGGGGGCGCCTTCTACGCGAAACAGCCCCCCTGTGAGTTGGGGGGGCGCCTTATACGCGGGTTTTTCCGGAAATCGATCCAGAAGAGGTATGTGTGCCTTCTACGTGAAAAGGCCTTCTCTGAGTTGGGGGGGGGGCGCCTTCTACGCGAGCTGCGCCTTCTACGCGGGAGATTACGGTACCAGTTTTGATGTCTACTGGACATACCTACCTGCATGATATTCATAACTACCGTAATGTCCCGCGTAGAAGGCGCGGTGCTCGTATAGGACGCACCCCCTTCTTGGGAGAAGCATTTTCGCGTATAATACGCACATTTAAGGATGGAATTTGCAAGATAAGTACATTTCTATAGAAAAATTACCCCTCGTATAAGACGCCCCCCCCCCCAACTTGAGAGAAAGCTATAAGACTCCCCAGCATTTTGTTTGGCGTAGAGGACGCGTCTTATATGCGGGAATTTTCGGTAATAATGTTTTCAGCCTCAGTGACTGGAAATAATTTCATTTTGATAAAATGCCTGTTAGATTAAATCTGGTATGGAGAAATGAGGCTAATCTATGACTTTCAGTCAGTGCCTGGCTCTTTACTAGGACACCCAGTTCAGATACTGATAAGGAGCTTAGTCTAAATACACTCAGTATATGCAGCTTTGGTCCCGGAAGTGAACTTGGAAGATTGACCTCTATCAGGCCACCTAGCGGGACGCTAGACACTATTCTAAAGCCAGTACACGGGTGGACACTGACCACCTGCACTGCCTCCTGAATAATACACCAATAATGATAATACATGAGCAGCATAGCCATAGGGATATATAGAACACTATGTATGCGACCCCTTTTATCATATGAAGCTGGATAAGTCGTATGTGACTCAGTGGTATAAATGATAAGGCATGATCCGAAGTAGACACACAATGCTGAAAGTATGATGAATGCTTGGTTTATACAATGGTTGTCTTCTTGACAATCTTCTTTTATCGTGTCCCTTGATCAGCACCAAGCGTATCTGTTATGTAGAATCAATAACACGGGATACGCATTACCTAATAGTGCAGCAGCAGTTAACGAGATTATATCTATTTAAGATACCAAGGCGTAACTATAGACACCTAAGACACTAAAATGCAACGCCGTATCACACAGAGGTCGATACGTTGTTGACATCCCTAAACGTGCATACAAAAAATGGGAGTTATTTCTCTAAATTCTCATTACCCCCCCCCCCCCACCTCCCTTTATTGTTGAATAACTTGGGGCTGACTTGTTTATCTAAATCATGGTTATAACCACAATACATCGTTTCCAAAGTTGATGGCATGTGATTTAGCATAACAAAAATTCCGGGACAATAGCTGCCGCTTGACACTATAGCCTGTCCATGGATGCCATTCTGAGCAGTTTCAAAAATACACCTTTCTGATTCATTTAACATATACGTTTAGTTTATGGTAGAATCGAGGGCGGAATTTGCT
Organism: Acholoe squamosa; assembly: GCA_949317995.1. Taxonomy (NCBI): domain Eukaryota; kingdom Metazoa; phylum Annelida; class Polychaeta; order Phyllodocida; family Polynoidae; genus Acholoe; species Acholoe squamosa. The sequence goes on along the minus strand of OX439036.1, from coordinate 47,593,235 downwards.
GTAGTGTTTTAAGTGTACTTTTTACCTTTATACTTCCTATTTGAGAGAAACGTTACGCGCCAAGTAAGCCTGTAAGGCAACCCCTGCCTGTCACCTCTACAGGCACAACTTGTGCTCTGCCTTAGTCCACTCTATCCACAAACATGTGTATGACACTTTGTTAGGTGGAAAGCTCTGTATTAATACCACTGACCTGCAGGAGTAATAAGTAGTTTAAAATGTACAAGTTCTGAGGTTTCACGGAAATCACGAACGGGTACTTGCCTAAGTGACTAAGTCCAAATATGGGTGTTGGTGACAATGTTCATTGTACTTTAATGTCTTATCGAGCCACCATGGGTCCAAATGAAAGGACAATATACCCGGTACTGCGGTAGTAATGTTCAATTGCAGCAAACTATAGAACAGGGGCGTAGGAAAAGGGGGGGGGGCAGAGGGGCCTCGGCCCACTCAATCATAAAGGAGGGGGGGGGGGCCTGAGTATGTCTGGGCCCCCCCAAAAAATTTGCCAAGAATTCATAATGAAGTGGACAAGAAGCTATAACTTTGCATCTCAAATTAGGTTAATATAGTAGTAGAATAGTGAAAATGGGGACCTGAGCCTCAAATCAGATCTAAAATTCAACAAAATGTTCTTTCCAATTCAAATTTTATATAGATATCATGTGTACCTGTAGGCATTATAGCGCTTGAGCCAACAGTTTATGGTGGTTGTGGTGGGGCCCATGCTGGGCCCCCTAATGAAGAATTGCTTCCTACACCTCTGGAGAACACTCCCAGTCACCACGTCATCTTAATCTGGTCGGACTGAGCGCGTGCTAAGTGTCGACCTGTATCATGTATTGCTACATATTGGCTTATCCTTTATCAGGACCCGTTTCTATTTTTACAGTAAGGCCTGTCGAGTGCAGACTCCTATCCAAGAAATCCGACTGCCTGGTGTACAGTCTTCACTGGATCAGTATCAGAGGGTATACAGGGATGAAAGTCACAGAGCATAAAAATCTCTGAAATGGTCCAATATTCACCCCAAAAACCTTGGTTTCTATATGAATGTATAGGGCCCTGGAACTTCAAAATCCCTGAAATCAGGGAATTCCCTGAAGACTTTCATCCCTGGGTATAGGGCACATAGCTATCCCTCTATGGAGGTCGCCATTTTTGCTTTTAGCCCCCGACGCCATCTTGGATTCTGTCAGGGAATTCTAGGTTTGTTTGTTTAGTTTTACGTCCGGGGGCCATCAAGGAACTCAGACATTCAAGGTTTCTCGGACATTAAGTCCTTTCTTTTCTGTTTGGACAGGTATTTACATGCTGCTTGCCCGACACAGCAGTGACCGAATCTATGAATGACTGAATCCATGAGATGAATGACCGAATCTATGAGGAGGGGTGAGGGGGAAAACCGCTACCGGGGCTTCATTCTCCTACTCTTTTCGAAGGATAGCAAGTGTTGTTTTATTTGCCTGGTCCCATAGGCAGGGCCAGATAACCCACGGCCTTTGATCACTCAGATGTGGTTCACTGAGGGGGAATCCCATGGCAAAAGACATGCATGTAGGCCCGGGCCCGCGCATATGGGGTGAGTGAGTAAGTAATAGATGTTTAACGCCATTTCGACAGCTAAGGTCATATTCATGGCAAGAACTACATTACACAATTTACAGGGGAATGTGTCAGTGCCCGCGCATATGTGTACCACACACATCCCGAGGGGATAGGAAAGAGGAGAAATAGACCCTTTTAAGTGGGCTAGGGAAGCCCGCCGCGCATATGGACACCAGCTGCCCACATGCTAACCCCAAGACACAAGAAACCCCAAGTTTGTCTCCTTTTACAAATCTGGTATGCCCACTGCTAGAATGGAAGGAGAATTCCTCCTTTGTGGACTCCCAATGAAGTTATTCTGCTCCTCCATGCCCTCACATGAAGGTCCCCACTCCACAGGGGGAGGGAATTCTAGGTAATATCTTATCTTCACCCTCATCCACCACAAAACAATGGTTCCTGATAAGACTGATAGGGGAGATAAGCTGCACCCTGCCCCTATCTTAATCACCCTCCCTATTGTTTCAGGCGTGAGGGGAGAGGATTAGCTTGATAATGAGATAATGGCCTGGGTGTACTCAATGTGGGTGACATGTTGTCTCTTATTTAAATCTTAAAGTTGTATTTCTCTTGTATTTAAAGTATAATATTTATAATATGCTTATCTAGTAAAAATTGAAGGTTTTTGCTATCCATAGATATAAATTTTACAGAATATCTACAGATAGTACATGACTATGAGACCATCAAAGTAAACTATACAAAGAGGTTTATTGTAGGGTTAGCCCCCGCCTACTTGAGCCACCTGGCTGATTTTCTCATCACTAGCAATGTGCTAGTCCCGTATACCTCAATCGCCTCATGATATAGATACCGATAGTACATGTAGCAGAATTGATACACGTCAATCTTGGGATACTTTTTTTTAATTTGAAATATAGGTGGTCATATATTGAGTAGGGCAATGTCAGCCTGCACAAGGAAGTTAAAACGCATGTCATGTTTTGATTGAGCCCATGGTGTATACTGTATATATGAAGTATACCTGGGATATCTCTTCAGTCATCTCAGGTCAGTCACCCTACATACATAGATATATTCCCGATATGATTGACAATCTAACCCAGTTCCTGTAGATAGGTAAAAGCCTCTGAACCAATGCCGGATGGCAACCACGGCTCACAATTTCCCGTTGTTGATATTGAATCTTTTGTTGAATATAAACAAAGAGTTCTCAGATATACAGGCATCATCGTTCCCTTTACCATGAGTTGCAACCCTTAATGTTTGTCACAAAGTTGAACTGATATAGGCACAGATTGTCCTTCTGTCCATGAATACTGTTACATCTTTGTTTATATTAGCTTTTCTCCATACGGACATAGTAAACGGGTAACCCACTAAAGTCAGTCAATACTGACTACAATATCGGGCGGGCGGGGGACCGCCCTGCCCCCCCCCCTCCCCTTTATCCTCTGGGAGTGGAATGGATACATGGTGGATCCGTACCAGTACTATTGTGTGTTCTGCTGACTACACAACGACATCAGGAAGGGCTGGGTAAAAAGATCACACACACCTGGACCAGGTTCAGGTGTTTGCCTTGGGAGAATTTCTGCCACGGTGGAGTTGTGCGAGAGCAGGACAGACATGCTCCCACACACCCCGGCACCAACACAACCCAGCAGCATTGCAAACGGGAGTGGGGTAACATATTTTTATAGTAAGGACACGCCGACCAGACAAGCCTGCCCTGCTTGTTTTACTGTGGGGAGGATCTTGTGAAGGTCATAAGGTGACAGGGGTCACAGGAGGTCACTGCTAGTAGTCAGCGGGAGGTAAGCCCTAGAGATCAACCCTCCATAGCAAATAGCCGATAAGTACAGCTCGATTAGCAGGCTAGAAAGTCTACTTAAATACTACCCGGTAATACGGTATAACCAGTTTGGTTTGGGGCGAATGGGTGATTGTTGTTGAGCACCACTTTAAATGGTCATATTCATCATAGAAATATAGACATCAGTTTTATAGAGGAAAACATGTGTCATTGTCCATGCTATGGACAAACAAATCAGAGGGGGCAGAAAAGAGGAGATAAGTGCTCTTTTTGAAATGGAATAGAGAAACTCCTAGTTCCATTCGTAAACTGCTATTTATTATGATTTAACTCTGCTAGAGGAGAAACGCATGTAAATTAAATCTCTATTTGCAGTCATTGAATTTGATTTTATCATGTGTATGATCGATTTGGTACTAAAAGCTTACATGCTTTGATGTTTTGCTGATTCTTCTAGCCTTTAGTAAGTAAATGCTACGCAAGCCTATATATAACTTGGTGCATGGCTACACAATTCAGAATTTATTGGAAATACTGTGCAGATTCAGTTGCTAAAGGTTTAGTGTGATCAGTGGCTGACCTAGTCACAGATATCTAGGGCCGCTATGGGTCTGGTTGGGCTGATGGCCGGAGGTAATGATGAGGGCGTACCAGCACTGGGACAGCGGAATATAGAGCGCGGGGTCAGCACTAGAGGGCGGAATAAATCCTGCATTTGGGGAAGACAGCACCCAAATACTCCCACCGCTCATCAACTGACTGTCCCTCTATCCAGCCCCACACTATCCAGGTCAGACCCTGACAGGAGGACCCTGGATTGGTTTACACAAACATTGCCCATAGCTATGTCACTTCATATCGACAACAGACATGCTACAACCTATTAGGGCCGTCTTAGCAAAGACTTAAATCATAATCCTTCAACATAAGATGCAAATACTTTGGATACTGGCTTTCTGGAAGACATTTTACATCAGACATTGAATTTATAAATAGAATATCATATATGCACCTGATCTACTGAGACCATTCATGTCATCTTGTAATGATATGGACACAAGAAATATCAGGGTAGATTTAAACATTTTGATCTGTTGATTTTAATTTGATATCCTGTTTAGGCAGCTTTTTAATTACATTTACCCACATCAGGCGATTTAAATTGCCAAACTTCACAATCTCGCCATATATAGATATACTGTTATATCAATCTCAAAGATTGGTTACGCCTCAGTAGCAACTGTGTCATGAAATTATTACTCCCCTCCCTACACCTGACCTCTAACCGATACATACCGAAATATTAGGGTGGTGTCCTAGTGTATTAAGATGAGTCAGTGCCTGCAGGCGTGCCCCTACGTCATGCATTACATATAGATACCCAATACGTGTTTAGGGGCAAACACTCACAAAGACTTGCTACCACAAGCAGTATTCTTTCTGTAATACACATCACAATCGACTACTCAGCAAACATGTATGTACATGACACGTATACAATTCTATCCATGTACAAGCCTTGGGCATATGTCTTCTTCCAATACTTGGCACCGTTTAAACCAGTGATTCGTCATTTTACATACCTAAATACATCTACCGCGGTAGTACATCAAGGAAGTTACTTCTATGACTATATACACATGTACCGTATAGGCACACCCTGTGTTCAGGAACATCCTAGTACAACTGTATAAGGCACACCTAGTCATAGTTTGGCCACTTTAGTAGTCTTCTACAGTGTTGATTACCCACATATAAGGCGCAGCGGCTTATATTACCGTAATCTCCCGCGTAGAAGACACGTTGCGCATATAGGACGCACCCCAAACTCAGCACATGCATTTTCGCGTATAAGACGCACATTTTAATGCTGATATTTGTAAATTCAATACATTTCTATAGTAAAATTACCCCTCGTATAAGACGCACCCCCAATTTCAATACATCCTATAAGACTCCCCAGCATTTTGTTTGGCGTAGAGGATGCGTCTTATACGCGGGAGATTACGGTAGGGGCAGTAGGGGTCTATAAGGTCTACACACCCTGCATATAAGCCATGCCTTATACACCGGCTATTGTGGTACTTGTGGTGTCTTGTCTCAATATTTTTCTGTGGGTGTTTCGACTACAAATGTACTACTGACAAAGCTTTGGGTGGGATAAATTTCGTCCATCTCATTTGTGAAAAGGACACCTTAGACATCACCGTCACACAATTATACAGGTTGAATGTGGCTTTCATGCATGAAGGGGCTAAATGAGAGTGCGCGTGTCTTATCTGTACAACACAAAGTGTCCTTTGCAGCGAGATCCATACAATTGAATATGGAGTATTGAACCAGAACAACGCTCGATCAACAGGGCCATCTCATCTGTCTCGTCTAGGTATATGTGTATACAGCACACAGTTCTAGCCCAGGGCATGTTATGTGTCGATTTCATCATTAAATATATGGATGATTATCACCAGTTTTTAATCACCGTAATCTCCCGCGTATAAGGCGCGTCTTATACATGAATCTGGTCAGGGATGCGCCTAATAGCATTTCCTGAAGTTGGGGGTGCGCCTTATACGCGGGGTACCTCCAATTTTCAAACCAACATGATGTACACAGAGTCATGTATTTTCCTTAACCAAAGAAAAGGTGTAGTTTAAACCATGGTCTCCTATATATACATAAACTGCGGAAAGAAGCATGCTATTCTGCTCACCATAAAAGTGTTTCGGAATGTATGGACACTCCACTCACTGAAGGCATCATTAAATTATACTATAGACCTTTCAATCAAGAGAATCCATGCAGCCATGCAACATTATAAACAATACTCCTGCCATAGAACTGCTGCCATCTGGTGTTATGTTCTCATTCCTAGAATAACACCAGATGGCAGCACTACTGTGGCAGGAGTATTGGTTATAACGCTGCTTTGGTTAAAGACCAGCGCCTGCGGCGCTGCTCGCATGAAAAGAAGTGGCGCCACCACGTGCCAAAAGCATTGCAACTTCTACTGTTGTAACTCTGTGCTTTCACACAACTTCTACTTTTTTTCTAATTCACTGGGTCACTTTCGCTGGTTGCACTACAGATAGAGTGTGAGTTGCCAACTACGGGAACATCCAAGGTCAAAGTCGACGACTTCCGGGGTAGCCGTTTTGGATAAGTAGTGCAAAAATACATGACCAGTTGGGGTGTTGAAAGAATTTAAGTTCAGCCAGGGCCTTTTGAATTAGCCTTGGTAAGGGCTTTCCTTGCCCTCTGGGGTGGGCCTTCTACGTGAACCACACCCCAGGAGTTAGGGGTGCGCCTTATACGCGAGGTTAATCAAAAATCCTGCTCAGAAGCAGTGGGTGCGCCTTCTACACGGACCTTCTTTCTCTGAGTTGTGGGTACGCCTTCTATGCGAGCTGTGTCTTCTATGCAAGAGATTACGGTACCTTCTCTGTGAGAAGTGGGTGAGTACACACACAATGAGTGTGGTAGGATCTTATACCATACACGCAGCACCCCACCCTACACACAGAAGTAGGGCACCCGCTGGGGTGGCCTCCAGGTCGGTGCAGCCAGCCATGATCGTCACGGCCCTCTTCTACTAACTCACCAGCCAAACCTCCAGGCCAGAACAGGGCAGCAGACGGATAAGGATCCAACCTATGGAGCAATCGGCAGGTAATGTAAGTAAAGATCCGGCCTGCAGGCCACTTCAAGATGCACACATACAGTGATCCAGCCTGCAGGCCACAATAGGTCATATACCCTAATGGAAATGGGCAGTCAGGAATCAAATCTCCAGACCAACACAGGGCAATGGGCAGGTAGGAATCCAGACCAAAGGCTACAACATACTTATACTCCACCTGGCTGTGCACCCCATTGTTCCTACTATAGGTTTATTTCCACATTCTACAGTCAGCACGTTTTATGAATTGGGTCAGTTCTGGCAGGAGGTTTTGTGAATCAGGTCAGGCCTGGGAGGAGGTTTTGTGAAATAGGTCAAGCGTAGCAGGAGGTTTATGAATTAGGTCATTTTCGACCAGCAGGTCGAATTCTTGGGACAATACTGTCCCATATGGGATTCGTACCCATGCATCAGACAGTGCTGGGATCCAGAGTCCCATGTGCTAACCATTACACCATGAGTCCTCAGCTGATACTGTGGGTGTTAGAACATCTACTGAATGGAGATATGTTACTCCTATGACTGAGTAATCAATTATTGATAAAGAGGGTAATTTCACTTTGAAAGTTTGACTGGTTAATGTAGTGTAGTGCTTAAGGCCTGGGACTAGAAATCTAGACCACACAGGGTCAAACCCCTGGTGTGATCTTATTTTTCTTCTCAGTTGGCCACTGTCATTTTTTTTTGCAACACATTCTAAAAATGATGTATTATATTCAATATCCCCTTCATTGCCAATAGTATAAAAGGGGCTTCAGAGGTGGCTTTTACAAAGACCCCATTAGCCTTGTATATCAGGGATGTAAGTCAGGAATAGGCAAAAATCAGGAAGCCATACATTTACTTGATATAAAAGCCCTCTATTTTTCACAAATAGCCCTCCTTACCACTCATGTAAGGAAAATAAATGTCATTCAAAAATTTCAGAAATCAGGAAATCCTGATAAATCCTGAAGACTTACATCCCTGGTATATGTATGTTAAAAAGGGTTTCCCCATGCAGTCTTGAACCCACATTCTGTGATTCAAAGTCAGCCATGCTAACCATTATACTATTGAGATTGCTAGTGATTGGAGCCTTGAACACCATATATTTACTATAGCTTTGTATCACAACCAGTGTAGAAGATTCAAATCCTCTTCTAGGCCTCTACAGTTTATGTCAAAATATGCTTATATTTATGGTTTTACTGTTACATAAACTTCAGTGGATGGAGTATAAGTCGGAAACCCTCCTTAGAGCTGGAGGTTTTGCCATAAAACCTCCAGCTCTGTGGAGGTTTTCCATTACATAATCCTCAGGCCCTGCAGTGGTTTGGGCAGGTAGGAATCTAACCTCCTGACCCCCACAGGCAGCAGGCAGGAATTATCATAGACTGGCTACAGTCCCTAAGCTTTGGCCCCTTTCCTCGTGTACCCCCCTAGGCCACTTAGGCTTGCTTCACTAGAATTCTTCTCATTTTCTTCTGTTTAAAACTTTAAAATTCATTTCAATTTTTATTTCAATTCTCTTATATCAAAATCAAGAGACTTGCGCAAGTCTAGCATTAGACCAAAAAACTGGTACAGAGACTGGCGAGACTCATGCCGATGACTGGCGACTTGTGCCGATGACTCGCAGATGACTGAATTAACTAAAAAAAAATCACTGAAAAACAAATTATTTATTTCAAAAGTGAAGAAAAAAAAAGCTAGGTCCTGTTTTGCTAGGTAGGGTCGGGTGACCTGAAACACACACCTTTTTTTTTTTTTACCTTACCCAAATTCCAAACTACCATGGGATACCCGGCAGGTAGGGATCCAACCTCCATGCCACCATGGAGTAGCAGGCACACTAGATGGGGAGCTGATCCCCAGGCAACAGGGGATTTCATGGTATCAAATTTACTTGGGTATAGGCCTTGCAATGTCTTCGATGTTATATTTGCAGAATACTAGCCACGTTAACTACTACTGACATTAAGAGGGACTATAATCTTTAATCAGCACTGGGGTACTCTCATAATGCATGTCATATTTCTTTTGCCTGAGTGTCATGCTAATCTCCGAGGCGAGTCTGATTCTAGTCTGACGGGAAGGATGAGATATAATTAGCTTTAACTGCTCTTGGTTATGAGTAGTCTAGTGGTTTAAAGTAACAGAAGACTTATGATTTAATGAGCAGCTCACCTTTGCCATTCTTGCCCATGGGCGTATTGCCAGGATGCATCCCGTCCTCCTGTTGTAGCACGATGTCGTCTGTGGTAAGGGGGCCGCCCATCTTCACTGACGTGTTCAAGGAAGTGTTGATGGGCGCCGACACCGCCTGTAAGAGCAATACAAGACAGTGTCAGAAATAGTGCTAAATGTACATCTTTATTCACCTTCTATATAAAGTACATGGGTCAGGTCGTCAGAAAGTGTAAGATTTTGCCCTTGAAGGGCATTAAAAATTAATTTTATATAACCCTAACAAATTTGTGAAGGGACATCCCCTCAGCTCAAAAAAACAAAAAATGCCGACTTAGGACATCCGGTTCCATTTTTATTGCTTGTTTTGTGTCATGTAACGTCCGGTACCAAAATGATGAAATATGGAGGTGAATAAAGTTGCTGTCAGTAATATAGCATGTCCCATTATGCATAGCAAACACATGCAATAGCAAGGCCAATATGTCTATTATTGACTTCAATTACGAAATGGAACAAAAATTGAGTTATGCATGCACAGTAGACTGCCTCTTACATGATGATAAAAGTACCCTTTATATAGGTAATAACAAAAAAGTTGAAGGTTTATTTTTTCCATGTAATATAACTGATTTAGATTTAGGTACCGGACGTTACAAATTACAGACTTCAATTTTCAAAGACACATGATGAAAAATTCTCATTCAGTAACAGGTCCAAACCTCAAGGAAATGATACCTATGATCATATACAATATAAAAATTAACTTTGGGATACTCCAGATGTTATTTATTCAATACAGGACACTTGTCAAAAAAATACAAAAAGTCAAAAAAGAACAAATTTGGCTACTTTTTTCACTTTGGCAGGCTACAAGTCTGAGAGTTTTTGATGCATGACCACAAATTAACATTTTTCTGATAGCCCTAAGTGTCCTATCAAATTAGTCTATGTAAGACAAGATTGGTTCACAACTTCTTTCTCCAGAGCCATTAGAGTCCAAAATGACCCCAAAACACAAAATCTACTGCTTTCTGGTGACCTGACCCACATATGTTCTACCGTAATCTCCCGCGTATAAGGCGCGTCTTATACGGGGGTTTTTAGTTCTCATTGGATCCACAAGGGGGACACCAAGACCTTTCTTTTGATATCTTACATGCCCCTTTGGTCAAAATAGGACAAAATGGGGCCCAGGAGGGCCCAAGGTGGCCCAAGCTACCCATAGGTTTTTGAATTTTTCATTTTTTTGAGAATTTTCCAAAACTCTAGGTGCGCCTTATACGCGGGCTGCGCCTTATACGCGGGAGATTACGGTAGGTACCTAATGCATCCTATAATATGATTATCTCCCCATGGCTTTTGTTAGTTTGGCTAAATTGGAAGAGTCAAGACACCAAATATATCAATACTTATGACTTACAAATTATCTACATCAACTCAACACCTTTGTGTCAAAGCAAAAGTGCATACTCGGTAGGTATCTTTACTAATCACGTTAACAAAAAATATTCATGAATCGATTCTCTAGCAAAACAACTTTATATCGGCCGTCTTTTCTCAGGACTTTCTTAGAACGATGTGGGAGGCCTTCCTTCTCCTGCCAGAGCTACCTTGTTATTGTGGCAACCGTGGCCGTATCCAACCGTCATGGTCATGTCTCTCGGCAACCAATATACAGGGTTGCTATATCATATAGAAAGTTGATTCAGGTGATCACTTCCAGGCCAAGGGTCAAGGTTCATGACATGGGACCCACCTCAGTCAGTGATTGGGGAATCCCCAAGCATTGCTATGGGGTGTGACTCCAAGGTTTCGATCTTTGGATCTCATCAGGCTCTTAACTGGCGAACAAGGCTTGTGATAATTGTCACAACTTTATCCTTAGATCTAATTGTTCAAAGGATGGTTGATTACCCCAAATAATTTTATTTGAAGCAATCAAAATATCAGAGACAAAAATGGTGTCCCTAGTACCGTAATCTCCCGCGTATAAGGCGCGTCTTATACGGGGGGTTTTAGTTCTCAGTGGATCCACAAGGGGGACACCAAGACCTTTCTTTTGATATCTTACATGCCCCCTTGGTCAAAATAGGACGAAATGGGGCCCAGGAGGGTCCAAGGTGGCCCGAGCTACCCATAGGTTTTTGAATTTTGAAAATTCATTCAGTAGAACCAAAGTTATGAATTTTTCATTTTTTTGAGAATTTTCCAAAACTCTAGGTGCGCCTTATACGCGGGGTGCGCCTTATACGCAGGAGATTACGGTAGATGTGATCTAATGGGGACAACTGTGGACCCTGGTGTGTTAAAAATGGATTTTTTCCCGATTTATTACAAATTCATAAAGTCACCAGCCCCTCCTTTAGGTAACAGTGTGTTTTTGTGACGATGTGTGGGATTGGAAGGGTATTTTTTGGGACCACTTTCTTTAGAAGATGGGTTTTGCCTGTAGTGTGAGAAATTATTTTTCCTGACTTATTCAGTCTGGGACAATAATCACATCGGCCTGTGGCCGATCAAGTGCAGTCATGTGAGTGACCCCCACTTATCGCCTTCTATGTTTTCTGCCCGGGTGATAATCTAACTTTGCCCTAGCAAGTTTATTTTTTTTAGGCTGGGAGGTTTTCTCAGTGACATTAGAAATTTTCTATTGTGTAGGTGCCTTGTGCGGGCCGATCGCGATAATAAGTCCCAGTTACTGATTATTATTCGTTTCATATTATTGAAGGCTGGGTGGAATGTGGTCACTAGTATGGCCAAATTGTTTTCACATGTCTGAGTGGGGGCCACACTGTGGTAGGTTATGGGATTTGGGCGAGTTTTCTCAGGAGTATGGATAGAGGTAGGCAGCCTATTGCAACAGTGTACTTCTGCTATACAATGATAGTATAACCTTGTTTATCTCTGATATTAATTACTGCCCAATTAAGCAGTTCTTACCTGGTGTGTGTGATGAGTCGGCCGGTGGCTTGCCGACTGGTCGCATGACAGGCAGTTCCCCATGGTTACCGCGTGCTGGGCAATCGAAGGACAGGAGACTGGGCGAGGCAGCTGTTTCTTAGGCTGTTGGCTCTTACCAAACAGCTTCTGTAACACCAGAAATATCCAGGTTATTTTTTTGTGTTAAAAATCATTAAATCTTAGTTAAGTGATGATCATGTAGTAAGCGATTGACTGTGATTTCAATAGAACTAAGGTAAAAACTTTAATATTATACTGAATTCTAGAATATATCATGTAAATTCTTCCATTGGTTTCTCATATTTATTGAAAACGTCTACTCACTGTTGGATGAGGTTTGTGTTAGTATATTTCTATTCTAATGTTAGATATGCCTTATTCTTTACCATGCCTGCTCAATTATGGCCTACTTTATAACTCTTAAACTTCAACAAGGAACAATTCGCTTTTAACATAAGCCTTATCAGCATATATATATATCAACTTGAAAAGCTTTGGTTTAAAACAGCAAAACGTTAAACAGTGGAGAGAGCCTTTAGTCACAAGAACTAGGGCCTCTCTAAATGACACATTGAAAGATTGACACCAGAATACAAAGATACTGACTCTGGCCGTGCCCACCCTCCTGGGGAGTGGGTTTCTATCTGCAATAAGTCAGTTTTACAATATGTTACAACTATATAAATCATGTATCCCTGTAGATATTATACACAAGACAGCCGTATGCACACATACCATAGCTCAGACGACTATTTATGCTACATACAGTATGGAAGCAGTACACATCAAGAGTTTATATGTTTGTCTAAACTAGTGACTTCCTCTTTCCCTTCACCACAGTTTGATACACAATCAGTTTCCATGAATCTGGGTCATCTACCAGAACCTTATTAAATACTGAGAAAGATGATACGAGAGATAAAAAAGTAATTGAGACATGTTTTGGTGTGGGAATCTTTGCGGTGCCAGTGATCTTCTTTTAATACAGTGGACGTTTAATACATGTACTTATCTAAAGGACTAAATGGGAGAAATTGAATGTATAGAGTTTGCTGTATTGAATGGTGATGTATCTTCGTAGTTCTAATTCAGTTTGCAAAAAAAAAAAGACACAACTATCTAGGTCTTACAGTTACAAAATCCATCAAAAGGATTTCATTTTTTTGATATAGTAATTAGACATAGGATCTCGGAAAATACCCCCTTTCAGATGTCGGTTCTTCTTGAGAGATAAGTCACATTAAGTGACATGTAAGAATACACTTCCTTCTTGGACTTGGCGATGGGTTACCATATTTCATCCAAGACCAAGGCAACCATCAGCTATTAATCAAAATAGGTCTCCATAATAGCACCTTACAGCTTACTGTTTGTATAAGAGAACCCTATTAAATCCTAACGAGGTAAGGGAGTGGTCATTATTTATCAACAGGGGGGGAGGGTGGGTTTGAGGGGGGGGGCGTAAAATTTTCAGACCCCTCCCGAGGGGGGGCTAAAAAAAATTTGACCCCTCTTGAGGGGGGGCTAAAAAAATTCACCCTCTTTTTAGCAAAAAAGCCCGCGCGCTACTATAGATCAAAGAGGGGCGCGAAAACTCTCCGCGCCTCTGGCGCGGGGGGGGCGCAAAAAATTTTGACTGCCGTCGAGGGGGGGGCGTAAAAAATTTCCGCGCGTCCGCGTGAAAACCCACCCCCCCCCCCCTGTTGATAAATAATGACCACTCCCTAAAGTCCCAGGCCCAGGCCCATGCCCAGGCCCAGGGGCAAGTATTGGCGCTCTATCAAATATTTCATCGTATATCTGAGAGTAAAGACTATGCTATGGATGAGAGTATGTCTTACGTTTAGTTTTTGGGTCACCTATAATGTCTGGCTGAGGAAAAGTTTATTACATGATGGGTGAAATTTGTTACTTTATTTACCTGTTGAATATCAATATGTTGACCAAAGACATCAGACAGCCCCGTCTTATGCCCCTGAACACAGGAGGAATATGGAGTGTTCCAGTATGTAGCAATTCGACCTACACCACGTTACAATCCAGGGGATGTTTTTTTTAAATTCCTCCAGGGAAGATCCTCGCTGAGAGTATTAACCTGGCACGGATGTCGCCGAATACACATACACCCCCCACCTACAGGTGGGTTTACCCGGTCCGCTGTCACTGTCACCTGTAGCAGTGACGCCACCTCCTGACAGTAGCCTGGCTTTCTGGTGACAGTGCTTCCACTGTGTATTTATAATTCACCGACCAAGCCTTTCTTATTTCACTACACTAATCTCATAAATGATCAGATCCTGAATTAGATATAAACATCAGCATAACGCATATTGGTGATATGGTCGGTGAGCGTGGACACAGAGTGATCATATGGCAGCAGTTGCAGGTAGTGGTGATCCAAGTGACAGTGTTTTGGTATTAAGGCTGTCGCTCCAGGCAGCGCCACCGACAGCAGCAATCGCCGACCGTGTAGGGCTGTGTCAGGCCGGGCGGCCAGCTGCCTCCTCCAGCCGCCCTGATCCTCCTGTACACACCCTCCCAGCTCCCCACCTCCCTGCCACGTCCACTACACACTGGGCAAAACAGGTACTTTCTCTGCACACTCCAGGGTGTGATTGGAGTCTAGGGATGATGCCAAACGATGGCCATGTAAAAAAAAGGCACGTAGAGCAGGTACACGCCCAGATCTAGACTGCACAGCTCCTTCCGGGTGTGGACGCACGACGTACAGTACTGTACATAGAATCTGACTGTGAGACAGTGTAGAGCTGTGTAGCGCAGGCTGTGTAGTGGTGGTGGCGACACGCTGACCTGATTTACCTGTGTCCCCTCCCTCTCCCGTACGAGGTAGGAGGTTGTAGTAGGAGAATCACCTGTCCTGTGTAGATATATGACCAGGCTCTCAGTGCTGAGAGTGTGGGGACCCGTGTACAGTTGGGTGGGAGGGGTTGCTATTGGGGTTTGGGGTGGGGGAGAGCATCCGACAATGGGCATACTAAAAGATGTACCTGCCCCTCACCCACCTTATCAATCCACTCATTTAAGAGCCATTACTACCCTCCCTCTTCCGGTACACCAGCATACATGATAAGGTGTTGGTAAAGAAACCCCTTTCACATTCCGGAGCACTATGTAAGGATACTGCACAATGTGTAATCATTATGGTAAAAGTACATTACATATATCAGCAAACAGTACTTGTATCGATCCATCACTATTCCTACTGGGATGATCATTTTCTTCTCATTTCTTCTTCAATTAGCTTTTGTCCCAATTGCGAAATACAACAGTATCTGTGATGGACCATTGGCTAGACTCGTTGATTACATGTATCTGCATTACCGGTGCAGAAACCTTCTCCTTTGTTGTGTTTTTGTTGTTTTTTTTTCTTTCTTTTATCTCTGAACACTTATCAAAAAGGGGCGAGGATGAAAGGTGGGCGCGCCCTTTAAAGATCAGGGTGTCAGACAGCGCCCTAATCAGAGATCCAACATGATGGGACACCCAGCTCCTATCATCTGACATCAATGTTATCTTGATATCATGCAGTACATGAAGCTGTGAGGGTGAATGGCCTAATCGTCATTACTCCAGAATATCAGTTTATTCCATGGCGTTTGCTCAGTGCAATTACTGGTTGTCCTATTATTTTTATGTCTAAAGTGCTGAGGAGAAGTTGTTCAACATGGCCCTTAACATCAAATTAGACTGGGACAGACTAGCATTTGGTTATCACAAAAACTATGTTTCACTAGGATCTCTATAGTAAATGTGGGAGGACTCCCGACTGAAGGGATTGTGAAGGTGATGGATTCAGTTCAATCCAATCAGATCCCTCGGGTATTCATATTTTTCAGGGATGAAAGCGGCTGGACACAAAAATTCTTGAAATGTACACTGAAGATAGGTTATTGAAACTTGAAATCCCTGAAATCAGGGAATTCCCTGGAGACTTCCATCCCTGTTTTTTATTGTCACAAGGGGATGGCGGGGGGCGGGGGTGTTATATACAAATTTCAACACATGGAGTTCAAATGGCAGGTTCTCCTCTTGGGGTAAACATGTCCTGCAGTATAATGGAAATATCTATCTCATCATTTTATGGTCCAGGTAACGGTGGGTGATTCTACCAAAATGTAAGCTAATATTCCATTATTGAGGGTCGTTTAGGAAAGGTTCCCCAACCGATTGAATGTTGCACTTGGTACATGATGCAATACGTACGGTTTTGCTAGAGCAACAAACATAACATATATCCGCATATATCACAGCCAATCTCAGAGCATTTGACTCTCTTTAAGCTTTCTCTACAGGCCAATTACGGTCTGAGGCACCTGTGGATATCAGACTTTGGTGTGGGTCACGGTTCCAAAGCTCATATTGTTGCCCTCACCAGCTGACCCTTGATGCGTTTTGGTTTCTGAAGTTTACATAGAGAGGAAGTCGGTGTATGTTACACGCCGTACAATATTTTACCAGTAAACCCCAACTGTCTTGTACCAGTGTTGCCTATTTAAGGTGGATGGCAGCCTTTGGAAATATGTCCACTGCTCAGCTTTCTGTGCACCTCTGGATGAAGTTACAGGATACAGCGTGACATGTCATGACAATTTCATGACATCATAGCATTGGCAGAAAAAAAAGGAGATGGCATTGGTTTAGATTCAACCCCCCGCCCTTTGACTTGAATGCAAATGTTTATCACTGTGCCAGTGCTACTACCGGTAGGTTAGCTTGATGTCTCCATTTACCTGGTATCTGCCCAACATTCAACCACTTGCCGAAACCTAGGCTAATGGTCTTTTTATTGTGATGGCTCAAACCCCTAGAAGTACGATAAGTACCCCATGTAGTGAAATCATTTAAATGAATCTGGAGATGTATTTGACAAAATGCCACAATCCCTTACACTGTTTGAAAAAGTATTCTAATAGTGCCCTAGGTAGATCAGGGCCTTGTGATGTACATTTAGGCAAGCATGCATATGCTACCACTACGCCATGACGACTGCTAATGGGACTGCTGAAGTCGCCCTATATTTGCATATCCTCAAACGTGCTGAGAGCCGATTTTCAGGGTTTTTTCCCCAAATCAGTAAAATATAGCTTGGACCATGTGTTGAAATTCCACTCACTGCAAAGATATGATTTTATATCTAACTGCTAAGGAAGCTGATTACATTCAGACATGAATCAGAGCATCTATGTCAGAAATTGCTGTCTATCTCAAAAGATTCATTGGACCCCCAGATTTTTATTGCATATTTGAAAAGTACTTATTGTTTTAGAACTCTGACTTGACTGACTGATTTGTTTAATGTTCTAAGGACTCTGACGTACGCGCCAGCCACCTTGATTTATGGTACATGTAATATTGTATATACTCGGTATCTATGAGCCATACTGCAGTAGTCTTTTATAAATTAGGCACAAGTAGGTCGGTTGTGATAATCTAAGCAGGCAATAGACTTGTACCACTTAGGCCACACCAAAAAAATAGTTGGGTCTACGGATCGCCTTCTCCATATTTTCGGAAATACAATTTTTTTTTCTTTGAAAAAACTCTTGTCTACGGATTTCGCTCGCTTCACTTTCTACAAGTTTTCTCTTTGGGACCATCCATTAATTACATACGCAGTAAAGGGGGGTGGGAGGGTTAAGCCAAATGCGTACATATGCGTACAGGGGGGGGCATCTTCGGTCATTTGGCATACTCATTGTGTACGCATATGGGGTATTTTGAGCTAGATTTTAGGGTATTTTGGTGTGTTTTATAGGGGCATCGAGTTAACCTCCTAAGCCTAATCGTCAGTAGTCATGAAAAGTACCTCTCTCTTACATGTATGGGTATGGATGTAAAAAAGATTGTACAAAATAACTTCTAAAAGAGGTCCAAATATATGCCCACTGAACAGGACTTGAGTTCAAGACTTGGGCAAGAGAACATCAATATCTCTGGAAATTTGGACACGCCAGAACATCTTGTACTCGAGAGAAAAAAATGTCCAGTTCCTGGGAATATCCCAAGAAATTCCTGAGCCATACTCGAAATCTAGACTAGAGAACTTTCTTGAGTATAAGATGTTATGGCATGTCCAAATTTCCAGGGAAACTCACATTCTCTATTCTTGTTGTATTTACAAGTCGGGACTCGAGAAATTCCTGAGTAATTCTCGAGATCTTGTTCAGTGGGTGGGCTTCTGACCTTCCCCCACCAAATTTTGAGCAAAATTTGAGCAAAAAGGGTGTATGTAGTTAATCACTTAATGGATGGTCCCTTTGTGATGTTTGGCAAATTTATTTTTTAAAATAAATAAATTTTTTACGCTCGGTTCACTTTTCCAGCTAGGAATCCATTGGGCACCAAAAAGTTCTTCAAAAAGAAAATTCGCTTGCTTGCACCATTTTTTCAAAAACAAAATCCGTAGACCAACTTATTTTTTTGGTGTGGCCTTAGCTGTTATCACATAACCCACCCTGTCTTTTTCCACAACCCATGGACTGGGATGTCCTTTTAAAAACGTCTCATTTGTGAGTGTCACATTTGAGCCAGATTATTACTTCTGCCTATCGCCCCTCTTACCCAACGCTACCACAATGACCAATTACTAGCTCTCCACTGCCCTTCCTGCTGGCACCAACAATAGAGAAGGACGGTATAAACGGCACGGCAACATGCATTATGCCCATAACTCAGTCCCTCACTCTGTCTCTGACCCAGGGGATTAGGCCTCCTGCCTGCTGCTCTATAAGGCAATATACGCTTTGTGAGCAGCTAAATACTATGTATTATCATTCTAAAAGGGAGAGGAATCCTACCAGTCAATGTAGTGGTACATAACATATACTTCTCGCATCTTGTTTCACTCAAATACAAGTTAACTCCACCTAAAAGCCCAGGCCTAAAAGGCACATCCACTCACTTGAGAAGTTCTATAGGGACTAGGCGTGATCGATAGAAAAATTATCACTGCAGAATTCTCAGGGTGCAACTGGTACCCATTGTGACAGCTGTTATCAGTGCTTATCTCGCTGCTAGCTGAGTAATCTGGCAGAATTAGAATGTAATAGTAATTCCATAAATATACTGCAGTACACAAGAGCAATGTCAACAAATGTACCCGGTACTACACCTATATGAGTCCTCCTATACGTATACTAGCCTGTTTAGTACATGATGACTCACTTCCGTCATCCGTCAGTCTACAAGTACCCGATGGCCTCGCACTCCTAACCATATACCCAGAGATGGGGTATAGGACTCAGTATGGAGGCCTAGTGGAGCCACCATCTTGAATTTCGCTGGTTGAGCTAACACCCACTGATAAGACATACCATGATGGGTACCTTGTCCATGGTTATCTAACTATTTGGGCCTGGACAGTGCTTTTTTGCTCATAACCCCCGTGCGTTATATAGCTATAACGCACTCTCAGACCTTTTCTTCGTCTTCAAGAAGCTGCTGGTTTCAATCCGGACATGTTAATAAATTGAGGAATATACAAAGTCAACTCCTCCATACGTTTCCTGTTAAAACCGTGTAGGTTCAACGGGGAATCGATCCCCGGCCGCTGGGGCAGGAGGCAAGCTCGCTGTCCACTATACCAAGCCGACCGGTGCTAGAAACCACTGCACATGGAGGATTTGAAAAAGTTTTCCGACATACCTGAAGTTTACACACCTCAATAGCCTAGAATATATGGAGCCTGGTGGAGTTATTAACACAGAACCATCCTTAGATATCCTAGATGAACACGCCATGCCAAATTCCTCCATTTTCTTCAAAATAAATAAGAATCCATTGATTTTCCACATCGATACGAGTCGGGACCCGCCCCGTCCGGCCATTCCTTGCTCGACGCGTTTCTGACCTAGTTTTTACATCCGGGCACCTCCCCGCTTTGTCAACAAGACGAAATGGCCGTGTGCCGGGCCGTGTGCGTTGGATCGTTATGGAAAATCAATGGATTCTTATTTATTTCGAAGAGAATGGAGACAAAATGTATGCGAACACCAACTAGAGATCGTATATTTGGCCCTGTTAGAATAACAGGGCTTGACATCCTTGGATTATACCGGAAAATTCGTTGGAAAGACGAGGGTCAGACGGGTGGAGTAAAAACAATGGCTACGCTGGCTTGGCAAACCGTGCGGATAGGATGCACTTACAAAATGTCTTCTCCTGGATTAATTCTTGGGTTATAAGGTAAGAAATTGATACAAAATGGAGAAATATGTTCGATAAACGCTTTAATGTATGTTATGGGAACGCACTCGTGGATTTACGGGTTAATAATCCACTCCCCCTTCGGGGTCGTGGATTATTAACCCGTAAATCCACTCGTGCGTTCCCATAACATACATTAAACGCTACTTAACACCCACTTCAAGGGACATGCTGGTCCCACCTCATCAGGCCACCCTTAAAAATATGTCCGTTTCCTGTCCAGAGGGTGGGATTTTCCCAACCCATGAGGGAGGGAGGGAAACATTTTTTTTTAGGAAAATATTTTTATTTGTCATGAGCATCGTAAGTGGGGGCGGTATGAATTTGCCATCATGTTCTAAGATTTAGTGATTGGAAACCCAGATTCTTGTGGCGATGATGAAAAAAAAAATCAGAATTCAGGTAAAAAAAATTCCATTCTCACAAAAAAATCCACCAGCCCTCTGGACAGGAAACGAAAACATTTTTAAGGGTGGCCTCAGTGTGGGTTGCAGGAACCAGCTCCAGACCAGCTAGTGGCCAATAACATAAGAACAATATTCACCATAGCCTTAAAGTTAATTCACAAATGGAATGGACTGGAGTCGGGTAGGGATGTCATGTTCTGTTCATGTCAGACGTGGACTAACTAATTTAGCAAAATATTGGTTTCATACAGTATATCTACGAATTGTATGCGATGTGTTTTGGTTTCTTAAAAGTGCATTTCTAAAATGAGGTTTTCCAGGAGCACCTCATGGGAAAGTTATCAAAATGTTATAAAACTATAATAGCTACATCACCTAGCCATGCATATATACCACATACTTCTTGGTGGAAGAAACGTGAGAGATGTATCTGGGGTGGGCATATAGCGAAGTGCTGGAGCAACCCTACAATTTATTGTAGCAAGGCGTTTTCGAGAGGATCTCCCACTGAGAAAGTTTCTAGCTTATTTGATTGCATACTCCCCCCTTTTATTCTATGGTAGTGTGTGGGCTTATTTGTATTGTCAGAAACAACTCACTTCAAGAAAACAATTAAGATATAGGAGAATGTGAGGCAAATTGGCACAAGGAAGTTTAAAGATTCTACTTTTGAAATGGATGTACCTAGAGGATTTAGGGGGCAAACAACTCCCAAGAAAAAAAAACTTCAGATATTCGCTTTTAAATGTGTGTGTTATAGGGGAATGGGAAGCAAATTAGCACCAGGAAGTTTGAAGATTCTACTTTTGAATTGAATGTGATCAAATGGCTTCAAGAAAACTATTGCTTCTACCTCTAAATCTAGGGGATTGGGAGGGGTCCATAGCCCCAAGGTATATGTCATATTCTGCTTTCCACGCCCATGTTTAGGGGGACAAGTAACTCCAAGAAAACCTTCCAATTCTATTTCACAGTACTGATGTGTTCTAATGGGATTTAGGTGGTAAATTGCAGAGAAATGTCTAAATTCAACCTTCAAAATGAGTGTGTTATAGGGGTTTGGGGGGCAAAGGGCCCCAAGACGATTTTCAGATTCTTCTGAATTGGTGTATCATTATAGGGGACCATTTGGTTCCAAAAGAATTGGGATCCACCTCTGTGTTTTAGAAGATTTCGGGAATAAAAAATTTAACCCGTGCAATTATGCACGACTGGCCCAGATCCCCTACTACCTACCCTAGGGGACTGTCAATATAGTGAAAGTGTGTCGAAGACTCAATGCTTAAGGCTATGGAGGACTCCTCTCCTGGTGAGTTAAGTATTGCACAATACCAGCAGGTCTTGAATAAGGATACATATCAACCATACAAACACATGAGACAATGTAATTCTCCTCCATTTTGTTATAATCCAGCAGTTTCAATGCAAACGTGAGTCGATCGTCTCGCTGTCCGCCATTTTGGATTTTGATATTCTGTGCGCATGCGCTACCCCTCCCCTCATTTCGACGGAGAAATGATATATTCTATTGATTTAACTTGAAATCAATGAGTTTTTGAATATAATCCATTCATTTCGGGCAATATTGATTAATTTGAATCGAATACACACTATCCATTTACTGTTATAAAATAAAATTTGACGACCAGTTACTCTGTGTGCATGCGTCAAGTCTCCAGACCGGAAGGGAGGCGGTCGACATACCAAAAAAATGGTGGTCCAATTTACACACTCATATATCAACGGTCTAACCCGTCCTGGCCCGTAAATTTCCATCTTACCTACTGAAAAAAAGCGTCTTAATTGCCCTATTCCCATAGGAGTCAATGTGTTATTTTGACCCCCTGGCGACCGCCAAAATGGACCGCCCAATGCAATCCTATGGAGCCTCGTTTTCGTGAGAAATTTAGTCAAACATGCCAAGTTTTTTCTTCAGCTTTTTTTCATAGGTAAAAGATTTTTTTTCCAGGAATTGTTACCATCTACAGAAAGACAAAGATCTAAAGAAAATTGATCAACTTTCCATTAATTTATAGACCTCTTCTTTGTATAAGAAATTCCCCTTAAAGTCGGTCATTTTGATCGACCAACAATGTTGAAAACCCGCCTCCAATGACCCAGCAGGAGCTGGGCCAATAGTCTATTTCCAGATTATACCTCACAACAATGGCATGTTATAGGGGATTCAGGAGATTAACTACTGCCAATGCTTTCAAATTTTATCTTTATAATGAGTGGCAGGAGCTTTGGGGCAGGATCCTTCAAGAAAATTTTCATATTCTACCAGTAATGTTAAAAGGCAGTGTTCTTACAGATTTGCATGACAAAAGTCTCCAAGATGATTTTCAAATTCTAACATCAAAACGGATGTAATTTAAAGGATCTTTTTTTAAAAAGAAATTTCCCTTTCTAAGAGGTTTCTTTTATCTTGCCTTTGAAATAGATGTGAACTAGGTGATTTGGAAGCAGAATGATTCAAAAGATTTTCAGATTCTACTTTCAAGTTTTTGATTAAAAAATTGGTAACTTCGAGAGGATTTGGGGGAAACTAGGGGATACATTTATCCAAGGCAAAGGGCGAGTTTCAGCACTAGCTTAATGCCTCAAGGCAATATGGTGCATTCTAAGGTTTGCTCAAAGAAAATTCAGAAACTAACTCTAAGGTGTACAAATTGCTCAATGGAAAAAGTCACTGTAGGATTTCAACATTTAATCGTATCTAGAGGGTTTTTGGAATGCATTTCTTCAAGACGTTAGCAGGCATAAAGGTAGCTTAGAAATCTATTCAGAAGGGCATAACTTTGTGCTATCTAACTGGAATATTTACAAAATTCTTTCAGATTTAAAAAGCTGAGATTCCGCCCCATGTCACTGTAGCATTTTCTAAGGTCTCTGTTGCACATTTTTTGCAACATTGCAACAGCTGCCCATAGAAGATGCATCCTATATAGGGATGTAAGAAAGACGTAAGGTATTTGATGTCAAATCATGTCGCAATCAGGTGCAATTACACACATCATGTGTTGTCATCAATGAGATGTCACATGACAAACATTAAAAAGATGTGTACCATTTAACATCAATAATATACATCTTGTATTACCGTAATCTCTCGCATAGAAGGCGCAGCCCGAGTAGAAGGCGCACCCCCATCTCAGGGAAGGCTATTTCACGTAGAAGACGCACTTATCTTCCCTGAATTGGTATTTTGAAAAACACGCATATAAGGCGCACCCCTTACTATTGGGGTGTGTTTCCCGTAGAAGGCGCACCCCATAATGTATGGGAAGATCTTACCAAAGTATATTCAATTTCAACATAGACCCAACACCCAAGGTCATGTTTTTTCTTTAACCAAAGAAAAGGTGTAGTCTAACCCATGGTGCTATAAATACCCTTATAACACTGCTGGGCAAAGCCAGAGTGCATTATCCTGAATGCTGCATTCTGATTGGCTGATTGACCGTGCATTATCTAGATGGATAATGCACTCCCAGCACAGGAGGTCAACTTCATCTCACATTTAGACTTCACAATTGATATTCATATGTTGTCAGGTGGCTGATGGGTTATTTTTCTGTGTTATAACGGGAATAATGCACTTGGTCATGGCTGCCGTCGTGCTCTAGACTGTATTGAGACATCTCGGGGCCTATAACCCCGCGTATAAGGCGCACCCCCAACTCAAGGCAATTACCCTCCCGCGTTTAAGACCAACTCACGATCTGATTCGCGTATAAGACGCGCCTTATACGCGGGAGATTACGTTAGTTATTCTGCAATGTCACATAGTGACGCATGAGTGATGTCTATGTGACATGTTAATTTGCTCAAACTTGAGACATCACAGACTTATGTCTATTTCTTGTCTCTTTGCTTTAGATAAAATCATGTACCGGTATTACCGGCATCACTACAAAGATATGTTTATTCCGGCAAAGTAATTGTCATGTAAGATATTCACATTATCATTATATGCATTTTAAGATACTGTATTCAAGCGAGAATATGACATCAATGGTACATCATAATTATATCCCCTAGGTAGTTCACGCCTCAAACACATGGGGTCTCATCTAGCACTTTGCTGACATTCCAATCTGCATTGGTACATTCCTGATCAAAGTACAATCAAAGTTAATCAACTGGCTGCAGTCATTGAACCCAACTGAGATGAATGTTTTCTTGAATATATATGGTGTTGTTTTTGTGATGTTTAAAGGGGGGGGGGGCTAATGGCTTAATAAGCAATGGACATGATGTATACCTTTTTTATGGCTTAAGAAAACAAAAGCATCCTAATCCATGGTGGTGCCTATAATTCTTTCCGAGTTAATGATCAAGAACCAAATGACTTCATGTAAACATCAGCCGGGAGGCATGGCGCAGTCGGGAGCGCGTCCGGCTGGGGGCCGTAAGGTAGCGGGTTCGGTTCCCGGCCCAGCTGGGGCACAGTGGTGGTTCCAAATGTTGCTGTAAGGCATCATTTGAGTTCCTCCCTGCCTTGGCTAGGCTGTGCTGGAAAGTCTCCTGGCGGTCATGGCAGATAAATGACTTAAAACAGGCCTGTCCATCTGTCAATATGCCTATGTAGTGACGGATGTTAAAGAACCATTGCCTCGGTAAATGTGTAGGGGCGTGCTTTCTACCTTCCAATAGATTCGGTCACCATCATCCCCCCCCCCCATTCTAGTAGGGTCTGGGTTTCTCGCCACGGGACCTCTCACCCTTGACATGTCCAAAGGGCAGATAGGTGAGGTTTAAATTCAAAGTAATGTAAACATCACACACCCCAGCCTCTAGGCTATGATAAATGTGTGGTGCCACTCTCTGTGGATACTGAAATACTTGTACATATTTCCTCTGCAGAGTGTCTATGAAGGATGTGATATTCGCGTCCAATAGACATAATGTACTTATGTCTGATATATCTCCCATTGAGGTATCCTAGCCTGACTACCATTGAAGTAATTCAATAGTAAAATTCATATACAGTGAAATCTCTTTAATCCGCCATCCAATAGTACTCCACCAGGTTCAAACAGGACTCTATTCTTAAAGAATTAACTTTATTATTACTAAATAATCCGCCAGTCACAGGATCCGACCAATTTTTTACAAGGATTTAGGCATGGTAGATTTTCGAGATCTCACTGTACCTATCTTATTTGCATGTTTGAACTAACATTGAAATCACATCTTTGACTGACATCATGATCATGTGAACTACACATCTTTTCTAAGTCAAAAATGTTGGAGTTAGATTACATGATTTTCATAGTAATGGGTTATATAAAATATATGTGAATCTTCCGACATTAAAATTACATCCCAATCCGATGTCGAAACCATTTGCATATACGACGGGTTCCGGGTGAGAATTTGACATAATTTATTTACGTAAAAACCAATGAAATTATGATGTAGACGTTATGTGATTTACAAGTTTCGCTAGTTGGGTATCCTCTCTGCACCAGAAAATGATTACGGTTCATTTTAGGGTCTATGTTGTACATAATTGTGCAAATCTCGGGTAAAGTCCCTTTATATACAATAAAATTACGGGGTGGGAACTTCAAATGCTTGAAATTAGGGGCGTGGATTACTTTAGGTATCTGTGAGCATTCATATTGCCTGGACTTATGGGGTCGGTATAGTTTGGCAGTGGGGAGAGACCATTATTATCTTTTACATTCTTGTACTACTTTTTACCTTATACCTCATTTATATTATATATTGAAGAAAATGCACATTGTTCTGATAGAACTTCTATTTGTGATAACAGCTAAAATAAAACAGTTTAAAAAAATCATATAGCGAGCAGTCCCCCCCCCCCTCCCAAGGAGGTGGACATTGGCATCTCTAAGGAACAATACATGCCGCAAGTTCATTACACATCGTAATGAACTTTTTGAAAGTGCAAACACAACTCTCAAAATAGGCATATTGCACACCTTGGGGTTAGATTGTGTGTCTGTTCGTCCCAGGCCCCCCATACTTCTGCCACATAACAGCAGGTGGCCACCACCATAGAAATGCTACTGCATGGGGGGGCCATGCAACTCTTCCTCTTCTGGGTTTTGCCTGGACTACAGGTTCCTCTCCTAGCCACCAAGTCAGAAATGGGGGAGCTACGGTAACGCCAAGGTGTGGTATAGATGTTGATCCCTCCCTCTGGGCAGGTGGAATCATCGAGGCATATTAGCCTGGTTGGCTGGGGGCACAGTACTAAATATAGGCTTTTTTTTATTAATGGTGTTGGTTGTTAATTGTTTTGTTGTTGTTTTTTTTTCTGAAGGTTCACGATTTTACCCCTTGTAATTGTGTCATTGATTTAAATATAATTTGTCTTATGATTAACTACCGTATACGGGATATGTACCAGACTGACCAGTGGTGTATAGTCTACTTGGTACTGACAGTTTACGTAAACATGACCTACTGTATATGTATGGAATTCGTTCACAAAACCGGCTCTATATGAGGAAACTCGAGACCTGACCCCTGAGAATGTGGTGAGAATTGTTTCCAACACAACTCTGTCCGTGATCTCACACTTTAACGACCACACACGGAAACCAAACCCTCTAACGATCAGGATGTGGAACCGGCTGATTTTAACGCTTCGTTTGGTAGAAGTGCCAACAATTGAGGATCAATGGAAATGGTTAAGACATAACACTCCATCCATGTTGTGTTCAATTCTCAAATAATATCCCTCACTGATTTTTTAAAAGGAGCTTGTTTCCATTTACCTATACCGTATTCATTCTAATAAGGGCACATGCTCTAATAAGCGCACCCCTCTTTTTGGGACATGAGCGCACCCCCGTGATGTCAATTTACACAAAAGATGTGTAAAAATAAAGATTTTTTAGGGCAAAAACAACGATTTTATGGCTTCAAGGGGTGCGCGTATTAGAATTAACTTTTGATTAAAGGAATTGAGCATCTAAAAATTAATTTTCCGCACATGTGCGCTTATTATAATGAATACGGTACTGGTATATCAAGTCAGTAACAACAATTATATCACATATCAGTCCATATAACACGATAAAACTAACACTCAATTGACGTTTGTTATAACCTAACAATTACATACCGGTATATGAAATGGTTGGCATCAGGTTCAAACACAACGGAAACAGCTGTAAACTGATTATTCTTTGCATAGGCTGGGCATCCATGTTATTATATCAAATCAACCTGTGAACATAAAGTTGAACTGATTGATACTGCCTCATAAGACTGCCTAATTAGTTTACGGACATCCAGTCGTTTCCTCCTCAGCAGTCTGGACAGGTATTAAAACTGCTACTAAGTCCAAAACATCTACACAGGTATTTATATACTGCTTGTCCATCAAAGCAGTGATCACATCTATGGATGACAGAACCTATAAATGAATGAATGATTAAATATATGAGGAGGGTTGAGGGAGGAAACCACTACCGGGGCACATCCCCTTCTCTTGTTGAAGGCTTTGATCACTACCACTTGGTTCACTGAGGGGGAATCCCATGACAAAGACAAGCACGTAGGCCTGGGCCCATGCATATGGACACCAGCTACCCACATGCGCACCCCATGTCACAAGAAACCTTGGGTTTATTGCCTTTAACGAATCAGGTATGCTGACTGTTAAAATGGATCGAGATTTACTGACCCTTAATGGACTCCCGATGAAGTTATTCTCCCCTCATCAAGAAGGTTCCCACCTCACAGGGGGCATAAACGTCAGGGCATGTGTTTGAATATGGTGCCCTGTTGTTTTAGCGAGGCTATGCCCTGTCTGGTCATGCTGAGTACCTCCACAGTTTGGCACAGTTTGGGAGTGGTGGACAGACCGGGTAGATTCTCTTTTATGACGCTGATAGCATCAGGAGGTTCAGCATCGACAGTCTCTGACCACTCAGGTCGCGGCACACGCTCAGATCGGTTAGTCTTTGTAAAGGTCAAGGATCAAGATGGTCTACAGTGCAGCAGCCCACCCCCTCGACCAACCATCAGCTACATCCTCGCATTTGATGGACTCCCAGGTGGCCGCCCCTAATCTTTGTGGGGCCTCTAGGCGCCCAGCTCTAACTTCCAACTCAGTCTCCTTCCCACAAACAGCGGGTCAATATATAATACATGTCAACATGAAGCTGTCTAAAATATCCACCAAATCCACCAAGTATTTCAACTGAACCATCTCTAACCTTCCTTTAGTTAGGCACTTAACTGATTTTTAAGAATTGGTTCTATGTATTCTAGCTAGTGTTCTATGGATAGAGCTCATAAAACTAATTGATTTTGCTTTTTGAATGAAGTCTTTTTGTCAATCTAAAGCAAAGTTATGGCCATTCAAAGATCTGAAATTTAGCCTATCGTTCTGCCATAATTAACCATAGTTAAGAGTTTAATTGTGATTGAAATTTTGTGAGCGATAAAGCTTGTATCATGAGTCATTTATTTATTTAAATGCCTATTTCTCATGAACTATTAAAGCTAAAAATATGATTCAAAAAGCAGATTGGAGGTCATCACAAGGCAGAAGTGACCATGCATGTGATGACCTTGTCCAAGGGCAAGGTCATTTTAAGGTCAAAGGTCTATATTGCAGAATTAGGTAAACAAGTACTTCCAATGAAAAAAATAAACTAGAAACTTGATATAGAACAGAATAGTAGTTGAAGCTTTTTTACAGTGATTTATGTGAACAGGCATGTGGTGACCTTGGCCAAGGTCAAGGTCACTCCAAAGTCAATGTTTTGAAATAGTAAAATTAACACAGCTCATGATATATCAAGGCTAGAAACTTGAGATAAAGATTGGGAGTAAGGTCAGCAAAAGACGAAGCTGACCATGCATAGTGACCTTATGGTGACCTTGGAAAGACAAAGGTCATTCCAAGGTGAATGTTATGAAGTGGGAGTAAATTTACCATTTCTCATGATATATCAAGGCTTGAAACTTAAGATAAAAAGTGGAAGGTGGGTTTAAGATCAGCAAAAAAATAGAGGCGACCATGCATGTGGTGACCTTGTCCAAGGTAAAGGTCATTTTAAGGTCAAAGGTCAATGTTGCGGAATTAGGTAAACGAGACCTTCCCATGAAAATATTGAGCTAGAAACTTTATAGAAAACATAGTTAAAGGCTTTTCCAGTGATTATTGTGTACAGGCATGGTGACCTTGGCCAAGGCCAATGTCATTCTAAGGGCATTGTAATGAATTATGAGTAAAATTAACACATCTCATGATATATCAAGGCTAGAAACTTGAGAAAAAGTGGGTCTAAGGTCAGCAAAAGAAAGGTCACCATGCATATTGTGACAATGGCATGATTAAGGTCATGTCAAGGTCATTCCAAGGTCATTCCAAGGTCGATGTTAATAAAGGTATTAAAATTACATATCTCATGATATGTCACGGCTAGGAACTCAAGATAAATGTGGGTCTAAGGTCATTTCAAGGTCAAGGGTCAATGTTGGAAAATGGGTTTAAATAACTCATTTCTTAGGAAATGCTCAAGCCTGTTCATTGAAATCCATATTTAAGGGGGTCTGGTGAGGTCCTTTTAGTCAGAGATGTCCTCTCAGTCACTTGGCCTGGTGGGGTATTCACCTGACTAGATGGGTTCTCACCTAGCCCCCAGGTGCTGTTGAGAAGTCCTCTGCCTCTGCACCACCCCTCCTCTCAGAAGAAGTCCTCTGTTTGTGTACTGCCCTCCCCTCAACTTCATAGAGAAGTCCTGCTAGTCAGTCCTCCCTAAGATGTTCTAACTTCACTAAAAAGACCTACCGTAAATCCTCGCGTATAGGACGCCCCTCGCGTATAGGACGCACCCTGATTTAGGCTAAATCATATAGGACACATCTTAGATCAAATTTTGATCATCTCAGTAATATTCTATAGTGTAAAATACCCGCATATAGGATGCACCCTGACTTGTGCTAAATCCTGTAGGACACACATGATGTAATTTTGGTCTATTAAGCCGCGTCCTATACGCGAGGATTTACGGTAGTAGCCAGTTCTACAGTAGAAACCATGTAGCCCCTGGAGTGATGGACCTGGAGTAATGAACAGGCTTGAGCTTGTATGTGAGGATGTTGGGGTCACTTATAAAACATGGTGCTCCATGTCTAAATGGAAATGTTAAGGCATATTCTAAGCCATTTTTAACCATAGAACATGTGCAAACTAGTTATTTGTATGTGCAACTTTATCTTCATGCCATAAAATGCCTCTAAAGGAGGGCCTTGAATTCACTTGGCCAAACTCTTACTTTTTTCTCAACCAATCATTGATAACTTATATGCATGTGATAGATCTCGTCAAGCCCATTAATATGACACCCTAACTGTCTTGATATTCCAATAAATAGCTTCAGAATCAATAAGTAAAGATATGTCAACTTGAGGTGCTCCATTTTTAGCTTAATCACACTTTTGGCCTCCGCGCACGGCACACCCGCACACGGGAGTTACTTCAGTGCCTACTTTAGTTTAACCCTATGCACAGTGCATACATACATTTGTAGTTCATTGTACCCTGAATATTGACTACATAAAATGCGTAATATCAACAGTGAGTAGCAATACCCTATCATTGATCTAAGTTTGTGTCAGCCTATAATCATAACTGAAACTGCTCAAAATGGTTTAGAATTCAGGCGAACGCCACCAAGGTAATTGAATTCCTAGACAAAGCATTACTAATAATATCTGCCGACGGAGACGTTACAACTCCCGTTCAAACCAGTCAATATGGCTAATCAGTGGCTGGAGGTTGTGGCTAATTAATGAAATGCCACCTCCTTTGTGGTTCATATCCGATTTAAATTTACCTCTTACAAAATTTCCTGAACGGAAGGTTGTCACAAATTTGAAACCCAGTTTTATGGTATTGAAGATCAGCCGACCACGACTGTATACTGCCTGTGTTGTTGAATGGGCAGTACCTGTATATGTGTACCCAAATACCCCGCCTAGAGAAGCCACACCCCCAGCTCGAGAGAAGCCTATAGCCTATAGTATTGGGTACACTGGTACTTGATTTGGACCAGTTCAGTACTAAATATCCACGACTTTTAGGCACACCTCGAACTTCTGCAGATCTTTTGATGCGCACATTCAGGGGCCTTAGGGGTAATAACATTAGGCCACACCAAAAAATAAGTTGGTCTATGGATTGCCCTCTCCATATTTTCGGAAATACAATTCTTTTTCTTTGCAAAAAATCTTGTCTACGGATTTCGCTCACTTCACTTTCTACAAGTTTTCTCTTTGTGATGTTTGGCAAAATTAAAAAAAAAAAAAAATTGTTCGCTCGCCTCAATTTCCCAGCAAGGAATCCATTGGATGCTAAAAAATTCTAAAAAAAAAAAAAAAATCGCTCGCTCGCACCATTTTTTCAAAACCAAAATCTGTAGACCAACTTATTTTTTTTTGGTGTGGCCTTAGGAATGTGTACAAAATCAAATGTTTCAAAATTATCAACCCGGGATAAAGATTGCACGTGTGACAGAGATCACATGTGACAAAGTTTTTTCAAGATAATCAGCCAGGACTTTGCGTCCCACCACACCAGTCCCATAGATGCCAGCAGGGTCATATGTGGTAAACATTAATTAAGCTATTTGAGGAAAGTGTGGACCCTGTAGATTTTTCGTCAAGTTCAATCCTATAATTTTGGACAAGGGGGGCGGGGGGGGGGGTTATTCACTTTTTTGTCATTATCTGTCACAGCATGGTTGTGATTTTTAATCATAGCTGCCCTCTTGTGCCTCTCTGCATTATAAATCGGTAGTAACATCCAGAGGCTACATCAGCCTACCTGGTTGTCACACACAATCAGTAGGTAGGGTGTGTAAGTGGGGGTGGCGTTAACAGGGCTTCCCACTTCCTGGTCTGGGGAGGCCCAGCTGGGACATCACCATATTGCCACACAGCAGGAAGTCCTCAATGTCCTCCATATTAATATTCTACCTACTCTCTGTACAATACCTGAAAGTATCAATAAAATCAACATTTCCTGTTTTAATCCTGATAAATTCCTGATATCGCCATGAATACAAATTTAGCTAGTAAATTCCCTTCATTTGCCGGATCTGTGTTCTGCCAGTATATGATAATCATATCATGTTCATGTTACAAGGCCTTGCACACCCTCCCATATGTGATACCGGTATTTGCCATTTCAGAGCTCAGTATACATTATAACGACTTTTAGACATGGCCGAACAGTTAACAGTAACAGCACACGCCCTTGTATTTTTTATCCCCACTAGATAGATGCCAGGAGCAGGCCCATTACACCCATGTTGGTACAGGTCTGGTTTGATATGTACTGGCTGACCCCCAACCCAGTCAGAATTGGTAGATTGATGGTGGTTCACATCAATCTCCATCCCTGCCTGCCCTGTACATGAAGCATCAACCCTTCTCCATCTAGTTCCAGAGTTCCCTCCCATCACCAGCTTGAACCCATTCACAGTTGTGAGGGTAAGGGGGTAATCGTCATATCTACATGTATATGGACACGACACGTGTATCTGATGAATACCAATCTGCACTGATGGGGCTACACTACCTCTTTTATTTCTCACAGAAATAAACTCTCTTTTATTTCTCACAGAAATAAACTACATATATGTCCCATGGATGCATGCAGTTTGCTGTTTAAATGATGGCTCAGCAGAAGAGGAGGCAGGGGCGTAGGAAAAGGGGGGCCAGGGGGGCCTGGCCCCCCCCCCAACAACGAGGAGGTTCCCTATATAAGCCTATATAAAAATATAGCAGGGCCCCCCAACCGAGAGCCCGGGGCCCCCCCAATAAAAATTTGCTTCCTACGCCCCTGGCCGAGGCTGCATCACAGGGGTGACCTATCGGGTAGGTCAGAGCGTGGGGCTCAGGGCACGGATTCCATCAGGCAATATGCCTATTATAACACCCACTCACTAACTGACCAGCAAGACAGTCACACGAAGCCATCACTTACATGGCAGCTTGGTCTTGAAGTTAAGCCCACCCAGAGGACACGGCAAGAGGAAAATGACCGCAACAAGAGCTTTCGACAAGCTTGCGTAGAAAATCTATGCAAATTATGATCCTGTAGCGATCAGGATGGAGTGGTCAGTTATGACACAATATTGTTGTGGTATGGGTGGGTGGGATGTGAAATACTGATGATGACCCATCGTTAATTTTCAACTTAAATGCACTTCGTGAAATATTTGAGTTCATTGAGACAGCTCCCAGTTTTTCATTTATAACTGTCACACGTCTCCTTATCAGAAGAACACACTCAATTCCTCAAGTCTATATCACCTTTTATCAGACAGGTTCCTAGATGAATATGTGGCTGAAGAATAACGCATATATTCGGCACATCAATGTAGCTTCCATGCATGCACTATTAGACACATTAGTAACCAAGGATTCTATAAAACCCTGTGCTGGAAGCATGTACATACATTGATCACGTGAACAGTTCACTAATGGTAAACAACACATCTTACCCTGTTGTCTGAGCTATATTATGATTACTGCAGGTGTACAAGTATAATATGAATACATGGGTTTCTCTCGTCATGTTGCAGCAGAGTGTTGATATGTTGTTACATTCTCCTCTCTTTTCTTGGCAGGTACTAATTTTCTTTTGTAAGATTGTGTGTGTGCGTTTTCTTCTGGCGTGTTTCTCACGCAGTCAATATTACAATTCTGGGTTGATAATAGTTGCGTGGGTGTGAGTTGGGAGGGAGCTGCTCCATTTATGTTGTTCCAAGTGCCTTTAGAGCCCACTATCAGCTCTGACCTCTGTAGGACCTAGGCAAGGGACAGACGTCTCGTCAGGTCATTACCATAACTACACTCTCTCCACGTTGTAGGGGTGGGTGGGTGCACATGCAGTCTCCATACGTGGCTGACACATGCAGGCATGGCCAGCTTACCTCACCTGCACCCACTCTAACATGCGCCCTCTAACACACTGACCCCTTTACTTCAAAATATACTGACCCTTACACCCAGCTTTTTGATGGACATGACTACAGTGACGTGACTGCAATGACGGGACTGATCCAAGTCATGTTTGACCTGAACATTGACCTGGTCTAACATAAATAACGTCACGTGAGTGAAAACTCTGTAGTGACATGACGTAAAACCTATGTCGAGACGTGAGCTATATGTCTAAATGACTTTGGAGATTAGAATACAAATGTATAGCGTATTGATCTCGTTTAATAAGCGTAATGTATGTACACTCAATACTGAACATTAATACAAAAACGTTCTATTTTTGCCAGGTGTGCAACTTCAAAGAGCATAACGAGCCAGCCCCTGTAGAGACTGATAGGACTAATCAATATTACTACTAGAGTTGCTCTATGTGTGAAAAGGGAGACGACGGTGGAGAGGCGTGCCCAATCAAATGAGATGGGGTAGCTTCGGTTACCTGCTGGTGGCACCAATGGCAGACTCTGCCGGCAACAGGGCGCTACCTAGAGGCTTCACGAGTATCGCTTACCTGCCTCTGGGGATTGCTACAGGCTAAGGGGCTTGAGTCTCACATAGAAAATCTACAGTTGATGTCATCAGTATAATTGTTATACAGTTACTAATTTGTAGATACTCTCGGTATCCAATACATCGTCAGATCAAGGTTTCGGGGTTTTGTATTCATTACCATTCATTTTCACAACAATATTGTTTGATAACCTAGATACAAACAATACATGTTTACTTGATAAACAAGATACCAAGTAGAAATGCTAACCTTTACTGCCTCTCCAACCTGGACAGCAGACTAGGAACACATGAAAACCATTAGGTTGTCCGGTCACCAATATCATGTTCACATTCAGGAGTAGGGTTCAGCAGCACCTTTCTCTCTGTTTGTGTCTGATACCTATACAGATTGATTCAGTATACACGGGTCCAAATGAAGTATATCCCCTCTCCAACCTAGACCCGTGAGCAACTCAGCTTCCAACCAGGCCACATGACATCAGCTGAGTGCCTCGCAGATGCTACTGTACACCTAGAGTTGTCTAACCCATATACAGTTCATGGTTCATAGGAGACTATCAGACTTCAGAATATTGGCCGGTGTTCCACCAATCACCCTGGGGCTCATTACAGTAATTCATGTTTGGTTTCCGATTCCAATGTCCAATTCGTGTTCACAGACTGCCCGGTATGTTGTTGAATGTTCGTCTTATTGCTGTGTATTATATGTGCATTGATATCAACTAACGAATATCAATTCATTTTCTATCCATTATTTCCTATCAGAAAGCTGGTGCTAGATAAAAGGGCTAATACTATATCAGAACCATTCTAGCACGATGTGTCCGATGTGCATCGTAGGACAAAGCTAAGCAGGGATCTCAGGGTTCCATGGCTAGGCATGTCTCGCTTAGCTGAGATAGTAATGTGAAAATAACTATCTCCGTGGCAGGAGGAAAGGAGGCGTGTGGCTGGGGTGTGGTGGGTGTGATCAGATCAGTGACGGCGACCTTTGAAGGCTGCTGCGGCTGCTGCCATCCCCTACCCCAAAGTCTCTTCTCTGGTCACCTTCTCCTACCCGCTAGCCATGGCCTATCGATGCGACACCTGCGCCCCCCCCCCCCCCGAGTATAGACTAAATGCTAGCTCATTTACAGACGTTGTGTCGTTAATTTGTTGTGGTAAGATATGCACCCACTGCATGTACATGGACTTAGCTGGTTTGATTATCAGCCAATGAAATGACACCAACTATTCACTGCGGTCCTCTCGGGGGCCAACTGGTACCCATCTGATAGGTGGTATCAGTAGAACTTGCTGGTAACAAGCTCCAGCAATGGCTGCGCCCATGAGACAACCTGCTACTGAGGAATACCAGAGTATGTATGAACTTCTCTCATCACAAACACGGCTTCATCCACCATGTATAATATATATGATGACAATAGGGGAGATTGTCCGTAAAGATTACCTTTACTACATGTATCGTATACATGTAGATAAAACACTGCTTGGTGATGGGTGATCTGCGCCAGGACAGCTAGGAGCGAGCAAAGACACAAATAATGTAGTCTGTGATGACTTCAAAGCTCTTCCTCCCGCACAGATTTATGTATGCTACCGGTATTAAGCTGCACGCCTCCGCCAGGAGACACCACTATAGGGGCCCTCATTTCCCCGACTGGGGGATTATAACATGAGGACAAAACCTTTGTGTGTAGGGTATATTATACTAACATGGCTGCTCATCCCTGGGTTTGAACAACCATCCTCTGTCTTAGATAATGTTAAGATACATGAGAAGCGATATAAAAGCTTTGCCTTGTACAGCCTCCTCTGACTTTTAACAGTGGAACATCCCTCCAAGTTGAGTATGAGCATACAACCGTGCTCTGATATCTATTTCAGGGCATAACCTCGTAACTTAAACTTTCTTTTAAAAGAACATGCTATAGCACCACCACCCATCTAATACAACCGTCATCCAGAGATACTGCTGGCTATTCATATACACGTAATTGGTAACAGGAACTCAATATCAATTATCAAAATCCATTCTCTGTATTTCTTATCAGATACAACTTATCTCTCCACCGTATCATCCTACAGTACAATAAGATCTTAGATCTGGAGACAGTAAT
Organism: Acholoe squamosa; assembly: GCA_949317995.1. Classification (NCBI taxonomy): domain Eukaryota; kingdom Metazoa; phylum Annelida; class Polychaeta; order Phyllodocida; family Polynoidae; genus Acholoe; species Acholoe squamosa. The sequence goes on along the minus strand of OX439036.1, from coordinate 47,555,765 downwards.
CATCTTAAAAAAAACAGAGATAAATGTAGTGTCCGTAATCCAAACGCTGTACATTATCATAAAATCCAATCCATCAAAATAGTCAGAAGATTCACATCAGACTCCGTGCTCTAAAGTCGTGCAGTCCCTTCTAAGGTTTTAGTATGCCAGGTACAATGTATATAAACAAACACACTCGATATTTAAATTTCCCTTTCTGGAGAATGAAGAGGGCAGATTTCCGACACTTAACTGACGGAATGTGTGAACTTTGTTATTCAAAGATGGAGGAAACATGTCACATTGTATGCTACGATCGGGATGACGGCGAGCCCATTTAACGACTTCACATCTAAATCTAATAGTCTACCACCTGACATGAATACATGAGCTGCTGGGCCAATACTGACCGTAAGCCTTCATTCTTCAATACGTACATTTTTTTTTCTACAGTAGAGATCACGTAGTCAAAATAAAGCTACGATAGGTTTTATTCTCATTACGATACGTAGACTGACAACATGCCTAGTATGCCCTGTGTGAATATAATCACAGTCTATTGTAAATGACCCATGGGCCTAGAGCCATAAAAGGCGATGGCAAAGGCAGTGATGCCTGGAGGAATATGCGGCAAATGTGGAATCACATAGGTCCCCATGCTGTATCTTCTTTATACTTAGCATTCGTTCTGCTTGATCGTCTGTCCTCGTTCCTGTCACGACTACTACCAAGGCCACTTTTGTTATCCTTCGGTTACAGGCACCAGAAAATAGCACAAAAAAGGATGAAGATTTGATTTTACCCCCCCCCCCCACACACACACACACACACAAACACAAAAAGCGACACTTACTTTATACCAGCAACAGTGTCAACTTTAGAGATACAAAATGTTGATTGTATCACATTAGTTTTCACCAATACGGATATGAGATATCCGTAAAAGCTCGTTGATTTTGAATCAAATTCCTGATTCATACACCATCAAGTGTTCAAATCTAGAATGTAGGACTGGAATTAAGGGACTGGTCATTATTTATCAAGGGGGGGGGGGGGTTACTAACTTCAGCACTCTGTCAGGGCCTTCCCCTTCTTTATACATCATTTATTTTGGACCAGGCTAGGATTTCACGTCTTCTCTGCACATTGCAAAAAAAAATTCTTTATACATCATACTTGGACAGTTCTCCACATGGTACATACCTCTCAGTTTGTAGGTGAGGTTGGCATGGGAAGCTGTATTTTTGTCTCTGGGGGCCACAACAACATAAACAAAGCGGGGGCTGCCTCCACCTCATAGTGGCTGCAGTGAAATGACAATGCCCACCCTGGAGGAGGCATTGCTGGTGAGTCCCCACCACCCCGTGTAAACTACAACATCATACAAACAGGGCATTCCACACCCTAGCCCGCCCCTCCCCCTCTGGAGAAACACATGTAGCTGGGGCGGCGTCCCTCCAGCCTTCTCCAGCATGACGCCTATTGATCCATACCCCGGCCGCAGCTGCCATGGAAACCAACAGCTATAGACCATTTTCTGGTCGCTCGGCGACGCTGATCTCTCAATTATTTAACGTCTACTGTGGCGCGACGCCTTCTGTCTCTGAGAGACCAGAGAAAATGAGAACACGCTCGTGTTCATAATGCAGAGTGACACATAAATCAATTGAAACATGTCTAGTAGCTTCCCTCTATGTAACCCCTCCCTTTCTTTAGTAGACGTACCCCCTTCCTTAGTTCGCCTATTTGCTGCGATAATAGATTTTTATAGCTAAGGATGGTAGACTCCATGTCACATGTAGTGACGTGCGTCTGTTGCTAATTGATCATGGATGTTAAAGAAGGGGCACGGTGTGTGCTTCAAGAAAAGTACCACCGACCGCAAAAGTACTGTAGGTGCTTCATCCATATCAAGGTAGTGTGGCATAGGTAACAAGCTGCAACCCTGTTTAGATGTCCCACTTTTGATCAAGAACGTTGTAACTTTCTAACACCCCCTACGATAAGACCAGGGTTCAACACGACTCTCTCTGAATTGTTCAATAGTGCGGACCAGAAAAAAATACAAAAACTCTCACATTTTGTCCAGTGCACAATGGTCAAACTTGCCTCATGAATGTAACGTCAGCATTACACAGCAAATACCAACATCTACCTCTGTAACTGGTGCTCAAAATCCTCAAGCATTAATTACAGAATCTCACATGTATTATCCTTGTCAATGATGATTCTCTATACTAGTCTGGCTAATGAAGCTAGTAAACAGGTGCTACACTGGTATCCCTAACCAAAGATCTAAGTCAGAGGTATAAAACGGGCTTTCAGTGACATCCTATGTGCAATGTGCTATACACAACGGTTATAAGGGGTTAATGTATGGTACTACCGATAAAACACCATGTTGCCTGTAAAAGGTTATGGTATTGGTGCATGACGACATTAGATCATGAATGTAGAGGAATTATGCATGATGCACAAATGCAGCCCTGCTGAGAAGACTTCAGCACTGCATTGGTGCATTATGCTGACTGTAGTGTAGATATATCATGACGACATATAGCACTATGCAACCTCTCTGTCTTCGTTTAATTTAATGTGCTGGCTACCTGGCACTGTTGAGCCGTGACCAGGCAGTACACACGGCCCAGACGCAGCCAGGTCATGTGTTAGACCTACTGTAGACGTGCCTTATGCTGGGGGTAGCTTTTCAGGTTTAACTCTAGTGGTTAAGCCTAGGGACCACAAAAACAAAATAATTCTAAGACCCAGAAGCATGTCGTAGAAATTCGTTGATCTACCATCATCTTCTATAGCCATCACTGCTATCCCACTGAATCTCCTGTACATGTACCTTTTTAAGCATTAGTACATGAAGCTGCATTAGATATTGTTTAATAACTTGTGTATATGTTTACATCTCGTGTACCTCTATGAGGTTTTGAGAAATAAAATCATTGCCATTGTCAGTGTTCTGGCTAGTTCCTGGTGTGCTGTGTTGTTGGTGAGTTGGGGGGGGGGGGTTATCCGGTCAGGGATAGAGTGGGTCTATCATCAGGAAATCTAAGCTCCGTGGAATGTAATGTAAAAAAAAAACAAAAAAAAACTAATTGATCATGGATGCTTTGCTGTGGTCTTATACATGCAGATATACACAATATAGCAATACACACTACTATGCGATTCTCATGGACACATTTAGATAATATAAGGTACATTGCATGGGCGCCACCCGGCAACGGGTCTATAGGAGGGGGATTGGGTGCGGCGCCCCAACGCCCATCCATTGATAAAAGGCGCCCATCTGCAGCATGTCGCCCCGTGTATCTGCATTCTAACACCCCAGGAGCAGTGGCCCATGCAGCCCTTCCAATAGTGTCCCAATAGTATCATATCCTACAGCCAGAGGGTTGGCGAGGGGGGGGGGGGGGGGTGGCTGGAAAAAGAGCTGCCCAATTCTTGACCAATCAGCACCTGGACACAAACCGACCTCCAGTATCTGACCTAAACTCCTGTCCACCTACCCCTAGTAGGCCTGTCAGGGAGTCAGTGCTAGGTATACATCACCCCTCACTTCACATCCAATATGCATCCAGACTCTTGGTGTCACAGTAGTATTCCGCCCCAGTAAACCTAGGACAGCTAAATAGTCCCAACTAAAACAGTTTTGCTTGGTATAATCAGTGCCAGGGGACCTTATTTCGAAAGATTTTGGTCACCATGGAAACCTATTGTGTCAGAGAGGGGTCAAAGGTCACATTTGTGACTTGTCAGGGGCGCCTGTATCATTTAATTTATTCAACATGGTGGTTTCCATGGCAACTGGTGCAAAAAATGGATCTGACTCCGTTATGATTGACCATGCTAAAAAAATCAAGAATGACTGCAGCTTTAATTTAAACCTTTATTTATGAACGCCATCAAATAAGTTCCCGATTGACGCCAGTTTTATGGTGGAAGATGCAGGGGAAATCAGAACGTCCTTGGCCCTATTAGTACTGTGACACCTCTTCTCATATTTATGAACGCCTACAAGCTCCTGTCAAACATGCAGGTCGTCATTGGTCAGAACCAAAGGACTAAACAAAACCGACAATGCAAAATATTCAAAAGTACTACTTCATATGTTAATGTGTCCTATAAGATTATATTGCCTATTTAGTTATTACCAACCTACCGGTAATATGCTTTATAATGTGCGACGATAATATAGACATCTAGAGCACACGCAGAATTTATCCCTAACTTATTGCCACAATCAGAATTCCAATTATTTCTGAGCAATTCCATAACATTGATACCTACACCACCGACAGCCTCTCCCAAATTCAGTGCACACATGCTACTACCCAATCCTCTCCCATTGTGGTTTACCTGGCATCTTTTGTGTTTTACCTGTCAAACGCTCCCATCCACTCTCACATTAGTATCACAGTTCTTACTGTAAGAGATCACTTCTTGAATCAAGCCTGGCCTGGATCCTTCACACAAACAACCCAGAACACCTCTTATGTGTAAAGTATTTTCTACTCTACTTTTACCGTGAGACAGGACAATTTGCTCAATTTTTCGCTGAGCCATACTTTTAATGACATCCTTTTTTTTCTAGATGATTTTTCAAATGTCAGTACCTAAATACACTGTAATTCCTGATCCGATACCGTATTAATTGTGGTATTGCCTGCGGCTAGAAACAGAGAGGCCGAGAAAAGTGCAGCCTCTGCCAGCGTCTATTGATACTCGGTCGGGCTGGAGGGGGCGAGCCTGAGAAAGGTGGGACTGTCTGAGTCTGGCTGGTATGGTTGTTGGTGGTCTTGTGTATTGACGGTCCATCCAGGCCTAGTTGTCATGGCTCCTAAATCAGACATTTTCTCGTACGTTACTCCTGCCTCTTGAATGAAAATGGCATTGCATAGTGGATCCCTTCATTTCCCTATAACCTTTTTTAAGTTTTTCCATTCTTTGAACATGATTTCCCCATATTAAAGACTTACTGTAGTGCTTTGCGCACCCTTGACCCAGTAATTATGCTAGGATCCTATATCTATTTTTACAAAATGGGAGGAGCGCTTGGGGTAAGATATAAAGACCTTAAAGTGCTTGCCACAGTGATTTTTTTTAATTTCTTAATTAAGGCCCCGGACGAGGTATCAGGGAGTGATTATTATTATTATTCAACAGGGGGATTCATGTCCCCACCATGTGTCCACACGGCTGATATCTATTCACCCTAAAAATTTTATACGGCTGCTCCTAGTTAGGTTTTTATATTCTGTCCTTATTAATACTCTGTATTGATACCTGAATGGCATATCACCGATGTTATTTGTCATAATTTGATCTACCCCTCAATTCCCTTTGCTCTGCACGCTACTGGCAGGCAGCTCATTGCTTTCCCCTGTCTCACAAAGTCAAATAGCCTTAGTAGGAAGATGTCTCTCTGTCCAACCCACAGTGTTAATTATAGCCAGGTGGATGGGCATGCCGCCACCAGCAAAGGTTACTGTAGCAGAGTGTGCCTTCAGTAACACGCATACATCTTGTCAGCAAATATTGACATAATGCAATCTTAAGTCGTAAGAGTGTTATCTATCACTGGCCTTGTACACCAAGACGTGAGTGAAAAATTCTTGGTCATAAACAAGCATGAAGACATTCAGCGAAATTAAATGTAGACTTTTGATTAATCACATTAACGACAAAGGGAAACTATGACTTTTGATTAATCACATTAACGACAAAGGGAAACTATGTCAAGGACAGTTGACGTCACAAGCGGACGGCGATTTGTCAATGTCACGTGAAGGGCATGTCCTACATAACAATTTTAGCAAATATGACTGAGTTTCTTAACATTGTTCAAGACAATATCACTTAACCACTCAAGCCTCCTCTTTCTGGTCAATTTACATTATACCGGTCGAAGTGATGACATTAGCTTTCACTTAATCTAGACGCTACACTTTATTCTGAAAAAAAAGAAGCTTAGAGGTGAAGAGGAAAATGGTGGTATGAGTGCCAGTGAGCGATTCTATATGATCGAGCTCGTAGTCAACATTTTCTACATTCACATGATTTGCTAGGAGCGTAAGTAATGCAATCAACACTGTATAACACAGAGAACAGCGAAAAGCCACATTACTACATGTACATGTAATGGTATATCCTCTAACCGCTCTCCCTTCACACTTGGAACTCAATCGTGGCCCTATAGGATAATAGGGAATGCAACTCCAGTACTATACAGTTTCAGTTAGAACCATCTTGCACTATGGCGAAGCTTTGGTAAATGGGAATAGTGTCATCGTCAGCCACACGAACTGGCTGACATGATTACCCATTATTGGATTATTTTAGGCCCAGCTTATAGTCTACTCAAAGAAACAGGGTGCCTATTGGCTGGAAGCGGGTCTGTAGCTGGTTCTGACGACATGCACTGATAAAAACTGATAATATGGGACCAGCATGTCCCAGGAAGTGGGTGTTACCCAGGGACAAAGTACCCATCATGGTATGTATTATCAGTGGAGTTTACCTCAACCAGCAAAATTCAAAATGGCGGACCCACAGGACGTCCATACTAAGCTCTATAGCTAAGGGGCACTGCTATGCTAAGCCTATGCAATATACATCTTGAGCGTTTTTAAATCTGAATGGTTTGTCTAGGGAGTATCATAAAAGAATGTAGCGATTTATCGAGGTGCCCACAAAGCAGGGTCTCCAAATTGAGCTGCGTTTGAGTGGTCGTGATCAATTAGGCCCTACCTAATTCTCGTTTAGTCTCAAAGGGGTCGGCGGAAATGAGAGAAGTGGTGGCAGATGGGCTGTTTCTGGGAAGTGTTCTATGACAAGAACTTGGTAACGACGGTAAAGCTTGGTAAAGTCAGATGGCTACTATAGGTAGGCATGTGTATAAAACTTTCAAATTGGTCAAGATAGTGTATTTGGCAGCTCGTAAATATTCCTCCTGGGACATTTGCATTTAGCTATTTGCAGTGCATCAATCCTGCAGGGTCGCAGTCCTTTGTGTGCGCTTCATCAGTGTAATTATAACGACAACAAAAGGTGTCACTGTATTAAAACACCATGGGGCCCTTCAATGGTTAGTTCTGCTTTATATAGGTCTATGTGCTACAGGTAGACATGTTACAATGTGTGTAAAATTACTGATTGTGGTAAGCCTTTGACATACCGGTACATGTACTTTATTGTATTTCAAAGAGAATTGTTATTGGTTTGTGTGTCGTCGCCATGAGACAGGGACATAATACTTTACAAACCTACTAATCATGATGGTTATTTGGAAAGGGGGGAGTGAGTAAAGCTACAAGTAGTCTACTTTGATGGTAAATTGTGTAGCTATATTCCAAGTATGTTACTGCATTTCTAGCTACTGTATTTAGTAGAATACGTACAGGTTTGACGTCCGGTTCCGTTGTTTATTCAACCCAGGACTACCGTAAACTCCCGCGTAGAAGACGCGCTGCGCGTATAAGACGCACCCCAAACTTAGCACATGCATTTTCGCATATAAGACGCACATTTTAATACTGATATTTGTAAGATTAGAACATTTCTATAGAAAAATTACCCCTCGTATAAGATGCACCCCCAACTTGAGAGAAAGCTATAAGACTCCCCAGCATTTTGTTTGCCATAGAGGACGCGTCTTATACGCGGGAGTTTACGGTAGTTAACTGAGATGCCTCTATATTGTACGTGGCCATTCTGTGACAGTGTATTACCGTAACTAGTCAAATTACCCATTCACCCATCTTTGTAATCGTAGGCATCTAATACCGTATTTGACATTATAAGCGCCCAGGGGCTTATAAAGTTACATGTGTGATACTACAGTAGTTTCAGTGATCCTAAAATCATGAAAATTGTCCTTTTCTAGTTTGAAAAGGACCCAAAATGCCTTGCAAAATGCCTTGCAAAGGATGGGGGGAGTGGCGCTTAATGGGGGGGGGGGGGTAGCCACTTATTACGTCGAATACAGTGGATTATTTAGATTGTGGGTATATATCTGTCGCCCGGGGGCGCCACTCCCTTTATGATCCATAGTAACCATGTGCCTACAAAAAGTAGAGGGAAAGGGGTACTTTTTTAGGGTTTAGGGCGGGTCCGGCCGGATCCGTTAAAAGGGGTGCTTTTTTGGGCATTTTAGGCTAAAAGGGGTAGGCTTTTAGGCCCAAAAACTGAACCAATTTTTCAAAATTTTCAGTGAAAAGGGGGGTATATTTTGGGCATTTTTAATAAATGGTATTACATCAAAAGGGGTAATTTTTTTGCAAATAAAGGGTAGTCCCGCCAAAAGGGGTATGATTTCTTTCAATTATTTGAAGGAAACCTGCCCATAGGGGGGTGATTTAATGAAATTTTGCCCCTCTAAAAGGGGTACCCCTCTCAGAGTGATGGTTTCCATAGATTTAAGAGTGCCCCCCCCCCCCGGGATCTGTCGCTTTATTGCTCGTTCTACTTGGAATCAAACTGAATTCTCTAATACTATGGTCCTTCTCTTTAGCACATTATGAAGTGGGAATAGTAGCCAACCCTGGAACATGCAGGCACAGATTCCGACCTGGGACTGGTACAGATCTAGGACGAGGTTTCCATATCTAGGTGTGACTCAGTGTCTCTGACTGCCGCCTCTACAAGTGCACCGCCAGGTCTTGTAGGCACTGCAGATTATAGGTAGGTAGACCAAACACACGTTAGTGAGTGTATCTGACACTACCCTGGTGTTTAACACCAACATACAGTCCATACTACCCCAGTCACGTGCGTCAACACGTCTACAACCAGAACCATGGAGGAAGGGGCAGGGATCAGGGGAACACCTGGAGGCCCACTTCCCACCAATATATAGGGCAAGACCAAACAAACTACGTACTTTATGTATAGGGAACAGAGCCATTGCTAGTACCAAACAAATTAGCTAGGTGGCTCATGTAGTCGGGGGCTAGATCAGCATTTAGCATCTTTGTACAGTTTACTTTGGTTGGCCCTACCTAATAGTCTATATGAAGCTATATTCTAAAAGTCTATACTGTTGGATAGCAAATACTTTAAACTTACAAAATATAAGCTTTATATAGACTTAGTACATCAAATACAAGAGAAATTAGAATTCAAAAGTTTTCTAAGAGGGCACATATAATTCAGGCTGAGTAAAACCAAGCCATTGTCTCCCTATCATACTAATCCCCTCCATTCACATCTAAAACAATGGACAGGTACTCAAGGTGATTAAAATAGAGGCAGGGGCAGCTTATCAGTCTTATCAATTCCCATTGTTTTCTGTGGGTGGAGGGGAAGATAAGAGATTACCCACAATCCTTAGTCACAGATCTGAGACCCTATGAAGTAGGGTCTCAGTGAACTCCGTTCAAGTAGATGAGACTGACAGTGGTACTGTGCAGTAGAACCGGAAGTGGCAAATACTTTGTTTACATCTGCTTGGTTTGTACATTAACAAATAGAATTGATCAAAATCATGAAGGTCGATTAATCTTTAGGTATATATCTAGAAGTTTTCAAAAAATTGCACCATAACTCCAGGTATTTTACATGCTACATGAGCTGCAAGTTGCCGATCGAATTTTCGAAAATCCAACATGGCCACCATGTTATTTCGTCAGTAAAACATGTCAGGATTTTTAAAACCTCAATTTAGGCAGGTTACAAAAGTTGCACCTTAATGAAATTAATTGTGGAGCAAGTTAAGGGTTCAAATTATCCAGGAATGAAAGTTATATTTAATTTAAACTAGAAATAAAGGCAGGAGAGTGCGCCGAAAACCATGGCGCATCCAATCTCAAAAACTGAGGCCTCGGTATGCCCAACTCACAAGTATGTGAGTTGGGCGCCGATCCAACTAACAATCCTCTGCCAGATCTGAGATGGCCGTCAGGGGGCAGTTACATAACTGATTTCAAGATGGCCACCCCCATACAGGAATGGCTCTGTTCCCTATATGTGCTGTATGGGTGTATGCCAGACTGCTGCTGGATCTATATAAGGCCTTTTCATTGTTCTTCTCTATAATACCGTATTTCTGTTTTAACTGCCTGTAACTTTACACCTACAAATGATATATATGGTGTTATACAAGAATTGAACACTGTCCAAACTAAAGCTACAATGGACCACGATTCCACCACAAGTTGGGAAATGAAATTATGGGTAATACTTAGGTAACATCTGATACACACATCAAGATATCCGGCCAGCCATACAAAAAAAATAGATGGTCTGGGCATCCATTCTGCTGGCTGGCCACATGAAGCAATAAATGGACCGTGCCTGTTGAGGAAGGTGTGCACTGTGTGACCAGCCTGACATTCTCCAACTACCGGTACCATATACATGATGTAGATTGTAGCATTCAGCAGAGACGTTCAAAAACATAGTTCCAATACTGCAGGAGGCGGCGGAGCCCGGGACCAGATCTATGGCTGGCATGATTGATTTTGCTGATCCTTGCTATAGCAATCTAAAATACGCCGATCTAAAGTGGACTGCAGTGATCCGAGCATAACCCCTCAACCACTCTCGGCCTGTGGCCATTAACATGATGTAGGCCTATCGATCAGCATCTAGAAAGGGTGTGTATATGCTGCTTAGTGCAGCTTTATAACTTGTCCATACAACCTATTACAGCAAATGTGGACAGGCGAGGCACAGAATTAGAGCTATGACTATAAGTACCTAACAACATCCATTCTATATTGTGTGCACCTGTATCTGATAGGGCCAGTTTATAAACTGTTTTGTGATATTTTGTTGTTGAAATACCAGATTGATAGCTATACAGTTCACTTATGATTGTGCTTATCAATGAATATCATTCATAGAAGAGCATTGAAGCCTACAATTTCAACCTGTTCCTAACTAAATTGCCATTCACACATCTAATGCTAAATCACGGTGCTATCTCATCGAACACAACACCACAAAATTAACCAAGGGGCTACCATATACACATGTATTCACAGAGTGACCGCAAATACCCTCTATGCATGCACTAGCTTACATATGCAGGTCCCATATGGGTTTGATTTCTTTGATTAACTCTAGTATGCGTCTGCCTTACAACTATAACTGTTCTAGCTTTGCCATTGCACGTTCTTAATTGTCAATTTCTTAGCAAGGGAATAGACGCAGCACATAGGCAAAGGTGCTTTTCTTTCCTGCACTTAACAAAATATCCTTAACCCTGCTAGTGAAAGCCGACCGCCGCCTTATAACGAAGTAATATCAGGACGGCTTGCCACTTACTCTGAAGAAAGCCATCTTGTCTGATTAGTGTTCAAACCAAAACGGGATCAATGAGGTTCTGCTGGTGCACTGAAAAACGACAAGATGCCAACATCAATGTAAAATCAGGGAAGCTGGTATTGATTAAAATACTGATAAACATAGCACATGCCTGTAGGAACCCGGTGACATAGGGAAGGTAATATAAGCAGGCGGAAAGAAAGCGGAATATAACCAAGAAGAGTCATGCCTCGTAAACTCTTAGAAGTGCAGTATAAATTGTTAACACACATGTCAAAATAGCAAAACGATAATTTCATGAGGAGATACATCTTAGAATTTAGAATTTACCGTTCATTTTTTCTCTTTTTAAAAGCTAGCAAGGGCCGATTGATAACAAAAATGGCTTTTAACGCTTATGAAAATCAATGTTGAAACCCATGTACATTGGACCATGATAATTTGAGTGTAACACAATACCTATTTCAATAATTCACTTACACAGTTAAATGTGGACACATAGATATCATTACATTTACAACCCAGTAGGATATCACGTGGTCAGTCCACGGGATGAGTTGCTCAGGATGAGCTGTGATATGATGCAGTCGCTCCTCCAATGACTCAACATGTGCCACAGACGTACATCCTAGGGGCGTGTGAATCTGGTAATATCCATACTAGTACACCTGTGGCCACGCCTCTCCTGTTGGCAATGATCTATGGTGTTGGGCTTACCGAACATCCAGCCCCCTGTGATACAGGTGGAGAGCAGTATGGGGATGGGCAGAGTTGGGCGTGGACGGACAGAGAGCACTCCAGTGGGCGGCTAGGCAATCATAGCTACACTGTTATTAGCCATGGCTGAGGCCGTGTGCAGGAGGGCTGCAGGCAGCATACAGCACCAACTCACCCTATCATAGGTATCCTTATGGACACTCGGCTAGGACAGGTACATATAGCACGATCCAGCAATCCTACAGACATCCGGATAGATGCTCTCCTGGTAAATGATGATGGAGGAGATACGTACTGAGGCACCAAATAAAGTTTGTGTCCTAAGCCGTCACACCTGGGACTTGTTGGATGCTTGATCCATTGTCCTTGTACCTCGTAACGAGTGCCTCATCCCGAGAGTCTGTTGTAAAGATGTCTTAGCGTCTTGCCTCCAGCACTACTAAGTGCTACCGCACACTGTGTCTCACACATAACTCACAGAGTAAACAGCTGAATACAGAATGCACACGCCCGACTGCCCCCACGGATTGACTCCCTTTGTATGTGGCTTCTCTTTCAGCAGTGGCTTCGGCGGTGGCTTCAGCACAGGAGCCGTGGGACGCACGTTGTCTTATCGGGGCGGCTGTGACAAATGAGGTCAGAGTGGGCAGCTGTCTCAGTGGGCGCGGCTACTGGAGACTGCTCTATCTGACTGAGACAATGGTCGTCTGCTCACCCTGGTATTAGTAGTAAGCGAGAAAATTGTCGTCTGCTCATCCTAGTATTCGCTATTGGCATTGTCACAACGACCCCGAGAGTTTATCATAACAACATCTGTCGGTGAATGTTTACTATTGCCAAGGTGATTTCTCTCTGATCGGTCCACGTGATGCTGATTTCATATTGTTATGTGACGATGCCTATTCTCGGGAGCAGAAGTTGCTAAGAACTTTTGTAATGCATTTTGCTATTTTGCAAGAGTGGGCCCAGGTTTTATCTGATACGGGGTTTAACACCCTTTTCTGGTACATTTCCTATTTAACTTAACCCTTCTTGAGGACTTTCTATCACTGGGGAGATGAGCCTGATGAGGGCCACGCTGGTCTGTGTGACGGCACTGCTGCTGACAAGAATATACCGTAATCTCCCGCGTAGAAGACGCGCTGCGCGTATAGGACGCACCCCCTTCTTGGGAGAAGCATTTCCGCGTATAAGACGCACCTCTTAGGTACCAATTTTGTAAATTCAGTACATTTCTATAGTAAAATTACCCCTTGTATAAGACGCACCCCAAATTTCAGTACATCCTATAAGACCTCCCAGCATTTTGTTTGGGGTAGAGGACGCGTCTTATACGCGGGAGATTACGGTATATCTTTTTTACTCTTTGTGACGTCATGATTGTGACATTAAGGCAAATTGTATTTAGACTCATAACACAGCGTAAATGTCAAAGTAGACTGGCTGCAGTCCATTTATTCTAGTATGAGATAATTGAAATAAAATGGGAAAATGAAAATTGAAAACATTTCTAGTGAATCTATTTCTAGTGAATCAATGCCCAGCAGCCAGAGGAGGAGAGGCATGGGGGGGGAGGGTATAGTGGGATTGGAAGGAGAGCTCAGGGACTGCAGCCAGTCTAATGTCAAGGCGACGTTCACAAATTAAGTACCTGATAAGCATTTTTTACGTGTTTCAAGACCCCCGCCCCACTATCTTTGGAGACATATCTTGTAAAAAATGTAACCAAGGTGTCGATTACAGGCTACAGGCATTTTCCCTTATCTAGCGAAATTCAAAATAGCGGACCTGCTGCGCGGACAAATACCGGTACTTAGGGTTATATCGATGTTCCAGTGGAGGCGCTTTTGCTTAATCTGGTACCCCCTGGTATCCTGCGAGATGAGCACTGATAACAATCAGCATGTTGGGTATCAGTGTTATGTAATGCCCCCTGAAAGTCTGCAGTAAATGGAGGGAATTTTCTCATTGGTTGTGGACCTTGGTTGTTGATACATCCTTCTACCTCCATATTCCGACTTAGCGGGATCAATTATCAGTGAATGAAATAATAACTATTCACTGCAGGCCTCTCGGGGTGAGGTAGTACCCATTTGATAAATGTTATCATTGTCGTTAACGGCTGGTAACAGGCTTCAGCAATGGCCTTGCCCATAGGAAAATCCGCTACCTCGGTATAGGAATCGACCCTTTTTCCAATGGGCACAGACAGTGACGAAGCTGATACTGGCAACATACACTGGCCACCATACTGGGTACCAGTTGACCCCTACGAATCTAGCAGTGAATGAAGAAATTATTTTATTGGTTTAAGATCTATCCCGCCAGAACTCTATATAGGGTGCCCAATATGCACCCCAATCTAATATTACCGATGGGAATTATGAGGACCTTATTATCAGCAAATGGATCATCATATGGCTACTGCTCTTTCTGCTGTCATATATTGTAGTCCCAGAACAATCTCCCCCCAATGCTCAGCTAGGGGAGTGGTCATTATTTATCAAGGGGGGGGGATGGTGGGTTTGAGGGGGGGGCGTAAAATTTTCCGACCCCTCCGAGGGGGGGCTAAAAAAATTGTGACCCCTCTTGATGGGGGGGCTAAAATAATTCACCCTCTTTTAGCAAAAAAGCCTGCGCACTGCTATAGATCAAAGAGGGGCGCCTCCGGTGCGGGGGGGGGGGCAAAAAATTTTGCCTGCAGTCGAGGGGGGGCGTAAAAAATTTTCGCGCGTCCGCGTGAAAACCCACCACCCCCCAGTTCATAAATAATGACCACTCCCTAAGCAAACCTTTTTAACACTTTATACATCCCCAAATCCAAACGAACTCCCATATCTAATGCTCGTTTTTAAACGAATGATAGTCCTGAAACTTTTTAGTGATTCAAAAGGTACACATTTACATTACAGTCGGTTATAATTATTAATGTGTGTACCTTCAGAAAAGAAAGTATTCACTTACTCAGCACAATGTAGCCTTCACACAAGTGAACGTAACCAGCTAGATGCGGATGCATTCCTCTGCAGACATAATCGCCAATTGTAAAATATCAAACGATATAAAAACTCCATTTGATACAAAAAGTACTGCAGATGCTGGCCTTCCTACTCATGTGGTTGGGTTGACCCTGCAGCCACTGGAGTCAGGTAGTATGACCACGGCAGACACTGACTGGTAGAGCCTCACCTCCCACCTTGGCTATCTTGATAAGACTAGAGACTTGGTGTCCAGACGTCGACAAGGTGGGTCCTAATTAACAGTCGCACAAGTGTTCACTCCTAATTATCCACTCCCTAGTGGGCTGTAATGATTTTGACATTCAAACAGTGAGACAGTGCTGAAGTATGCCACTGCTTGAAAAAAAAATAAACAAACAAAACTACACTGTGTATGCCTGTGTTTAGAAGACGGAATTCCTGTGCAGTCAGTGGTCAGTCGGAAGTAGTTTTGAGAAGATCAGAGATAAGAGATAAGATAAGGGTCCAATTGAGGCCTCCTACTTCTGACCCCTGGTTTACAAATATCTCTATTTTTATAAAAGGAGTTATTTCTTTTACTAGATTGGCTGTATTTTTCTACACATCCTCACTTTTAAAAATTCCTGTCTATTTTCGATGTTTCTGTTAATTTTTATTTTAACCTTTAAATGATTTTGTGATTTTGAGAAATTTCTCTCCCACACTCTATGGCCCAGGTGTTTAGAGCCCCACTGTCCATGCCCGCATCATCCTCCCAGCTTGGGAGCTTTCAAAACTGACTGACGACTGACTGTGTGTGCCACAATAGATAGGGAGATAATGTCCTGACACTTATCTGCAATAAAGCCAGCTATGTTCTGTGTTTTCACTTTAAGTTCTCCAGCGGTTAGGGAACATCTTTTTATGCTGTCTTTCTTTTCACTAATTGATCTTTCATTCCTGATTTAGAGACTCCCTCTCCCACAGCAGAGGTTGGGAGCCCCTAATAATAACATGAGTAGCTCAGACAAGTAACACCGCGGGCACGAGTATAAATACTGAGTCAAACCCATGAGATGGACAAATATGGTAATCTCGACAATTAACTGTCATGGAAATCATTGTACTCTGCCCACAGCTGATTTGAGGGGAAAGTGGGTGTTCTTTTTATTACATGGCGCCATGCTATGTGTTAACACGGAACTACAAATATGTACACACATCAATAGGTTATCAATGGTTAAATATATATAGGCACATATTTACCGGTAAAGAGGATGATCACTTCTGTTCAAATCGCGGGAATAAACTCTGTGATGCAATATGTGTTGATCGGAATGGTTTAGCCCTACGTCTACCGAAGATTTCATTCAATAAAATATGCAGTAGTCACAATATGGGGGGAGTGGAGGAAATACACACATTGTACTATATGCATAGAGTACCATGTAGAAGTTTTAACGCCCCACAATGCCTGGGGCTTCCCTGTGGTCAGAAGCAGCTTCATCAACCAGGCATGTACCTGTAGGGTGGTCTTGTTCTGTTATATGTACTAGTATTTGCCCCCAAGGCAGAAATGTTCTCATGGTCACTCTCACATACTACTGGCGCAGACCTATGTCAACTTGATTTTTGTTCAATGCCACTACGTCAATTTAATACTGCATCCAATAGCCGAAAAGTTCCAATAGTGTATACTGATGTTGGCTTTCTCTAATGGGGGAAACCACAGCTCGCTGTAATCACCTCCATAATCGGCCCAGATGAGCTACACCAGAAGGTAGATTAAGTACAATCCTGGAGTGCCTACATACAGGAAGCTCTGTATACACACTATCATATATTATCATGGTATATCAGAGGAAGAAATTGAGACCGTCTACACATCAACGCCACAAAAAAGAAAAAAAAAGAAGAAGAAACAGTTCCATCAAAGGCATAAAGCTGTAAAGTGTATGGTTCTCATGCCCCAGTCTTTACCTGTGCCGGTCAGTACACAGCACCGGGACACAGCACCAATTTTAGATCATACGGTGTGTGTAGCATTTTGAAAAAAAAAAAAAAAAGATATATACTCTGACGTCATTAAATGGCAGCTAGGGCCATAATATGTGTTTTCCTTAAACCAGTGCTGGGGGTTGGGTAGGACATGATGCGCTTCAGTGGTCTGGAAGACCTGACCCAGTTTACATAGGACACCATGCTATACTTAGCACTATTCGTGTCCTACACTTTGATGGTCGTGCATCAAGAACACCCCAGTCTATCCTTAGTGATGAGGTGTAGAAACCCCTTATATCCCCCTAATATTACGAATGGTAGGGGCTAACATGACAGTATTGAGAAGTTCATTGATGATGACGTGCTCTATTTTTTTAGATTGGCCATTGCTGCATCATGATGTACAAAATGTTTATGAACCTGAAGAAACTATGTAAAGGCCTTGAAGGGTCAATCTTTTGTAAAACAGCTTTCATATTTTAATGTAACTTTACAGGCCTATTCAAAGAAAAAAGAAACGCCTTGAAATTGGGCACTGTCATACAACACAACTTAGGATATCTCAATTTAGTGCTAAACCATTGGTATCAAAATACTCCTACACCAAGTCCAACTTTCTACCTGAATACCTAGCGAATTTACTCTGAAATTGGCGAAAGAAAAACAGTTTTTTTTTGCCAATCTGACGAGAGAAAAACATATCCTAGTGCGAACCTAGACTTGACACACAGCAATGTTCATTATGACACAGAGAGATTACATTTGGCGCCCAAACTTTGACGGCTGTATCTCCTCTAGCAAAGTTTGCTCTTTATTTTAGTAAACAATTTAGACAGGGATATATGTCTTTCCTTCATACTATTACCGTAATCTCCTGTGTATAAGTCGTGTCTTATATGTGGGGTTTTAGTTCTCACTGGATCTGCATGAGAGACATCAAGACCTTTCTTTTGATATATATATGTCACCCCCTCTAAGTCATAATATTACATAGCAGGCTAAAGGGGGTTCTACGGGGGCGTAGCTACTCATAGCTTTTTGAATTTTGAAAATCCATTCAGTAGAGCAAAAAGAATTTTTTATATTTTTATTACCATTATTCTAAAACTCTAGGTGCATCCTATATGCAGGATACACTTTTTACGTGGGAGATTATGGTAGTATCAATTATGGGCAGGGACATTCCCTATAAGGGTATTTTCAAAGGGGGGGGCGCTTTTAATAATTTCAGATTATTTCTGAGGGGAGTGGCACTTCATTTTTGGGTATTTACATATGGGGGGCACTTCATTTTAGATATGGACTTGGGGGGCGGTAGTTTCATTTTCGGATATTGCTGTTGGGGGGAGGGGCATTTTCAGGTATTATACAAACGAAAATCCTACTCCCTCCCGGCCATAAATAGTGTATGCTAAGGTGACCAAATTTCAAAGTAGGGACTCCAAAGATCGTCCTGAACTCAAGTCACCCTGATTGTCAGCTGAGTTTGACTGCATTCTCGGGAGCAGAATTCTGGTTGCTAGGGAAATGGCAAAGGGTCAAATTATATTGTCAATGTACTAGAAACTATACAATGCACATTTTTAATATCTTTCAGTTTTTAATTCATTGCTGTGCGATGTCTAAATCTTTTCTGATAAGGATGTTGACACCTTTTTTTGAGTATATTTCCTATTCAATATAACCCTTCTGGAGGACTCTTATAAATGTATGGGGGAGATAAGGCTGATAATCATAAGGGCTACAGTGGCCCCTATGACGTCACTGCTGCTCCCAAGATTAGCCTTGGCTTTAGGGAACGGTCATTCATTAACAACAGGAGGGGGGGGGGGTTCTGCATAGATGTGCAAACAATTTTTGGGTAGAGTGAAGGAGACAGGGCGGCGCGATCCCAGCATGTAATTTTTGACGCATAGAGTTAGGGTATGGTAAAGGGTTCGCTACACCGCCCCGTCTTCTTCACTAGTTCCCAATTTTTAACACCAACCACCCCAGTAAAAATTTTTTGTGCCAAGACTTTTCGCACCCTCTTCTATCTATAGTAACGTGCAGGCTTTTTTTGGAGTTGCTTGCCGCGTAGCGGCCGGGAGCACAGCGATCGTAGCAACTTCATTATGTTCTTGGTTTGCTAGTGACGTCACGGTCACCCTGTGATGCAATTTGTGACGTCATACATCGGCCATGACGTCACATGTCGGCCGCAGAGTGGCAACTCCTAGCCGTGGTCCTTGCAACATTTTTCTTGTTTTTTTGCTAAAAAGAGGGTAAATCTTTTACGCCCCCACCTCAAGTGGGGACGTTTTTTTTTGCCCCCCCCCCCCAGAAGCGGTCTGAATTTGTTATGCTCCCCCTCCCCGTTGATAAATAATGGCCACTCCCTTAGGCTTAGCCTTAGGCTAAGGGAGTGATCATTTTTTAACAACAGGGGGGGCTGGTGGGTTTGCGCGCAGATATCATATATGATATTATTCTGATATAGTAGTCATATATGGGTCAGGTCGCCAGAAAGCAGTAGATTTTGTGTTTTTGGGTCATTTTGGAATTATATGGCTCTGGAGAAAGAAGTTGTGAACAAATCTTGTCTTACATAGACTCATTTGATAGAGAACACTTAGGGCTATCAGAAAAATGTAAATTTGTGGTCATCCATCAAAAACTTTAGGACTTATAGCCTGCCGAAGCGAAAAAACGACCAAATTTGTTCTTTTTTATACTTTTTGTAACTTTTACAAGTGTCCTGTATTGAATAAAGAACACTATAGAGTATCCCAAAGTTATTTTTTGTATTGTATATGATCATAGGTATCATTTCCATGAGGTTTGAACATGTTACTAAGTGAGAATTTTTCATGATGTGTCTTTCAAAATGGAAATCTGTAATTTGTAACGTCCGGTACCTAAATCTAAATCGGTTATAAAACATGGAAAACATGAAGCTTCAAAATCTTTGTTATTACCCATATGACGGGCCCTATCATCCCCTACTTTGGTGAAGAAATTGTGTGTCTAGCAGCATTTGTCTCCATATGAGAGCAGCTTATGTAAAATAATTCTGATAAAAGTACCGGACGTTACGTAACGTCCGGTACTTTTATCATCATGTAGGAGGCAGTCTGCTGTACATGCATAACTCAAATTTTGTTCCATTCTGTAATTGAAGTCAATAATAGACATATTGGCCTTGTTATTTCATGTGTTTGTTATGCATAATGGGACATTCTTATATTACTGAGAGCAACTTCAATTACCTCCATATTTCATTATTTTGGTACCGGACGTTACATGACACAAAACAAGCAATAAAAATGGAACCGGATGGCCTAGATCGGTATTTTTTGGTTTTCTGAGCTGAGGAGATGTACCTTGACAATTTTGTTAAGGTTATATAAAGTAATTAGAAAATTAGTTTTTCAGGGCCTTCAAGTGCATAATCTTACACTTTCTGACGACCTGACCCATATACACTGTCAGTGTCACTGGCCTAGGCTAGGACCTAGGAGGCTTCGGAACTTTAATATTAAGGCGTAACCCACAATACTTGATAGTGAATGTATGGATGGACGTGTGTCTTGATTCAAAGGGCATATTTTAGGCTAGTAAGTATTATACAGCTCTAGCTGAGGCTGTCACTCTACTAGACTAATGTAGGCCGAACATTGGAAGTGAGAGCCGACACCGACAGGGAAGCTGCAGTTGCCCACCGCAGTACAGGTAAATGGTGGGCGAATGCTAGGAAGAAATGTATCTATCCCATTACAATACTCTGTTCATCAATTGTGCTCCCTTACCTTGATAATCCATCGAATGGGGGCGGTAAATTTTGGTTTCCTTCATTCCAGAATTCCAGCAGATCCTGCTGCCATTTCTTTTCGTTTCTTGCCTCGCTCTCGATGTGCGCGTGATCATGCGAGACTTCCGTGTTTCTACTGTGTGTCATGAAATGTTCGACACAGTATTACTGAATTCCCGCGCCCCGGCCTCAGCAGCCTCTCCGGGGAGGTACACACGCATAGGCCGGGGACAGAGGCCGGGAATTTAGGTCTACGACATCTAGGGCCCCAAGTACGAGCAGCTGTAGCCAACGTCTGGAGAAAGTAGAAACAGTGAAGTTGCACAAGTTTAGGGCTGGGCGGATCCAAAATATTTGGTATTTGGTAAAATGAGGCCGCCCTCCACCCCCTCCCCTTTAATAATCTCCTTAATACTGATCTTTGGCTTTATACCTTAGAGCTAAAATATAAACAATAGCCTTTCAAAGATTTTGAGAATGAGGGGATTCATTTGGCAGAGAATTGTGTGCACATCAAATGTCTATGGTAGGGGTGTCTGGGGGCATCCCTCCAGGAAAATTCTAAATTTTGAGGGTATAAATTGGTGCATTCTGGTGCATTTCTAGACCTCAGTTTTAGTATCATTTACTACAAATTGGGTGTGGGGGACTAGAATCTCCTGCTGAGGGTTAAGTAATATTGGGACTCATTGCTACTCTTATCCTGCCCTCATCCCTAGCCCCAGTATTTCCCTCTACTGCCAGCCTAGGTAAGACCTAGGTGGAGGAATGGTGGGACTGAAGATAATGGTTGTATGATACTGAGCTGGATGCTCCTCTCCCATCCCAATAGCAGTCGACCTACCAGTAAAGTCAAATAGGGAAACAATCAATTAAGGAGAGGCAGGGGGAGGGGTAATAGAGACTGGTATTAGATGGAAGGGGTGGGGGTTAGGAAAGGCACTACACTATAAACAAGGGGTTAATTGACAGTCCAACTTCTGAGGGAAAAAATGAAAATGTCAATTAATGTACAAACATGCATTCTGATGACTAATGGGAATAACTTTATAACTTCGGTTCTATTAAGAATATTTGAAAAAATGCTTTCACTGTTGGAAAGCTCTAGCTCTGGGGGTAAGTCTCAGGGTACTTGTCGCCAAATTCAAGGCCATTGTCGCCACATTTTGGCTACATGGCGACAGTTGCCCAGCCCTGAAAAATCATTTTGTTTTTTGTCACTACACGATAATTGATTATTAATTATTGTAGGGGGATCATTATTTAATTTAAGGGACAAGTAATTTATTGCTAGGTGGGGGGTGGCTTGATGGATTTTGGCGGATCGCCAGATTTTTTTCTGACCCCCCCTCACTACTACGACAAAAATGATTGTGACCCCTCCCCCATTAAGAACTGATTTTTCAAAAAGACCCCCCCCCCTAAAAAAATAAATAAATAAATAAAAATCGGATAAGCGCATACACATGGCGATGGGTGTTTGAATTGCCCATATTGAGTTTTGACTCCCCCCCCCCCCCAGTGTGAAGCTTTATTGGGTTTTGCCCCCCCCCACCAAGGGGCTCTTTTTCAAAATGCCCCCCTATATCTAACAAGCCCCCCCCCCACCCGGCAATAAATGACTCGGTGGGTCGCTACCATTGAATCAGAGTCCCTAGAAATCCTCCATTTTTTTGTCAGATGTACCTGGTAGTCTTTATATCATCTAGAATACGATATTGAAAAGAAAATGCCACTTCTTTTTTTTGTCTCAACTTTGAGATTTTTTTCTGTAGGCCTAATGATCATCAAACATAAAGATATTAAACTTCACATGATGAATGATCTAATATTGATATTTGCTAAGAACTTTCGCTTGTTCCTCTATTACATTGCATTCTGGGTAAATTTCTCACATTTTGGTAAAGGGTCGGATAAATTTCCTTTTATTTCACAACAAAAACCATCAGAATTCCTATTTTCAACCACTAGATTTTTTCTTAGACTTTTTCTTAATATTTTTTCAGATAGTTTGCCTTTAAATGACAGTCATTTTGATATGGGGTCCCATGCATAATTGTGTAGTTTTGGCCATTCGAAGTAAAAAAGATGGAAAACATTGACAAAAATCCATATTCAATGTACTGCATGACGGGTAAATAAATAAATCCTTGGTAAAACATTGTTTCTTTATATGCCCTAAATCATTGTGAGCCGCATATCACATTTAAGCATTGTGTAGGTAATATGAGTATAATTTTAAGGTCCAAAAAAAGAAAGTGAATGAAGAAAATAATTCAGATGTAAATATGCCAAAATTTAAAATTGTCATAAAATGAACAATTCTGATCAGAATCCCCCTAAATTTTTTGAAGACATTTAAGGCATATGTGACACAATCTGCGAAAAGGACCCTTAGTTGCAAGGTGCATCAAGGTCCAAATTCTATTTAAATGTCACATATATAGATATGTGCCTGCCAAAAATGATCTCATTATGATGAAGATAACCTATATGCACATGAACCTGTGCAGTAGGCTCAATTTCAATGGTAGCGACTCACCTCAAAGAAGGAAGGGCGTTGAGGTACTCAGGGAGTGGTCATTTTTTTAAAAGGTGAGGGGGGGGGGTGTTTGAGTTTGACAAAAACTTCATTGCTGTTTTTCATGCGAAAGGTCTTCCATATTCACTTGGGGCGTCTAGGTAATTGGCTTTATCAAGCACCTCAGAACATTAAAGAAAGGTTCATGATCCATATCCTCATGAATGAAATATGATTATGTGGTCAAAGAGGTTTCACTCGCAAGAAAATAAAAAAAAAATTATATACATACTATAATCCACATGTACTGACGTGTTATGCCAGGGTTATACATGTATGTATAAGTATAGATATAGATCAACAATCAATGGGCCGTCCCCTATTTTTCAAGAACCTGTGCGACACAAATGTGACCAGTCTCCCTCCTTACCTATATAAACCCTTAGCCCCCAGTCATAATTTTTGTGGAGAAAGCATTTTTCCACTTTTAGAGATACTCGTACTTCAATACTAGCTACTGGCATGGATTCACTAACTAGTAACAGTCTTCTCGTTTTGGTTTGATTCGGGTGCGTATACCACTTTTATATTTAAATACACACGAAGTACATGTTGATGCAGAGGGTTGATGGGTTGGGAACAAAAAATTCAGACCCTTCTTAGGGAGGGGAGATAAAAAAAAGTGTCGTCCCTTTTGAGACAATGAACCAATTTGTTGCTATGCTGCCCTAGAGCACTGTCACTTGTCCCCCCTAAGAAATGCCATTTGTCCCTTATGGTCTCTTTACCCCCATGTCCCTTGTCGATTTGAAGAAGTGGCCCACTTAGCAAAAAAAACGTGTTTTTTTTTTCAACGTTTGCAAACGTTTTTATTTGGTTTGAGTAAAAAACGATTTTAAAGAACGTTATATTTTGATGTTGAAATAAACGTTTTTAAACCGTTTTTTTTCAACCAAAAAAAACAGTTTGCTTTTTCAACCAATTTTCAACCAAATAAAAACGTTTACAGTTCTTTTACACTAAAAAAAAAAAAAAAAACGTTTTTTAACCTGAAATAAAAACGTTTTTATAAAAACGTCAAAATAATGTGTGTTTTTAGTAAATGTAAAAACGTTATTTTGATGTTGAAAAAAACGTTTTCCAAACTTAAGAACAAAAAAACACGTTTTTCAATTCTGAGAAAGGGGCTTGTCACTCTGGCACTGATGCGGCTTATATTTGTGGACTTTGATTTCCACTCAATTTTGATGTTCCAAAATACTTAAGAAATCTACAAATTAACCTCCATATTTAAGAAAATATATATCATTGGAGCCTGCCCCAAAATTCCCTGATTCTATGTGTCTACAGTATGGTGTTTCCCATCATCTTTCAAAAGTCCCAAGCACTCAAACCAGGCAAAATATCACTCTTTAAGTTTCACCGTAATGTGAGAGCTCTGCTGAACACTATATTTTTTTGGTATCCATAGGTGGGGTAAGCCATGGCTTATACCGACTTTTTCATACCCTCAGTGTACCTTTTAGCATGGACCTGTACAGTTGGACCTGTACAGTTCAGAATATTGTGTAGGTCGATATGCTTATAGGATAATGGCCTAAAACAGGATGCTGCTTGCAAACAGGGTTTTAGCATCATTGAACAGTACTAGTACAGCAATTTTTGACCCCTAGATTGAACCATAGGCTTCGGATTCGCATATAAACTGTGGCTTTTGAGGTGTTCAAAATTCAATTAATTTGGGACGGAAGAAGACAATATGTAACCATTTAGGATACTATGACTGGAAGTGTTTTGAACTTGAAACAACACTACCGTGAATTATAAAGCATTGTAAGATGCCAGTGCATACATGCTAGTCATGTTTTGCTCCAGTTTATGGTCAGTTTGGTGAAACAAAAAAAAGTTTAAGACATTACCATAAACCTTGTGTATAAAGTCGCACTCAGATAGCCTGGCTTTAACCCTAACTTTGGAAAGAGCTGTGGGCCGCAGCTGGGGCCTGAAAATTCTGATTTTAGTTCTGTTCTATAGTGTCAAAACCCCTTGTATAAGCCGCAGCCCTACTTTGTGCTGATCCTATAAGCTACAGCAGGCCTCGGTTTATAAGCGGGGTTTTCCAGTAGTGGTTCCGGTGCATGAATTTGAACCAAAATACCGGTAACTGTGGTTCATGTCCAAGTTGATGTCAGACCATTATAGTCTATGACATTTGTCCAAGATGACCCAAAAGGTTACAATGGATGATGGAGAATGTGAGCCTAGGGTTGATGCTGTTTTCACAGCAGACATTTCGAGGACTATGTATGGGCACAGCTTTCATTAAGATGGACAGCATGTATTTTTTCCAGCCAACTATGGGATAATTATGTAACTCGATGTATGTTAAATTCATTGCATTGGTAAATGTATTCATGAATAGACGAGAGCTACCGTAATCTCCCGCGTATAAGGTGCGTCTTATACGCCAAACAAAATACTGCTGGGTCTTATACGTGGGAGGTAAATTGCCTTGAGTTTGAGTGCGCCTTATAGGGGGGTATTTTTACTATAGAACAGTACTAAATTGACAAAAAATCTCCCCTCAGGGGGGCGCCTTATATGCAAAACAGCCCCCCTCTGAGTTGGGGGGCGCCTTATATGCGAGCTGCGCTTTATACGCGGGAGATTATGGTAAGTGATGTAAGTCACTGGTATTAGTTGCCGTACGTCCTCATGTATAGGAGGTAGCATATATGCAGGAATTACGTCATCTGCAACTCATAGGATTTGGCCCAACTCAGGGTGTGTCTTTAATATATATGCAAGAAATTTCCACTATGATACTGTAGAAAAGGGAGTGGTCATTTTTTTAATCATGGGGGATCTGGGGGTGGGGGGGGGGTGATCCCCCGCCCTTTAACACTACATGTATAACGCACAGGCTTTTCCACAAAAAAGGTTTCCGTGTATTATAAGCTATCTGCACAGCACAAGAACTTCATGTGTACTCACCTTTAAGCTTTCAACCTTTGTGTCGTTTTCCACCTTACTCAGTCCTCTTAAAACTCCCCGCTCTATTTTTGTGTTAAACATAAATAACATAATAATTGTCGTGGATAACCACACTGCGCTGTAGTAGATGTTTAAGGTCGATTACTTCTGGCCCTTATTAAAGACGATTATTCACGATTGTTTTCTAGTGCTACATTAGAGTAGTGCTAGATTGTTTTTAGTGCTACATTAGAGTAGTGCTAGATTGGTCAACATTATCCCTCATAGCTCTGTTCCTTATCGTCCCACATCAACTATAGGTACTACAGAAGGACAGTATAAACAACAATAGCCAAATAAAACCATGACGACACAATCTACGTCAAAAGGTTTATTTTGTTCAAATTGTTACTTACAATATTTACAGCTTATCGCGAATGTTCAACATCCCATAGCAAAATATTATAAATGATAGATTTCTTCTTCTCTTCTTTCGTAGAGTAATTTGAGTGACCAATTTATACTAAAAGCTAAGGAGTTATGCAAATTGCTTTAACGTTGGTATACATATCCAAAGAAAACAGCACACACGAATAATGCTGATATGCTCGAGGTACACTTATTTCATTATTTAATTTGACATGTATGCTGTTTGACATTTAACGAAAAAAGTGGATAGAGTAAAATGTAGGGGTTTCCATGTCCTGAAGCACCAAATTTCTGAACCATCTGCTGGACGGATGAAGTGAGATAATTTCTCGTAACAGAAGCATTATTTACCCACAATTTGTTTTATACTATTATGTATTGAAGGTCTATGGAAAGTTGATGCATACTGGTATACACAAATTATAAACCTCATGGACCGTGCGGTGCAAGATCAGCATGACCGGCATGTCAGAAATACTCCCTGTATATTATGTAAAATCCAGAGGGGACCGAATATGAATGATAACAGTTCAACAAAGAACAGTTTTATTCCTCCTGGAATAGTTTCTTTAGAATGACTAAAATAAAGTTTAAATTATCGTACACACTATCACAGACGCAATAATGTCTTCATTCAATAGACAACTTTACAATTACCGTAAAACCCCCATGCATAAGCTGCGTCTCATAGCAAATTTCAGACCCTTGGTGTGGCTTCTAGAATCACCCAAAGTGCTCCTATAGACTATACAACGAAATGCCAACCTTTCCAGGCACCAGATGCAGCATACAGCAGCATTCTTCCAAATTTATGGTGCAGCTTAAATGTGGGTACAACTTATTATACAACACAGGGTTTTATGGTACAAGTTCCTTTGCATTTTCTGAATGACTCAACTTGCTAAAACCTGTTCCACCCTCTCATGTTTTTTTTCCCAACTTTAAAGACATACATGTATTTAAGTGCAGTATTTGATTTACCATGTCGAAGCAATATTCATCTAAATAAGGCACCGTTTATCATAAAATAGAATAAATAGAAATTCTTAATTGCCCAATAGTTGATATCGAAATCGGATCTTTAAAAACTGCTTTTACAATGTATAAAACTTCACGATAAAAAGTGGTGTCTACGACTTCTAGGTTCAGATGCAAATCCTCCCTTCCATATCCAAAATTATCTCCCGCCTTTCAAATCTATTTAGCATGGTGAACTGAGAAGTATATACAAAACTCTTTTACGAAGAATAGTTCATGGGAGATATTGCATTGAATACTCAAGATATATCATAAAGATTCAGTTTCACCAATGGTCTCCCACGTAGTATCTAACGTTTGTATGAAATGGACGGAGGATCTACAGAACACTTGGGACCATATGTCATAGCAATCGGTCTGAAACCAAATTTTTCTATGAGTATTCCTGTATGTTCGATCTCCAGAAGAAAAAGTTAAATTGTTTAAGGAGACCTATATCGATGAAAAACACATCATATCAAAGTCATGGATGGACGGTGCATTCGAAGCTTATTCATTAAATATGATACAGCAAATACGTATAAAAAGTACTAACAAGATATCTCTACAATGTTAACGTGTATTGAATGGACGGTACTCCTATTGTGGAGACGGGGGGGGGGGGGGTTAAAATAATCTACAATTAAGTATGAGGCATATCTAATATCAATGCTATAAAAGAATAGCAGGGCATTATTCTCTATGTTATAGATACACAATGGTACATTATAAGTAATCGAATCAGACTCTTCGACTATAATTTACTATACACAAATCTACAAAAGGTAACAGTAAGATATGCTGACCGGAACCAGCAGCTCCCGTGTCAATAATTGAATATGTACAAAATTAACAATTAAAACAGGTATACATTCAGAGTTATGCTTCAGACTCCTCTATTATGGTCGTCTTCTTCTTTTTCTTCCGGACGGAGGGTTTCTTTGCTCTATTGGTAGTTTCATCTTCTATTGATACACTTGGCTCTGCTGCTTGTGCTGCCTTCTTCTTTCTCCGACTATGTAAAATAAAAGAGAAGGCCATACAAAAGAGGAATAATTTACCACAATAAAGGCAAAGATATACAAAATTACATATAATTTTCATACGCTTACATTGACATGGTTAAAAATTTCAATTTCCAGTGAGGTTGACCTAAGTATTAACTTACACTTTCTTAGGTGTGGTTCCATCCACATCGCTCTCTGTTGCACTAGCAGAGAAAACCTTTAGTTCACCGCTGCGACTGATCACTGCTGCCATCTGAAAATGTCACATAAAATATCATTGTTTCATTTGTTCTCAGTTAGTTTTAGATGTACGGTATATGTATAAACCAAAGCATTCTACCTCCCAAGTGCATCACACATCTAGTCTGTCCCATTACATGGTGTGAGTGTTTTGGTTTTCAGGGATGAAAGTCACTAAATATAAAAATGCCCTGAAATAAAGGTTAAGTATATAAATGTATAGGTCTTTGAAACTTGGAAATCCGAGAAAATCCCGAAGATGCCTTGTGTATAGAACGCAAAAGATAATAGTGTAACTTCCTTGAAAACGATCTACCACGGCAGTATACTGACCCGTTCCTTCAAATGATACTCCTCTTCCAACTCGTCGTCGATGTTGCACCCATCCTTGGTGTTTTTGAATTCTCCCAAGAGGTCTGCATCGGAATCGCTCTTGTTCTTGCCATCCGATTCTGAAAGGAGGAAATAAACCTTTGCTGTTTTGTCCTTTTTTAAGAGTCATCTCTTGGTATGTGTGCACATTTTCACTATTACGGTTCCAGCCACGTTCAGTATAAACATCCCTGCTATTACATATACATGTAAAATCTTATTTGGTATAATAGGTATTCTATTTTGCATGGCAGTTTAAGTTATATGGATACCGATATAATCAACCTACGGCCAGTAACATAGTTAGCTGGGAAGAATCCTTGCTGGCCATTGGCGAGTTCACCCATCCACCAGTTCTCGTTGTCTTTATATAGAATATTGATTATATCTCCACGAACCAGATTCAGCTCGTCTGACCGCTGTGCTTGGTAGTCGTACAATGCCACCACCTGATCAAAAATGATTTACAATATGTATTAGCTAACTTCGAATTCATGCATGAAATCTATGATCCCGCAAAATATTTATTATATTTGGGACAGCTAATCCTAGCAACAAAAAAATTCATATACATATATCACCACAGAAAGCTTTAAAATCACACTTGTAAATAAAGAGGGATAGTGTAAATAGCCCGTTCTTTGAAATTATGGGAACGCTAAAAGATATTCTCTAGAATTATAACTGGGAAGAGTACTACCGTAGTACTTCGTGGGTAAGCCGTGTCTTATATGCAAATCTGAGGTTTCCTATATCTTATAGAATGACCCTAAAGACGGGGTGCGTCTTAAAGGTGGGACGCTTTTACTACAGAATAGTACATATGTACTAAACCTTTAAAAATCGAGCCCCTGAGCATTTTTCTTAACTGAGGGTGTGCCTTATACGTGGCATGTGCCTTATACCCTAGGTATTACGGTAATGGGGCTGTGTAAAAATGACAATTTTTGACTCCCCCCTCCCCTCTTTTCATGTTTTTGCCAAATTTGCAATGCTGAAGGTATATAGAAAATTGATTCCGTCATGCCGGGCCTAACCCCCCTCCCCCCTCATGCATGACGTCATTTGTACACAGCCCCAATAACACAATGATACTGCACATAGGAGAGGTCTTGACTTATACCAAAGTCAGCATGTGGTATGTGAACATACAGCGGTAATCGCTGTATTTTATAAAGAAATAAAGCAAATGAACTGTGAACATAATCACTGAGACCTGCAATATGTTTATAAGTCAATACTAGCAGGCAAGAAATTCAAACTGGATTTTAATAAAGCATGCCTTACCACTTTTTTCTAGAACCAGCGGGCATGTAGGATTAAGAGTATATGTACAGCAGATTAGGATATGAGCATGCAGCTTATTAAACAAGGACTCTTTCAAATATTCAGTTGGAGACTTAATCCGAAAGGCTTAGACAACATTTAGGTCGATTCTCAAACGTTTGGCCACAATTTATGCACCACCCTACAACAACCTTTAAGATGAGGAAAAGTTAAATCAAGGTTGATACTTTGACCCAAAACCTTCCTATGATACACATTTGACATGATAAACACATTTACAGGGATCCCACTATCCAGCGATCACGGTTTAACTGACTTTTACCAGACATTTATCTACTAACCAAGAATTGGATACTAGTACATTGTAATTTGTTTGCTCACGTAAAAACGTTCCATCCACTCTGGAGCAAGGGCGCAAAAGAATGTCCACACATACATGCAAAATTCTAACCCACACCCGTTCCTGTTATCAAGCCCTAAACATGCAAGTCAAAATATTGTCAACTGGATTTTTCTAAAAATATCCTTTTTACTGACATTTATGTGAAAAATATACTCGAAAGACTTTTAACCGACCGGTGGAGACTCTGATTAAGTTTTTTTTTAGTTTATGGTGAAAGTCTGATCCAAATCGTGATAAATGACATTTGATGACAATTGCTCTTACCATAAACCCTCACCTATAAGCCTACACCATCTATAAGACGAATCTGAGTTTGAGAGGGATAATTCGGCTTATAAGAGGATTAAAAATGATTTAGTCTTTATTCTATTATATCAAAATCACCGTAACCGCATTTATGCACTATGCCAACACTAAATGATGATACACTAACCGAGGGTATGTATGATGCGCCAATGCAGTTTTATTTGTGGAAGTACCTTGTTATTTGTTTTAGATCTGTACATTGATTGATCCTTCCATTAGGCACCTATTCCTACTGAGGGTGCGAAAACGACTTACCGTACATACTATTTTATCTTTTATTTTCCCCTAGACATTAATACCTATAAACATTGAAACATGCCATGCATATAAAATCTGTGACCATGCAGTGTGACTATTTGCTATACTAGAATGTGTATATGGGGGTAAAAGGTGCCGACCTTTAAGTAAAGGACCTTTTCTTGCCCACTAACCTTGGCTTTGCCATGTGCGGCAGAGTACAGGGACTCACTGGACCCCCCACTGTATTGTGGGGTGTTGGAATGCAGGGATAGCAGCGATCTTTTGTGTTTGAAAGCTTCTGCATTGAGCTGTTAGTGCACCGGCCAACAACAGGGTTAGTGTTAGTTCACAACAACACACGCATTATTAACAAACAGAGTAATGTAAAAGTATACATCTGAAAAGTTCAGTTCCAAGAAGATCTCATGATAAAAGACTAAAATCTGAGATTAGATGATCTACTCGTCAACAGCTGAACACACACGTTAGGTTTTAGAAATGTAATTAAAGCATTTTCCCTTCATAAAAACATCGGATTCCAAAAACCTAACACGCAAAAACGGTTAAGTGAGGAAAAGATGCATGCAGATTCATGTCACGTTAAATAAATATGAATGAGAGTGAAGGGTTGGATGAACACAAGTGGTTGATGAACCGGTGAATGTCATTTCGAGCTCAAGAAGTACTACCGGTAATATAAAGAGCAGCTCTAATACATACCTGTTCCTGAGCAGATCGGGCAGCAGGATTCGTCTGGAATGTGAACTGTGGCTTGCCCTGCAACTACAAAACACAAATGGACAATGCGACAGGTAAATATGCGGTCTAATTCAACATGCATAGGGGGCTATTGTTAAGCTATCCTCCTGCTAATAACGTCTAAAAGAATTGATGTATCCTATAAAAGATATCTACATTGTATTAGTCATACTCATATCTACTGATAGGTCACATTTCTTCAAATCAATCTTTTACACTTACTGTGCTGCCAGATATCGTCGGGGCTCGGCCCCCATAGGGCGGACTGCCAGGTCGCTGAAGGCTGCCCATTGTACCCACTATAGAGGAATAAGAGGGTTAAGAGTAGATATAAAAAAAAGTACACAAATGGTGTATGACCTTGGGCATAAGGCCTTTGTATGGACACCCAATGGGTCCACAATGTTCGCAATGGGTCCTGCTCTAGTCATGCTTGCTTTTAGAATCTGCCTGAGTTTTATGATATAACAGTGTGCTAAAATGACAAGAATTTGGCCCGAGGTGTGTCATAAATGTATCACCTTACAATCTCAGTCATGTCAATTGAATGAATCAGCATCTGGAGGTCTGAATTTTGTTACTATCCACATCCTACAATATTCAAACTCTTTTTACTTTCAAACTGAGCGTGATAGAGAAACATCGCTACTGTAGTACCGCTATTTAATGTAATACGTGGCTAATCTTCCCTGTTCTAAACACAGTTGGATTTAACAGTTTTACACCTACAGGCACTAAAACCTGGTCTGCCACTGCCCCCTGCACGTCGGTACTCGGACTCCGTGGTCAGCTGCTGCTGCTGGGTCAGGGTGGCCTGCAGCGATGTTCGACCCGCGTGTGGTGAGAACATGGACGGTGGTAAATTGGACTGTTAACAGAACAAGAATACAATTTACATCAAGATGTCACATGAAGAAAAGTAACGGCATACATGGTTGCATCATTTTACAGTTTACCTTCTAGTCTACAGAGGGGCAGGATGAAGGGCTGTATAAATTAGGGTGTGATACATGTGGGTACTCTCTAATATCACTTAGAACTATCTAGATCAATAATTGATTGAACGAAAACAAATTGTCAATGTTCAGAATGTGTGTTCCAGTGTTCAAAATGTAATCTATTGTGTTTATGAATTAAGCTCGTAAGATTAAAAGAAATACTAGAAAATACACTATGTATCTGGATAATCTGTAATGTCTTTAAATTCATCTGTCAGTAGTTTTTATCTACTACCACATGGCATGCTTATTATCAACATCATCCTATTACTTACTTCACGTTTCTCTCCGGCCCAAATAAAGGCCTGCAGTGTTGAAATGTTTTAGAGCAAGTGAATGGTTAGTCAGTATGTGTATTTACACAGGCATTATCAGAACAAACGGTAGACACAAATAGCCATTTCAAACTGAGTTCACATGCAGGGAGCCATATGAATCACAAACACACGGAGATACAAAAAAAAATCTCTCATACAAGCATGCAATAGATAATTTTATCATGCATTATTAGATCTAATAAGTAATTAAACTACTGGTACAAGAAAGCACTCACACAAAACCATATCAATAACATAAGAAGGGAGTATTAAATAGATCAGACGGGGGCGTGCAGGGAGGTGTATATGAAGGAGGCTAGAGAACAGGTACAAAGTATGACAAAACTTAAAAAAAAACAATAGAAGTGGTTAGGCTGCATAGAATTGATATTCAGCTTTGCGGACAGCTCCCGCATCCCTTAAAATCGGCCGCATGAAGACTTTTTAATACCTTTCTACAAAAATCTACCCAAAAAAAATCCTCATCCCTTAAAAAAATAATAAAAAATACCCACACCTTCATTTGTGGTTCTTCTACTTGATAGATTTTCATAATTTTAAGAGCTTTGGAATCTCCAAAATTTGTGCTTTCCAATACTAAAGCTGGTCAATCGAGCATATGAAAGGTTCATATGCTGCAAGATGATAGGAGTTGGAAGCATATTTTGGAGGATATTGGGGTGTACATCAAAGCCACAACAGCATATCAACAATAAAAATAAAACGCCACCTCCCTCATCGTTTCAAATATAGGGAAAAATAAAAAGATACCTCCCTCATTGAACAAATATCGTAGAACAAATAAAATAAAAAGGCTCCCTCCCTCCCTGTATCTTTTCAAAAAGTGTCCGCAAAGCTAAAAATAAATTTTATGCAGCCTTAGCAATGTGTGTAAGGTTGTGGGGGAGTGCTACCTACCGTCTCTGTGTCACTCGGTAACTGTGAATACCAGGCTGACTCGTCAAAGGTAGAACCGTATGTCATGTTCATCGTAGTACCCCCAAGGGTCGGAGACATGGTGCGGGGAATGCCAAGTGGGTGTTCGGGTGTAAAGCCCGGGTAGAAAGTGCTCTATACACCAAACACCAGAAATCAAACATTGGGTATCAACAAAAAAATATAATGCTAAAATACCCGATACCATAGTGTAAACCAATAAGGGTGGGAGGAAATGTCATTTTATCTCTGATAAAGGTGGGTATAAGTGTGCAGTCGTTTACAGGTTACAATTGCAGTAGATCTAGGGTGCATGGTAAAAAAGCATGCAAAAATAGATACCGGTATCATGCAAAGTTGGCCAATATCGGTTTACGTTATTGTATGTACCTCTAACTTAAAGCATATACATTGACCCTAGTGACAATTTACCACATACACATGTTTCCTACTAAGATAATACTCTTATGAGAATGTCACCTTGATAGTTGATACAAGATATAAATATTGAACGCGTACTACATAGCACTTATGGCCCAGGTCTTCCACCAAATATCATAAAAAAAATATAGAAATTAAACCTACCTAATTGTTGACACTATAGTGACAGTATGTCCAAGTCGTCAATGCTTAAGCCTATGGAAAATGCACCCATTATTGCTTGTATGTCTCATTGGCGAATAACTCCTCTCTTGGCGAGTTAAGCATTGCAAAACAGCAGCAGGTCTTGAATAAGGATCCATATTAACCATAAAAAGGCATGAGACACTGTAATTCTCCTCCATTTTGATATAATCAAGCAGTTTTGATGACACCGTGAGTCAATCGTCTCGCTGTCCGCCATTTTGGATTTTGATGTTCTGTGCATATGCGCAACCCCTCCTTGCCAGAAGTAGCATTTTTGACGGAGAAATGATATATTCTATTGATTTAACTTGAAATTAATGGCTTTTTGAATATAATCCATGCATCTTTGGCAATATCAATCGAATTGAATCGAATATACTCTATCTATTTTCTATTAATTCGAAAAATAAAATCTGATGACCGGTTACTCTGCACGCATGCGTCAAGTCTTCAGACCGGAAGTGAGGCGGTCGACATAACAAAATTATGGTGGTCCGATTTACACACTCATATACCAACGGTCTTAACCCATCCTACACAGAAAATACCACCTTACCTTCTGAAAAAACAGCATCTTAATTGCCCCATTCCCATAGGAGTCAATGTGTTATTTTGACCCACTGTCGACCGCCGAAATTGACAGTGCAATGCAATCCTATGGAGCCTCGTTTTCGTGATAAAGTAGGTCAAATATGTCAGGTTTTTTCTTCAGCTTTTTTCATAGCTAAAGAATTTTTTCCCAGGAATTGTGCATGTACAATAGAAGACTAGATCCTAGAGAACATATTTCCATGATTTTTTGTTTAATTATCCCCCCAATTTCGATGAGCAATTCCCATCTAAAGTCCCAATTCCTGATCGTCAGTTTGTGTCTGAAAAGGCGCCGCCAATGACCCAGGAGGACCTGGGCCAATAACATTAAATCATTCACTAAGCAGTGCATATTACACCTGGCCTTATAAGCACTTGGCCTCTTCACCATCCTTTGTCTGCTGACAAACAAGTGACCATAGAACGTGCCTCAAGAGTGCATCGAATGTAGACGTTACACTTTTGCTTACCGTCACTGTTTCCAGTTTTCGCTGTACCCTTTCAAGGCGGGCCATTGTTCCCATCTCCATATCCTCTCCCCGTGGAAGCAGAGTGCTTCGTTTGGGTTCGTACCTTAAGGATCGAGATGTAGGCATACATTAGGCCATTCATGAGTAACATCCTATGCATACATACCTGAATTGAAGCTCTTTCTTTTATTGCCGGCTTTTAACTTTGGGCTACATGGTGTAATACGTTTCTTCATTCTTTTGCAGTGACCAATCAAATTCAAAGTACATGTACCGTAAATCCTTGTACACACACAAGGTACAAGTTTGAAGAAAATGATATTATAGATATGCATAATCAGTTCATACCGTGCTTCAGTAGCCATTTTAGAGGCTTCAGGCAGCATTTCTGGAGAGCTGGGGCGGCCCGTGGCCTGGCGTGGTGAGACCATCCTGAGAGGCGTCTCCAACCCTGCATCTCTTTGGGCAACTGTATAGGGAAGAACCGAATATATCGTGTAAATTGGTGAAAGCAAAAACAAAACACATTTAATGGAGAGGTACAATCACACATATATTGTGGCCCAAGCATCTGGAGGAATATTGTGTGCTATAGTTAGATTATGCTTGTATACTAAACCTTACTGTAAAAAACCTGTATAAGCCGCACCCTAAGTTTGGGGACAAGTTTGATATACACCGTAATCTCCCATATATAAGGTGCACCCCGCCTATAAGGCGCACCTAGAGTTTAGAGATTTGATCAGAAAAATAAAAAAATTCATTACTTTTGTTCTACTGAATAGATTTTCAAGATTCAAAAAGCTATGTGAAGCTGGGGTCGGTCCCACAGGCTCCCCTGCTCCCCCTTATGTCCTATTAGGATTTAGGGGGAGTGTAACATATAAAAAAAAAGGTCTTGGTGTCCCCCTTGTGGATCCAGGAAGAACTAAAACCTCTAAAATAAGACGCGCCTTATACGTGGGAGAAACTTTGTTTCTAATCAATGGACCTTCAAAATTAGACTAGAGAAATAAAAAGCTATGGCCAGACATGTAGGGAGCAAAGAACTTCATGTTTGAGGGCGGGGAGGGGTATATATACTCGTCAATTCCCCCCCCCCCCCCCACCTCTGTGATTGGGCCCTGGTCGCCCTTTTGCTATGCCCCGTATGAGTTGCTAGGGTTTCTCTGGTCCCATGTGGAATATAGGCATTGGAAGCTTAGGAGGTGTTGTGTGAACTCCTCCCCTCCCTTCACCGCCCTCCATGCACGTACATCTGAAATTGTCCCAGTTTGTGCGCAAGGTTTTATATTGACTGTCAATAACTTACCTGCATGGTCATACTTGTAGACCAGAACAGGATGATTCTCGCCATACGAACAGAAGGCCACCATGTGTTCATGTGGGTGAAAGTCAACATCAGTAACAGGTGACTTGTAACCCAGTTCTTTGTACGATGCCACCCGGTCTCCTGGAAACACAGCACAGTATTTAGAGAGACATCAACATGTTAACTTTCACAACTTGTATGAATCAATTAATCAGTGACAAAAAACTATTGGGATTTGTACCCAACAAGATATTTTCTACTGACCTGCTTCTGCGTTCCAGACATAAGCGGTGCTGTCTTCACTACCACTGATGATAAAGGTGCCGCACGGACTGATAGTACTCCGGATCTGTTCTCTAAAGTTCAGTGCTCCATGGTACCGCTGCATAATGGCTCGTCTGTAACAAGACAGAGCTTGCACTTTACACTAGTATGATTATTTGTAATACCCATACATACATATGGAAGCAATGAATGGATGTGCAGTATTAGTATAATTATGTGGTTCATGAATAGACAACTAAAACTGGACTCACATCCTCATATCAACCATCCTGATAATATTGTCCCGGCAATGAACGAGAAGGCGGCGGCCGTTGGGGTGAAGCCTGATACAATTAATGGCAGTTCCTTCCATTTCGGTCTCATTAATCTCACCATTTTTTGTCCAATCTTTAAGTATTCCTGTATTTGAACAGAAACAATAGTCATAAGGTGAATTATGTTTATGTATAACACAACACTCGATGAAGGAAAGCTCATAGTGCGCAGCTAGGGCTTGCTTTTGGGCCTTTCTTTAGTTAAAAAAAAGTCAATGTCTATAAGACGCAACCCTTAATTTGGCTGATCCTATAGGGGTCTATCCACATGTCTGAGCCGCGTCTTACAGGCAGAGTATTAGTGACATTTCTGATGATACAATTTGACGAAACTTAGCTGTAAATTGCTGTACAAATTTGGAATTTACAGAGGACACATTTTGTGGTGTCGTGATAATTAGGTGCTCTTGTATGAATACAAGGATAGAAGGAGATTCACTCACCTTTCTTTGATGGCTGGTCAGTGCAGTACGAGTTCCATATCCTGATCTGTCCCTGACTGTCACCCGAGTAAAGAAGTCCACCTTCGTCGTCAAAACACAATGAGTTGACATACCCAAGGTGTCCCTCAAGTTCTTGAATCAACTGGAATTAATCATACCGAAATTGGTACAGTAAATGTCATGTATGGAGCATATTATAATGATATATACTGCCTAGTTCATTACTAGCAACAGCGTTCAATACTTGTATGTGCGGATGAATGACTTGTAAGTTGTGTGTATGCACAAAAGGTATATCAATAACATCACATTCGTATATGTATTGCTGAGGCAGATTAGGAGGGTGATACTGCTAACATCATGTTACTACTGACCTCTGCGTGAACATCACTGCCATGCAGGGACCAGACACGGATGATGCGGTCATAGCTGCCGGTAACGACCACCTTTTGGACACGTACGTGGAAGCGGGCAGTGTAGACATAGGACGGGTGTGGCATCAATTTCACTGGTGACTGTACCACATGTTTACCATCCCATATTCTGTGAATAGATGATTTCCAACATGATAAAGTTATTACATGTGCAAATGATTACCCTCAGTAAATGAGTTTTAAAGTGACCGCATAATGACGGGTAATGCACTTATTTTCCTAAACAGAACATTACAACCATCCCGAATATTAGATTAAATGATATACCTGGCGGTTCCATCTGAGGAAGCGGACATGAGAAGTTTGCTGTCCCGCGACCAATGAAGATCATAGATAATGCCGTAGTGACCATTCATTTGTCCTTTCATTGTACCCTCTGGGATCTGTTGTAGGAAAATTCACATATTACAAGAAGTACAAAATAACTAAAGCTAATGACATCATAGACACACAGCGGACAGATCAAATAAGTGTGGGACCTGTTTAGATTCACAATATTTAACATAAAACATGAAGGAAATGACATATTTTTTATGCCAGATTTAGTGAACTGGCACCAGTCAGGCTTGATATTGAGATATGAAATCTGTAAAAATTAATTAAAGACCTAGAAATTAACTATCTCATTGAAATGACCTAATACAACAAGAAATGAGTCTTACATTGTATATGATGATGGGATATCCGTCCCGGTCATGACAGGCACAGGCCAAACTCCTAATGACATGAAATGAAAAAAGGTCACGGCTAGTGTTTACAACAGTTATAAACAAATCTAATTTCAAGAACATCAACAAAGTACAT
Source organism: Acholoe squamosa (assembly GCA_949317995.1). Classification (NCBI taxonomy): domain Eukaryota; kingdom Metazoa; phylum Annelida; class Polychaeta; order Phyllodocida; family Polynoidae; genus Acholoe; species Acholoe squamosa. Next base: position 47,515,953 of record OX439036.1, on the reverse strand, counting down.
CCATATTTAATCCCTCTGACTTCATAATTGTTTCGCCATTCTTTTTTAATTTGGGGTCATTTCTAGTGTATATAGCCAAAAAGATAGGGATGTGTGCCCATTAGTCTATATACGCTCATTATGTGGAATATGCCAATAACGACAAATATTTTTGTTTGCTACCAAAATCGATGACACTTTGTGAGGGCTCCCACTAAATTGAAAAAAAAGCACTTACCTTCCATCAGGTGAGAAGCTAATTGCAAAGCATCCTTTGCGGGAGACGGGTAGGGTGAAGTGATGTGCGTTAGGCACCTTGCACACCTGACCCTGTAGCCGTGTCCACAAACTAGGGTTGTGTGCCCGAACACTATCACGTCTGGAAAATACAAATAGAAATCTGAGATAACCCAGCTACTATGTTCTACATACTACCAGGTAGCTGAAGTTTCAATTTTGTCTATGATAAGCCGTCATAAGTGAAATAGTGCACTATGAACGACATGTCATGATGATGTGCAGATGATAGGACTAAGATGTAGATAAATGGTTTACTTACCGTTTTGACTGTCCAAGATCCAACGTTTTCTGCATTTCATCGTAAGATGTTTGTCCCCTTTCCTGTTTTTTTTTTTAAAAAGAAGAATAACACCAAAAAAAAACCACAATAATATTACTTCATAGCACACATGATTATCTTATCATATATATGTATTTACAACTGTGCATTGTAGTAGGTAATAACGCTGTCTGTTAAGTTTTCCTCATGCAATATCCTCCTTTTACACAACTTCTAACAAGTTATGTGTATACAAAGAAAGATTATAAAAGTTTCTAACAGAGTTAGATAGTGTTATCATTTTTGGAAGGGTTGCTTAACAGTCATGACAGCGAGGAATAATCAAATTATCTATGATACATACCGCTTGTGTGGCAAAAAGAGACCGTGGTGCTGGACTGAGCGTTGGTGGTAGTATAAGACCCTTCAAGGTGACGTACAGTGTAGACGGATATGCGACACGCTGCCCTGTTTTCCACCATTGGTAAACCTATGGTATCAACCACTTACATTAGGCCAAACAAGAAATGCGGTTGTGACCGCGTAAAAAAACGCCTCCCGCCGTTAATGTCGGTATTCAGTAATTTTGTATTGTGAGACCTCATCACATGGGGCAAATGAAATCATCATAGCGCACTCCCGTACCGCTTCGCGGTACCGCCGCTACGCGGCGTGGGAGGCGCTAAATAAAAAAAAAAGGTTTGTTTCCAGTAACCCGACCGACTTTAACAAAACAGGGGCAAAAATTTTTTTTTTTTATTTTGAAGATTTTTGTCTCTTTTTCAATATTTTAAGAAGTTTTTCATTAATTTTTGATGATTTTTCCTGAATTCTTTTTGTGTTCTTCCCCTATCTCACATTTGCCATTTTCCCATCATTATTTTACAATGAAATCAAAGATTTTATACATCCATTGATATGTGCCCTAACATTTCCTTTATAAATGTAAAAAAAAAAAATCCGACCTACCAACCCTACCCTTTCAGGTCATGTTACTGGAAACACACCTTTATTTTTTCTTGGCATTATTTACTCATTTCAAGACAACTGTTTGTTCACTAAGTAGCACGCTCACATAAATAGAAAATATTTAAGGCATCAGAATGTTATGACCTATTGTAGCGTGACATAAACGCTCACCTCTACCTGTCCTTGTTTGGGACGAAAGCGGACTGGTGGTTGGTAGAGTTGGAGACGGACTTTCCGTTCTGTGTTTGGTGAGCCAGTAGCACCAACAACCTGGTGATAGAAAAAAGATCACTAGTTTAGGTGGATTTTTCTCACAGTAAGACCCATGATCCTTCTCAAATTGACGTTCTATTTGCTTTTAAACTGACTTTGACTCTGGTTATGTTTTATCACATAAATACTAGTACATCAGTAGAAGCATACCTTGAGAAAGGCCCATGCTATCCTGTGCCAACCTCCTTCCTGTTTGTCACGGTTGTATTTGATGCGGGCCGTATTTATACTGACAAAGTCTAAAAGCTGAAACCAAAATAATAATTTTTATCAACCATACCGCCAAACCTTTTTCATAAATGAGATTATACCCAGATATTAAAAGTACCGGTATATAAAACCTTGCGTGTAAGCCATACCCGCATACAAGCCACACCCAGAGTTGTTGAATATGGTGCACTTGTGGTCAGAAAAGGTTGATATTCCTTACTCTACATATGTAAAAACTCACCATGGGTTCTTGGAGACTCTATACATGTATCATACGCTAGGTTTTACCATGGATGTTAAGTACTTCATGTCTCTGGTTTCATGGTATGTTTGATTGTTACCGAGTAATCTTCTCCACTAACCTCAAAAAATATCATGGCATTAGGTTTGTCTTGTAGGATGAAATTGTAGTTTTCGTTAAATACCAATGTTTCTTCCCAAACAGGCAGGACAGACCTGTAAGATAATAAAAACAATATATAGGATATGTGCTGTTCCAATACAAGAAATTTGGCGCACAGAATGTTATATGCTTATCTTATGTTTATAAAGGTTGTCATATTCACCTCTCCCTTCCCCTTCACCCCCAACCCTCTGCCACTATGCTCAAGATGCCAAACTGACTGTATCTGGGAGCTTTCACTTTTAGTGCAGTTCTTTCTATAAGCTTCTTTCCTCCGCTATGAATTATGAACTATGATTAGATCAAGGATAGGCTGGGTGGTCATGTCCATGTATATGACACTACTGGATGGCTAAGAGCACAACTGATATTAAAATGAGCTGGTTACTGGGAACAGATCCCCATCCCTCTCAATCGACAAATTGGAATACATCTATATGTTGACACATGTCACTGAATATAGAGCACTTCACAAATTCACAGTTGCCCCATGATTTTTAAGTTATATCATAGATCAAACATAAGATCCATATGGGTACATGTATTTGAATACATTATACCGGTAGGCACAAATACAGATCAAAGTTTAACGAAAGTACCGGTAGTAAAGGCAATGTTTTTGTCACGTTTAAATTGAATTCAAGATTATTTGTTTTCATACTTGTTCTGCTTGAAATCAAAGGGGAAGGTCAGGATAGGTAGAATAAAGTCCACGTTCTCATTGTCTTTCTCGTAGTATGAGGTCACTGCCCGATCTCTGAATAAAGAGGAAAAGGTTGATCACATTAATAAAGTGGGAGTGATGAATAGTGTGATGAGTTGAACATGAAGGTTCGGACAACATGATTGCTTCCACTGTGAATATAAAGCAAATGATAGGTTGCGTCTTTTAAAAACCTTTTATCTCCTCATTTTAATGAAAGTTTAAAGAAAGTTCCAATAGAGTACTCACTTGTCTTGCTTCTTGAGGTTCGTTCCTGTATCTAGGTCAATGATGTGCACTCTGACCAGTGGATGAGAGATGTAAAAATCGGTCTTGAGTTTGTCAGTCCTATGTATGATTACCCCTATTACGCGGCCCTCATCCTCCACCGGCCGGGGAGTCTCAGGTTGCTCGTCAGCCTGCTGCTCTTCAGCCTCTGCCTCAACGTCTTCACCTGTCTCTGTCCCTTCTTTCTCTGTTTTAATAAACAACAACAGTCTGCCATTATGATGAATTTAATTTCTATCGTGACCAAGAGTGACAGGATTACGGGTATTTGCAAAGTACATTGAAAACGGCCGTCTCCATCATTATCTTATAACAGGGTTTTGAAGGAAAACTTTCGAACTTGAGAGATTATCTGCACAGTGATTTATCCTGATAGATAGTAAGTACTGTTGTTTACATACCTTTAGTCTTACTCTTTGCTTTCTTCTTCTTTTTCGTCATAACCTTTGTTTGTGTAACGGTTTCATCAAGCTGGGTGTCATCGCTGGCTTCTACCTCATCAATACTTTTATCGGGGTCTTCACTTGCCACCTACAACGTTATTATGGAATTAGAAATAATTGAGAGTAACTCCATCTCTACAGATATGGTAAGGTTAGTGGGAAGTATCTGGTAAAAAATCGTTGAGATTACCAACACGCTAGTACAGCATTATGGGTTCATACAAATGTGTCAACGTGGAGTCACCTAAATAAAAATCTATTTGAAGTAGATTGAAATCACAGCCCAGATTAATTTGTTTCATATCTTATCACCTTTAACAACTCCAATTTTCAGCAGCATATTCTAAGCATTTACAAATCATTCACAAGAGGTCATTACCTGTTCCTGTTCAGTATCTGGTGGTTTCTTTACCCTTTTCTTCTTTTTCTGTTTCACTACTTTCTCCTCAGTTTCCTGCTCGTCAACAGTGGAAGGGGAGACAGCGCCAGAGTCTTCTGGTTCTCTGTTTATCTTCTTTTCCTTTCTCTTCTTCGGTGTGGGTGGTGGCACAGATTCCTCAATGTTTTCATACCTGTAATGAAAAGAGTTTCTGCCTAGAGGAAATTGAGGTTACCAAAAGCAGAACTAACTGACGTGCTGATACGAATATACGATACCTTATTCAATTTACAGGTACTGGGGGATTAAAATGCCCCCAATTCAAAAGTTTTACTGTGACCAGTTGCAGCGCTGGTCTCCTGTACCCAGGCCATGTTTCGTTATAATGTACAGGTTAATTGTAAAACACTCTTGTGATGCCGGTTCTATTCTATATTATTTAACTAACGAAACTTAAGTTATCAATGTTTAACTTAACAAGAGTAAATTGCAAGTGAAATTACCTTTCGATGGTTATTGCCTTTTTGTTCTTTTTCTTTCTACCAGGAGACTGTACCTCATCCTCGTATGCCAGGTTTGTGTGGCCTTTTTTCTTTTCATTTTCTAGAGATAAGGAAAGTCCATTATTCGAATTGTCAGTTAGAAAACCGGAAGATGACTGTGAAGTATCGCAATATAGTCATACAGTGTATCTTGTAGCTTCTTCCATTATCATAATAATGATTAGTTATCTCATCGACCACTCATCAATTCTTTGTTCATAGCGTCTTTGACCGTCAAATGTATTGGTGGTAGATATTTCTTATACAATCTTAGGGATTTTTAAAAAGTTATAAATAATACCGTTAGCCGTTTTCAATTCAGATCGTTGCTCAGTGATCAATGTAAATATTTAAGCTCTCATACCATAATTTTGTTCTTTCTCCTTCTGTCGGCGTTTGTTACTCTTCTCGCCTTTGACATCATCCGGATCATAAGTATTAGCTATCAAGGTCTGGTCGTCATCTTTTCTCAATCCTTCTCCCTTCCGTAACTTGTCTAACTGTAAGCACAGAAGGAAAATACACCGTAAATACGATAATAACATATTTGGCTGAGAAATTGTTTATTTTCAGATGAAAAATTTCCACGATATATGCCGTGTGTATCTCAAATCGAGGCCTATTGGTAATGGATATCTACATTGGAAGATTGAAAACAAAACATTCACCACCTTAGGCCACTAACTTATCTTTTCTAGGGGGACCCGAACATAATTTAGCTAGAACTGCAACTTTCTCATCATCATCATCATCTTGTACATTCATCCGTGCATATATGTTAATTCCTTCCTTCCCTTGTTACTTCTTGCTAGTCTGCACCGTTGCAGCCAAAAGAGCTTTGCTATCCCACATCTGTCAAACCTATCACACTTGTACTTAAATTGTGACAATTTACGCGTAATTGGTAATAGTATATATAGGTCAGCCATAAAATGTTGTCTGGCAGATCATGTTGTATTGAGATGAGTGACACAATTTAAAAAAAAAAAAAATAACCGAACATACCATAAGCCATGTATATTTGTAATTGGTATGGCGGCATCACACCTGGAGACAGTCAAGGGGATGATGGGCCCCAGCGTGTTACAGGTTAGCTGTCCAAATAGTTTTTGTAATGTCACAATCGCTATTATGGAGAATCCCATAGTTACTGTAGGTTAGCAACCGTACCATGTGAATCAAAAGAGTGTTGATTTGTGGAGGTTTCCAACCTATGACCCACAAAGACATGTATTTTAGAGTGTAAAAAACAGAAAGATGGGTCCTAGATTCGGAATCATCTGTTTATACAGTTCATGTCAGATGTACCGTAATCTCCCGCGTAGAAGACGCAGTGCACGTATAGGATGCACCCCCTTCTTGGGGGAAGCATTTTCGCATATAAGACGCACATTTTAAGGATGGAATTTGCAATATTAGTACATTTGTATAGAAAAATTACCCCTCGTATAAGACTCCCCCCCAACTTTAGAGAAAGCTATAAGACTCCCCAGCATTTTGTTTGTCGTAGAGGATGCGTCTTATACGCGGGAGTTTACGGTAACTTAAACATGTGATTTACCGGGAACCGTATGTATAAGAATATGTTTTTCACTGCACTACAGTATAGCAAATTAAAACATCAAGTAGACCCACCACAGACTCTGATTCGTCTCCCCGCTTCCTTCTCCTCCTCCTCGACTGGGAATCTCTAAAAGTAGATTAATAAAGTGAATATTACCGGTAGTCAAAAATATTATCAAGATACTGGGGAAAATAGCTTTTGTTAGATGTCCCATGCTAGCCAACGTAATAAGTATATCACCTACATACACAGTTCTAATTTCACAATAAACCTTTGAATGTACTTTAAGACCGTTCATATGAGCTGTGACTTTTACTTGAATAATAAGCAGAGATGATAATACTTAAAAGTCATAACACACGTAAAATGACAAAAATGTAAAAAGTAAAAAGAGTTTAACTTACATTGTTGACTCTTCAACAGCCTGTTTGAGGAGCTGATCGAATCGGGCTTTGGTCAATGATGTGTCACTTTCGTCAGGTGCTATATGAATGTAGAGTGTATCCTTTAGGCATGAGAAAATCTCCACAAGTATAACGTTCTCAGGGGTAGACACTAAAACTGGCCCGATGGCCAATAGCCAGTAGTTTTAAGTGCGGACCAGTGATATATTCAAAAACAACCTTCCAACTGGCCCAGGTGGCCAGTGCCCCCCCCCTCCCTTTGTGACTAAAGACAATTCAAAACTGTGATAATTAAGAATGTAAGAATATTGTAAGTGAATATTGCCCTAAGATGCCTATCCCAGAGTTTAAGTTTATGATATATATATATATATATATATATATATATATATATATATATATATATATATATATATATATATATATATATATATATATATATAATGTATTTTACCTAACACAGTTTTCCAGCTACAAATTTACCTAACACGGTTTTTCCAGCTACAAATTGTGGGCCAACAGCTTTAGTTGTGGGCCAATGGATTTCTGAGGCTGTTGGCCTGGGTGGCCAGTGGTTAAAACAGTTAATGTCTACCCAAAGTTCTAAAATGCGGATCAGCAATGTGGTGAATGCTTTAGATTTATTCATTTCTATTTTTGACAAGGATTAATTAAAGCACATAAGAAACAAAGGTTGAATAGAAATGTCAGCGATAGATATGAAATTTGTTATATTTGAGATCGCACCTAGTGGTTGTTCCTCCTCAGGACCGGGAGTCCTGGTCTTGGACTTGCTCCTTTTCTCTTTGGTCATCGTTTCTATAAATATTTTCAATAAATTTGTGTGAAATATTATACAAGTAACAAATAATATGGATACAAATTGCCACCATATAGTTTATCACGTTGTAAACATCAACAAGGAAACTTTAAGTAACAGAAAAAGCGCAAAATTATTGTAGACAAACTAAGACAAAAATGTATACATGTATTCCAGGTAACATGCTGAAAAAAAATTACGGTAGGGAAGGTAGGATTTTTTTATTACTACTTATATTATTTTGCATCTTTATTTCAACGACCCACTAGTCTAGGAGTCACGGTGTATCACAACGAGTGGTTGCGACTTGGGGACAACTAAATTGTCGCCAAAATGTATCTTTTTTCAAAATTTTTTACTAGGTAGGGTCGGGTTAGCTGAAACCAACATTTTTTTTGTCTAATCACACATCATAGAAATCTCGATTATTTCATGACATGAAGTAATGTTTAGAGACTGTGACAGAGTCTATGCGTGGCAGTGTGTTGCCTCTCTGTGGCATTCAAAACAGATTTTTGATATTTTTCAGCATGTTACCTGCTGAACACACACTTTTTTAAGGCCTCTAATAATATCCCAGGGCCAATAATCTGTTTGATATGCAATGACGTATTATTGATTCAGAACATTACCAAACTTCCAAAGGTGATATTTTCACTGTAGGACAAGGGATGAAATCCCTTCTTTAAGAAATACCACTTACCATTCTCTCATCCCAGCAGCTGAGCTAAAACGGATGATCCATCCCAATGACGACTGTTTAGGCTAGACCATAACAGAAGTAAACAGAGTTAATGGATCAAACTTTCGGAGTTATTAAGATGATTTTTATCATGAAGCTACACAAAACAAGCTGTAGTAAATGTATTAATTCTTACTATTGGGATGGGATATGAATAATGCCAAATAAGGGGGAACATCTTTCTCACTCTTCTCTTTTAAAGCAAAGCACAAACACAAGCAGTGGTCTCTGCAAGATGCAACATATAAAACTAGTCTAGAGCATCACACTGCAGATTACTTAACTTAGGATATCGAAATTTCCATCCAAAATCCTTAAGCATTATGGGGTTCATTTGATAGAGATCTTTGAGTTAACTCCCCCATGGGCCATGTTAACATAAAGATTTAATTCAAAATACAAGTCCACTATTTTTAATCATAGCTATCCACTGCAGACAGAATGCAAAAGATAAGATGAAGCGTGAAGGAGGTGCCTCAGCCTTGGCTTGGGTGGAGAAAGTATTTCAGTATTTATGCTGTAATTAAAGCATGATGGAGATACATCTTGAAGACTGGACGGCCACTGATCACGGCTGTGAGGGGCTTTGTGAGAGTAAACCACACTCGTGACAGTAGAGTATCTGTGTAGCCTGTGGACTTCAATGTTTATTAACATGTGTAACATGAAAACATGCTCTGACATATCCCTTCACAACCCGGGAACCCACATTTTCGAAACCATTGCGAGTCATTTTCAGTTATACCTGATGGTAATTCTTCTGATGATAAGTACCATGGAGATGACAAAACTTTGAGGTTGACCCTAATAGCTTCCTATACCTGGTATCCCTTAAAACCAGTATATAAATAAGAAATATGTGAAGCATGTAAACGAAAATTCATCCTCCTTACCGCTGTCCGCCATGTTGTTTACATGTGCCGCCGCACATTCGAACAGCGTGAGTTCCCATTGGTTCAAAAATATCACGTTTGCAAGTGCGTGGTGGCACCTTGTGGCGAGTACCAATACTAAGATTTCCCGCCATCATTTCAGCCTACATCGTACCCTGAGCACCCGGTTCGGCGCGGGGCGTACGTCATAGCGAAGGCACACCGTAGCACCCGTGATTTGACATAGCGTACCTACATCGATACTCGCTCACGCTCTCAGTGCGTGGAATCCAGGCGCTGTGAGGCACGGACGTACTTTTCAGCCACTCTGTTACTTCAACTTTAACCTCAGTCCTGCTCCAACCTCAAGATTTGTCCTCCCCTATGGGCCTGTGTGTATTTTCAGTGTAAAAGTAGCCTAATCAATGTAACTGTTGTATATTATTGGAAATAGATAATCATTTGGAAAGTTTTTTAATGCAATCTGATTATCATTAGGGATACCAGGTATGCCTACTAGGCCTATAATTGTTTTACCAAAATAACACCACATATAAACCGTACCCGCGTATAAGCCACACCTCGAATTTGGGAGAAAGCTATAGTAGGGAAGCTGCACAAGGGGTCTGGAATGGTCACCATTCCTTGCTTTAGCCTTTACAAGCAAAATCCCTTGCATAGGCATAATTAAGCCACACAATTAGTGTATACCCCTTCCTATGACGTCATGTCTCATATTACTCTTAAAGGCTAGGGTGTTTACCCTTAGATATTGATATACATGATATTGACTTGAGGCTGTCAAGATGTCAACGCATTTATCAAAATATCTAAATGATGAATAAATGGAATGTAAATCTGATGGAAAATTACCTGGGGAACCCCACATAGTATTCCAACCATAAGGCGCACCAAATGCCTAGAAGCCTATGTGGTCACTGGTGCACATTGGGATGATTTTTTAGCGCCTCCCACGCCGCGTAGCGGCGGTACCGCGAAGCGGTACGGGAGTGCGCTATGATGATTGCATTTGCCCCATGTGATGAGGTCTCACAATACAAAATAACTGAATAGAGAAATTGATAATTGTGAAATCTTCTTTATGTCTGCTTTTATGAGACATGTCATCAAACACTGGTATACCGACATTAATAGCGGGAGGCGTTTTTTTACGCGGTCACAACCGCATTTCTTGTTAGTAGTTTACCCTAATCTAATGTAATTATACCCTACATCCTTGACCCAACGACCTATAACACTCCCACTCAACCTATAAGGCTCACCCTAGCACAGCAAGCTGAACTCAACAACAGCGGGTTTTTTTTATAAGCTGAGGTGATATGGCTGTCACACATGGAGGTACGGAGAGATATGAGTTTAGGTTTCTAAGCTAGGCTCACCCGGGATGGGTTTTAGGTATAAGCTATACCTTATATAAGCTATGCCTTATATATAGGCCTAAGCCGAGCATTATCTATATGTATGATATGATGGTGCTTTAGAAAATTTTTATATATTTTAGATACTGTACAGTCATACAGTGTACAATTTGCAAACAATAATTTTAACAATATCGAAGAGAGATGAAGGTCATGAATGGGGGCATACAAAGGGGAGGGGTCCACCTTCGGGGACCTCTATTTGGACATGATATGGGTGGACCAAAAGAGGAGGGGGGGGGTTGCTGACCCCCAGGACCCCCCCCCTTCCTGGATCCGCCCCTGTTCCGTTGTTGATTTAAAATAGTGGTCTTGTCCAGTCCCCTTGTCGATTTTAAGAAGTGACCTTTGATACAGCTAGGCTTAAGGCTATTAGAAAATTTAACATCAACAAAAACATAATAGTACAGCAAGGCACTGGTATTTATTTCATGTGAATAACAACTTCCCATAGAGATAACGTTACAGGGCCGATCGCCACACCGCCAGTGGCGTAACATTTATTTCCATAGCTACTTATTTCATTGATTTTAGGCATTTTGTATCGAAATAACATGAAATAAATACAGAACTAAAACACAATGTACGCCATGGTCGTTTAGTTCTGTGTATATATTACTATGCCTCAAACACGATTCTAGGTCCATGGTCAGCAGGCTTCAGGCCAGGACTCACTCTAACATCAGCGCCACATAATACGTAGAGAGGGTGTCCGCTGTAAACAGTTCGGCCAGGACTGACTTACCCTGAGACGTCACTGCGGGGTAGCTCACAACCCCCAGTGCTCAGCGAATGCATGGCAGCCACTAGAGGCGCAGCCTCGGCCAGCGGCTATTAATACTCAGTTTATAAATTAACGTAATGTGTGGAGGACTGGAGGGGGCGAGCCTGCTAGAGGCGCGATATGACGCCCCTACTCTCAGGCAGTGGAATACACATCCAATAGTTGTCCTCAATTAAGGGATTAATATAGTAATCAGCTGAACATTGTTTGGTATACTGGCAGTTAAATCTTTGATGTGCTGATTGCTGTCATAAACAAATGATGTACTACATGTGACTTTGCGCAATAAGACTTTGGGTGACTTTATCTGCTCCATCATGATGTACAATCATTATCAGCGCCTTATAGAGGGAGTAGCTCTGGTAAAATACCAATGCACCTAATCAACAATCATAAGTCTGGATAACGGGTTACCTTTTATTGAACATTCCATTTCCAGGTAAAGATACAATCCGTAGTCACATTAACTCCTGTTGTGGTCTATTAGAGTTCATCCAAACCCTTAACATATGTATATATTTCAATTGCATGTCGACTTCATGTATGTGTGAGACCTCTGCTGGTAACCACTGAGGTTTAAGTTACAGCTTTATCTAACACTTGTAATCCTGCATAGTGCCACTGATGATACAGCTGGTGCACTCTCCTATATTGGATTAACTCCGCGAGTATATCGCCCAGTTGCCGACCCTCTAGCTTTGTGTGTTATCTTACTCCAATAATAATATATCTCTTCCTTTATCGTCCTTTATGTGTATTCCTCTATCCCTTTACTAGTTCATTATTCTTCAGGTAGGGACCCCTTATGCCCCTGATAACTTATAATCATACTTTGGCCCGGTTTACTACCTTGGGCCGCTTATGCTGGTAGTTTCATGTAGGCTAATATTATCTTATTATTATGTTAGTTGTAAGGGGCCTTCTTATTCTCTGACTGTACTACCTTTTGGACAAGCTCCCTGGCTGGTCGGTGTAGGTGGGAGGGTGTATGGTATATCCTGTTTACGTGATTCTTCTAACCTTTACCCATCTCTTTTTATCTTGCAGGTGTGGTTCTCCCCAGTCGTCTTCCATCTCTATGTTAACCCTTTATGGATCATGCCAACTCTTTATGGATTGCTGTCTATATTTATGTACATTATTACATTTAACACTTGTTTACAATAAACCGTTTCTAACTACTCTTCTCTTTTACTCCCTTGCACAACTTGACACCTTCAAGGTGTTAAAACATACATACTTTAGTATAAACCTACACATCCACTAATTGCCCCCATTAAGGGATTACAATTTTATTGCCTCTTTGATATAGAAAACATCTTCTGTGTAGTTGGATGTGTATTTGCACTGGGTGAAGGTCGCAAAACCTTACATGATGCTAGTGGGATATGTTATACTTCCCATCGAGGCGGGCTGGTGTAGGACTGACTGAATGTCCCTTGACATGTGAGAAGTATAAGTAAAGTAGCGCTTGTGTATGGCGCAAAGGACCAACCACGCCCATGACCTAAATGCTAGTAGTATATACAGTTTAGACTTTGGCACTGGCTACTGTAACCTTAGTACTGCTCAGACATGAACTCATGTAGATATTTTTATGTATTTTGTCCAACCAAACACAGTCCAACTCTAGTATTTACCATTATCTAGCAATTTCATGTATAATTTGATCTAGATTTAGATCAGCCTCGCTCATCCAATCCGCCTGGGGGTCAGAGGCGGGAATAAGATATGCTTTGTACATGAAGTTTTGATTTCATCTACTAGTATTATTTACTAACAATGTAAGATTATCCAAGTAATTTATAGAACCTACAAATAAATATTACCACATATTACTAACAGCTCTAGCGCACCTTTTTTTCTATCATTATCAAGCTATTGAAATGAACCTTAGTGATATGCTTAGATATCATCAAATAATCTAGTAGTCTGTGGGGAAGTTTATCCGTTCGGGCCACATGGTGCTCTTTATCAAGAGGGGATTGATTACTCTGGCATATGCTATATAAAAGACCCTCTTATACATTGTTTATAGATTGACAGTCCTATTTTTGTTTTGTTCTGATGCTTGTATACACGTTAAAGGTTTCCCCTTTTGTTAGTTGTAATATTTTTTGTAGAGGTACCGGGATTTCCCTCCAAACTCTAACATTGATCATGTCTGATTTCAAGTGCCTCATGCAATAGGCTTGCGTACATATCGTGATTGTTTTACAACATGTTTAACACATGTGTATACACACGCATGGTATTTCCCTACCAGACAGGGTTGAGTTGTTGGAACAGGTGAAATCCATATCAATATATATATTTTGGATCAGATTATAGCATTCGCGACTGTTACGTGGCGCTTGTGGGTGTGTGTGTTAATTTTTTTTTCTGTATTCTTCATAGATATATGCCATGTTAACGTGAATGTTATAACCAAATCACAAATATATGTCCAACCCTCAGGAACGAACGAGATCATGATGTATGTTAGATTGCATGTGTATCACTACGTATGTTTGTATATTTTATGTCCACAGGTCTTTGGACTTTCCTCTGCTGCACCTCCCATTAAGTCTAACCCACCAGGCACTATAGATGGCATAATAACTGCGGCTCTCAAGGATGGTAAGTACAATTCTACTTTGTTCAATTTCTACCAAAATACTAATTTATACCAAAATGAGTTACCATCGACAATGCTGTTCGATTCCCAGAATTATGCATATTTCAATGAATACCTTGAAAAGTCTAAGTCTTGTCCTACATATAACATTATGCAACCATCACCCTATTCTATGTTCTTCAGAGCACCACCATGAGGGACCTGAGGATTTCCCTGATGGTAGTGTTCTGGTCGAGTTAGATATGAGGTTGAACAGGGAGCAATATGAGGCCATTCACGGAAAGTAAGTCCTTGTATAATTAACTATTCAATACGCTTTACTTTAAATTCCAAGTTTTTACAGTGATCCCCGATTCATTTCCACGAATGAAGGGTTCATCGATCTTTATAGCTATTAACTCTCGAGCCTACTTTGCAGATCAGGAGAAAATAATGAACCAGCAAAGGCCTGCTCGAATATCCCGGTTATGGTACCTAAAGTACTTCATTTTGACCAAACTTGAAATATTGAAATCACAGTGCTTGTTTTCAGTAAAAATAAAGAAAGGAGCAGTTGCATATATGGGCATGGTTGATTGTCCTTTTGTCTATACTCCAGTAAGGGCATAAGTAGCTACAAGGGATTACGTGATGAAAGGTATCGATGGACCAATGGCGTCATTCCATACACGATAAAGGACTACTTCAGTAAGTTCCATTGTATTTATCTTTGTGACTCCTCAAGAATACGTTTATACGGCCACAAATGGGGCGGGCCCAGAAGGAGTGGCCCAAGGTGGCATAGCAAGGGCAATTTTCAATAGATAATAGTCATAGCCAGGCCCATTTTCAGGGGGTGGGGGGTGGGCCCCCTAGCCACGCACCCTTTGATCCGCCCCGGTAGACAATAAGTATACATGTATACTATACGGGCTCAATAATTACTGATTGATGAACTCAGACTAATTTATCAAACTGGTACATGTATTAGGATTACTTAATGATAATACATGTAGAATAAGGCAATCGGCATTCCTCCTGCTAATCCGACATTTACAGGTGATGCAGAAAAGCGGTTGATTCGTGGTGCCATGGACGAATGGGAGAAGTACACATGTTTGAGATTTGTGAAGCGCACTACTCATGAAAATTACATTGAGATAATCAGTGGCCAAGGGTATGTAACCGGTTTCTGCACCCCTCATTCCTTCATATTGTATCATTCCATTTACCATGTATCATAGAAACGTCCAGCCCTGGTACTAACATAATGTAACACCTAATCTGTAGTGCATTAACGAGTATATCAAAGATTACCTGCGTCTTAATTTACACATTTTACTTATTGGCATCATACATTGACAGATGCTGGTCGATGGTAGGCATGAACGGGAGGAAACAGCAGCTGTCACTAGAGAGGGGTGCATGTACCTATGTAAGAAGATGAAAGTATATTACACATAGTCTTCATCATCAATACTGTAAAACAAAAATATACGCCATTCCTCTGATATATATATATATATATATATATATATATATATATATATATATATATATATATATATATATATATATATATATATCACCAGTGGCCTATACCGAAATTGATTGATGTATAGGAGCACATTTTTTTCTCCAACACAATGTCAACGAGGTAGGTGTGTGTGTGTGTGGGGGGGGGGGGGTGTCCAGCCAAACTGTATACACACAGAGGCCTACTTATTGCAATTAGCCCGGCTCAAAGGTTGTTTAATTATACCCTATTTTAAGTATATCTTAAACATCAATAACCCTAGAGAGGGTTACCTGCCATATCCCATTCCACCTAACTAAATTCACCCTTTCCATGTACTACTTACACTATAAAGTCGCTGCTGGCGACCTGGGGACCCGGGCCTGGGGTATGGTTCAGAACGCTTAAAGATCACCAAATGGCCCTACGGCCATCACTTTCACATTCTCGTCGGAACTTTTCCCTCTGGACGACCACCAACTAAATTGTACAATGCAACTTGTACAATGTGATTGTACAAATGAGCCAAAACAATGTTAGGTAGCACTATTTTATTCTATATGTGTAGTTAGTGTGGAGCCTCGTTAATGTTTTGTTGTGCAACTGAAAACTACGATCATACAAATGTTACCATTGTGGTCGTAGAAAACGGCAATAAGGGCGGGCTAAATCGTTAACTGTTCTGAAACAGTATTATGCATGCCAACCCGCAGCCTAGGCCAGCGACTACTAGGTCTATACCGTCCTAGTGAGAAACATTATTGACCAATCAGAAAATTCCCTTCATTCATTGCAGACTTTTTAGGGTGCATTACATAACATCTGGTACCCAGCACACTGGTTGTTATCAGTCCTTATCTCGCACGGTACCAGATTAAACACGGGCCGCCGCACTAAGGATCCCGCTACCTGGGAATAGGGCTTAATATGGATGTCCTGTGGGTTGGCCGTTGTTTGACCTGGCAGGGTCGGCCATTGCTTGACCTGGTAACTGGCGAAATAAGCACTGATAAGAATCAGCATAATGAGAAGTTAATTGTCACTTAATGCAGTGAATACAGGGAATGCTCTGATTGGTTGATCATGCATCCCGGGTCAACGCTTCACTCAACTTCTTTTTGGTGGGCAAACTAAGTCGTTAGAGTACCAGGTGGCGCAACCGTGCGCTACACAATGGGGTTCATTCTATATAATATTATGGGACAGGTGCTTCTGGCATTCCCTATATGATTTGTTCCATTTTCAGCACCATACAGCCGTGCATGAGATCGGCCATGCAATAGGCTATCACCATGAGCAGACCCGCCCGGACCGCGACGACTACGTCACCATACTCAGGGAAAACATTTTGTCAGGACTCGAGTACAACTTTGACAAATATGACTGGGATCTAATTGACGACCAGAATGTCACATATGACCTTTTGAGTATAATGCACTATAGCCAATATGTGAGTTTCAATTTCATATCGTGTCAATTTTCTTTCTCTAAATCCCCTGAAACTGTTATTTTCATCCTCCCCAATATGCAAATATGTTGGAAATATGTCCCTAAATTATGTATCCCGTCGGGGTAAATCAAGAATTAAATCATGCCTTTAATGAAAGAAAGTTGTATTGATAGACAGAATGGCCTTTCCTCTGAACAGGCATTTAGCAAAAATGGCAGTGCAACCATCCTGACCAATGACAAGCGATATGACGTAGTGATCGGGTCGGTGCCTGGCGTCAGTTTCAAAGATATCAAGGCGGCCAACCGGATGTACAAGTGTGCAGGTAGGGAATTGTAACATATTGCGGAATTAATATAAGTAGGACAGGAACATTTGCTAGCTCAGATTAAATACAGGTTTTAAACTTAGTAATGATTGATTGTCCAAACCTCCTACCTGGAATTGACTGAATATCAGTCTTGATTTCTCTGACAGTTACTAGAACTCATCTATAGATGCCATGCCCAATATAGACATTCTGAAGTAACCATTCCGACCTTTTCCTGAAGCTGGTCCACAGATGGCCTCCGCACCAAAAGAAAAAAAAACGGAGCATTGCCTTCCCTCTGGCTTGAATATAACGTCTACGTGCCTTGAGGGTGCTGGGGAGATTTTGCAGATACACCCCGTAAAGAGACATTTCACTTTTATGACATTTCAGTCCACTGTTCTAACGATTGTCCCGCTAAGGCTATCAAAGCAAAGAACTGCAAGTGCTGGTGTAACACTCTGAATCCTGCAGACACCGTAGTTGAATGGGACGGAGTCAGCGAATGTAAAGGAGGCGGTGACGTGACGGGTGAGTGGGCCGCAGGGTGCCACAAACCCCAATATATACTTATCTCCAATTGAGTAATCAATCGAGCTGAATAATATAAGAATCTATGTAATTGTCCATATATGTACGTTGAGGTGTGTAACAGTATATAATTATATGTTTTCAGATCCATGCCGTGATTACGAAGATGATTGCCCAAAGTGGGCTGCTGAGGGTGAATGTGATGGCAATGCCTACTGGATGAGTCAGAACTGTATGAAATCCTGCAAAGTGTGTGGGCCACTTGAGGGTAAGGACCTCTAGTGTATAAGTATACTTTCAACAGATGCATTTCTCGGATTTTCCGTTCTACATTTTCCGTATTATCCTCAAGCATCCTGTATAAATACATGTATGTTAATGTGATGGTTGCCGAGGCCGAGACTGACATTGTATCATAGCCAGCAACAGACTGAGCAGTTGTATACAATGTACGCCCTGAATAAAGAGTCTTTATGTATGCATAGATCGTGCCTGTAGAGACTTCAACAAAGAAATGTGTCCCCATTGGGCGATGATTGGAGAGTGCGAGCGTAATCCTGGTTGGATGATGATAAACTGCAGGTTCTCCTGTAAAGTCTGTGGCGAACATCCTGATTTTGATGGTTGGTATATAATATTATGTATACATAGTGTAGCTTTATTTGGTTTTTCTATATGATTACATGGTGTATGTATATAGGCCTATGTAATTATACACAAAAATAATTGAACCTGTCGCCTTAGGTAAATTGTACAGATTTTAATATTAAGAGAGTAATGAATGGACTAACGGGCACCTCATTCAGTGTATCGTAGGATATCGTAACGAGTGGACGAAGAATCTATGAATGGGGTGCCCGTTAGCCCATTCAATACTGTTTTTATGACAAGCTTAATCAAAAAAAAAATCAATAAATAATCAATAGAATATCAATAAATACAAGTTGAAAATAAAAATCGTTCCCCTCCCCCGGGCCCGGGACTCGAAGCCTGCCATAGTGTGTTCGCATACTGCGAAAAAAAAATGTACACCCGGACCGGGACTTGTCGTGCCTACCTCTAGCAGCTGAGTGCAATGCGCTCACTACTAGACCATCAGTACACACACCTCGGCGCCCTGCAACTGTTAGTTTGGTACTGTGCACGACTGGCCTGGTTATGGGTCAAGGTGCTGGATGTGTTCACACTACACTACAGCTGGGTGGCTTTATATCATAGAGACCTGGTTCTAGCCAACCACTTCTCGTCAGTCCCTCACTCCCTGTGGCGCAATGCAAAGGGAGTTGGATTTGGGATCAGGAGACTGCAGGTTCGACCCCTACCTTGGCAATGAAAATTTCGTAGGTTTTAGCATGTAACATATGACATGTTAGGACATGTAAGGAGTGCTGATATCCTGGATATCAGCACTCCTGGGAGATCCGATATCCAGGATATCAGCACTCCTACAACCTGCAATATCGACAGGTATCAGAATGGGAATATCCAGAAAAAGCACCCAAAATCACAGAAGTCGTGTAATAAGTATTGATATGTGATACAATGTGTCTACAGTTATATTTATAGCTTTTCCATTACATCATACTAGACTTTGCACACTAATGTCAGTACATGTAAATTTATGCTATTTGTATGTCGTACAGAATGTGAAGATCGCTGGTCCATGTGTGAGCAGGCGGCAAAGGATGGTCTGTGTGAGACCAACTCAGAGGCCATGCTCACCCAGTGCCCCGTCTCTTGTAAAGTCTGTGGGGATGGTAGGCATTGATCAATGCGTTAACGCGTCATACAATGTATATCTGTTGCAAGCATAGATACATTGACTATAATTAGATGGCAGTTCTTCTTACTGCATACGTTCTGAAATAAATGATACAAATAACCAATGTAGACATCACACCGTGGATGATCGTGGTATAGGACAGTAGATCTATGGTGGAGATATGTGGACCAATTAATTTTATTTAATAGCAATCAATATCGTGCATTGGTATGAATGGGGCACTGTGCAAAAATGTGATTTTTTCATTCAAATTTTACACTAACCTTGTAGATGTGGTCTGCAAAAACTGGGATTATAGGTGCAGCTTCTGGAAAGAAGAAGGTAGATGCACCTCTGACGAAAAGCACATGAAACTGCATTGTTCACAGGAGTGTGGTTTCTGCACAGGAGGAATACTTCCAGGTAGAATACTTTTACAATAACCTTTGTGGGGAGATCATATGGGAACTTACAGAGAGTGGTTCATTTTTACTACTGAACCTAGGTGAGTAGTCAGGGGTCAAATCCTATGGCTAAACATGTATATAAATATAAACAAAGGATTATGTACCAAGAAAGGCTAACTGGGCATGTTTCCATTAAATATCATGATCATAATTGCAGACTGCCGCGATTATGCCAATAGCAGGGACTGTGACTGGTGGGCAGCAAATGGAGAATGCAGCTACAACCCTGGATTCATGGCTCGGAAATGTCCCTTGTCCTGTCGTGTCTGTGGAAATGGTCTCTTTGATTTTATGTTCAATTAAGTGGATATCTAGGCCTATAGAACTGAATTCCTGTAATAGTTAATTGAATATCTGGTCAGATGATAAGACAGCATCAGTGAAAAGCCTTATATGGGGTCGACATGATAAAAAAAACACACTGAGAATACAAAGTGCATGGACCTGTTTAAATTATGCAATCAAGACCACAATTTGGCCTATAGGCAAATTGTGACAAAATATACACGTCCATAGAATAGCAGGAAAAATGGTTACACTGAGCGATTTATTGTTTGTATATATCCAGGCACGGTAAATGCAATATGCATAGATAATGACGTCTGGTGCCACGAATGGGGATTCGACGGAGACTGTGAGACCGACAAGGAGTACATGCACCTTGCCTGTAGAGCAGAATGCAAGCAATGTACACCAGATCCAGATGATAGGCGTGAGTAATTCTTACCCCTGCAAGATCTTGAATAAGCCATGGGATCCATATAGCAGTGGCATGTGGCAAGCCAAATGTTTACCCCTTGATATTCTTTATTTGATATCATAGTTTTAGATTTCGATAATAGGGTTTTCCTGCTTTGATATCACAGTTTCCTGGAGTGATATCAGAATCGGGTGAAACATGAGTTTACTGTAATAAGGTCTAATAAAAAAAAGGGGGTGTGTTTCCAGTAAGCCGACCGACCCTAGCAAAACAGGGCTGATTTCTGATTTTATATTGATTTTTTTTTTGGTCAGGACCATAGTAACATGCCAATAGAGGTACAAAAATGGCAGACCACTTTTTGGAAAGATCTCTATGCACTGAATAAGCCAATATGCCAGTGTTCATAATACACTTTTTATTTATTTGGCTTAGGCCATGTTATCAAAATAACTTGGATTAGGGCAAAAAAAAGTTGTGTGTTTCAGGTAAAATGCTGAAAAAAATTAGGTAGGGTGGGTCAGATTTTTTTTGTATTATTTTGTAATTTTTTTTTTTTCACCTGCTTCAAAGACTCACACTGAGTCGTGGTGACTCATAGGCGAGTCACGGTCGGGTTACCTGAAACAAACAAATAAATCTTTTTTGGCCTTACAGAATTTTGAAGCTGAGAATATGGGTGGCTAGAGGCAAAAAAAAGATGAAAAATAATCAGAAGCGGTCAAATTTTTTGGCGCTCCCCTTTAAACTATATTATGCAGGCTTTTTTGATAAAGAGGGATTAACTTTTTATGCCCCCCGTCAACCCCCCTCGTTAAATAATGATAACTCCCTTATATACTGTCGGACTTTTGTGGCCACATATCCTCTCAGATTTGCATTGAAATTGTCTTCCTTTCGATATATAACATGCCTGCATTGGACAGGAGGAAGATGCCCCCCCCAAAAAAAAACAAAAAAAAAACCTAGCACTCACTTCATGTTCCTGGAAACACACCGTTTTTTTCTTGGCCTAATGAAATATAACATAGATATCATGGCACTAGGTCTCCATATTAAGGAATGAGCGCCATATCCTCAATATGGGGACCGTGTGCCATGATATCTATGTCCTATTTCGTTTATACCACTGGTTCCCTCCATTTTGTATTATTTTCTTATATCCCCAGAATAAATGTAGGGGAAGACATTTTCAAAGTGCAAGCAATCCTCCCCGGTGCCCTTCGTCGGCGGGTGCTCGACTTTCCACCCATATTTTGCACAGAATCCAAGCTTGTCATGTCAATATATTCTTCCTGAAGTATGTATACGATCCATAGATGGTGATGCCTTGCCAATTTACTCCAAAACATTCAATATATAAGAGGATTGAATGAATTTTCATAGGAATACGTCCTGGCACTTACAGGGAACACTCCTGATCGAAAGAGTGAATAGCCTGCTGCATACATATAGGGGGAGGGAGGACATTTGCTGAGTGTCCTTGAGGGCTCTTAGGGCTACTCATGCGTTAAGTGCACTGTAAGGTAATCATTCACTCTCTCTCTTTGTCCTGGGGGGGGGGGGCACAATGCTTCTAATAGGCAAACATAAATCATACATTCATGGGAACAACTCTTGAATACTGTATGGGGTCAACTGCACCCTGTGCTCTATTGTTAGCCCATATGGGGACGGGGAATGATGGTATAAACACTGTTGTGAAGAAGAGTGACTCCACAGCTATTCCTTTATTTTGAGACTCTTACCCCTGTGCCCAGTCAGTACTTCTTGGAATAGTGTAGGAGGGCTGAGGCTAAGATCGATGCGATCTTAGTGCTGGCTAGGAAAAGTGAACGCAGTCTAATCTTAAGATCGCTAAATAGGATAAGGCAGAATAATTCCTAAGATCGCTGAGGTTGCGATCCCAGGATCTTTTGAATTAACCTCCTGAGCTGGATGACAGTCAGGGCTGCTACTGGTTCTTCTAATGGGGATATGGATATCCTGTCCCATGGGCTTGCTAGGTCTGGTTCATACTGGAATGAACTGATCTATGGGCCCCACTATGGGATAGCCCTGCATGATGGTTATCATACATAATGGCTATCCTGTATAATGGATAACCTGCCTAATGGTTATCCCTCATATACTCTTTATTATATATTATGTATTCTGGACTATTAGTAGTATGGTCTGCATATAGTTGTTTTAATGGGGGCCCAATCATACAGAAAGGTGAAATATGGGTGGTTAATAAGTGGAGGCGATAATCATATAGAGATTACTATATAGTGGGATTTCAACATATGGTGAATCCCACCAAAGCTGATCTCGGTAGAGCCTGGTAGATCTTGGCACTGAGGTACATCAAGGGTACACTTAATTATCAATTAACATTCCAAAAATCTGATGCTGAGTTAGAACTCAGTGGCTTTTGTGATGCCAATTGGGGAGCATCTGATGACAGAAAGAGCATAACCGGTTATGGATTCAGGTTGACCAACAATGGTCCACTCATTTCATACAAAAGTAGAAAGCAACAGACTGTTGCATTATCCACTTGTGAAGCTGGATATATGGCTCTGTCAGCTGCTACCCAAGAGGTAAAGTTTCTTAATCAACTTTTTACCGACATGACTGGTATTAAGCAAACAAAGAGTGTTGTTTTGTATGGGGACAACCAGGGTGCACTGGCACTTGCTAAAAATCCAGTACACCATCAAAGGTCTAAACATATTGATATCAGATATCATTTTGTGAGAAATGAAGTCCAGAATAATACTCTCAAACTAGAATAAGTAGGGGAAGGTTGCCTAATTTGGACCGGCTCCTAAATTGGACCACCCTTGTTTCCCCTAGTGGCAGTAATAGGAACTAGGTTCCAATGCTGCCATTTTTTAGTCAAGATCACTAAAGTTCCTAATAACTTCCAAAAATGTAATTTTTCTGTAATTTTATACACATTTTTCGTGGAAAATGGTTTTTGGACCTCTTGATCTTATTTGCGTCACCACATACTTAAGCCCTCCTGGTTGCTAGGCAACATTTTTTTGTTCAAAATCCTTTAAAATTTTTAGATGTCATATTATACTTTTAGACTAAAATGAAATTTGATAAAAACCATTGTCAAGTTTTAGAAAACAAATTATCAATGAGAAAGATGAAAA
This sequence comes from Acholoe squamosa, assembly GCA_949317995.1. Lineage (NCBI taxonomy): Eukaryota > Metazoa > Annelida > Polychaeta > Phyllodocida > Polynoidae > Acholoe > Acholoe squamosa. Next base: position 47,492,099 of record OX439036.1, on the reverse strand, counting down.
GTTGCCTAAATTGGACCAGCTTGAGTTGCCTAAATTGGACCATAGTTGTAATATTGGTTCCAATTTAGTTGCCTAAATTGGACCACCCGGTGGGGCCTATGCCCAGTTTTCTAAGTTGGATCAACGTGTAACCTTTTTCTTACTCCAATACAGAGCAAATTCACAGGATATTGATAGAAACACTAAGAGGACATCTGATATCATATATCCAAAGTTTCTTAGTTTTATATAATTTTCAATATAATGAAAGTATAAGGAAATACAGAACAATAGTGCATATTGGTCCAAATTAGGATACTAACTGGTCCAATTTAGGCAACCAGGTGCCTAAATTGGACCATTAGGCTTTCATTTTTAATTGCACACCCTGACTAGAGAAATTCAAATTCCTAGATTTCTATGCTATGACCATAAAGCTATAAGGTACCATCACAAAATGTATACATTTTACATTCAAATTCATAGAAATAATCACTGGACAGGAAAAAGTTCTTAGGGGGTCCAAATTAGGCAACTTTCCCCTACCTACAGCAGAAAACATTGCTGATGTTTTCACAAAGCCGGTTGCAAAACCTAGGCTTGTGAAGTTCCTGAGTATACTAATGGGTACATAAATGTAAACCATCTTGTATTGATCATAAGTATGTTTTATAACCAAGTGTTATCAACAAGTTATATTGATCATAAGTGTGTATTGATCATGTCATAAATATTTTATTCAAAGTTGTAGACATTAGTAAAAATAATGTATGTATTGTAAGTTTAAGTGGGGGTGTTAGATATAACCTTATAACCCTAGGGTGAAGAATGAAACTAAATGTATGTTGTTTCAACTGGTCCATATTTTACCAATAAACAAAGCAGTGCATTCTGGGAAGAGGAGGCTTCTGGAAAGCTCTGAAGGACTAAATCCAAATTTGAGAAGTTTGTTGAATTTATCCTCAATTTGAAGAAGTTTATGACAACTTAATTAATCCTCCATCAAGGATGGCAGCTTCCACCATGACAGCCATACACCTAAACAGGGTTCCGCTCAGGCCGCTGCATACTAATGAGTAGTACGCAAACAAACCCAACTCGTACCACTCGTAGTACGGCGAGCCCCCTCAATAAACCCTTCGTTTTCTCTACTTCCTTCTCAACCTTTTTTAACCATTGAATAAGATCACAATCATAAGCTCGGAAACTGATGGAAACTGGCTCACTTTGATGGAAAAGGGATGTTTTGAATTGTAGAACAGTGCTAGAAGATGTGGATGGGCGATAATGTAGGGGTTTTCTAATTGCCTTAAACATGGCCGATGTTGCGCTTCATTCGATTTGAAGCCAATCTTTGAACTCGTTTTTTTCATCTATTTGTTGTTCAAACAGCGATGAAGCTCTTAGAAATAGGTGCATACAACCTTTCTGAATTAGGAAATGTGGGTGATTAAGCCCCTGTCACGATCCTAATCGTGTGAAAAGCCTAGAATGTCAGTGCCCCCTTTCACCCTTTCTGCTATTAATAATACTGTTATCGGTACCCCCTGCCCCCCCCCAGTTGATTAATTATCAACTGGGGGGGGGGGGGGCTGGTGGGCTTGAGGGGGGATCAGTATATTTTCAACCCCTTGATCGGGGGGGTCAGAATTTTTTTAACCCCTCTGATGGGGGGGGGGGTGTCAAAATAATTTCATCTATTTTCAGTGGATCTGGATTTAGCTGTATTCCGAGTTAGCAGGTCGCCCCATGGGCGCCGCCATTACTGGAGCTTGTTACCAGCGAGTTCTACTGATAAGACATATCAGATGGGTACCAGTCGGCCCCCGAGAGGACCGCAATGAATCGTTGGGATTATCTCATTGGCTAATAAATAATCCTGCTAAGGGAGTGGTCATTATTTATCAACAGGGGGGGGTGGTGGGTTTGAGGGGGGCGTAAAATTTTCAGACCCCTCCCGAGGGGGGCTAAAAAATTTTTGACCCCTCTTGAGGGGGGGGGCTAAAAAAATTCACCCTCCTTTTAGCAAAAAAGCCCGCGCGCTACTATAGATCAAAGCGGGGCGTGAAAACTCCCAACGTTGGCCCAACCATCGAATTACATAGGCTGCCCATCCTGCCAACGTAGGCCCGACGGTGCCAACCAAATGCCAACATAGGCCCAACGTTGGCTTTTGGTCGGCAAACATCAGCATGTCCTGCCAACATTGGGCCAATGTTGGCATTCGGTTGGCAAATTTTATGCCCCCCAAACCCCCCCCCGTTGATAAATAATGACCACTCCCTAGTGGTCATTATTTAACAATAGGTGGCGGGTGGTGGGTTTTTGCGCGGACGTGCGAAAAATTTTTACGCCCCCCCTCAACGGCAGTCAAAATTTTTTGCGGCTCCCCCGCACCGGAGGCGCGGAGAGTTTTCGCGCCCCTCTTTGATTTATAGTAGCGCGCGGGCTTTTTTGCTAAAAAGAGGGTGAATTTTTTTAGCCCCCCCCTAAAGAGGGGTCAAAATTTTTTTAGCCCCCCCTAAAGAGGGGTCAAAATTTTTTTAGCCCCCCCCTCGGGAGGGGTCTGAAAATTTTACGCCCCCCCTCAAACCCACCACCCCCCCTGTTGATAAATAATGACCACTCCCTTAGCAGGATTATTTATTAGCCAATGAGATAATCCCAACGATTCATTGCGGTCCTCTCGGGGGCCGACTGGTACCCATCTGATATATCAGTAGAACTCGCTGGTAACAAGCTCCAGTAATGGCGGCGCCCATGGGGCGACCTGCTAACTCGGAATACAGCTAAATCCAGATCCACTGAAAATAGATGAAATTATTTTGACACCCCCCCCCATCAGAGGGGTTAAAAAAATTCTGACCCCCCCGATCAAGGGGTTGAAAATATACTGATCCCCCCTCAAGCCCACCAGCCCCCCCCCCCCAGTTGATAATTAATCAACTGGGGGGGGCAGGGGGTACCGATAACAGTATTATTAATAGCAGAAAGGGTGAAAGGGGGCACTGACATTCTAGGCTTTTCACACGATCAGGATCGTGATAGCTAGGGGCTTAATCACCCACATTTCCTAATTCAGAAAGGTTGTATGCACCTATTTCTAAGAGCTTCATCGCTGTTTGAACAACAAATAGATGAAAAAAATGAGTTCAAAGATTGGCTTCAAATCGAATGAAGCGCAACATCAGCTATCTTAGATCTATAGTACTAGTAGCGCGCATGCTTTTAGGCTAAAAAGAGGGTACAATGTACTAGCTACAACGTACCGGTAGTACCTCACTTTTAACCATTCAGGAAACGTTCTGACAACCTCTAGATTCATACAAAGCACTGTAAGTCTTGTTACTAATAAAATCTTTCACATTCTAGTCCTTTGGACGAATAATCGGGATAAAGATTTTGAGAAAACATGGGAAAACTAAGACTCTAAAACTACTATTTGCCAACACATCGGCCACTGTCAAGCCTTTGGTAAGATAGCATATTATCGCTCATGCACATTTCAGTGAATGTTCTTGAACATATATTAAGTTGTCATAATCTAATTGAACACAAATCATATTACAATATATGTTTAGAACATGTTTATAGAGTGCAGACATGTTTTCTATGTGTAGGGGAGGAAAAAAATCGAAATTTATTTGGAGGGTTCAGTACTCTCAGTTTAGTCTTCCCGGGTTTGTTTGCGTACCACGCGGAAAGTAGGTCACGACGCCATGCCCAAATATGGCAGACCCTGTGTGTGTGTATAGCAAGCCCGTCATATTATTGACCTAGTTCTACATCCGGGCCACTCCTGTACGGTCAAAGGTTACGGGGTCGAGCAAGGAGGATGCTGGCAATGGAGAACCGTGACTCGCTTGGCTTTGAAAATTCATGTAATCCTTGTTTATATCGAATGTTATGGAGGAAATTGGCATGGCATAACCATCTATGGATCGTATATATGCTTCAGGATGAATGAATTTTCATGGCAAGCTTGGATTCTATGCAAAAACATGGGTGGAAAACCAATGGTACCGCTACCGTGTAGGTTATATTTACCTTCACATCAGCCTCCACCACCTTTCAGTATGGTGTAATGGCTATGGCGCCCGCCTACCTACGAGTTTGGATGATTTTTCACATTGAAACAATGGCGAGATTTACTTTGCATGTCGGCCACCAATTTCCCAAAATATTCTACGTCTAACTTGACCTCGAAAATTTATATCCAAAAATCAACAAGGCACCGGAAATGCTGAAACAGTGCCCATAGGGTAGGAAAGGGTAAGATGCCCTTTGGGGTAAAAGGCCCTTTAGCCCTCATGTCAAAGGTAGTGGTTGTATACACTTGGAAGTAAAGATTACCTGTTTTGTAGGTTTTCATTATGATTGGAAGAGAAATAGTCGACTTATCAGACATTCAATATTTTATAACTATTAAGATCATAATGTTCAATTTAAGATAATTAGAAATAAAAGGGTCCTGAAATGTACATGGTTTGTTGGATAGCAAGTTAAAGGGGTTAAAGGTATTATCTGAGGTGCTATAAGGTCATAAAGATACATTTTATTCACCTTCCCTTTTATTCCAACAGCTACATGGGCTTTTTACGTGAACATTATCTTAGCATCTGATTCATGGGCCTTTTGGCCCATCGGTGTGGGCCTTTTACCCCAGCCTTTCGATGTCTGGGGTAAAATGCCCCGCTTTTTGTCAAACGTTGAAATGGAATATTCCATGAGGCTAGGCTAACAACCTATTCCACAATTATTATACATTGTTACATCCCTTGATTATTGTGGAAAATATTCATCAATTGGGAATTATTTTTTTTAGAACTAGTTCATTTACATGTTATTAGGGTATTTCATCTTATCCTACCCTGTCATTCCTTGAACTTCAATATGAAATATCTAAAGTGTTACTTTAGATTATTTATGATGTCCAAATCTTAGTTGTAGCTTATAAAGATTATCTTTAGTATCTTTTCTTATGATAAGAATTTGAATTAAACATTTATTCCAATTATGATGCTCTTTTATGTGCATGTGGGTCATTTACCCCAAAGGCTGTGGGCCTTTTACCCCATCATCTTTATTGTAACATTCTATAAGGCAGGGCTGACAAGCTTTTGCACATGAAGAACATGTTATTCCATCCTTTGATTAATGTATAACATGTTCCGTAAGTAGCAATAAATTACTTAGAAATGACACAGTTGTAAATTAAGGGAAGATTACCCCACCCAACCCTATGTTCGACAATGCAAGGTAAATTAAGTGCATAACAGTCGTGGAGGTACCAGAATCGTGGTATAAACTTCAACATCATAGATTTTTACTTTGATGTCACAGTTACCCCCACCCCTTAGACCACCCCTTCTAGATCCGCCACTGATAGCAGTATCATGGGCACTAACATAACCAGTACGTACGAGCCCTACCATAAGAAATCTAGGCTTATACAAAATTTCAAAGTTGCCAGGAAACGGTGCATGTTGCAAATTACATTTCAGCTGGCTGCAAAAATTATGACCATAACTGCCCACGTTGGATAGAAGCTGGAGAGTGTGATGTCAACCCGTTGGGCATGCTGTGGTACTGTCCACGCGGATGTAAAGCATGTGGTCCTGGCAAGTGTGGGCTTCATGCCATGTTCAAGATATTTTACCCAGGAAGCCAATTTTATGCGAAGTGAATGAATTCTCAGGCAGTTTTACTTATTTCAAGAATAGTGTGCAATTCTAAAGAGGAAACTTGCCAATCTGAATTCTGGCCCACATTCTGTTTGGCAAGTATAGGAAAATAGTTCGGAATTTTAGAATATATACCCCCAGGAAGCCTATTCATAAAGTTTGGCCAGTATTCTTTTTTATTTATTTATTTTTTTGCAAGGGAGTAAATTTCCATGCAAGTTTCCTAATTTTAGGAATAGTGTGCAATTCTAGAAAAGGTACTTGTCAGACTTAAATTCACAAATGATCCATTTGGCAAATCTTCTGTACTTAAACTAAAAATAGTTAATTTGACATTTTAGGATACCTGAAGGAGGTGTCCTAAAATCTGTTTTATTAACAACACCACTTTAACCAAAGAGAAAGTTTCAAAACAGTATTCTTTGGCAAGCACATATTGCCTTATAGTGGGTGATTAAAGTAGCAATCTTCACACTCTTAATGAATTTCACTATCTTCAAGTCCAACATTGTGAATAACCTCTCTTCGGTCTCAATGAGTATAGGACTCTACCATAGAGGTCAATAAAAGAAGACTCCCAGGAGACTTCGCCATTTCTTGGTCCCCTTAAGCAATCCCGATAGTATATGACATTCAGGTACACTATGCAAGGACTGGCTGGACGATTGTGATGTAAGGAAAACTGATGGAGAATGTAAGACAAACAAAGCCTTCATGGACCGGCGCTGTCCTAAGTCATGCGATACCTGCTGCACTGATCCTGATGGATGTGACGTCATAGGGGGTCCAGATCCCGGCGAATGTCCCCCGTATGATGGTAAGGGTATACTGTAGGCAGCGGGATGCATTAGTGTTATTTCGGGAAGATTTGTGGAATAACACTATGTAATCCTAACATGACCTTAAATCTTAATGAGGAATATCTCAGAAATATGCCTGGGATCCCCGTATTTTCTTTTGATACATGTATTTCGAAACTATTATACCCTTCAGGTAATATGATAAAAATGTAGGGAAATTCCGACCACTTTTAGTCTATCCACGCCATCCCATTTAAGTGCAGCTTATAGGTTCTGCCAACACTGGGGTGAGGCTTATACACATGAGTTTACAGTAGGAGCAGGTAAGGGGCTTGGTGATAGAGATAATTTATGCGGACATATTTCATTAGCATTGACTCTCCCTAAAGCAGCCACCTCTCTAATGCGGCCATTTTTGGAAAGTCCCAGGGGTGTCCGGATTGGAGGGAGTTGACTGTCTCCATCCGATATTAGGAAAGTTGTTGCATGGGAGTTGGCTACACCCATGCGATGGCCAGTGTTCCTAATTACAGTTTCTTAGTTCTGAAAATGATGCCACAGGGCACCCCTCTCCACCGGTTTCTACCTCTCTGCAATCTTCTACATTACAGGTACATGCTACGACTATTTAGATGACTGTGCAGAGAAGGCTGCTGCAGGAGAATGTGATACTGATCCTGATGATATGTTAAGACGTTGTCCTATCAGCTGCAAACTGTGTGGAGATGGTACGTTGTGAATGCCTCGTTTTGTTCCGTAAATGACATGTGGCCGGAAACAATATAGGAAACTATATAGACACGACCGATGAGAAAGTCATGTAGGTGTTGATTCATGTTACATGTTGTATGCATGCACTTGTAACTATCGCTCATCTATATTTGATTCCTCTGTAGATGTGGTAGCAAAGGACTATAAAGATGAATGTGCACGATGGGCCTTCATTGGTGAATGCGTCTATAACCCAAGTTACATGGAAATGTACTGCAGGAAATCATGTCGCTGTGACGAGGAAAAGGAGGAGAAATGTGAGAAAGTTGGTAAGTGTGTAACTTTTGCGTTTTTCATACCTAGTATAAAGTGAACAACAGCATAAAGGCATACTGTAGTTGACGTAATAGATTGTATGCCTATACGTAGTTCGGGGGAGTCCGCGTATCTGATTTGCATAAAGCAATCTAGGGCATAGATAAAACCCATTGCCGTCCGTATATATTATAATGATGACTGTATTCCTCTACATCCAGGGCCATGTCAAGATACCGATTGGTGCAAGGGAAAGACTGAGGCCATGTGCTTCACTGATAATGATATGGCACATAGATGTCCTGTGACATGCAAATTATGTGGAGATGGTAAGTAATCATAAACAAAACATGACATACATGTAAACTCTGTGCTTATAATGAACGATTCATGGTCTTAACAGGTTTGACGCTATGTGTATAGTTAAAACAGCTCATTATTTATAGCAGTGTAGTTTTCAATATGTGGCCGATAAAGGCACCAATTATAGCAGAATCGGGTAGTGGGTTTTGAGCCTTATAATTGTCCTGTTCAATGTAATCAGGACTGTCATTTTAAAGGCTAGAATAAAGTACATATGCAGCTTATAGGTACATATGTAAGGCCTACTTTAGTCTTACATATCCTACGGGAGCTTCAAATCATTGAGTTTAAGTTTTGGTTTACATTTATAACAAAAATGTAGAGATACTTGCATTGTATAGATATGGTGTTAATCAAGTATGTGTATTTGCCAAGTCTGAATCTCAATTTTAGGCTTTAAAGTTATTAATTACATGTGGAGCTTCTTCAACGGTTAAACCAACCCCGTGCTAATATTAGTGACCAGGCAAGCAAAAACACCCCTCTGCAGGGAAATTCATGATCAAAGTTCAACTTCATCTTTAAAATGAGACATCATTGGCTTACATATTCCTAGTAGGACCTCAGAACCCCTTCTTGAACATAGGTCATTATTCATATCTGAAATTGACGATTAAGCTCTAAATACATTCTAAACCATAATAATGTCTAAAAACACAATAAATCAGCCTTTTTCATAAAAAAAATACATAACATTATGGTGATTTTTATCATAGATTTTGATCTAGAAGGAATTTTCCATTTCTGTTTTTAGTTTTCTGTTTTTAGTGAGTAGCCCCAAAATTGGCATAATAATCTGCAAATTTTAAGTATTGGCCTGTTTGCCATGGCAACCAGTAACAGGCATATAGGTTGATTTCTCCTGAAAAATGTTCATTTTGCCATCCACATATGGGCCATTTCTACCGAAAACGGTGCATTTTAAATAAAACCATTGAATTTTGTATCAAAATTTAGCTTAATGTAGGTGGCCAAATGGGGAATTAAAATCCCCCCGTGGAGGGGTGTTCTCCCTTGATGGGTCACTGTTGATTTAGATATGGTATAATTAAATTGTTCGATATGTTGCTCCTAAGTCAATGGCCCCCATCTCGGTATAAAAAATCCCCAAATAAAAACTACATCTATGTCAAATCAATTTCCACTTGTCCGGTTTTGTGTGTAAAATGATTTAAAGATCAATTTATTTCACACTTTAGATATGGAATGCAGAGATCTCAGAGATAGTTGTGATAGCTGGGCTAAAAACGACGAATGTACCAAAAACCCAGGATCAATGCATAGGAAATGCCGCAAATCCTGTAAGTGTTGTAGTGCAACTGGTACAAGTGGTGATAAAACAACTACAATTGCGACTGAAAGTCCTCAAAGGGAATGTGCTGACTATGGTACGTAATCCAATCTATGCTATTAGGAAACCTTGCTTATGAGCTGCACCCTGGCTGCACCTGCATGAAAGTACCTCCAACCTTGGAATAAGCTAAAACCTGCACCTGTGACATTAAAATGTCCAGTTGTGTATACTGCCCAACGGTGTCAAGACATCAAGTGGCATACCGTAATCACTAGTTTGAGCTTTTGCAGTATACCTATTCAATAATTCATGTGCATATGTAGTAGTTCTGTGATGAAAAGCTGCATATATTCTGATAGCTCTATGTCTAAGGTATGTTTTCCCTCACCCCAGAACCTTGTTATGACTACCTTGATGACTGTGCAGAGAAGGCGGCTAATGGTGAATGTGACAGTGACCCAGGTGACATGCTGAGGCTCTGCCCTTTCTCATGTAAACTGTGTGGTGACAGTAAGTTTGTACATAATAATATTTTTTAAACAGATGTAGGCTACACATAAAGGCTGTGTTCAGCAGTATGTATTACACATAAAGCTCTCTATGTCTTTGTGTGTGTGTCGTATGTTAGGTATAACAAAGCCCTGTTCCAGTATGTCAGATTTATGATAATAATAATAGCTTTTATTGACAACAAAGCTGAGGTCATTGCTGACCTATGTGTCATACAGTAAGTCTACTACAATAATGTATATGCTCTACAGACTATATGCATAGTATACAGTATTACAGAACTAAGTCTATGAAAACAGATACTTCTGTATAACATATATCACTCAGACAATCACTCACACATTCACACACACAAGCACGCTTACAACGTATCATGTAAATAAAAAAAAAAATCCCTACAAAGATACACAGACACGGCATAAATAGCCTCAGTGGGTCAACTGTACCATACATATAACTCATATATTTATATATATTTCATTTTATGTATGTGATGATATGATAATAGGTGAAACCGTACAACATACATAGTACCTAGAATAATAGTTGAATTCCACAGTGGGTAGTTCAAAGCTGCTGCTGCCTCTGCTTAAAGGCAGTATACACAAACTTTGCAAGTGCATTTAATATACTCGGGTTACTTTCTTTCATAACCATAACAAACTTATCCACATTTGACATATCCTGGTAATTACAGATTTTACCAACTATATGATTTTCAAGAGTTGTTCAAGCTGCCTTATGTAGTTCACATGTTGTCAGAAAATGTACCTCATCATCAATAGCACCAGTAGAGCAGTATAGACATACTCTGTTACATATCTCAATACCAAGATTATGGGAACTAAGTCTGTATTGCACTAATGCAGTCCTGTGATTTTGACAGCTAATTTTAAGTAGATAGTGTTCGAGCCTGAACACGGTCTTGAATTTTTTTAATGTTCTTAATTTTTTACCCTCCCCAGCAAGTGCAATCTCATGCATAATTTTCTCAGAATATTTACTAAAAATTGGTTTGGTTGCACTAGCTATGATGTTAGAGTATTTAGCTGTCAACTGGTTTTCCCAAAGCTGACTATATTTTCTACCAAGCAAATAATATTATAGCACACCTTTAACATGTGGACACCAGTTATCCTGTCCTTGCTGGTCGAGGTAGTGCAGTCTCAAAGTTAACAACACTTTCCCAATATTTTAATTCCCTTACTTCCCATTGAGCCTTCAGAGGCACTCTACCCATATCTGCATATACTGCAGCTGAAGTTGTCTGCTTTCTTACACCAAGCATAGACTTAGACATAGACAGGTATTTAAGATGGATCAGTTCAATGTTATCTAGTTTTCTACCTTTATTCAGGCCCCATAACTCGTATCCATAGTCAAGGCATGGTCGTAATTGGGTGTCAAAGAGCTTAAGGGATATTCTAGGATTTGGTTTCCCAATATTCTGATAGCAACATGAGTTTGAATGGTAGATGGCTTTCCGGCATTCTACATCTGATGGCTTTCCAGCATTAAACATTCTACATCTATATAGCTTGCTCACACTCGAGAACGTTTGCCTAATGTCCCCAGCTTCATGAAGGAAATAGCTTTGTGGTACATAACAAAGTTGATTTTTGCATAGCAATCAAATTCTTCGAACAACTGGTCATATACTCATCATGGCCACCCATACCGCTGCACTGCCATCACCCCCCCCCCTTACACAGACACTTAATCCCCAAATCTGGTGATGTGGTAGTTATCATTTTCTATGAATACATCTTTCATTCAGATGCAGAATGCAATAACTTCAATGAAAACTGTGGTTATTGGGCAAGTATTGGTGAATGTGACAATAACAAATCCTACATGGAGGTTTATTGCCGTGACTCCTGTGAATGTTGTGAGACAAGTCATGAAAAAATATTCAAAACAACTAAAACCCCAACTACTAGCAGGCTACCGCTTCCTCAAGCAGAATGTGCCGACCATGGTATGAATCTGATCCATCCTATGCGTTTAGGGTGTGATCTTTCTCTTATCGGATTTGAAAGTAATAATAGATAGAATTTTACACTTTTTATGGTAGATTCCCTTTGTATTTCCCCACAAATCAGCAAAAGTAATTATTCAAAATTTGACAGGAAGTGGGCGGAAATGCATCGAGAAGATGGCCGATTGGTTCCCGATTCTTTCTATGTGGTAGTTAATGAAGTGCAATCAATTGCCTATTGCCTCTATCGGCCGACAGCTGCACCAAACCACCAACTTGGTCGACTGGACTGCCATAGGATTCAATGAACAGGCATGGCCTCAGTCGGCCAACAGCACCGTCCACTGTGGGTCTATCGGCCGATAGAGGGGCCCTGTCAGGTGGTGGAAAATGGGCCTAAATCACCCCCAACTTCACTACATAGCATGTTTTAAGTCGACCACCTAGACTACCATCCTTAAATATTGCATGCGATAGGCAATTGATTGCACTTTATTAACTACCACATAGGAAGAACTTTATATTTACTCATATCCTGAATGTCATCTCTACCTTATACTTATTAAGAAGTTAAAATCCCGATGAGTTGCAGTAGGTACATATTATTATGAACTCCATTTTTCATCCATGGCATGTAATTTATTGATTTGAGCTTTGGAGTACATTCCCATCTAGCCCAACTCGTGCAATTTACGTCATTCTTACGTGAAAATTCATGTGATTTACGTAAAAAAGACATCATTTGGATGAGTTGTGCTAGCAGGGATTGTATCCCACATTTCCTGTGTATTTAGTAGTCTGTCTTGGTTGAAAAAGCTCCATGTATTCTTATGAAACTTGGATATTCATTTTTCTCACCTCAGAACCCTGCTATGACTACCATGACTGTGCAGAGAAGGCGGCTGATGGAAAATGTGAGAGTGACCCAGGTGACATGTTGAGGTTCTGTCCGATTGCATGCAAACTTTGTGGTGACAGTAAGTGTGTGCATATCTATAGCCTTTGGACATGTATAATGCTAGTTGTGTTCTACTGTACTACCATGTAGGTCTATTGCACAGAAATCTGAAAAAAAAACACACTTCTATCTCTATCGACCCTCCAGGCTAGGAATTAATCTATAAGCCGCGCAGGGATTTGGCACTAGGCTTCCCCATCACACCCTCCATTGCTATATCTGGTGAGTGGTGGTACCCATCTTTCTACGAATACATGTAAATTGGTTTTGTTTTCTCCAGATGCAGAATGCAATAACTTCAATGGTAGCTGTGCATATTGGGCAGGCATTGGGGAATGTACTAACAACAAAACCTACATGGAAATGTTTTGCCGTAAATCCTGTAAATGTTGCGAGACTGGTCATGCCAACTGGCTCCCAAAACATTAGACAATGACAGACCAACAAGAACCTCTAAACATCACCGTAAGAGATATTATACAGAACTATTATCTTTAGTATTACAACTTAAAACATAGATAAAAAGGGGAAAAACATGATAGGGTGGTTTGATATAAGGGCCTATTTTCTGAGAGTACCAAGGTACATTTGAAATTCGATTTGAATTCTATGTGCATGACCATTAATACCGGTCTTCTTAATTCTAAATGATATCGGCAATGATATATACAAATTTGTGTTTCAACTTCCCATATTTATGTTGATACCCAGGTCAAGGATATGAATTCAACAGCGATTGCATTGAAGTTGATGTTTGTTTTGTGGAGCTTCGCCATTAAAACAAATGGGATGGTTATAGTGCAGTTTCAATAAATCAATAAATGCATATGCATTATGTTCATCATAAATATTTTGTTCTGGTGTTAATTGTCGTTTATCACTCTATCACTTATTCCTTTTGGCTTCTGATGAAAAACATACATATGTATGATTAAGATGTTGCCAATTAAAACTTTTCAATAATAAAAGGGCAGTATTTATACATGAATAGCCATAATGAGCAGGTATCTCTTAAGAAGATCATGATCAATACAAACTTCGCAAAAGAAAAAAAAAACACAAATCAAACGTTTGTTACGTGTTTGGTAAAAAATAAAGCGTTTGGAAAAGACAACTTTCTATTTGTTGCCTTCTGTTAACACGCTTTTTAACCTTGAAAATTTTATAGATTGTTTCAAGTTTATTACCGTAAATCCTCGCGTAAAGGATGCGTCTTATATACTAAAAATGCCCCAGGTGCGTCCCATATAATTGTCAGAAGTAAGGGGTGCGTCCTATATAAGAGAGGATTGTTAGAAGTAAGGGGTGAGTCCTATATATAATTGTCAGAAGTAAGGGGTGCGTCCTATATAAGCAAGGATTGTTAGAAATAAGGGGTGAGTCCTTTATAATTGTCAGAAGTAAGGGGTGCGTCCTATATAAGCGAGGATTGTTAGAAGTAAGGGGTGAGTCCTATATAATTGTCAGAAGTAAGGGGTGCGGCCTATATAAGCGAGGATTGTTAGAAGTAAGGGGTGAGTCCTATATATAATTGTCAGAAGTAAGGGGTGCGTCCTATAAGCGAGGATTGTTATACAGTATACAATCGGAAGGGCTGATCGGATGAGTCCGGTTCCGATTGGGGGTTAGGGAGTATATAAAGAGAATCGACATGATTGTATGACGGATTGAAACTCAGCGTCTTTAATAAAGGATCTCTTGGTAGGCCTACACGCTGTCATGTTTTCTTTCCATATGCCTTCAATGATTGTTACAGTATTATAGGTTTTCAAGGTGATCGGGTGAGAAATACCTGACTTATCAAAAATCCAATATTGATTAATTTTATAACTTTTTAGATCATACTTAATTTTCAAAATTCAAAACTATGGGTAGGCCTAAGTGGGGGAAACAAAAAGCAAATGTAGGCTAAATTCCAGAGAGGAAAAAAAAACAAATAAAAAAATCCCAAACAGTTGCACAACAGATACAAATAGGGTCTATACCTAAACAAACTGACAAAAGAACAAGCCCGTAAGATCAAGGCCAATAAGAACTGCAGAATCTAGGGGGTGTGGCCCCAAAAAACGATGCCCAAGTACACCTGCTAGAGGAATGCACCAAGATACATGACGACCCAAATAATAAAACATGTTAAAAAAAACGAACTATACACTGATAACGCCAAACTCCTAAAAACATCTCCTATAATAATAAAAAAAAAAAGAAAAAAAAGTTGAAGACACCATCACCCTTTGGGGGAAAAAGCAACAACTCAATTGTAGTAGTGGAGTGGCCGGCACATAACAAGGATTAGGGCCTACCTGGCACAGAACAAGGTAATCATTGTTCTGCGAGCCTGGTTCCCCAGGCCAAATGCACGCAGAAATGACGTGAAGTTGGGGTATGGATGGGGAGTCCCCCATGTCATATGTCGATTTTAAGAGATGCTCTTGTCCCATGTCACTTAAATACCCATGTCCCCTGTCAACTCTAAGAACCCTCCCATGCGGTAGGGTCAATTCAGGTAAAACAACACACTTTTCGGTTAACTGTATACATGTATTTAAAAAGGCCAAGTAAGAATGATTTTTCAAATATCATTTTTCCTGTAGTCTCAATTGAATAAGGTTATATACGGATCAATGATAAGTTTTATAATGCATGTGATTCCCCACTAACATTTTTTAAGGGAAGGTTCAACAATTACGTCACTGCAAAGGGAGTGGGGGTAGGGGGGTCTTTTGATACCAGTGGCAAATGGTGACATGGGGTGGGAGGGGGGTCTTGGGGGGTCAGTGACACAACTGTGTTTTTTTTTCAGAGCCAAATATATTTTCAATTCATCACTTAATCAATCATATATGTCAACCTTCAATGAAAGAAAGAAATCTTGGAACTATTCTGCTCATAGCATTCCATACTTATTTGAACATAGGCCCAGAGCACAAGGGCAGCTGATCAAAGATGAATACATTGGCCTCATTCTCACTAAACAATTAAGTGTGGTCAGCAAGAAATTTGATAACTTTGCAATTGATCCGTTTATAAACATTAACTTAGATACACTTCTTTGGTAACTAAGGCAAAGGGGATAAGTGCATTTAACCAAGTTGAGAAGAGAATGCCTCCTCTCAGCAAAGAACTTGCAAAATAATATTGCCCCATGACAAACTCAGCAAGCATCTAGATGACCAGGGCAAGGCCATAGATTAAGAACATAACTCAGTGGCAGATTTAGATGGGAGGGGGAGGGCATGCATCCCTCAATGTTGCCAGTGGTTAAGAGTTTAGTTGCATATGTGGATCAACACGGTAAAAGGTACGGCCGTGCACCCCCTCACGGATGTACCTTTTACCGTGTTGATCCACATATGTTGGACCCCAAATATTTCTCAAAAATAGGTTGTGCTTCTCTGTGTGGGCCATGTCTCTCATTTTCCAATTCCTGGATCCGCCATTGAGATATGCTGGTGAGGTATCATCAGAAATATGGTCAAGTGTCTCTTAGGCATTCAACAAATCAGTCAATTACATAATTTTTGCATCATATATTGAAATAGCATTACCACACTCTCCACGTGTGTGCTTAAGAGCATATCCATTGTACTATTGGCACTCCCATATGGGCCATTTTTCACCACCCTGACAGATATTCCTTTCAGATCCTGTCACCTGGGGTTTCTATATGATGTCATAGGTTATCACAATCATTTTGCCAATGGGATAAGGTCTCTGGCATCAATTTAGTATACTTGCTTTTGAGAAGAATTTGCCCAAAACTGAGCTATGGAATATGGTGAGCAGAGAAAATCAGATTTCTTTAAAATGCTCAGAAACTTGTGCTTGTACCCTCTTTTTGCAATATCCATGTGAAAAAATACATGAACAGCTTTCATCTTATATAGAAATTGTGTATGTGAGTTGTCATTAAATGTTTGCCCACAGGTAACCATTCTGTGACATATACATGTATATTTGGAGGTTTAGCTCCAATACATGGCAAAATAGTCCAGGAGCTGGAGGCCATTCTGCCCAAAGGATACCAAAAGGTTTGAGGGTCCCAACTAACCCAAAATATCGAGCTGATTTAAAAAATCCACCTCTTGGTTGTCGCAGCATGTGTTAAATTGCCGAAAATTTACGTTTCTTGAAAAAAAGTTGAAATCATTTTTTTTTTTTATCATTAAAAAAATCAAAAAATTATTGTATGTATAGATTTACCCCACAACCACTCAATACCAGCTCAAACTATGCATTTGGGTCCAAAAACACAGGAAATCACAAAAAGATTTTTTATGAACACCTGGTCTGAAGTTAGCTCATGTCATGAAAATACACCCATCCTAGAGAGGGGGTCGGACTTGCTAAAATACAGATAAGTCAGCTATTTGGCAGGCATTCCTTCTTCTACTATACATTCCATCTCAGACTGCCATAACACATCAGGATGAGATCAGGTTAGGGAGTGGTCATTATTTATCAACAGGGGGGAAGTGGTGGGTTTTCATGCAGACATGTGGAATTTTTTTACGCCCCCCCCCCTCAACAGCAGTCAAAATTTTTTGCAACCCCCATGCCAAAGGCGCGCAGGCTTTTTTGCTAAAAAGAGGGTAAATATTTTTAGACCCCCAAGAGGGGTCAAAATGTTTTTTAGCCCCCCCCCCTTGGGATGGGTTTTTATGCCCCCCCTCAAACCCACCATCCCCCCTCTGTTGATAAATAATGACCACTCCCTCAGGCTCTGCAGACCTTTCTTTAAAGCCCCATGTTCATTTCACCTTAGCCCCCCTCCCCAAGGGGCCTCCCCAACCCCCTTAATATATAGATATCCCATCCCACCAGGCCCCATGCAATAAATGGTATAGAGTAATCTTTTACCAAAAATAAGAATCCACTCCCCATCCAAATGCATAAATACAAATTTTAGAAAGGTCTCAAAGGCCGTGGGTTATCTGGCCCTGTCTGTGGGACCAGACAAATAAATGAACACTTGCTATCTTTTGAAAATAGTGGGAATGGGAATGAAGGCCCGGTAGCGGTTTTCTCCGACTCCTCTCGTATAGGGTCAGGTATAAGAATAATAGCTAGTGCATACTTATACTTCTAAGCCCTGTATCTACAGTAAAATTTCGTTGCAACGAATCCTGTTACAACGAATTTTCGTTTACAACAAACAAATCCCATTGCACCAATTCAATCCCATACATTTCTATGGAGAAAAAAAGTCCCTTTACAGCGAACTTCACCTTGCCTGAAATCGCCTGAAATCGTTTATAACAAAGTTTTAGGGCATATGGGGTGATTCAGTGAAGGATGTTCACCAGCCTGAGAACCAATGAAACCACAAACTCAATATTATTTAACAAAACTTTGTTTTATTGAAAGCCCTATATCTTGGCTTGCTAGGAAGGTTGATTCAAGTCACCAACTCCTAATGCGTCAGTTTTGATAGCCTGTGGTGTAAAACCATAATTCTTTACCCTCACATACGTAACATTTTTAAACAAACAGTCATAAAAGCTATTAAATATCCTCCTATGTACATCAGATTTCATGTCCAAAATGTTACAATACATGCCTTAAGGTGTAGCAAAAATGAAATCCCCGCACCAAGAACTTTTTATTACACCTCATCGCTAAATATGGAGATCAGTGAAAGTTTTGAATATGTAGCCTAGCATTCTTAACTTTTCCCCCATACATTTGAAAATAACTAGATCTTTATTTAAAACACTCTCTATTATCTAGAGTGTCTCTACTTTCAAAAGATGTCACTCTTTTCCAACAATATATATATATACATTCTGTTCCAGATCTGCAAAGGCACTTCTGAATACCAAAGAAAAAAAATGTTACGTATGTGAGGATTTGGATAGAGCAATATTTTTAAACACCACAGATCATCTGCATCACTATTTCTTGTACAGGACTTGTTAAATTAGTAGTTCAAAGGCATATCTTAACACATAAGACTATATTATGGGTCATTTCCATCTCACTCTGAGCGCATGGTATCCTCATTTGGCAGCCTGTCTTCCTCAGAAACTTGCAGACTGCAAAAGATTGAATACAATTGTTGAACAACTAAGGTGAGTAATATCAAGCAATCATGATCTAATATTTACAGTATATCAATGGGGGATGAGAAGTAAGTAGGACCAAATAATTGTGTATGGATAGAACCCCATAAATATCATAACTGACCGGCAGTGCAGCCTTACCCTAGAATATAGCAAAATTCCTTGGAAAAAAAATTGCAGGATTGCTACATTCATTACTATTTTAGTTTGGGGAACCATATGCGCATCTAATGGTGAATTATGTATAGGCTGGGTTGGTCTGAAGTACACATTGTAACCAAAATAAACAAAACCTTACATACGTAACGTTTTCAAATTTGTGTGAAACTTGCAGAAATTTAAATGATAAGTGCCTTAATTCTATCCAGGATATTAGATAGGGACACTATTATAAGATTATCAACCAATTTATTTGAATAATTCTATTTGGAGGTGTGTGGTGCAACACCTCACGTACGTAACGAAATGCCGAGGGGGGGAGGAATACTGCTGGCAAAGTACATACCAAAAGAGAGGTTATATGTACTGAAATGATTGATTGTAGGTCTAGGAGTATATAAAGAATGGTAAGAGTAGGTAATCTTGCAAAATAATGCACTTTTGGGGTGTGGGAGGTGAAATTTCGAAAATTAATCAACATTCTCACCCCAGACAGGCTGGGGTGTCATTTTAAAATATCCAAACTGGACCTAATGAACCCTAGCAGTAAATGTAGGCCCTAATATCAACAAATAATAATGATTTGGGGATAAATATACAGCAGTTAGGGGTGGGATAGGGCACTTTCACCCATGGCTATTGAACCCTAACCATCAGAAGGATTATGGAAGGTCGGGGGGGGGGGGGGTGTTAGGGGTGGGATAGGGCTCCTTCACTCGTACCAATTGAGCCCTAACCATCAGAAGGGTTATGGAAGGTCTGAGACGGTCTACATGGCCCCTAATGCTCTTATAAGTGTATGATTTGGTTACAACAAAATTCGTTTGTAACAATTTTATTGCTTGTCCCAAGCACTTTGTTATAACGGAATTTTACTGTACAATGATAATAAATCTATAGTCAGTAGTGACTATACCACCAGATTTTGACCCCTGTGATCAGATGACTATATGCCTTGGGGCTGTGTACAAATGACGTCATGCAGGAGGGGGGAGGGGGGTCCCACTCCCCATGACCAAGCATGACAAGGGGGGAGGGGGGGGGTCATGGGCTGCATGACATCATGTCATGAAAAAAAAATTGCAAGTTGCTTCAGTTTTGGCAAGAAAAAAAAAAAAGATTTATAAAGCTAGGGAAGTTTAATGTATTCATCTGTTATCCTGAGACATCCCACTCAATGATTATCAGTGTCAGTGTTGGTCCACTACTCTATCCTACCTCCTACCCAGGCCCCATACCACTTTGAAATACCGTCTTAGTTGGACTCATTTAACCAAAGGACCCTATATATAGGTTGATCCATATGGGTAAGAACCACCCTGGCATTGAGAATTCAGTAGAAAACCCCACCTTCTATTCTATTTGATGTTTCACAATTCAAAAACCCATAATTTAGGGATGGCTCATTACTCATCAACAAGCCTGAGAATTGGGGTAGATTACCATACAGATGTGCAGAAATTTGAAAATTGTATGACCCCCTCCCCCTCGGACAGATTGCCCTGGTCATCCCTCCTCCGAGACTCCTGTTCTACAGTAGTTCACTGAAAAGGCATGCCATTTTTTCTGCCCCCTTCCCCACTTTGAGGTGTCAAAATCATTTTCCTCCCTCCCCCCTCAATCTGCATCCTGCTCCCCCTGTTGATGAATCACAAACTCTCCCTTGGAAACAAACAACTTATACTCTCCTTTTTCTGAATGGGACTCTAGGGGTTATGCCTTATAGTAAAATGATTGCTTTGTACGTGTGATCTTAATTGTATATGTGTAATCATATTACCACACTTGTAATGTTACACTTGTAATTCAGTGAAGCCATTGTAACTGTCGGTTAGATCTGATTTCTTCTCTTATTTCCTTTCCTTTACCTCTCATGAGGATGTGAGGTAACAGGACCTTTTCCCCCTGGACATTTACCCCCAGACATCTACCCCCAAACCATTTACCCCCATGGATATCTACCCCGAAGGTCATCCAACCCCAATGACATCACCCCCACATCCCTCTACCCACTTGGACATTTACCCCCACCCCCTGTATTAATAAAGGGGAGGGGTGGGGAATGCCCCCAGGGCAAGTGGTAGTCCCAGGGACTTAACTAGTCCTGAGGACTATATCTTAATCCCCAGAACTATCTTCCCAGTCTCAAGGGTTGCACACCTTTAGTCCTAAGGACTAGACATTTGGTCCCAGGTACTGCATTTTAGCCGTGAGGACTAAACAAGTACATTTTTTAGTCCTCAGGACTAAACAGGTAGTCTGTGAGACTTAAAATCTAGTTCTCAATGCAATTTTATTGAAAATATAATGGACTAGTCCTGAAGTCTACGTAGTAGTCCTCAGGTCTACAGCTTAAGACTGAGGACTAGGTTTTTAGTCCCTAGGACTGCATTTCTAGTCCCAAGGAGTACATGAATATGGAGGGGTTAAAATATCCTAGGGGGTAGAAGAGTTAGGGGGTAAAAGTCTGAAGGGTATATGTCTGAGGGGGTAAATATCCAAGGGGGTGAATGTCATGGGGGTAAATGGCATGTGGGTAAAGGTCTGGGGGGTAAATGTCCAGACGGTAAATGTCTTGGGGGTAGAAGTCCTAGGTGTTGGAAACAGGTGGGGCTTTTTCCACCATGCACTGATAATAAAATCTATAGTCAGTAGTGACTATACTACCAGATTTTGACCCCTGTGGTCAGATGACTATATGCCTTAGTCACTTATTAGTCATAGAATTAGTCAATCTGACTATGTCTAGAGCTCACAAAGTGATGATGTCACAGTTTTCTGTGCACAAAGATGCCATCAACAAAGAGCACATATTTTTGGATGTTTGGACATACCTTACCAGGACAATTAAAATCAGGCATTATCATCATCATAACTACTCCATCCATGGATAATGACTGTGTCTGCTCATCAGTAGATAGGTGAGTCATCTATTTGTCATGATATTGGCAGGTATTGCAGAAATAGGAGAGTTATTTTTGACCTAAACTGATCATAAATAGAAGGTTTATGGCAGCCATCTTGAACTGGGTGGATGAATTTTATTCACATTGCTCTGTATTAAACCTTTGTTGATGGGATCACAGGCCCAGGTGATGATCAAGGGACAGCATCACAGAGATCATGGAGATGACAGACAGCTCTAGACAGACAGACAGAAAAAAAAATGCAGACAGACAGACCACAGTGGACAGACAGACTGACAGCTTAACAGGCAGAGAGACAGACACAGAGACAGATCCTCTGTGGGAGGTATAGTCAGTACTGACAGTACATATTAGCAGCAATGACTAACTAAATGATGCCAGGCATCAAATTGATAGTCATTTGACTAAGACATTTTACAATGGATTAAAGGCATAACTATACATTGACTATATGACTAACCTAAGTTAGTCACAGGTTACTATAGAGGGATAGCCAAAAATCGCACTATCATTTGACTAACTTATGTTAGTCACTACTGACTAAGATATTAAAGTGTATTTTTATCAGTGCATCCCTGGTCCGAAATCATGCTGGGCTAATATTGGGTGTGAATTGATAAAGCCTAAAAAATATCGTTGTGTTCAGATAACAGGTTGAAAAAAATTAGGGTAGGTAGCTAGGGATTCTTTTTTTTTTGAGAATTTTTTTGAGGTTGGCGCTTCTAGAACTTCTAATTTTTTTCGACCCATTACCTGAACACAACAATTTGGTTTAGGCCTTATCAATTCACACCCATTATTAGCCCAGCACGGTTTCGGACCAGGGATGGTGGAAAAAGCCCCACCTGTTTCCAACACCATTAATTTAACCTAATATATACATGTCCCTTTGAACCATCTCAATTTGCTATACTCTCTTCATGTACTTTAGGCCGGGGGGCGGGGTATCTCTGCATGACGTCATGTTAAGGGGGGGGTCAAACATTGTATGACGAAACATGACAAGGGGGGAGGGGGGTCAAAAATGGCCCAAAAAAGCATGACGTCATTTGTACACAGCCCCCTTAGTCACTTATTAGTCATAGAATTAGTCAATCTGACTATGTCTAGAGCTCACAAAGTGATGATGTCACAGTTTTCTGTGCACAAAGATGCCATGTCAACAAAGAGCACATATTTTTGGATGCTTGGACATACCTTATCAGGACAATTAAAATCAGGCATTATCATCATCATAACTACTCCATCCATGGATAATGACTATGTCTGCTCATCAGTAGATAGGTAAGTCATCTATTTGTCATGATATTGGCAGGTATTGCAGAAATAGGAGAGTTATTTTTGACCTAAACTGATCATAAATAGAAGGCGTATGGCAGCCATCTTGAACTGGGTGGATGAATTTTGTTCACATTGCTCTGTCTTAAACCTTTGTTGATAGGATCACAGGGTGATGGTCAAGGGACAGCATCACAGAGATCATGGAGATGACAGACAGCTCTAGACAGACAGACAGAAAAAGATGCAGACAGACAGACCACACTGGACAGACAGACAGGCAGGCAGCCTAACGGGCAGAGAGACAAACACAGAGACAGATCCTCTGTGGGAGGTATTGTCAGTACTGACTGTACATGTTAGCAGCAATGACTAACTAAATGATGCCAGGCATCAAATTGATAGTCATCTGACTAAGTCATTTTACAATGGATTAAAGGCATGACTATACATTGACTATATGACTAACCTAAGTTAGTCACAGGTTACTATAGAGGGATAGCCCAAAATCGCACTATCATTTGACTAACTTAAGTTAGTCACTACTGACTAAGATATACAATTGTATTTTTATCAGTGTACTAGAATTTAGTTCAGTGGTGAATGCAGTAGAGATATGAAGACATGTGTCAACAGCTGGCAATTGGCTGTCTCAAAGTTATAGCTGTTTGTCTCAGCATACTCTCTCTACCATTGCTATACACATTCCAAGGAAGTGAAGTCAATGGAAAATGAAATGAGATACTTGATAATCTATCTATACATGAGCATCAGATAGTCTGCCTTAGGTTGTTTGATATATCTAAGCATTTATTCAAGGTAAAAATAGTCTGACAGAGCTAGAAACAGACTAATTAATCATTTCCAATGGGAATCAATACAAGTCATGTATCCAAGTATTTTCTTGTGAATCTTGAAATGAAAGGTTAAAGTCTGATAGACTATTAGAGGACAGACCAATTACTTTTAATAGTATCACATGATTCTTTAGACTATTGTGATCAGGGTGTATGAAGGTATGCCCACAGGCACGAGAGCTGAAAAGAGCTGTGCCCTACAGAGGAAAATTATGTCACACATAATCAGAGAGAAATGTGGTCAGTTTTCCACAGAATTCCTATGTCTTCAGTTTTCAATCTTTGAAAATGAATGGTGAATACATGGAGAGTCAATCTCTAGGTGATTTTCTTTTTTCAAAATTGGATTATATTACCATTTTCTTTGTGTGTCCACTGGGCACAATTTTAAATCTCTAGGTGATTTTCTTTTTTCAAAATTGGATTATATTACCATTTTCTTTGTGTGTCCACTGGGCACAACTTTAAATTTTGTTAAGCCCTGATGATGAATGCCTATAGTGACTCAACATGTCTGACCAGGTCTTATCTGTATACCCAAGTTCCTTGAACCTATGGTGGTTGTTAGTGTGGAAAGTGTGCTCTTTCAGGAGGGCATTTGTCCAAGGTGCTTGCAGACCTTGGATTAAATCATAATTTAGGGGAGCAGTGACGACCAGGTAACCGGCTCCTGAGAGTCAGTCTACACATGCATTACTGAATATTGAGGGTGAGAAAAATATGTAAACCTGATTGCCCAGCCCTTTGGCCTGCATCATTAGCATATATGTAGGCCTGCTGACATCAGCAAATCTTTAAAGATATATTATAGATATTGTTTATGGGAGGGAAGAGGGCAATTTTTACCTTGATTTTTATGGGGGTTGAGGTGGAAGCCAACGTTACCCTTAACTTTAATAATGGGTGTTGGGGATGGCACAATTGCTTTTGGATACATTGAAGATCAATTTGTTAGATTGGGCTTGACATGCATAGGTTCCAGACATAAGTTTTATAACATTATAACATTTGGCCAGGATCCTTCTATGGTTTTAGAAAGTTTTGGTTCTTAATATGTGGTCTTAATTCTTCCTAGGGATGCCTATTATCATTCTCTATGATTTGGATGGAATCGGGCCTCCTCTGTGATTAGGATGGAATGTCATGCTGTACAAGTAGAGGGAGACCATGGTCTCAGGATAGGCAAAGGGGGTTTAAAGGCCTATATAAGGGTAAGGTCGCCAGAAACCAGTAGATTTAGTGTTTTTATGGTCATTTTGGACTCTTTTGGCTCTAGAGAAAGAAATTTTCAACCAATCTTGTCTTACATAGACTCATTTGATAGAGGACACTTATGGCTATCAGAAAGATGTAAATTTGTGGTCATCTTTCAAAAACTCTCAGACTTATAGCCTGCTAAAGTGAAAAAAAATGGCCAAATTTGTTCATTATTGATTTTTTTTGTATTTGTCCTGTAATAAATAAAGAACATCTGGAGTATCCCAAAGTTATTTTTTGTATCGTATATGATCATAGGTACCATTTCCATGAGGTTTGGACATGTTACTGAGTAAGAATTTTTCATCATGTGTCTTTGAATATTGAAATCTGTAATTTGTAACGTCCGGTACCTAAATCTAAATCAGTTATAAGACATGGAAAAAATGGAGCTTCAAAATATTTGTTATTACTCATATGAAGGGCCTTATTATCCCCTACTTTGGTGAAAAAACTGTGTGTCTATCTGAATTTGTCTCCATGTGAGAGCAGCTTATATGAAATAATTCTAATAAAATTACCGGACGTTACGTAACGTCCGGTACTTTTATCATCATGGAAGAGGCAGTCTACTATGCATGCATAAGTCAAATTTTGTTCCATTTTTTAATTGAAGTCAGTAATAGACATGTTGGCCATGTTATTTCATGTGTTTGTTATGCATAATGGGTATTCTTATATTCATCATTTTGGTACCGGATGTTACATGACACAAAATAAGCAATAAAAATGGAACCGGACATCCTAAGTTAGTATTTTTTGGTTTTCTGAGTTGAGGGGATGTCCCTTCATAAATTTGTTAAGGTTATATAAAGTAATTAGAAAAAATAATTTTTCAGGCCCTTCAAGGGCAGAATCTTCCACTTTCTGGCGACCTGACCCATAAATACTAATACTATATGGGACATGGTGGGGAGGGGTAGATAGGAGAGGGGGTAGATGGGGAATGGGTCCCCTGGGAGGGATGTTTAAAATGAGCAGAGGGCATATAAGGAGGATCTACATTGCCCAATCTTATCTCATACTGATGTTTTATGGTATCATGGGCACATGAACTGTACATGACTTCACGGTATTTTAGCAAGTCCGACCCCCTCCCTAGGATGACTTATACCCTTATGATCATAACAAGATGGCTTCTAAGGATCTCTTTAGGTCCCATATGAATGTTTCTGACCACTTTGATGAATCCATGATGAGGTTTTACTAAGAATTCGACAGCCTCAATTTTGCCTGTATTTTCACAATATGAGCTAACTTCAGACCCCCAAATGGGGGTCGGGGGTTCATAAAAAATCTTTTTGTGATTTCCTGTGTTTTTGGACTCAAATGCATAGTTTGAGCTGGTATTGAGTGGTTCTGGGGTAAATCTATACATACAACAATTTTTTGATAATTTCAATGATTAAAAAAAAATAATTTCAACTTATTTCAAGAAACGTAAATTTTCGGCAATTTTGCACAAAATGGCCTCCAGCTCCTGGTCTAAAATCTCAGGTTGCATAATCTTAAATAATTTTGGCTCTAGTTGGATAGAAACAGAATCCCAATAGTTTTGTAACCAAATCCCTGTAACATTCTGCATCAGGCCAAATACTAAGGTGTAACAAAATATCCATGTAATTTGAAATGAGGTGTGGTAATGCTAATTGAAGGGGACAGTGAGTATACCCCCGAGAGTATACCGCAGAAAAGAAATATCCTGTGTGGAAGTTGGAGCATGTCTAGGAGAGCCAATGCATGGTTCAAATTATAAAATGCAAGAAGAGGGAGTGCTGCTCAGACTAAAGAAGCAGCAACTTCTCCATTGGAGACAGGTTCATTCCTGGACCACTGCCCCTGGAACATTCCTAAAAATGGGCTGACTGTTAATACAGTAAGGTGATGGTTTGCACCCTTATTTAGGACAATGGCATGTCCTCTGTAAGTCAGCATATATAGTTTTTGCCTCATGGCAACCATTATGCCTTTGCATGGCCTGGTGTGCAGGACAAACTCAGGCAGAGGGCTTGTGCCTCTGGACTCTAACATGTCTGTCAAGGCAGCCCCAGGCCACAAGAGGAAGCAAAAAAATGTGAGCAGAGGAGGCATCTTAAATGATAGGAAAGTCATTTAAAAAGTTGAAGGAAATAATCTGCACTCCGGTTTTGGTTTGCATAAAAGCCACAGCTTACCCCCCCCCCCTCCCAAAAGAGAATATAGCATGGTACATGAAATAATGTATTCCTATGGATTATTAACTTTGATCCTCCTGATGTTGGGGTTTAATTTGTCCCCCATTGACAGTCCCCCTCCCGTAATGGCAAAAAAAGGGGGAGGGGGTGGGGTTCAGTCTTTGATAGGCAGTGATGTAATTATTAGGAGGGGGGAGGTCTTTGGCAACCAGTAACATGGGGGTGGGAGTGGGGGCAGGTCCTAAAAACTGCCCTAGAAACAGTGACATAATTGTGGTTCACTTTACCTGAATATTTAGATAAGGCGAACCTATTTTTTGGACAATAGGAACCAAAATGACCTTGTTTTTCTATATGATGAGGGGCATGCCAAATATCTAAAAGCAAAAACGATTATAAATTATAAATTCATGAAGACTATCTGTGGCCTCACAGGAATCAATTTGATGGTGTAGAACCTTTTAATGCACGACTTAAATTTAGGTGTTTGATTTCCTCAAAATATGTATCAAATAAATCAACATTTTAAATTGGAGCATTCGCTACCCTATTCCATTCACCAATGCATAAAAATGAACCCATTCCTCATGTCACTTTGTAATGTCTGTGTTTTCAAGGATTTTTAGGACTTTCGTGAATTTAGTCCCAAAAAAATTTGGTAGCAAGAAATGATGACTTTCCATTGTGCTATTCACTTCAGCATGTTATTATACAAGTGTAAATATGATTCAATATTCAACTTTGGACTTATGTCATGAGAAGAATTATCAAATCTATGCAAAAGAAAAATCACTTGGGCAAATCTATTACTTGTATGATTCAAAATGTTCCAAATGGTTTGCTTTACCTCTGGTTCGTTTAACAGGTACTTGAATCGATCCTATTGCCCGGGTCCTGTTGCAATACCTAGGCTAGATAGCCTTTGCAGCGTAGTGACAAGTAGCCAGTCTAGGACCTAGTCTACCCGTGTGTTATGTCACAAATTTTTCACCTCATGTCACTAAAGGCCATATCACTTGTCGATTTAAAGAAATGGCCATGTCACCATGTCAATTTTAGGCCCCCTACTATTTTCAGTGGTCGGTCCGTAGACGTATACCTTGATTGTATATCCCCGGTCGGTCTAAAAGGTCTAGCCTTGCGCGGGTAGGGTTGAGGTATGGTGGCTCCCCCTGGGCAGGTACCTGCGTCACTATTTTACCACCGTAACAACTGGTAGAGTCGGACTTCGTGTTTTGTGGTTACTGGGCCGTTACTTCCGCTTGTGCATGTTTGTATTTGTGGTCTCAGTGAAGGAAATCCCGCAGAAAACCGGAAGTCATATACGATTGTGGTCAGAAGTGAATACTGCAGGCACACTGAATGGTCAATAACCATGTTGAAAATAATGCCAATAACTATAAAACCACTACACATGTTGTTGAACATTTGCTGCTTTGAATAAAATACCAGGAGGGCATTTCTCAAAGTGCTTACCTATTTTTTCAAAGGTTAAATTGGAAAAAGTGAATCTACATTTTATTCAGTGCAGATTTAGGCAGAATCAGGGTGTTTTTACGCTATAGTCCAGTGCTCAAAATTTTCGTGGTCAATTCATATTTTAAGTCAGCCTATATTATGAAGGAAGGATGTATCTATTAATTCTGGGGTGATTTTTAGAAAATGAACATGTTCCAATGGGTGCTATCGCATTTCGCGCTACATTAAATTATAGTGCGGAACCAATTCCTTCTCTGAGACCTAAAGCATATGGGGGATTAGCATGAAAAAGGAAAATACCCCTCAAATCAGTTTTTTTCTATATTAATTATTTAAAGAAGGATTGTTTTTGCCAAATTCTATGGAAAATGTGTTCATAGGTCTCTAAAATGTGTCCAAAATCAAGGAAAAATCATGTTTATATTGATGTCGGAGTGGTCCGCAGGCCGCGCTGCAGGTTCATTTCAGTTTAGGGCCACTGGCATAGTGCAGATTATTTTGATAGGCCTGATTTATTTTTACCTTATTCTTAACAGGGTAGGCATTTCATATCTGTGTAGTATTGGCCACTTGCAGCTAGTCTAGGTAGTACAGAGAGGGGTTATTTTTGCGCTTTGACATATCATCTGTATTAGTTAAGTTAGGCACTGACACCGCAAATGGTATATCTACCGCTTCAAGAAAACTATCCAGGGTATAATATTTTGGGACATTTCCTTGAAATCATCTAGAAATGTAGGATTGTATTACCCAGTATCCATGTTACATACTCTCATAAATCTTCCCAGGCATGGCATGTGAATATTGTGTACTTTTTGCAGTGATTTTTATGTATTTTTCTACAATTTTTCATAATTTGTCAATTATATCCACAGTAAACTGCAACAAGGACACTTACACAATATAGAGAAAAATCAAAAGAATATCCATGCCAAATTTGATAATCCTAGAGGCACGGCTTGTCATGAAAATGACTCAAAGATGAAGAGGTCGGTGTCCTCGGACAGAGACATAGAAATCAGGCTGATTTTGGGTATTACTTGGCCTGAAAGGCACCCTATATCATGAGATAGAGCGGTCCAAGGAGCATAAAACCTAGGGGCCTGTGTAAAAACATCTATTGGATTATAAAAATCTCAATTATAGACAAGACATGCACACAGCCCATTAATAGTAGGTCTCAGTGAAGGAAATCCCGCAGAAAACCGGAAGTCATATACGATTGTGGTCAGAAGTGAATACTGCAGGCACACTGAATGGTCAATAACCATGTTGAAAATAATGCCAATAACTATAAAACCACTACACATGTTGTTGAACATTTGCTGCTTTGAATAAAATACCAGGAGGGCATTTCTCAAAGTGCTTACCTATTTTTTCAAAGGTTAAATTGGAAAAAGTGAATCTACATTTTATTCAGTGCAGATTTAGGCAGAATCAGGGTGTTTTTACGCTATAGTCCAGTGCTCAAAATTTTCGTGGTCAATTCATATTTTAAGTCAGCCTATATTATGAAGGAAGGATGTATCTATTAATTCTGGGGTGATTTTTAGAAAATGAACATGTTCCAATGGGTGCTATCGCATTTCGCGCTACATTAAATTATTGTGCGGAACCAATTCCTTCTCTGAGACCTTGTTGCAATTGATTTGTTGCCAAAGTTTGTGTTAAGTAACTTTGTTGGAGCGAATCATCAGTGTTTCCCATGATCATCATCATCGCATGGAGATACTACAGAGTTGAAGCGTGGGTCGTGAGGTGTTCACAGTCTTATTTACCACTGTTTGGCCACTATTTGTAAATGCTGGAGTTTGGGAGTGGCATCTGATAAGCCATAAACACTGACTGAATTCGTCACTCTTCCTCACGAGTCACGGACACGCCACAGTGCCCCCACCTCCCCATGTTTTCGCAGATTCGATCATTGCCGCTGGGGTTAGGCACTGTTAAGGAACAGTTAATAAGTATGTCGTCCGCTGTACCAGAAACTTCGCTGGACCTCTACGATCTTTTCCAGGCCGTTTTCCAGGTGCGTATGGTACCGGTACCGGTATTACTAAAATTAAAAAAGATAGTTAATAACAATCATCATTAGTGGAGTGAGATTTTCAGTGAGGCCGATCATATCGTAATCATGTGTTTTTGGTAGATTCTTTTTTTAAAAAATTATCCAGAACTGTAGAATAGTCTAGACACTTTACACGGCCTATCATATAATTTTATTTGTGATCGGCCTTGATTTAAGGAAAACTCGACAGATTTCCTAGCTCAAACGTCACCAAAAGGGCACTGATGGCCAATTTGGCGTCTATATGATTATGATGTATAAGTACGGTATATGATTATGCAAATTGTGATTCTCAAGAAGTGGCGTAGTGCAGACTCGCGAGCGTCACTGTCAGAGCAAATTACCTCGATGCAATTTATAGTTTTGGCAAAAATAGTTCTACGGCGTAGGGACAGTATCCATAGCCCTTTAATTGTTTCTAGTTCTATTAGAGTTTGGAGTATGTAATCATGGTTTGTATGGCCTTACTTATCTGGTTCGAGACTAATGCTAGATCATGTGACCAGAAGAGCTGTACCATGTGACTACACCCGACTTCTTGAGGTCGCACGCTAGCCATAAAATTAATACTAATAGTGTTGCTTTGGGCCAAGCTTGGCAAAGCTAGTACCACTCTGGTTCACTTTTCCCCCCTGGTAACCGCAATGCCCAGCAAACACTCTGACTTCACGTAAACTATCATCCACCTGATGCACTTTTTTGAGACAAAACCAGGGATTTTTTCACCTATGGGCCAGCCAGGCATCTGGGGTCAAACTAAAATTTCTGACCTGGCCAGAAGTCGCGCTGAAGACAAATGTTCATGCCGCCACGCTTCATCAGGGCATTGTTGGGACCATGCTTGCACATCCTTCCTACTTCCACAGAGTCTCTCTGCATATGGGGATCACAGTATTGTTATGGGACTATATAACTGTCAAGATCGGGGGCTCTGCCCCCAAACCCCTGCTTTTCTTTCCTCTTTTTTCCCCTCTCTTTTCTCTTCTTTGGTGAATTACATTCAATTGCACAACGAACCCTTTTACCTTTACATGTATAAGCTTACATGTACATTTTTATTGTATTTGAAATGTTTGGCTTAGACAACTGAGTATTGTCTGAGCCATGGGTGGTTGGTGTTGGACAGGGACCCTCAGGAACCGCAGCGGCGCAACATTTGTCTCTACGCAGGAGCTAGGAGAGCCAGGTTGAAATTTCCAGGATGACCCATTTTGTGCCAGCCAGGCTCTCTGACACAGATCATCAGGCTGGACCCATACCTTATCATCAACGCCTGGGCGGCAAACTCCTTCTCCCAGCAGATGCAGTGCTGCTGGGTATGCACCAAACATCTGCTGGAGAGTGAATATGCACTCAGGATCAGTCAAATTCTTATCTACATCAAAGGGGTACGTAAAGGGCGGCTAGCATAGCTAAGATATACATGCATTAACGCGTTGGCCTCATCTAATGGCTAAGCAGGCCATGCCAGTCACTGGAGGTGTAATATGACGCCACTCATGTAAGAGGACAGTATACATATCGACTAATTCCCCCCAATTAAGGAATTGAAATTGTATTGCCCCTTTGATATAGATAAAAGCTTCTGTATAGTAATAGAAGTGTATTGGGACTGGATGAAGGTCAGTTCATGGTAGCTGGTACTAGTGGGATATGTTATACTTCCCATCTTAAAACCTACCGTACACTCCCGCATAGAAGGCGCAGCAGGTGGCTCCAAACATTGCCGTAAGGTGTCATTTGAGTTCCTCCCTGCCCTGGCTAGGCTGTGCTGGAAAGTCTCTTGGCGGTCATGGCAGACAAATGACTTAAAACAGGCCTGTCCATCTCTCACTATGCCTATGTAGTGACGGATGTTAAAGAACCATTGCCTCGGTAAATGTCTAGGGGCATGCTTTCTACCTTCCCATAGATTCAATCACCATCATCCCCCCTCCCCATTAGAATAGGGTCCGGGCACAACGCCACAAGGGTAATCTCACTTCGGTGTGGATACAACCTGCGGGACCTCTCACCCTTGAGTGTTGTCCGTAAGGAAGGCACGAGGTGAGATAAAATTCGAACAACAACTGGATTGTAAGTTGTAGGTACCCAGCATATAAGGTGCACCCCCAACTCAAGGCAATTACCCTCCCGCCTATAAGACCCACCGTCTATCTGATTCGCATAGAAGACGGGCCTTATACGCCAGAGCTTACGGTGCTGAGCTATTTCCTCTGCATAGCCCTACACATTCGCTCTACCCACACATTTGCCATAGACCATTCGCACTACTTTTGGTTGATTCGCTCTTGTGCTAATCCCTATCAAAGACTTCTCCAAAAAGAAAACTTTTTCCTCTACAAAAGATGATTTTGTCTTCTAGAAAAATGTCATAGACTGCATCTGATCACTCAGATACAGTCTATGATATCACAATAGACCAAATGTATCCCATTGTGGACTGCACAATAGGGCTCTCAAACACTCCAAGCAGCCCACTCATACCTACGGCCTTCCAAGAGTCAGATTCTGGGATAGAAAAAATAACTGATTCCCATAAAATTAGTCAGGGAACCCCATTAAACCCCACCTATAAGTGCCTCATCCCTTTAACTTTGAGCCAAAGATTGAGCATAATATTTATACAAAATAGACTTGTGAGCAGGATTTTGCGGTTTGTGTCAAAACATTGGTGAGTGGCTTCAAAGTTCAGGATGTTATGTGAGACTTGACATCATTCTCACCGAGCAGGAAATTGGTAGGGTCCCATAGTACCAGTATCCTTGCATGTCAGATGTGCCATTCACCCTTTTGATATTCCCATATGCACGGCACTTTCTTGACTCCTCGCGTTCAAGACCCACTCTCCCAAAAAAAATTAGGGATGTATGGATGAGGAATCTGCTGGGAGAGCGCAAATAAGTGGGACTTTGGCCGTGGATTGGTCATCATTTATCATCAGGGGTGGTGAGTTTTCGCATGGACGCAATTTTTTAATCCCTCACCCCTCGACAGTGATTAAAAAGGTTTTTGCGTTCTCCCCTCAAACCCACCCCGTCCCCTTGATGAATAATGACCACTCCCTTTAATTTATTTTACAGAATTTCTAGTAAAACTGGGCAAATCTGAAAAGATGAATGCCTTATTTACCTGATATAAACCGGGGAAAGCATCTCTAAAACTGATACTTGAGCTACAGAAGCTAAAAGTAGACATGGCAATGAGGAGTGAGAGTGGGGAGTTCAAACATTGTAATGCCAGGAGGTGAGAAAGTGCCCTGTGCCGGGGGTTCTTTAAAGGCCGTATATATGTATAAGCTGAGCCTATCTGCTTGACAATGCATTACATGCCAGCACTCAGTGAAGTGGGTAAGACTTCATCCATCTGGTCTTTGGTTTTAGAAATGTGAGGCTCTATAGTATATACGGGTAATCAATTTAAGAAAAAAAAACACATTTGGGTTGGGTTATGAATGCACGTGATATTGATGTTTTATCCCATCGGGAGGAGGGGGGGGGGGTGAAATTGTCCCTTTGGGGTTAACTGAATTTGTGACTTTGGTCTCGTCAGATTCCACGATTGGTGCTGCAGGTAAGCTTGATGATAAGGAGAGAGGTGGTGTAATGTAAAAGAACTGACTTGACGGTCTGATATATAAATTAACATACTTTACAGCGTTTTCTAATAACATCTCTTCTGTGGAACATTATAGAGTAATCAAAATCTGAGACTCTAAACCTCTGCATTAAAAGGTTTTAGTGAATCGTTGTATTGTTTACATAAGGCAGTAGGATATTTACATACTTTAAATCAAA
This sequence comes from Acholoe squamosa, assembly GCA_949317995.1. NCBI lineage: Eukaryota > Metazoa > Annelida > Polychaeta > Phyllodocida > Polynoidae > Acholoe > Acholoe squamosa. Next base: position 47,457,449 of record OX439036.1, on the reverse strand, counting down.
TTCAGTGGAAGATGCTCTAATCGAGAAATAACCTTTAATACACGATGGCCGTTTCTGTAAGTTAAATTTGGAAAAATAACCTAGTGCCTTCACAAATGCGAGTCCATTCACGTTGATTCTACCTATTGTATTGTAAGATATGGCTCCCTGTATTTAGCATCGCACATTTACAATAATTTTTTCTTTGTTTTCAACTAAACACAATAAAGTGTGTAGTGAGATGTAAATAGCCCTGTTTTTTTAAACCTTTCTCTGTCTTTTTGTGTGTGTGGTAAGATTTCTCTTCCAAAACTTTCCTTGTATCTTCTCGAATTTTAACTCAACCTTGGTGTGAAGACTAAGCTCATGATACTTGCATCGCTGAGTACAAATATTGTGTATCTGTACCATTGGATTTTGTACTTTACAGGCACCCGTCTATCATTTAGTCTTTGAAGTTTTGCTTATCATCTGGATTGTCCGTCTGTTATTCTTTACAAAAAGCTACAAAAAAGAACGTACGATTCTGACCGAAGCGGTAAGCCCCATTGATATTATGTTAAACCAGTTTGATTTTACTTAATTCATACACCATGTACTAGCTTGATAAATGTGTTTAAATGTATGTCATTGTAAAGATGGTTCCATACATCACGGGACAACAACACAGAGGGAGAACATCTCATACCCAGTAGGTCCCGGGAATATTGAGTCTAAATGTACCCTAAACTATAACAATCTAGCTACAGTAATGCCCGTCTTTTTAACATCTCTATGTTTGAGATTAATTCCTATTGCTGCATTGGTCATAGAGGCAGATCTGTATCTGAGTCTTATTCCACTTGATGCTTTGTTTAGAGAAGCAGATCTGTGAGTTTTGTCTACTTGGTTCTTTGGTGACAGGAGAAGGAGGCTCTTATCAATGAGTGGGAGCCCGAGCCGCTTGTGCCTGACACAGGAGAGGACGACCCCGCCCTACTCAATGTCACTCAGAGGGTGGTTGATGGGTAAGGCTGATTCTTCCACTGTCTATGTAATGCGCGTCTACTTGCATTTGATAGTAAATTGTTATTAAAGTGAATTTCTCTTTAAAACTAAATCAGGGTTAAGAAAACATTATACAAAGTTAATGAAATTCACATTCCCGTGTATGGGAATTAAAGCTACCATAATCTCCCGCGTATAAGACGCAGTGCGCGTATAAGACGCACCTAGAGTTTTGGAAAATTCTCAAAAAAATGAAAAATTAATAACTTTGGTTCTTCTGAATGAATTTTCAAAATTCAAAAACCTATGTGTAGCTTGAGCCCCCCGGACCCCCCTGGGCCCCCTTATATCTTATTATGACTAAGGGGGCATGTAACATATCAAAAGAAAGGTCTTGATGTCCCCCTTGTGGATCCAATGAGAAATAAAACCCCACGTATAAGACGCGGCTTATACACGGGAGATTACGGTATATATGCGCAGGTTTAGGAGGTGGAATATTTTCACACGTTTCTTTCCTTTGTGAAATGTACATGTACATTTTAATCAATGCTTTCAGGAAAATCGGGAAATATCTGACGATAGGCAAAAATGAGTGTCTAAACCTTGCAGCTCTCAACTTCCTTGGAATGACAGGAAGAAAGGATATAGAGGTAGGGCATTCTTGTGATCGTAAGTTGGTCAAGAGTCATTGTATTTCGCACTTTCACATTTCTTGGTTTACTGATAATCTGGATGGCTGATGGAAATAGCGAAGGAAACGATGACGGTAATTTGTAGCAAACTATTCTACACAGAATATGCTGATTTCTCCAACTTAACATTTTTCTTTTCGTACAGGAAGAAGCTGTGACAACTATAGAAAAATATGGTGTTGGATCGTGTGGACCCAGAGGATTTTATGGCACATTTGGTATGTATAGCTGTTCTTTTTATATGATGTTAACTAGAATAACTGATTTCCAATTTATTTTTCATCCTACATTTTCCTGTTCTCAGGACCAGTTATACTGCTAATCAATTGAGATATGCTAATCGCATTGCGTACTTGCTATGTAAATTTTGTATAGAAAATCCCATATGTTTACCCTTTGTCTTAGACGTGCACTTGAACCTTGAGGAACGTGTCGCGGCCTTCATGCAGTGTGAGGAGGCCATTCTCTACTCGTATGGGTTTGCAACTATTGCCAGCGCCATCCCTGCTTACGCCAAACGAGGAGACGTCATATTCTGGTAATAATGTCACACCAAACATTATAAATATTATTTTAGAATGAAAAAAAAAATAAGTTGAGCAGCATACAGCTTCTCTCAGCCATCAAGTCTGCATTTCAGCCAAAGCATTTTGATATTCATTTATAACTTTGTAATGCTCATTTTTTTTTTCTGCAACATATTTTCACCTTATCTTTTTAAACAGCGATGCCGGGGTCAGCTTTGCCATTCAGCAAGGTGTCGTCGCTAGTCGCAGTCGGGTTGAGTACTTTAAACACAATGACATGGATGATCTAGAGCGTCTACTCAAAGAGCAGGAAAAGGCTGACAAGAAGGTAGTATTATAGGAACTATGTTCTCTTATACCCTACATGTTACTTCACTTGCACTGCTACCAGTGTAAAGCAAATTTCCAGACCATAGGTGTGGCTTGGAGGAGATATGCACGTTCAGTGGGTGGCTTGGATACGTCTTATGGACTATCACGATTCCTCTTACCATGAACCCGCCAAAATTACCGTAAAAATATACTACACATATAAGCCGCATTCCCGAAATTCGGACACTAAAAGCCGCATCTTAGGCTTGGAAAGTGAAGGTTCAGCTTCAGTATTTTTTCTGTTGTAAAATATCACCAGTTAGCAGAATCTTGAGTTTTGGGGCGGTCCTATATGCTGCTCTAAGCCTCTGGTTCAAATAAGAGCCTGGGCTTAAATATATGGGAGTTTACAGTACGTTGATAGAACGCAGTCGATTGACGTAGCCTATTGCACATTTGTCAGATCTTACACATGGACAGGTCTACTATAAAGTCATGCTTTTTGGCCTTCCATAGAGATAACGGTAAGAGAGGTCATTCTTACTTTCCGTGTCCTTTTCATTACAGAACCCAAAGAAAGCCAAGGCCACCCGTCGCTTTCTGCTTGTTGAAGGACTCTATATAAATTATGGAGATGTATGTCCACTACCAAAATTGGTGAGTACAGCTTCCATTAAATATCATTTTACTAAAGTATGATTTATCTGTCACAATCTTCAATTGTCTTGTACTGTGCATAAAGCGCAATTGTGTTGTACAGATTTCTCCGGTAATATTAAGGACGGACTAAGCTCAGTGATACTACTTGTATATTAAATATCCAGTTTTCATAGGTCTATTCTCACAAGTTGTAAAGAAAACTTTTTAAACCAGGTACTGATATCTCGTGACACACTCAGCAATGCTAAATATATCAAGGAAGCCACATTTCACTACTTTGTGCTCAATAGGACTTCCAGATAAACTTACCTGTATATTGTTTACCTAGAGAACTTCAAAGGATTTATTACTCTTTGTCGGTATCTATATAATATAAATAAAATGTTTCATTAAAGGTCGAGCTTAAGGAGAAATATAAACTGCGCATCTTCATGGACGAGAGTGTGTCTTTTGGGACGCTTGGAAAGAATGGTCGTGGGGTTACGGAACATTTTGGAATATCTGTAGGTTTCTCCATATAGCTTGTATGTAACTTACCAGACGATACCTATAAATTTACATTTCCTTACAAATTGATAACCAAGCCTAATTATAGTACCATAGTGCCTCTCATCTATAAGACGCATCCCTCATATAAGACGCACGCTTAGTTGTAGCAAGACGTATAAGGCACAACTGGAGGATGATATTGGCAAGTTTTGTACCCGGTACTAATCTAATGTAATTTTACCCCAACTATAGGGCGCCCCTTTTTCTTTGGGGGGGGGGCAGTTCTAAAAAAAAAATCCACGCCTATAGGGCACACTCTGACTAAGGAAAGATTCCATAAGGCTATCTTCACGTGTAAGCCGCACCTTAAATGCAAGATTTTACAGTATTTCATTTTCATAGAATGTATTCACTGCAGATAAGTATGTGATTTTTGTACCTTTTTTGTTAGTGGCATGTATGTACGTACGTACATCCATGCCACTAACAAAAAAGGTACAAATTCTTAGCCCTGCAGAAGATTTACGGGGTATACTGGTAGATTGTGTGATTTATGGGGTATGGGTTGTTGTACATTCCAGGTGGACGAGATAACATTGATATCAATCTCACTCGAGAATGCATTGTCCTCAATTGGTGGGTTGTGTCTCGGTAAGGCCTACGTTATTGACCACCAGGTAAGCTGAATTCATCTAGAGATATTACTACCTCAGTATATGAAATATGACTTCTAAAGATATAAACTTGACAACCTGTAGGTCGGTGATGATGTAGTGCATTTTATTTTCTCATTCCAACTATTTTTGATTATCTATAACCAACTGTATGTCATTTCGATGTATCAATATATGTTTCTTGATGTAGACTATTAAACTACAGTATATCCCAATAGCAGACGCAGTGTTCACAAGCATTGTGAGCACCTATGATAACTTCAGCCTGCATTTCATTAGGCAGGATAGTTTATTCATTAACACGATATGTCTACCACACACAGCGGCTGTCTGGACAGGGGTACTGCTTCTCGGCCTCCCTCCCTCCACTGCTCGCCACTTCCGCACAGTTTGCTCTGGGTATTCTTGAGAAGTCCCCAGGTATGTCTTGTAATCTTAGACAAACATACTGTAGGTCTGTGCTGTAATAAAGGCAGTTGTCTGCTACTGTAATCTTAGACAAACATACTGTAGGTCTGTGCTGTAATAAAGGCAGTTGTCTGCTACTGTAATCTTAGACAAACATACTGTAGGTCTGTGCTGTAATAAAGGCAGTTGTCTGCTAAGAATAAAATGTGAATCACTACTGCCAATGGACTTTACATTACTCCTGTGATTCCAGGTTGAATTGGAGTGATTGGTTATCATCAGGATGTGCTGTTGATCTAGCTCAGTCTGTCCATTATTACGTTTCTTCTTTTTTCAGATCTTGTTGCCACTCTAGAAAGTAATAGCAAATACCTACATAAACAGCTAAATGAGTAAGTATAAACATCAGTTTTGTTGTTGTAATAAGTTCATGCCCTTTGGACCCCTAGACTCAGGGAGAATATGATAAGGCACGGGGTCGGTTTCACCTATAAGCTGTGTCTTTTACGTAAGTTTTCTTCTTCTTTTACTTAAGGCCAATTAATTTTTTGTTTCAGGTCATCCGACCCTACCTAGCAAAACAGGGCGGACCCTAAAGTTTTTTCTTAACTTTTGAAGAAATTATGCATTTTTCTGGCTATATCTATGTCATTCTAGCCTTCAGTGAGTCCCTGTGAGTCACCAAGAGTCGACGCTTCTCTTTGTTGTAGTTTAAAAAATTTACAAAATAAAACAAGAAAAATGTGGCAAGGGCCATGGATAGGAGTTGCCACTCTGCGGCCGCCGTATGACTTCACAAGGTGACCGTGACGTCACTGACAAACCGAAAACATAATGGAGTTGCTACGGTCGCTGCGCTCCCGGCCGCTACACGGCAAGCAACTCCAAAAAAAAAAAAATCCAACCTACCCTACCTAATTGGCCCAGGGGATACCCTGGGCTATTGGAGCCAGGTTTTCAGTCAGATCCACAAATTTGTAATCACCAACTTTAGGGTGTAATCATTCAGTGATATACTGTTAGTTTACACATTTTTCAAAAGCCAAAGGAAAGTTTCAAATCTCATCTATCAGACAACATTTTGTCCTTTATGGTGAGTGATGTCTTTCTCTACGAAAAAAGCTGCTGTACTAACGTCATGTTTTTGGGAGCTATACTGACTACAAATTATTTAACCATTGGGTCTATGGGTCAGATAGATTTTGGCGATGAAATTAGCACATGGAGTCCTATGGGTAATCACCAAGTGAGACACTTTTTTTCAGCAGGCAATGTTTACAGTGTCCAAGCTATACACATAACACATTGGGGACTGAGCGATAAACTAAGCATGCTATGGATAAAGTTTTCTGTGGGGGCTAGGGGGGCCAGGTTTCCAGGGGGCCAGGTGTCCAGGGGCTAGGTCTCCAGGGGGCCAGGTGTCCGGGGGCCAAGTGTCCGGGGGGCCAGGTGTCTGGGGGGCCAGCACACCAGGGGGCCAGCAGTCCAAGGGGTTTAGTAAGAGAAGATTATGCCAGACTGGTGTCAGTACATGTATAGATGATAATCTCTATTTGTAAGTAATTAGTCAATATTTCGCAAGTGCTGATTCCTGTGACCCTACAGGGTTGATAGAGGGTTTTATGGTACCTACCCTGAGCCTTCTGTGCTTCAATGCACAACGCCCAATTTTTATATTGGGGGGGGGGTAGTAGACCCTGGGCCATATGTGATATATATCACACGTTAAATCTTTTTTACCTGAAACACACAACTTTTTGGCCTAATGTATTACTGAAGTAATGACCTCTTTCTATGTGTCATGTACCTGTATTTAGTCTAAATCTGAATTGAGCTAGGTCAGTGTGTGAAAGAAAAAGTATGTCGATTAATGAGTGGAAAATAATTACGTATAGAGATGAGAAACCTCAATAATGCCCAAGAACTCTTTTACCTATTAGATCTAGGCACCTTTTTTTTTTTTTAAACAAACATCCGGTTCCCGATTATGGAAGAAGTATCTCATTTAGTGCCTCAATCTTAAAGAATGTAACCCAGTTCACAGAATTTTTAAATGTGCATCTTGGCCTTTGCTTGTTTCAGACTTCCAGGTCTGTGTGTACAGAGTGCCCCATTCTCACCCATACAACATGTTTGTCTAGCAACCCCTTCTCAGGACGCTACTGCTGATCACCGTGTTCTACAGCGACTAGTGGAAGAGGTAAGTGAACATGCATGTATACATAAGAGGTGGGATACTTTTTGAAAAAAAAAAACAAACATTTTTGCCGTTTTGGTAATTGTTGGTAGAGAACTGATTTTATTGTACATCCAAAGTCTACCCATATAATATTGTATTTTCTATTTGAAATGGTCTGTTAAAAGGAATCTTCAACAAATGACTTTTGGAGATATGATAATCTACATTCTTCCTCCCTTCCTCCTTTGTTCAACAGACAGAGAAGGCGGGAATAGCACTGACATTGGCAAGCTATCTCAAGGAGGAATCTCACCCACCTCCTCCTAGTATCCGCATCTCCGTCACCAGCCAGTTGACCACAGCTGACCTCGACCGTGCTGTGGGTATACTCTGTAAGGCATGCCAGGCTATAATGTGAGATATATGGGCGCTATTGAGGTGAACTCTCAAGCTCATTCAAAGACTGTCAAGTTCATTTAAAGACAATCGGTTGGTACTCAGTAGACGATGTTATCTGTACCCAGGGTCCTTTGGGTTGTACCATGTTTGACCATTGCTATACAGTAGTGTAAATGGATGTTTTCTTTACTGTACTTCCCTGTGTTTTCTTACCATTGAGGCGGTAGAGGAAAGTACTGAGTAAACAACCATTTGAATGAATATTGCTACTGTAGTACCCCACGTATAAGACACACCTAGAGTTTGTGGATTCACCCCAGACCCAAATGACCCCTCGATACTCCTGCGTGGGTTAGGAGTGTATGAAATGAAAGGTGTTAGTGTGCCCTTACAGATCATGGAAGAACTAAATCCCATGTAAAGCTGCGCTATGTACGTGGGGTAGTACAGTAGTTTCTGTTACTAGTATTATAAATGACAGATGTTGAATACTCGAGTTATGCTTTTAATTCAATGTAAAGAAATAATCCACATACAAATATAAAAGGCGCAGCCCGAGTTCCCTATAAGGCCCACTAGAGGTCTGATTCACTTGTAGGACACAGCTTAGGAGTGACTATCAGATATTACTGGAATATTCAGGGATATGATTTTATTGTGATTGTCGAGTAGGGAACTATATCCTACCAGATGATGATAGTCTATTATGTGCTGCGTTTCTGGTATCGCCCAAAAAGCCATGACACACGTATAGGGGAGCTTGATGTATTGCTTTTACAATCCGCCTTAAAAGTAAGAAATTTAAACCATCCTCTATTTTAATTATGTGGAAATGAAGGGGAACATGTTGGTACACAATTTAAACATTATATTTCTTTTCGAAATAGTGTATTATTATGGGAAAAAGGGTAGTAAAGTAACAAATTTTCCTAATAAGATGGTAGAATTAAGACAGGTTGAAGTATTGCAATATCCCGTGCATATTGCAAGAAATCACGCAAATTTGTGCAAGCTGCCCCCAAATGCCCATACCGTAGGTCTATGCTTTAGAGATTAAAACATTGAACAGAATTATTCACAAAGAGGCCAAGACAGTACAAATATTGCGGATGGGTGGGGTGAGAGGAGTACATGTAGCACCGAAATGGCTTTATAACAGGTTTGTAAAAGCGATTTGAGGTGCCCTGATCTGTACAGTGTTAGATTAGATCCTTATTCAATGCCTCCTGATATCATTTTCGCCACCAATGGCGAGAAAAATCCAATATAGGCGAGTTTACAGGGAGACGATTGGTCCTGGGGCGGAAGACGTGTGAGGGGAGCCCACCCCCGCGTTCATTACATGCTTTGGCATGCATGTATTCTATATTCAAAGACAACACCCCATAACTGCTTTAAAGCTTTCTCATGGGATCTGGGGAAATCGTGAAGGTGAACTTTTTGGGGCAAAAGTACATAGAAATCCTACAGACCTAGAAGAAATCATATCCGTAAATATTACTGAATAATCTGAGTATTAGCTTGGTATTCACCAAAATTGTGTCACATAGTTCTTTGTAAAATATGGTGTACTAGTTATTCAAATTTATTTTCTACCACAGTACGTGAATGTGGCGATCCCTTTTTATGTGTTTTTTTTTTTTCTTTTTTTGAGGAACCAGAAGTCCCACTCCGTCTCTCTAGATAGCGATCCCTTTTTATAAGGTCACCCTGAAATTGAGAGTAACATGGGGTTTATCGTGGGGTTAATCTTTAGAGGTTTACCAGGGAAGCACTATTATATAAAAAATTACATCATGTATAAGATACCAGAAGTTAGTTCCACATAAAAAGTTGCGCCTTAGTGTTAGGGCACGGTAGTTTTGAGACTGGATTTAATCCACCAAGTTGATCGATGCTGGTTGTTAAAGTTGGCATATCTGCTAAAAAGACAGATTTGAAATTTTGTGGAAACATGTCTAAATAGTTTGTAAATGCTCATCTCTTTTGCCATGCATATATTGTTCCAATCACAACCGTCCCCCAGTGCCTCAATATAATGCATCTAATCACAACACAATATACTTCACTGGATGACCCGTGGCATTCCTGATCACCTCAGTAACACCTGCTGGCTAGTCTGACAAGCTTTAAGTAGTGTTCAGTACACCTTGAAAATTTTGACTGGCTATTTTTTCCACAGCACACAGGCTCCCTATACAGGAAATCGGACATACCTGATTTTTTTCACTAGGACAGGAATAGATACAGGATACAAGTTTTCTGTTTTGGAGCAGAAATATTTCATATAATCATTAGATATCTCAACACATCGTTGTCTATATAACCCCTAAATTTCATACTGTGATATCGGACATGCTCACTTTAATTTCATGCTTGTTAGTTTATTGTTCATTGCCTACTACTGTTGAAAATATTCCCAATCTCACAGCACTCAGTGATGCAATCAAATTAAATTTTGGCAGTAATTGTATAGATGATGAGTGTTTGCCTTTAACTGAGCAGTACTTGAAAGATTTACTTATAGAAAAAATTGGTGGCATTCCACCATGCTAGGATATGAGGAAAATCGAGATGTAAGATATATAAATGTACAATGAGATATAAAGTATCATATGGTTGTAGGGTTTTAATCAACATTCCTTCCATCGCCATATATTGTGCACTGTTTAATTTATTGAAGAGAGCAAAACTATAAAAATAGGGATCTTGACGGTGATTGCTATTGCTTTGTACACATAGACATTCTACAAATTAGGTTAAAATATGCGGTTTGGTTCCACGAATGGACTTAGTGTTTCATACCGATAGCATTTAGCTGGATGGATTCCACCAGATTATTTGACTTTGATAGGAGTAACTATATATTCTTTACTCTTAAGCTATTGTGCCATAAATCGATAGATTTGGCCATATCGTCTTTGGGAGCAATTTTATCTCGATTTTTTTACGAGTATATGTGGTCTACAATGAAAGAATTTCAATCATGCTTTTCATGGGAATAATCGATGAATTGTATATCTGGAATGCTGTGTTACTTTACATGGACGTTTAATGGTACTGGAAACGCTGCAACCTGAGAAGCTCGCCTTCATCCTTAAGTTGTTGGGTGTCATTTTGTCCTTTTTTCTTGTAATAAATACAGCTCTCCTTATAATCTGCCTTCTAATTGATGCCTTATTCTTATTATGTAAAAACGAAGTACCACAGAATCTCATCCGTAGCTGTTTAATTACAAATCTTATAACGATATACTATACAGAAAAGTACACATCTATGTACGTCATTTACACACTTTACCATAGAGATATGGTTTGCATTGCTTTAGCTTTACTCAATATACCCTCCATCCTAAGATTTTCAGAGGTACCCTGATACACGTCGACAACTTCAAACAGCGGAGGGTTATCCAACGACTGAAATAAATGATTTATGTATTGGCATTGGTATTTGTAACATCAAATAACACTTTTTAACACATAGAAATATCTCTAATATCTGTGTGTATAGGCCTCAATCTATAAAGGACATCATATACCTATTTAGGCTGATAGAACTTTTGAAGCCAGGGTATCACATTTATGTGGGCCAGTTAGAAGCACAGTGCGATGCTACAACTTCTAGGGACAGTTGACAGCATTTTCAAATAATCAGTCTCATATATGCAAAATAGAAGGGCGTATATAAAAGTTTTACAATTGCTTGGTGTAGATCTGCATGTATTTAAGTACCTGTTTGCCTGCAATGATAGCTAGTGGATACCCCATCTGTTTTGCTTGCTGTAAACGCTTTCCGATGGACAGGTTGAGGCGGTCATCCAACACCACCTCCCCCTCCAGATGCGGCATCACAGTTAGCTGTTGGTACAATCTGTTACACAACTCTTCACTCACGTCACTCTTGTAGCCCTCCTGCAATCAGAGTAGCGATAAGTTGTATTATATCTCCATTCTCGAAATGTTCTTTGTAAGATTACTTGTGCACAATAATGTATGTACATGTATTCCCGCTTAGCGGATTCCTTAGTGGGCTGACCCCTGCTGAAGCTGATACCTTGCGAGATAAGGACTGATAACAGCGAGCTGATGGGTACCAGGTGTTACATAATGCACCCTGAAAGGTCGGCACTGAATGAAAGGAATTTTCACATTGGTCAATATTATATCCCGCTAGGTTCCTATTGAGTTACGAGCATGAGAACATATCCTTCATCTCAGCCTTGTTGACGATATACTACGATAATATTTCATCACCAAAAGTCATGTTCATGGCGAGAAAACTAGATTAGGCATGAATTGATTTTTGAATGTGTGTCCTTGCTAGCACAGTGCATCAGACATACAGGTGGACATACAGAGGGGACAGAAAATGCGAGCATACACCCTTTTAAGGCAGACTAGGTAAAACCAGTATTTCAAAGATGGATAAGGATGCCACCTTGACACCTTTTCAGGAATTCCAACACCCTCAGTTCTAAGGAAATGCGCATTCCTTGAAGAGAATCATTATGCAGTTTAAATAATAGGGTTTTGGTTTCATGTCCTATAAGTATTTCCTATATGGAATTCCGAAAATTAGAATAATATCTGACTTTTCAGTCATCTATGAGTGGCATCTCTGAATGGAACAAAAAGACAGTGAACAGCCATTGACGAACAGATAGAAAACTATGTATTGTTATGTTGATTCAGTTCTGATACCTGGGATGTTCAGTTCTGATACCTAGGATAACTCAAATAAAGATGGCATGACAGAAGTGAACACACACACAAATATAATTCATGTAATCCTTAATTACCTTTTGTGGAATTATGATTATATGGTGTGGAGAGAGCAGTCTCGGCCATCGGATCTGGTCTGCTGACGAGGACACCTCAAGGCATGCAGCGAGCAGCCGGGTCACTCCAATGCCAAAACACCCCATATAAAGTAGGCTATCAGAAACAGAAAGAGAGTTGGCATAGAATCATACATGCAAACTCCTCAGTTTTTCCAAGATCTATCGGTATCAGGGTCAATCTTGTAATTTGTCAAGATCCAATGAGATATAATTTTATCATTAATATGGGGAGGAGTGGTCTTAGAAAAAATGGATACAAAGGTATCAGGTATCTTCAAAAAGCACCAGAATCCACCTTTTGGGCTTCTCGATATTCAAAACTTTCCTGGGGGAGCCCCCGCCCACCCCCATTTTTACCTATGAATGGGCCTCCCAAGAAAAACCTTCACTTTTAAGGCCTCGTTTTTTTTTCGTGTCCAGAGTTTGCATGTATGTAGAATACAACAATTGTTAAATCATAGAACGTGCTGCTATTACAAACCAATACATATAAAGTGCTGGTTCCACAGGCGTAAATCAGGCAGGTTAGCACTAATTCAAATTATTTTTTTCTATACTTTTGATATATTTTAAATTGTCGGATTAGGGCTATTCCGACTGATTGTACGCCTGTGAAACCAGCACCTTAACTCTTACGTTCGGCCCTGTAAACCACTTTATTGATGAAGTCAAGTCATTTAATGCACCTTCTGTGTACTAATTGCACCTCATTGTTTGACTTGAACCGTCTTTGTAGGCACCTCTTTTCAATGATTTCTTCCTCGCTTAAGGTGAACGCAATGGAATTTTTCCATGAAATATTGTTAGGGTTCTTCAATTACTGCTTTTTCAGATCTATGACTTCATTTAAGTGTCCCTTTAGTTTTTTTTTCTTTTATTCCATAGCAAAAATAAATAAATGATGCACAAAATGGGAGAGGTCTCTTTTGATATTTTGTCTACCCTATGTTAAGTTCTTTCATGAAACAACCACATAAGCTTCATTCTAAATAAATCATGCATGATTATATAAAGAGAACCCATTTTATTTTTATGTTTGGTTTCTGCCTAGGTTGTCATTTACCATGTTTTGGCCCTATGGGAAAGAACCATGTTTACTGGAAATTTCACTCATTTCAAGATGGCCGACATCTGAATTCAGTTTGACGTCTGCACAATAGGTGGCAGCACCCGTAGCTTTTTATTTTACAGAACCTACTCATTAATCTAAGTGAAGTTATTTGATAACAAATCTTTAACATCTGAATAAATCTGATAAAAGCAGATGTTCTAAGGCGTGATTGCTGTATAGTAAAGGTACTTAGCATGATCTATGCAAAATCCACCTGGTGGCAAAAAAAAAATTGGGCATTGTGCATTGAAGCACAGAAGGCTCAGGGTAGGTACCATAAAATCCTCTATCAACCCTGTAGGGTCACAGGAATCAGCACTTGTGAAATATTGACTAATTACTTACAAATAGAGACTATTATCTATACATGTACTGACACCCGTCTGGCATAATCTTCTCTTACTAAACCCCTTGGACCGCTGGCCCCCTGGTGTGCTGGCCCCCAGACACCTGGCCACCCAGACACCTGGCCCCTGGACACCTGGTCCCTGGACCCCTGGACACCGAGCCCCCGGACACCTGGCCCCCTGGACACCTAGCCTCCTCGCTCCTAAATCCCACCCTCATAAATCTATTCACTTGAGCAAGTCAAATATCAATTCACCAGGAGTTAGTGACTTTTCTCTCTTTATTCTTATATTATTGAACAAAAGCGTCTCGCATTTAGACGCTTTTGTTTAATCTATGTAAGAATAAAGAGAGAAAAGTCGGGCTAGGACCTAAGCCTATGGGGAAGTGGATTGGAGAATCCTTCAAAAGTGATTTTTTTTTTTTTTTAAATAATCATGGTAAATAGATGAGTGCATGTTTAGTTGTTTTTTCTTGCATGAATATACAGACAAATATATGAACTAATTGCCTATAACAATTTTATTAATGTATAACTTTTATTTCCTATAGAAAATGTAAACTGAAAAAAAGGACTTTTGTTTATTTTTAAACTCCACCACCTACCCGGCGGTATAGACTCAGGGTGGTCCCTGAGCCAATGATACTCCCAAATATGACAATATTTGTTTAGATTCCTAACTTATATAGTGTAACCCACCTTTATCACTATATTAGCATTCTACCCCATTCTTATCACAGGATTTCATATTTCTCGTACCCGTAGACTCACATACTAAAGGAATTGGATTTTTTTTTTTTTTTTTTTTTTAATTAAAAAAAACGTTGACATGCCCCTGACAACCTACTCTTTGGTTCCAAAGGTTTGGTTAAGAAATTGTTGCAAGATTTTTATTTCTGTGGAACTTAATGTAGAAAAATAGAAATTCTCATAGATGTCCATCGTTTAGACCACCAAACTTCAAAGCCCTCCAGTGGACAAACTGCGCATATGAGAATTAGCGTTAGCCAGTACCGGTACCGGTACCCAGTCCCCATTTCTTTTAATTTTACTTTTGAGAAATTAATATTTTATGACTCATGAGTAAAAAAATTCATGAAAAATGTACCATGGACTCCACACTTGCTTATTAACCAAAGTGACAGCTCTAAATTGCTTTACTGTGAAATAAAGTTTGTGGCCCTTCAGGTACTGGACCTCACAAATCTACCTACTTTTTCTGTTGGTCCCTGTTGATATATAAGGCGTTAAACTGTGAGGAGTACCGAGTCCCCAGGAGGAAGGCATGGGCTACCTGAAATCATACAGTTTACTCGCAATAGTACAGTATGTGGAGAAAAGAACCTTTCATCATTTCTAGTATACTTTACGTTTATTGAACCAATTTCATCAATCAGACGATAGCTTGTATATAACTTAAAATAAGTCACATCTTATACGCGACACTGAGGTTTCCTGTACCTTATAGGATTACTCCCAAAGTATGGTTTCGTACAAGCAGGGCTCTTTTACAGTACTAAACCTAGTTGGGAGGTGGAATAATATATGGATGCTTGGAAAAATAGTTCTTTCATCAGAGTATTAAAAGCAGGGTTTTACAATAGTCCAGCAATACATTTTCCCTTACCTCAATGCCCGCTTCTTCTTTGAAATCTGGCACACAATCCGGACAGTCACACTTATGCGAAGAGGGATTTGTTGTATCTATAATAAATATATACATTAGGGTATGCAAACAATATGGAGAAATAATTTCCAATCTAGTTTAATTAAAGTTATTAAAGTGCATGAACAGTCATAGCTGTCATGACTAGCGTAATTAGGATCGCAGATCTGTGTATCAAGATCCATGGTCGAATTGAATTTACACATTTTGTAATCTCCTGTACGTTGCGATAAATTCTGTATGAAAGGTTGCGACATAACAACTCACTCACCAATAAGTTCCTTGTTGAAGCTCTTGCCACACCTTAAATGGAATTTGATAATGGATGTCAGACGGAGCATCGGTGTACACAACTGACATGTTCGGTGTGATCCAATTAAAAAGTTTCTCTTTTTTCGTAAAGCTATATAGCATGTTCCTCTTTTTAAATAATTATATCTTTCTAGGTAACAGTGACTTTCGACAGGCCACCTTCTGTATTTACATCTTAAATAAATAGGAAATCTGACCCATATAGACACTGGCTTTACATGTAAATCCTAAGCGTGAACGTAATAAATAGCACACCTAAATACTTACTGTTGACAGATATAGATGGTATCTTCACCAACGTCCGACAAAAGCTGGAATTCATGAGACAAGCTTCCTCCCATTGCACCAGTGTCTGCTTCAACTGCCTTACACAAGCAAATGTCTCATTTTAGGGGCTACTGCATAGGTTTCCTAAATGTATTCGATAACTTATGTATGATCCCTACACAAGTTGTGTGTGTGTGTGATGTAACTAGGGATGTCATTGATATATTGAAGTATCATCATTTTTGAAACAGCGAATATCGTATCGACATCGCTGTTATATCGATACATAATACCGTAATCTCCCGCGTATAAGGCGCGTCTTATACGCCAAACAAAATGCTGCTGGGTCTTATACGTGGGAGGGACATTGCCTTGAGTTTGTGGTGCGCCTTATAGGGGGGTGGTAATATTACTATAGAACAGTACTAAATTGACAAAAATCTCCCCTCAGGGGGGCTCCTTATATGCGAAACAGCCCTCCTGTGAGTTGGGGGGGGGCGCCTTATATGCGAGCTGCGCCTTATACGCGGGAGATTACGGTAATCACATAATGAAAATTAGAGATTTTGACTGATTCCAAAGATATTTCCTGGCACCTATATAGGCGTATTTGGTATCAAATTAAAGCTTGTGATGTCGCTAACGCATTGCACAAGGGATTATCTAGATTCGCACAACTCTCTTAGGTTAGTAAAGTCATAACTTATAAAATATGAATTTTGTCTTTTGTGGTTTTTAGTCTGGACTCATTATCTATACATTACATATTAATTCAGATGTAAGATTTGACAATGGTGGTTTTATAGTAGGCAAGGGCAAATTAATACTCTGAAATATTCTTATAGATGAAAGTACTAAAATCAGCCCTCAGACAGTGAGTAGGTTCCTATAAAATTGTCATGTACCTATTCCTTCCTGTTAAATCTTGGAAATGACATACTGAAATCCTCAATTACCAATCATGTATCTTTGTATTGCTATCATAGTCCCATTTAGGTGGAGAGTGAGTGAGTGAGTAATAGATGTTTAACGCCATTTCGACAGCTAAGGTCATATTCATAGCGAGAACTACATTACGCATATGTGCACCACACACATCCGAGGGGATAGGAAAGAGGAGAAATAGACCCTTTTAAGTGGACTAGGGAAGCCCTCCCCATTTAGGTGGACATATCTCCGTCCAAAACCATTTTTCTCGGTGAGGGACGGGGGCAGGAGGGCCCCAGACATTACTTTGTGCTTTTAGCTCAAGTGAACCAATCATCTAGTGAATAAAAAAGTCGGAACATCGAGACAAAAATTCGTGATAATCGGAATCGATAAATATGACATATCAATGACATCCCTAGATGTAACTGAATACAATTTCTTTCGGCAAGCATACCAAATTGACACATTACTTTCAATTTGATATACCGGTACTGCAAAACATATGAACCAGTACTGCAAAACATATGAAAATTGGGTTGAAATTTATAACTCACCTTTGACATGTTTTAATGCCAACCTGTTGAAGATCCTGTCATATGCATCACAAACTTTATTGTATGTTGCACGTGCAGATTCTTGATTTTCATCAAACGTATATAAATCTGTGGATAGTAACACTCAGATGAGTAGCACAGTTTACATATTTCCCAGTCTAGCATGTATTAGATGATGAGGTCTTGGGAGTATATATATATATATATATATATATATATATATATATATATATATATATATATATATATATATATATATATATATATATATATATATATACATACATATATGGGATAAAAGTGGCTGGGCACAAAAAGTCCCTGTAATTCTCAATTGGAAGCCATTGAATACATTTTCTATTGTATAGGGATGTATGGATATTACAAACTTAAAGATCGCAAGAATCAGGGGAGAAACCCTGAAGACTTCAATCCTTGATATACAAAACTACACGTACATGTTCACAAAGAACAAACGAAACAATGACCTGATCAATATATACTGAACTGGTAAGACAGCCAAGTCCAAGATTAATTTATGTGGACAGACAAAACTGTTACCTTTCATTTCGAATTCCCTGCAGCGAAGAAGTCCACTTTTTGGCCTCATTTCATCGCGGAATTTCCTTCCTATCTGATATACGAAATGGGAGGAGATAGAATGATTTATTAATATACAAACAATATTTACTCCTGGACTTCTGTTAACTCTATGGAGTTTATGTCATCTTGTCTTGCTACACGGTGGAAGGGCTTGATAGCGCTAGACATACCGGTAGTCAAATTTATGCATACAGAACTAAAAGGTTATCTATGTTTATGTCAGAGAACAGTCAAGGGGTACACCTATCAAAGAACGATGAAATTGAATCAATGAGTAATAGCTGTCATATTCATGGCGAAAAAAAATTTTTTTTCACAATTTCACAGACGAATGTGTTAATACACGCATATGTGTAAGAGACTCTCAGCAAGGACAGAAAAGATAAGATTTAGACCCTTTTAACAAGGCTAGTGAAGCCCGAAATTGAATGATGCCAAGAGGATTTTGCGTTATCACATCATACCGTAAACTCCCGCGTATAAGATGCGTCCTCTATGCCAAACAAATGCCTTGTGAGTCTTATAGGATTTCTACAAGTTGGGGGTGCGTCCTATACGAGGGGTAATTTTACTATAGAACAGTACTGGATTTACAAAATTGAGCGTTAAAATGTGCGTCTTATACGCGAAAATGCATGTGCTGAGTTTGGGGTGCGTCTTATACGCGCAGCGCATCTTATACGCGGGAGATTACGGTATTATCCAATGTAAATTACCTGATACAGCATAATCGGTAACCGTTTGTATGTTATTGGACCATCTGCAGCAACAAGAGATGTCACAGCCTCTTCATGAGTCTGGAAAGGTAACACATAACGATATTTTCACCCACCTACAACCTTTTCACAGTTCTCAGTTCCATTTAAAATAGCTGAGCCATTTTAAATGGAACTGAGAACACCATACCATACATGTACATATACATAGGTAGGCTAGACACTTATAACGAGAAAGTACATCTTTTGTAAACTGAAGATTACTCACTGGAGAGAGACAGTAGCTGCTTCCTTTCCGATCTTGCAACGTAAATAGTTCTGATCCCATGACTTCCCATCTTCCTGTAAACATTTATACATTTATTTTATAATCATTATGGCATAGACCTACACAATATACCAGTTTACTACTGTGTAAGTCCATGATTATGTGTTTATGCTATCGTAAACTAACCGATCCATAGGCCGACTTATAGGCCGTCTTCAGATGGCGAATCCCGGGCCTTATCTCGTGGATTAACGCAGGCCACTGCCAGGTTCCTTTCACCCCTACCCAAGTATAACAGTACTTTCAGATTTTCTAGTTTTAAGCACAAAGGCAGTTTATTTTGCTGAATCCACTTATGGTCACCAAGGTCCAAAGGGCAAATATAGAGTGGAATATGTGTGGAGACTTTTTGAGAGGCCATTATAGAGCAATCATCACAAAGATTGAAAAGGAGCCTGACTGTGCTGTGTGAATCCATGAGATAAGGCCTGGGATTTGTGGATGGATACCTGTGTCTAATCACATGGTTATATTGGAGAGCCCAGACCTATCATTAATCACACGATGGTACACAACGAATTGAAAGACAGTGTAGATAATCTACATAAGAATGTGCCACCTGTAGACG
Organism: Acholoe squamosa; assembly: GCA_949317995.1. NCBI lineage: Eukaryota > Metazoa > Annelida > Polychaeta > Phyllodocida > Polynoidae > Acholoe > Acholoe squamosa. The sequence goes on along the minus strand of OX439036.1, from coordinate 47,437,896 downwards.
GCCTATTGTCCAGGTCAGTTTTGTGCAAACTTACCTGATTGAAGCCAGGGCTTGGCTGGTGATAAACATGGCATTGCCATCTTCTGTGCCCCAGCAGCATGCATTTCGCGGTCTATTATACGGTAGAGCTTCTCTATAGCTCGGGTTACGTATGGCAGCATATGGAATGTACCAGGTGATGCTCCATGTAGAAGGCCATTGGAGATCATGAGCTGTAAAGAGTATCCACAAATATCAAATTGATATCTCAAATAACAGTAGTAAGACCATAAGATACTGTGAAGATCTTAGTCTTAACTGGTTGAAAATCCCGCCTTATTATCTCGTGGTATCACGCTGCCTTCAGTCAGTTATCCCGGATTTTCCCCTCTTTGTGCTGTTGACTTTCCACTCATCGACTAGCTAAGTGAATATCCAAATCTCAGCACTCTCTGATGTATATAGTCATTCTATATTCGAATATAATTATGCAGATACAATGTATAAAGAGAGAAAAACATAGATAATTTGTCAGTGGCCAAAGAATTAACGACAAAGAGGGGGAAAAAATGGAACCTGACTGGGGGCTGCGTGAATCCACGAGATTTGGCAATTGCTGGAGAGTCTTTAATGGTTGTATTTGATCACTCAAGGATGCAGAAGTGAGATGCATGGTGGGCAGATGGTGTAGGAGCAAGATGCAGGGTGTAAAGTGGCGGATCCACTGCCACAAATTTCTTGCAGATAACGTATGAGGCGAGTATGTCCACAAGGAGTCACAAAAGTCAAAACATTTTGATTTCTGCTTGTGTTGTCACAAGCCGCTCGTACATTGCATGAACTTTGTTGCAGCAGCCCGCAGCAGCAGATCCACTGCTAGTGCGGGGTTTCCACACCGTCTGCCACTCCAAGATCACTCTGTACGAAGTGAGGAGGACCGGGACAGGTTATCTCTGTCTAATCCACTTTCTCCAAGAAGACACACACGATAGACCATAGAGGCTTGAACTGTGGGGCATAGCTTTTCCGTGGGTGGGGGCTCTTGACTTAACGCACGAGTGCAAATCGCAAGTGATTCTCCGGAGCAGAACCCTGGTTGCTAGGGACCTGGCAAAGGGTCAAATTATGTAGGCAATGTACTAGAAAAAGTAACCTTTTTGCTGTTTTCTTTTCAAATATTGGGATTAGAACACAATGGATCAAGTATGTGATGAAATTTTTGAATATCTTTTCGATTCTTGAATGCATTCTGCTGTACGATGTCTCGATCTTTTCTGATAAGGATTCTAACACCTTTTTCTAGTACATTTCCTATTTAATTTAACTCTTCATGAGGATTCTTATCAGTAGGGAGATAAGCCCGATAAGGGGCGCAGTGGTTGCTATGACGTCACTGCTGCTCCCGAGAATTCGCAGTAGTTAATCCCCTGGGCTGGACGAAAACTCAGAAAAGCAAGCTAAGTGAGGAGAAAGTTGTTTCTTTCTCGTTGTAGCTCCTTAGGCAGCCATTGATATCAGGGGCAAGCAGGGGAAGCCTCCCGCATAGGTCTACTCAGTGCCAACACATGTCACTGTAGAAATTTGTTCATTTCTCCCTCATTTCTTGTCGAAATCTTTGCAGACTTCACACACTATTAGATTATGACATGGCCATCACTCGCTATTAGTTTTATAAATATAACATGATCAGAAGTGCTATAAAAATTGTAAGGGTTTGTGGCCTTACGGACCTGGGGGGTTCGGGTCTTACGATTCGGAAAGAAAGAGTAAGACAGTATTCCAAGTGTATGCCAACGGTTAGGTTTATTACTTAATGCACACTCACGGCTGCCGAATGATATCAAAGAGGCAGCTAATATTAAAAGGCAGTGGTTTACATAGTGTGGAGGCCAGAAGGGCCTCTGACGCAGCGGCTGAGCCCTGGGCTTTATATACGGACCCAGGTGTTCGTCGTCAGATGTCCCCACAGACCCGGATCGGTGCTGCCACCTATCCGGAACCTGAGGAACGTCCGACGACTCGACTCACCCGCCACGTCAGACGGTACCCAACTCCTATGGTTTAGTAAAGTGTACCTCTACACCACTCCCCCAGACATTTAGGAGGGTGTTATACATATAATATTACTAGGATAACATTTCTACATGTCTAAACCCTTAGTAATAGAGGTACAACCATAGGTATAACATTAACACTAAATAAATTGTGAACCAGATGTCATATATATATATTCGATAGTGAAATTTAGTTACATATAACGATTAGGATGTTGAAATATTATACGAATTACTTGAAGAAGAGACAGTTATGTGAAACGGAACTGTCTATTTAATTATTATACCACATAATATTGTATTATATTTCAGGTATAATTAATAAGACAAGTAATATGAATCGTATACATGTGACGATGACAGCTATATGTAACGGAACTGTCGATAATAAAACATATCACAAAATAACATCCGTATGTGTGTTTGTAGTCATTGACACCACATTTGAATATGTAGTCTTAAAGAAGACTGTTATAGTAACATCACTATCTAATGACATGTCGTATATTAATATTATACGAATCCGTTAAGGAATCCGTGAGTAGTACGAATAGGATTATTTATAACATACACTTGAAAAAAAAGAAAAAAAAACATCACGGTGTGGTAATGAATATAATAATATATTATCACCGTGTACCTAATAACTTTTATAGCACCAGATCATTATACTTATTATATAATTTGTCTCGCAGGACAATAATATGTGTTATCTGGTGAAGTTTAACGGATCTTATAATATAAATACTAATAGTGATTAGAGATCCGTATCAGGAAATGTCCATGTACCCGTATTATAATATGTATCTAGTGGATATGTACATACATATAATATTATAGAAAAATAGAAATATGACATTATATACAATATACAGGAGTTATAAATGCTGCTGGAGTCTTCTGCTGTATCCTCCGGGTACTAGTAGGTAGGTGTGGTCAGCTAACCACGGGATGGACGTGCTAAAGTTTATATTTTCCTTATATTGAGTGAACACGGTAGTTGATTTGGGGCAGCTACCCACAATCCTCTAGTAGTGCTAAAGTTTATAGTATATCCGAATGGTGTAGATTTGTAGAATATTAGTCCGGATGTGTCAACTGTGTAGAGAACGTAATCCTTTTTAAGTTTTAGTTGACATAAGTAAAATAATAGTCCGATATAGGTTGATCCGGAAGTAATAGTAGTAGAGATATAAGTCCATTCGGGAGTACAGATGAGTTGTAGAGGTAAATCGTAAAGTCCATCCTAGTAATTGGTTAGCACGGGTAACAGCAGGAGTCTGGAACTGGCATCCGGATGCGTCTCACAGCAGCAAGTCTACTATCGGATTGTTCATGGATGAAATTATAAATCCGAATAGGCTATTCAGGGTGTAATGAATGTTATACAACCTGAATAATAGACTGGTCAAAGGAACCCGGAACACATAGCATAGGTGTTCATGCACTAGAAAAAGCATTCGCAGACCTATAGGGTTCCGCAAAGACTATATCTGGTCATTTGGTGTTGGAAAAAAGAAAAAAAAAAAAAATTATGGAAGAAATAACCCTAGCATGCTTTAAACGGATTTCTTAGCATGCTTCTTCTTCAGAAGAGCTAAAGCCGACTCGGGAGTGCCGTCCCACTCGTCCAAGTCGACTCCGAACACCCTCATGAACTTAGTGTTCAGGTTGGTGTTCCGAGTGATCTCCTCCTTTACACGTTTTTCCAACACGTGTACATCCATAGCTGCTTTTTCTTGAGCAGCTGAGGCAGCCTCCTCCTGGGCCTTTACATCGTCCCGGATGAGAGTCTCGAGACGTTGCTTTTCAGCGTCGCCCACCTGTTTCATACACAACAGGGTTTCGTTTAGGAGACCCTGATGAAACTCGATCGCTTTCTCACGAACGGTCTTCTCCCAATGGGTGTAGATGGCCTTCTGGACATCTGCCTCCCCTTGGCGAGACTTCTCAAACCAAACTTCCGCATTACCAGTTTTAATGGTAATGGCGTCCTTTGGTTTCTCAGGTGCCGAGACAGCCTTGGGAGGAGTCGAGGCGGCCTGTGGACCACTTCCGGGTTTAGGACTCCCGGACACACCTGTCGTTGGTACACAGAAGGCAGGTGGTACATTCTGTTTCAGTCCCATTTGCAGGTACATGTTTAACTGCTCCTGGGTAAAGGTAACTGGTGGGGCGGCTGGAGCGGATGCAGATCCGGCGGCAGCAGATGCGGTGGTCTTCTTTGGCATAAGGCGACCATCCTTTCCTACCACCAAGGTCTGGCTCTCAGGTCCAGGTCCCTGGTTTAAGGACGGAAAGTTTCGAGAACTCACTTTCCCAGGTTTAGATACGGCTCCAGCGTATCCGGCAGGTTCAGGCTTCTTGAACACCGGAGTGCCCTGAGCCTGTTCTGCGGGGTGCCTTGTCAGAGGGGACCTGGAACGGTCCTCTGCTCTGACCTTTGGTTTTGTTGTGCTCTGACCATTACCGTTGCCGCCACGGTTCTGGTCTCTCCTGCTCCTTTCACGAGCTCTCTTTGCATCCTTTCCGGATTCCTCGCACTTCTGCCAGAGAGACTCGTGCATGTCCAATTTACCCTTTCCAGGAGTCAGGACTATCTTTGCTCGGAGTTTCGAATCCTTGGTCTTCGGAACTTCGCAGAGGACTTGGTCCCCTGGTCGGATCTTAGACCAAGCATCCTCGCTCAGGCTATCGAACTCCTTCATGAGTTCCTGATGAAGCTCCATGATGCGCTTCCGGGCCCCGTCCAAACCTTCTGCGTGGCATTTCTTCTGGTGTCTAGCCAGATCACTACGTCGGTTGTATTGCACCTTCGTAGTACACTTCTTGCCCTTCTTACCATAACTCGGATCACAAATGTAAACCGGGTGATGGTGGAAGTGGGCCTCTACCAGATGCCTTTGGAACCGGGCTGGAGTACTCCAGGTCCGGATCGAGACATCACTCGCATCCTGGCAGATAGAGAAGGGACAGGACTTTTGATCGTCACCGTACCACTTCTCTAAAGCCCAACGCAGCTTCCTCCTCTGGGTATAAGTGTAATACCCTTCGGTGTGGTTTAGCATAAGCCACATCTTTCGATAGGCTTTGCTCGGATTGGGGTCCTCGTCCGAAAGGCGCATCCAATCTTCATCATCCGACTCATCGTTCTTATTGATTGAGTCTGGACAGGCATAGAGGGTAGAGCCGTCCTTCTTAACTCCGTACGCACAGTCGGAGAAACACGTCGGGATCCGGGTTTTGAATCCGGATTTGGCGTTAGCCCAACGTTCGGCCTCGGTTTGAGTTGATGGAGTGGCCTTCTCATCATACTCAACCGAGGATTCGTGCACCGACTCCTCGTCAGACGACTCAACCTCCATGGCAGTACTACCAGTGGTTGAGGTGCTGGGTTTCGGCTCGGCTCTCGCAGAATCCGGGAGATTCTTGAGCTTCCGAGCAGCGGATCGTCGGTTCTTACTGACCTTCCAGTCTTCCTCCGGTTCCTGGGTTCCGGATGTGCTGGAGGTCGTGGCTTCTACTGGAGTAGTAGTGCTGCCGGTAGCTGATGTAGCACTGGCGGAGCTTCTGGTGGCAAGCTTCAGGTCGGGGATAGGAGGTGCGGGTGCTTCCGCGGCCCTCTTAGCCTCTTCCTGTGCCTCCTGTTCGGCAGTCATGCGGCGGACAATAACCGTCCGAAGGGCTGCAGCTCGGTCCAATCCGATTAGTGAATTGTTCTGGACATCCACCAATTCCTGTTCGGTTATGTAGTAACCGTCGTCCCACTGCTCGAAGTTAGCAGCGGCCTCCCGGAATTCCTTAGTGGTCCGGCACGGCGTCCGGATAGCACTAGGGCGTGGGTAGGTCTGGCCATCGGTATCCCAGACACAGCCTACCCAGTTAATGTTCGTAGCCTTGACGTTCCACAGGGACTTGTCAGGCTTCGGATACGCTCCGAGCTCGAAGGCTCGGTTAGCTGCGTACACGGTTTCACGGAAACCGGCGTCCACCATAAGTCCCCGTTGGAACCACGGCCAGTCTCGAAGCCACTCGGGAGGCATCCTGGTTAGCTGTTCGGGAGCCATGACGCCCTCGATAGCTATCCTGACTTTCGGGTCCATCCTGACTGGTGTCCCGTCCGCGTAGGTCACTTGTGCCTGCAGTTCCGGGTGGACATACAGGTAGCGACCATCATAACTAGCTGGAAAAGGCTCCGCCACTGCTGGCTTCCACTCATCCTTCTGTCCGTCGACTTGGGTAGTTTCGGACTCTGTCGCTGCGGGTTCAGCACTCGCAGTCGCTCCGGATCCCTCTGCTGGGAGTGGAGATAGCAGTTTCTCTGGCTCATTGAGTGAGAATGAAGCCAGCTTCTCCTCGAACGAGCGATCCGTGGGTTCCTCCACGTCCATCATCTCGCTCTCTTCCTGTGTAACAGGCGACAAAGCTTCCGGAAAAGCTTCTGCGGACGGAGTCAGCTTATCCGGGTCACCGGATAGCTTGGCTGCAGCTACGGATTCCTCAGCCATGACTGGGGAATCGACCACGGGAGTAAACTACTCCTTTTTCCGGCTTTTACGGCGCCGGGGCCGGCACAAACGGAGTCTGTCTACCAGGAGACAGACTCTGGAGGAGCAGCGGGGGGTTTGCTTAGCCGGTAAAATCCAAGAAGGGAGCGAGCTCGACCGTCTTGAACGTTACCGAAAACAAATATGGCGACAGGCCAGCTTTCGTGATGTCATTTCCCCGCGGTCCGCGAGGTCACGAGAGGTCAGCCGAGACTGGACACGGTGACGTCATGCGGAAACGCACGTGCTACAGGCGGTACATCAACAAACTGATTGTTTTTAGGTAATTATCGCTCACCCCGATGACTCGACTGGGGATTTAAGTGGAGATTATGGAAAGCTTAAGCAAATCCACCGGATTATCCGTCCACTACCCATTGGTACATCATGCGGGGGCGACAAATAAGCCTTTAGGGTCAGTTGTCATCCGTTCCTCTAAATGTAAACATTACACTCGTTGTGTATACAGGTTAGGTCACTGCAGTCCTCTGGGCAATTCGGGGGCTGCGGCGAACGTATCTCCCCTTCTCGGATAGTTCTTTATCGGACCTGACAGTCTGAAGAGCTTTCTCTAGGTGCTTCTTAGCCTTAGAAACACCTTTCCTCTTCTTTTTGTCTTCACCTGCCGAGACTTTTTTAACTCCCCCACGCTTAATCGGTGTTGGCGTGGGTGTTACTGATTCGGAACACTTTTTGGGTCTACCTTGACCACGCTTCACTGTAGTGTTCTTTACCTGGTCTATTATGCGATTCTGATTCAGGATCCTTTCGGAACCTTCACCATACATTTCTGTGGAGGTCTCCCTCCCAGACCATCTCCTTAATCTAGCCACATTTGATTTATAGAGTCGACCAAGGTCAGATTTAATAATTACGGTACAATCACTGATAATTTGTGTTATAGTAAAGGGACCGTCCCAATTAGACGCTAATTTTATGTGTCTAAGTGGTTCATGTAATCTAAGGACTCTGTCTCCGGATTGGAATTTCCGATGTTTTAGATCGGTATCGTATCCTACTTTCTGCCATTTGGCACTTTTCTCCAAATCAATTCGGACAGACTCATATGCTTTTCTAAATCTGTCTCTTAAACATTCCACAAAAACTACATGGCAAGGTAGTTCAGGGTCCATTCCTACGACTCCAAAAACTAGGTCAGCAGGCATTATCAAATCCTCTCCGAATACTAAAAGGTTCGGAGAACAATTTGTACTTGAATGTACTGTACTATTATAAGCATGTGTCACAAAATGACATTGCTCATCCCAGTCATCCATATGTTCATTAACGAGTGACTTTAGGACTTGGATGAGGGTTCTATTGAACCTTTCCACTAATCCGTCGCTTTGTGGTCTATACGGATTGGTTCTAGTCTTGCAAATAGCCAAGTATTCGCACATACCCTGCCAGAGATTTGATTCGAACTCTCTGCCTTGGTCACTGTGTAACATTAATGGCACACCGAAGCTTAGTACCCAACCTTTTACAAAAGCTTCGGCGCAAGTAATTGCTTTGTGATCCGGTAGTGGAAATACTTTAGTGTATTTCGTATAATAATCACACACTACCATCATACAGGTATTATCATTAGCGGTTGTATTAAATCCACTAATAATATCTACCCCGATTCTTGCGAATCTAACTCCGAAAAGTTCTTGGGATAGGGGAAGTTTGCCCATCCCGGGTCCGGGTTTGTTTTTACAACAATCCGGACAGGTGGTTATCCATCTTTGCAAGTCCCGTGTCATGCCAGGCCAATAGTATTTCTTGGAAAGTCGTGCTAGCGAGCGTTTCCTTCCGAAATGACCACTGGTCCGATGTCCATGACAAAAGTACATAATGTCATGTCTCATGGCATGTGGTATCACCACTTGCATGATTCTATCACCATTATTACATGGCTTCCAACGGTATAACACGCCTTTCCGGACTTCAAGCTCTGTCCATTGAGCAAGAAACCTTCTCATTTCTCGATTTTCCAGAGAGACCTCTGGTCTAACTGGACGTATACCCTTTGGTACTAATTGCAGTAGCTGTGCAGTTATCGAGTCAGCTTCCTGGAAATGTTGTATGTGATCCATAGACCAATCCAGTATACTGGCAACTAGGGGTACGAATGGTCTTCGAATCCCTGCTAACACTGCCTTATGAGCTCCACAATCAGTACAATCCGGATTATCACATTTCCGGATTGGTATTCGAGACAAAGCATCAGCATTTAAATGCTTAACTCCGGGTCTATGCTGAATCTGTTGATGTTCAAGCCCATATTCGGATAAATGGGCTAGCCATCGGCCTAACATGCCTTCAGCATCTCGGAAGTTCAGTAGCCACCTTAAAGAGGAATGATCCGTACGCAGAGTAAAGTTCGTTCCCCATAGAAAATGTTTGAACTTCTTGGTATATACGACTACTGCTAACAACTCTCTTTTGGTTGTGCAGTAATTGCGCTGGGTCTTGCTCAGTGTATTGCTGGCAAAGGCAATTGGCACTTCTCTCCCATTTTGGACTTGCGAGAGAGCTGCACCAATGCTATCATTACTAGCATCAGTATCCAGTATGAAATGATCCGTCTCATTCGGATATTGCAATACGGGAGTACTCGTGAACAGGTCTTTTAGCTTTTGGAAAGCGGTTTCCTGTTCATGCGTCCAAGGAAATTTTTCCTTGGTACTTCCTGGAGTCCAGTTAGCTATTGCTTGTAATGGGTAACTGACTCTAGAATAATTCGGAATAAATTCCCTGTAATAGGAACAGAATCCTAAAAAGGACCTCACTTCTTTGGGTGTTTTAGGTCTATTCCAATTCGTAACTGATTCGATTTTTTCCGGATCAGCCTTTATTCCTTCATCACTGATGATGCGGCCCAAATAATTTATGGACTTTCTAAACATGTGGCATTTCTTAGGTTTCAATTTGAGACCATTTGAAATAATACGTTCTAGTACCATTTTTAGGTTATTAGAACATTCTTCGAATGTTTTTCCGAAGACAATGACATCGTCTAGATATACAAGACATCTTTTCCACAATAAATCACTTAGAATTGTTTCCATCATTGCTTCAAATGTTGCAGGTGCATTGCACAATCCAAACGGCATTACATTATATTGGAATAATCCAATATGACTTGAAAATGCAGTTTTCTCCATATCTGAAGGGTTCATTCCCACTTGCCAATAGCCTGATTGCAAGTCTAGGGTACAAAACCAACTGTTTCCTCCTAAGGAGTCAATGGTTTCATCTATTCTCGGTAATGGATACGAATTCTTTTTCGTTATTCCATTCAACTTCCTGTAGTCTATGCAGAAACGGATAGTACCGTCTTTTTTTGTTACCATACACACAGGACTACTCCATGGGCTATTGGAAGGGACTATTACATCCTGTTCCAACATCTTATTTATTTCATCCTCAGCTACTCTCTTTTTTGCTAAGGGTAACCGTCTATACGGTATCTTAAAGGGTTCGGCATCTCCAGTATCTATTTTATGTAATACCTTATTTGTCGTACCTAGTTTTTCACCAGGTTTGGCAAAGGCAGTATGATACTGACAGAGCATATCATAGAACTCTTTCCGGTGTTCCGGATCTTCTAATGAAGTTTCTTCATACAACTTAAGTAAGTCTTCCGAAATTTCATCATCTCCTGTTACCTTCTGTAAGCTTAGCTTACTATCCGTTACAGTTTCCGAAAGGGTCACGTTTCCAAAAACTTGTCCCTTTTTCAAGTAGATAGTAGTGTTTCCAGTATTGGAGACAGGTACTACCGACCAGGATGCATTCGCTACTATCGTGTCTACAGAATTTAATCCAATACCTGACAAAGTAACTACATCCGGTTCTATCACTGCAGGTTTGTTACGCATTGCAGGATCACTTCTTACAAGCACATCACAGGCTACTCCCGGAGGGATTCGCACAGTGTGTGCCACACTAGCCATACTGCTCAGTGTCTCAGTGCACATCTAACCTTCACGGGGTACGGGTATCTCACACTCAACACTCCTGTTTGGGGTTCCAATACAGCACCATACAGGGATGCGAAATCCAACCCGAGTATCCCCTCATCTGCTATATCCGCAACGGTGGCGCTCATGACATAGTCATGTATACCATCTAACTGTAGTCTCACACAAGTTCTACCATACGTTTGCAAGGTACTGCCGTCGGCCGTCTGAGCACTTCCTCCCGATTTGAGAGTATCATGTTCATCCGGTATAAGGTCGTAGAACCCCTTGGAGATACAAGAGTGGCTAGCTCCCGTATCCACAAGGAATTCGGCAGACCTTCCGTTAACAGTAAGGCAAACATACCACCGCCTTCCGTTTAGAACAGAGGGCATGTCCGTGACAATCGGAACGTCATTTTTCACACCAGGAGTCAATCCACATCCTTTTAAGAATTCCAGACAAGGATGACCCGGGGGCAGGTGGGCACCACAGACCTTGGCTAACGAATAGCCGCCTGCCTCGTTACTGATATTGGGTTTCCCCTGTGCTCCCATAGCACCTGTTATATCAGCTTCCCTAACCTTCCGGGTGTCTACAACCACCTCGGTGTTAGGCGATCTTGTTACTTCATGTGAACTATCATCACGGATGGTGATATCATGGCAAGATTTGTCACTGGGATCCCCTTCCTTGCCCCTCGGGAGACCCCTCCTTAGTTTTCCTCTGTACTTACTCCAGAGACACTCTCCTGTCTACGAGGGACAGGTTTTTCAGCCATACATTCTGGAGCATAATGCCCCAGTTTCTGGCATCTGAAACATCTCCTCTGGGATTTGTCAACTCTCGGTCTCTTTAGAGCTTCTGTTAATCCGGCTAATAATGTTTCCATCATGTTAGTCCGAGCAACAGTGGCTGCTACAGTTGGGTTCGCCGTAGAGGCTACACTGCCAGGTTGAGTTGATCCGGAAGCTGTTTTTCCAGCAACTGATCCTCCTCTCCCTCTCGAATGTACTTTCCTATACCGCTTTTGTCGGTAATATTTTCCAGCTACATGCACTGAACCAATATAATCTCCGTTTTCATCGGAGACATATTCATCATTCTCATCAACTTCATTCGATTCAACCGGAGCTAATTGGGAAGTATCATATACCGGAGCAGGTGTACCTCCGTATTGGAATGGAGCTGCTCTTATTGGATTAGGTCCGAGACCTACCAGACGTTTCTTCATGTCATGTCCATCGATTGCTATGAACAGATCACTGAAGGAAGTGTCATCTTTCCAAGAGTCCCAGACCACTTGCTTGTGATCCGGATCACGCAATCCACTGTAGAATTGTATAAACAATTCTTGTAGATAACAATCATCATCATGAGCCCAATTTGGACGTGCTTTCGAAAGCAAGTCCTGTAGCTCCAAACCAAAGACTTTGTGTGATTCTTTAGGTTTTTGTGTCCTCTTCTTAAAGCTTACCCACGGATCTTCTCTAACGATTGATCCGAAAAGGTATGCGGCACATTCGACCAATTGATCATAGGTACCATATATTCCGTAAGCTGCTCTCCATTGGTTGAGAGCTACTTTTCCGCCTTTATTTAACCAACAAATCAAATATGGCAGAGCTTCTTCTTTTGTCCAGCCACTACAATTGACTTCGTCAACAAAAGCTTGATACCTGTCCTTCCATGGATCATTAGAATCATATGGAGGGGGTATCCGTGCCTGCCTACGTGCCGGATTATTGCATCCGCGTAGTCTATCTGCTTCTCGCATGCTCCAGTTCATGACTTCCATGCCGTCTGCTCCCTTTCGGTAGCAGTCAATGCCAAGGTTTTGTATACATTGGCTTCTATCAAAGATGGTTTGCATCCCTGCAGGCATAGAAGTTCTCCTGTTAGGTTTCCTGCCATCTCCTCCTGATCCTGATCCTCCGAATCCGGATCCTCCTGGGCCGCCTGGAGGGTTTCCTCCTGGTGGACCATTATTATTATAGCCTCCAGATGAACCACCAGGGTATCCACTATTGTGACCGGTGTTTCCAGAGGAAGCATATCTAGGGTAAGAATCATTTTGATTCCCTCCCTGGTTATAGCTATTACCATTCTGATAATTGCCACTTCCCGATGGATTATAATTATTTCTATATCCATAGGAAGATGTTCTCGGTTGGTACGTACCGCCGTTGATATTGTTTTGTGGCGGATTTGGTCTCGGAAAACGTCCATCAGTAGGACCATTACCAGAACCTGGGGGTGGATTCGGTAATCTTGGTACTGCTGGTGTACTGTGGCCGGGTTGGGGGAAATATGAAGGTGGTGTCAACATATGTCTCATTGGTCCGGGTGCTCTTGGTTGTGCCACGGGTGAATTATTATTATTCCCTGTAGCACCATCGTGAGTCGCTTTGATTTTGTGACTCAAATCTGGTATGGGTGGTGCTGGTCCTATCGTATCCAGCATTGGAACTACTGGTTTAGATGCGGTTCCATTTACTGCAGCATTATCCGGTTTCTTATAGATTCCGGATACCACATTCTTGTCAGCCCCATCATCAACGAATGGGCTGTATCTAATTGGGGTTGCATCTTTAGATGTCTTTCCCAACATTGTAGATACCACAGCTGGGTCTATATTACCTATAGTTAACTGGGCTGCTTCTACATATTTATCTAGAGTTATTGCAGTGGCCTGCAATTCCTGAAGCTCATTCGTGAGTTTCTGTCTATCCTCCTCCAGTTGTTTGTTGTAAGCTATGATGCCTACCCGGATGGTCTCATTATCTTCAGCTTGTTTACTGCACTGAAGTTTCAATTTATCCAACTCCTCCTGATAATGGCGAATTTCGGATTCGAATTTTGTCTTATCAAGGTTTAGTTGGTCGTTCGTATCTATGTATGTTTGGATACGAATGTGCCTATTGTCATATTCTTTATTGAATGAATCTCTCATAGATTGAAGTTTTAGTTCTTCACTCTCGAGTTCTTTCATGTACTCGCTCCTTCTGGCTTCGAATTCCTTTCGCATGCCAGTTAGGTCCTCTTCCATTTGAAGTTTTTCATGCAATACTTCATCCTTAGCTTTGACCAAGGTATTTAAATTCTCGTTCAAAGTTACATAAGTTTCATTCAACAACAGGACATCCGGTCGTTTTAATTCTTCACCTTCCGGTACCGCATAGGTTAAGTCGCCATCTATAGCGCTATAATCTAATATTGGTAATTCGGGCCTGGGTAACCTATAAGGTAGTTCTCCGAATGTTACCCTTTTTCGCATTGGTGCCGGATGTTCTGGGTTAGTACTACCACCGACTTCGAACATCGAATCACATAATTCGTCAACAATTGAATGCTGGCCTATTAAGTTACTATGTCTCTGTATGGACTGTTCGCGTCGTACAGAGTCTGGCAGATTCTCCTCACTATCATTATAGTGGGGTCCGGGATCTCTCCAGGATGCTGATTCTGCATCTTGTGAGTCCGAATGGGCTTGGAGCATTAGCGATCCATTTCCATTCTCTTGGGCAAGTGATTGCCCTGCTGGGTTAGCTTCCCTAAGGGTGTCTAACCCATGTACTAGCCGTTCGGACGTTATAACGTCCGGGCTATACACCAGAATTAACTGGTCACGGCACCAGTGTAAGGGTTTGTGGCCTTACGGACCTGGGGGGTTCGGGTCTTACGATTCGGAAAGAAAGAGTAAGACAGTATTCCAAGTGTATGCCAACGGTTAGGTTTATTACTTAATGCACACTCACGGCTGCCGAATGATATCAAAGAGGCAGCTAATATTAAAAGGCAGTGGTTTACATAGTGTGGAGGCCAGAAGGGCCTCTGACGCAGCGGCTGAGCCCTGGGCTTTATATACGGACCCAGGTGTTCGTCGTCAGATGTCCCCACAGACCCGGATCGGTGCTGCCACCTATCCGGAACCTGAGGAACGTCCGACGACTCGACTCACCCGCCACGTCAGACGGTACCCAACTCCTATGGTTTAGTAAAGTGTACCTCTACAAAATGTTGAGAAATTTCGGAAATGGTTTGACAGTGGTGAGCGGCTGAGAGGTGTGAATTTTCTGCCATTAAATAATTATTTTTCCCAAGATCCTCTAGGCCCAATAAGTTTATATTTACCCAGAATATCAATACTTATCTTAAGACCACTCGCTGAAAGTTTCACATATTTTGTTCAACATTTTAGGAGAAAATGGACATTTTATACACCCTCATGAACGATCCTCATACAATTTCAATGTAAGCAGTGCTGTACCATGCCCCCGGTCCGGTTCAGCAGTCCCCTTGCCTGCAGTGCCCCCTATAAACAAACACTGACTTTCCTTCTCACCCAATAAAGCGGCAGATCCACTGCCATGAATTTCTTGCGACTTGTACTTGTGCGTGTGTTCTCGCAGAAAACCTTCCACCAGTGGATCTGCTGCTGCGACTACCTTCATGCGACATCTGAGCGGCGTGCAACAACACTCGCAGAAATCAAGATGTTTTGATTCTTGTGACTGCACTCAGACGTGTACATGCACAACAACATTCGTAGTACTACCGGTACTACTTGCGGCAGTGGATCCCTTCCCAATGCGTTCACGCGTGAGATAACCCCCAGTAGGGCATTTCTGATGCCCTCCCGCTGTACTGGCATGGTAACGTCCCTCCGCGTTGACACGACGCGCTATGATTGTTTTCCGCTTAAGGGGACCGCAAACAGCCTGTCTCGATCAGCTGACTGGGTCATCTGATCGGATCAGACCATATCAAACATGTTTGATCCGTCCTGACTCGATCAGATGGACGTCCCCGCACACAGGGCTCCTCCTTGACTACTGATCCAGTCAGATGACTGAAACAGTCCGTTTGTGGCCCCCTTAACCCCTTAAGGGCAGAGCAAAAATTGTTGCCCTGGCCATGGGGACGGCCTCTGAAAAAAGTATAGTTCCTAGAGGACGAGCCTATTTTCAATTCCTATACTAATCCTATATAACTGGCATCGACTATAGTCGACGCTAGGCCTGCCATGGTGTCGACTATAGTCGATGCTAGGCCTACCATGGTGTCCACTATAGTCGATGCTAGCCCTCAATGGGTTAAAGGCTTAGATTACATGAACGATGATCCCAAGGAACGATGATCCCAGAACGATGATCCCACCTTTTGTTATTTAGATGAAGATTTTTCCATGAAATCTAGGAAGAATTTGAGAGTGACAGGTACCCGGTATAGTGACAGTAGGCTACTCATACTGTGTGTAGGTACAGGTAAATCACCAACAAATCATACTGTTGTTATTGTGCCTAATGTAGGCACTGACGTAACTCCCGTGTGTGGGTCTGCCGTGCGCGGAGGCCTAAAGTGTGATAGAGCAAAAATAGCAGACTTCAATCTGAAATATCTTTACTTATTGATTCTGAAGCTGTTTACTGGTGGATTTGGACAAACAGGGCTACAATATGCATGTATTTGTTTAATGAATGAAAAAACAAATATATTTCTCCCAGGTGAATTGGGAACTTAACTTCAGGAGCATTTTATGGCATGAAGTTCACATCTCACATTAATAAAAATTATACTCACATGTTCCCTGGTTAAATAAGGTCTAGAAAATGTTTAGTTTCTGTATTTCCAATAGGGAACAGTATGTTTTCTATGCAACAACAAAATCATGACCTATTAGCACTGTGAGGGATAGACTGGTGCCCGTCGGTTCTCGCTGGGCGTCTTAACCCACAGGTCTCTACCTCACTGGGACAGAGGGGTTTAGGGGTGGGGTGAAGGGCAAGGTCATAGGCATCTTTAAAGTTATCTCCAATTATTTATGCACCACATGGGGCACAGCAGGTGGTATCTGGACCCAAGGTGTCAATGAGCAGCTCATACCTCCCACTGTGAGGGGGTCAGATTGGGTTACAATATCAACTTATTGCAGGACCTGGTTATATCTTCAAAGAGATGGTGAGATAACAGTGTGTTAATGGGATGTGTGCACCCAATTAGGCACCCTATTTGGACTAAATGACCAAAATATCACAAAAAGTATTGCTCATTTTGCTCTATTTGACTCATTAGATCAGAACCTGAGTCACAAGATTAAGAACTCCTTTCTCTATCACATATCTAAAATGAGCAATTTGAGCTGTAATACAAGCTATAGAAAATGAACACAAACAGGATCCACTGTCAAATTTAGGTACCTCATGTCATTACACTAAACTGGGACAAAATGGCTTCCAAGGAGGCCAGGACCTGTGGTAATCTAGGAGAACACGTCAACGGAGCGAAGCGCAGCAGTGTCTGCCGATGAACACAAGGGGCCCAGTGTATGTAAGGGAGAGTGAGAGATTAGCACTCACACCTCCTCCACTGCACCACTGGAGGGACCACCTGGAGGTGCCCCTGGGCCCAGGCTGGGGCTGGGGGGTGACTACCAGGGCTTCCCTGTGACTGACTAGTAGGACTTTTCTTTGAAGTTTGAACATTAGTCATAGGGTGGGGGGGGGGGAGGGAAGGGTCCAGACAGAGGACTCCCCTTGAACTGCTCCTTGGGACAGGGTGAGCTGCATTTTAGTCAGGTGAACATTTCCCTAGCCTGGGCCTAGGGCTGGACCTCTCTGACTGAGAGTATCTCAGTAGGCCCCCTTAAATATGGAGAGGAGGACAGCAATACATCATTCACCTTGGACAAGGTCACCACATGCATGGTTACTTCTGTTATTTGCTTATCCTAAACCCACTTTTTATCTGAAGTTTCTAGCCTTGATATATCATGAGATATGGCAATTTTACTCCCATTTCATAAAATTGACCTTGACATGACCTTGACCTTTCCAAGGTCACCAGAAGGTCACAATATGCATGGTCATCTCTGTCGTTTGCTGACCTTAGACCCAGTTTTATCTCAAGTTTCTAGCCTTGATATATCATGAGATGTGTTGATTTTACTCCAATTGCATAACTTCAACCTTGAAGTGACCTTGACCTTGGCCAAGGTCACTACATGCCTGTTCACTGAATCACTGAAAAAAAACCTTCAACTATGTCTTATATCAAGTTTCTAGCTTAAGTTTTTCATTTACTCATTTACCTAATTCTGCAACATTGACCTTTGACCTTAAAATTGACCATGGAAAAGGTCATTACATGCATGGTCACATCCGCCTTGTGATGACCTTCAATCCACTTTTTAAATCATGTTTCTAGCTTCAATAGTTCATGAAAAATAGGCATTTAAGTAAGTAAATGACTCTTGATACCAGCTTGGTCGATCACAAAATTTGAATAACAATTAAACTCTTAACTATGGTTAATTGTGGCAAAACGATAGGCTGAATTTCAGGTCTTTGAATGGCCATAACTTTGCTTTAAATCAACATAAAGACTTCATTCAAAAAGCAAAATCAATCAGTTTTGCAAGATCTATCCATAGATCACTAGCTAGAGTGCATAGAACCAATTTAAGTCTTAAAAATTAGGTAATTGCCTACCTAATGTGTATGTAATCTTAATTTTATATATATATATATATATATATATATATATATATATATATATATGTTTATTCAGTTTTGATTGTACATAGGATAGGCTATGCACCCTTAGGTCATGCCTGTTTTTCATCCAGTGGACAATAAATGTCTCTAAATCCAGATATTTCTTTAGTTGAAGTACAATAACATGTGTTAAATATGGTTCACTAGTTGTTAGTAACTTCTTTGCACAATTTAAATGGTGTTTGATGGCCTGTACCATAAATAGATATGGTTAGTAAACGAAAGAGCATGAATTCAGTAGGTTTATTATCTATTCCACTTTAGAATTTGTTTTGATGGAGTAAAATATGTGGAGAATTATTATAGTATTTATGGAGGCTGGATATCATCCAGCTCCCTAAGTGTCTTACCATACATCACTCTCAGCCTATCACCAAACCTTGAATACTCTTCAATTTCTCTGTATTCATTTCCAAGGGAATTCCACAAAGCAGCACATTAATATTCTACTCCTTTTTGAACTTTGACTCTGCAGGTAAAGAAGGTTTTTAACAGCCTGTTATCGTGTGCTCGTGTACAGAGTTGTCTATTGTCCACATAGTGTTTATCCAGACTTCTTTTAAATGCAAATTTCAGAAAGTGTTGTTCCCTTCTTAACCAGAGTGGTAATACCTTGTATCTTTGATGTAATTGTAATTTGTCTAAGAAGGGAGGGGACCTGTTACAGATGCGTAAGCATCTGTTTAAATGTAGTTGCATTTCATCAAGTTTGCCTTTTGGGGCTGCACTATAGATGATATCGCCATAATCAATGTATGGGATTATCATTTTTGTTACGACGTCTAGGGTTGCTTTTTCTGTAAGTTGCTTTCTTACTTTACGTAACAAGTAAATCTTGTGAGATACATTTTTAGACAAGACTTGCATGTGTTTATTGAAAGTTAACTGACTATCCAGCGTAACACCTAGATATTTGTAAGTGGGGACATATTTAATTTCTTGGTTTTGATCCTGCAAATTGATTTTTGGATGTTTATTGAGCATTGTCTTGGTACCGAATGTCATTAGTTTAGTTTTACCAATATTCAGTGAAAGTTTGTTTGCCTCACACCATCTTACTAAATTAAATGTATCATTTGTGATGTGTTGAATGATCTCAGGAGTTTGTTCTTTATAGGATATAAAAATAGCAGTGTCATCCCCATAGTGCTGTGCCTTCATGTGGTTTAGACAAGAAGCAAGATTGTTTATATAAATGATAAAAAGTAAGGGCCCTAACGTGGAACCTTGGGGTACCCCATGAGAAATTTTATGTGGTTCAGATGTGGTGTTGTTGGCTCTAGTACATTGGGTTCTGTTTGTAAGGTAGGATTCTAATAGTTTTTTTGCATTTTGGCTGAGACCAATTTTTTCTAGTTTTTTTAACATGATTTTATGGTCTAGAGTGTCAAATGCTTTCCGAAAATCATTGAATATACAGGATGTCACAGAGTTTTTATTTATTGCTTTGTAAATGTGGTCAGTGAATTTTGCAAGGCTGTGGACAGTGGAACGCTCTTCTCTAAAACCAATTTGATCCTCTGTTAATATATCATTATCTTTTAGATGTGTAGACAATTGTGTATGCAATATTTTTTCAGTAAGCTTTGAGGGGAGTGGAAGGATAGAGATAGGTCTATAATTATTGACTTGAGTCTTATCACCTTCTTTAGGGATAGGAGTTACTGTAGCATTTTTCCATAAATCAGGGAAGTTTGACTTTTTGATAATGTTGTCGATGATGTGCTTAAAGTGAAGTGGAAGCGTAGTTAGTGCATCTTTAAACACTGTAGTAGATATGTATGGTATGCCAGAGGGTTTATTTATATTTATATTTTTTATAACCTTGATAACTTCTTCATCTGTGGGTAGTCGAAAGTTAAAATGTGGGGGAAGTTCATTATGTGTATATACCCAGGTTTCAGTCATGTTTTTTGCTAGATTTGCCCCTATGTTTGAAAAATATTGATTTATGTATTCTGCCGTTTGATTATGATCCACTTGTACCCCTTCGGAATCAGTAATATTAATGTTGATTTTGTTTTTATGGAATGCATTTTTTGCTGTGCGGTTTAATGCTTTTGAGCGCCTCTTAAGAAATTCTGCACTCCTCATGTCATCAATATTTTTTGATTTTCTGGCATGTTTCATGGCAATGTTCTTTTCATTTATAAGATCCAATAATTCCCTCGTAATCCATGGTTTTTTGGATTGTTTAAAATTTGACTGTCTGATTGGGCATGTAATGTTCAATAGAAATTCAATCTGATTAATAAAAAGTTGCCAGGCTTCCTCTGGGTCCTCTGAGTCCCAGAAGGCATTCCAATCACTATTTTTAAGACCCAGTACGAAGTTCTCCTTTACATAATGCTTATATGAGCGACCAAAAAATGATAACTTTTCTTTAGGGGGGGGGAATATATTTTCTCGTGATGTATACTGGTTCATGATCACTAATATTAATAAAACAATTTCCGCAACTTTTGATATGGTCTGAATTGGTGGATATTAGGTCCAGAAGTGAAAATTCATAGTTCGGATTAAAATAGGTTGGTTTTTTGATTATCTGTTTTATTCCAAGAAAATTAAAAAGGTGTGTGAGTGCCTTGACTTGTGGATCATTTCTATGTAGCATGTTGGTATTCATGTCACCCATAATGAAAACCTCATTGTCCTTCAAAGGGCCCAGGTTTCTCATTGCTTTTGATAATGTCTCACTAAAGTTATGAAAGTTTCCATCAGGAGGTCTGTATACTGAAGCAATTACAACAGGTTTCAGGTTTGGTTTTGAAAGTGTGGCCCACATAATTTCAATGTCAGCATTGCTGGTATTCAAATGAGAGACATTTGTCTCTGATATTGTCACACTCTCATGTACAAAAATGGCCACACCACCCCCTTTTTTAATTTTGCCATTTTCAATACGCTGTCTATCCAACCTTAATAGATGATAGTGGTCAATTGCAACTTGGTTTGATTGTAATTTTTCACTCAGCCAGGTCTCTGAGATGGTTAAGCAGTGAAGACCATTGTCTTCCATAGCTAGTCTCAGGTCGCTTATATTGGCTGGGAGACTATGAGCATTCCAATGTGCCATGTGTAGGCCCTTGGACAAGAACACAAAATCATCCGACATCAAAGGCTTGGCTGGTGAGAGGATGTACAGCATACAATGTAAATGAATAATTCTCCACAGTTAATATTATTTCATGATCATCAACCCCACACTTCATGTGGGAGCGGTTGCATAATTTAATCTGATATTTGGTTTTCCCGAATAAACTCAGCACAAGCATTGGCATTCTATGCTGCTTGAGGAGCATAATTTTGTGGTGAGTTTTGTCAGGGAGATGTACAATTCTAGGATTTTAACCAAAACATAATAGATAAGAAGGTCCTACCGTAGTCTTGTTAATTAGCCTGGAGTATGTAAAAAAAAAAAAAAATCGATTTCGGACATTTTTGGGCATTTTTGTCATTATTTTTCATCATTTCTATCAATTTCAATGCATAAATCACCAACAAATCATAAAATACTAGTGCACAGGCAGGGCTTTTGACAGGATTTTTTGCAATGCGCCAATTGCACACTTTTTAGCAAATACAATGCGCCATTCTGTAAATGAATGGCCATTCTAGCCATTTTAATGCGACATTTAAGCATTAAATGTGTGTATTACGCACTGCGCAGCCCTGTCAAAAGCCCTGCACAGGGGTCAGTAAACATTAGGTATGAGAGATATTATAATGTGGGGTCATGGTTCCTTAAGAATAAGATGGGATCATCATTCCTGGGGAGGAGAAAATGGGATCATCGTTCATGTGGGATCATCGTTCCTTGTAGCTTAGAATTCGAATCATCTCTGTTCCGCCGTGAGAGATTAGAAAAGCTATTGTATTCCAGTGGGTGGACGGCCGCGTATCCCGATCAAAACCACACTTTTTTGGCCATTAATACTTAGAATTTTTTTTTAATTTTGAAGATCCCTGCAAAGGGAAATGTGTTAGCTACACACTCACCGATTTCTTAAACCGGATGGCTTATAATAAATATTCTAGAGCAGATTTCCTGGACACACCTCTTGTCATTCTGCCATTTCCTAGTCTCAGCGGGAAAATGGTGGAGGTATTTATAGACTTGAAAGTAGGTTGGAACTCTCTGCTTTCATCCCTCCACACTAGAGAGTTTCTCACCCACATCACAACATCCGGTTTTCTTATCTCTCACGACGGCACAGAGATGAGAGATTAGATTTCTAAGCTACGTTCCTTGGGATCATCGTTCCAGTAACCAAAGGCAAAGGCTTAATAGAGTGAGATGCAGTGAGTGTGCAGGTGTGTCTGAGGGGGGAGGTGTAGGAGTCGGGAAATGGTCGATTGGCTCTAAAACCTATTCGCTCTACCCACACATTCACTGGGTTTGTTTAAATACCTTTTGGCTCAGGGACCCTGTGTCGTCCGAATCGTCCGATGATCCCGTGCTCTTGCCGTGCGCAGCGGACTGCGGGTAAAGTGTCGATGCCCGCAATTGGTGTTGCAAGCGGCGGCAACATACTGCAAATGTCTTGATGTCACGCCTTTGTCTTCCTATAAGTAAAGCCATCACCGCAGGTCTTTCCAGAGACACAATAAATCAGACAAGTTAATAACCCCAAATTATTTGGTTTTAGGCGCACACATCGGCGAAAGTTGCAGCTAGCTAGATCTTTTATAACTACCTTTAAGATAATGTTTCGTAAATTTATTCAACCAAAATGAAAACTCATCAAAAAGATAACTATCCATTCTTATATTACATACTGTTTTCAAATCACATGATTCACCTATTTTGGGCATATTTTTCTATCAATATCAAAGAACTTTGATGAAATAATATACTAAACTAAAATTTAAAATGACGGTTAGCTACCCGTTACAACGTACCACCAGAGCACTGAACAGTCTGCTTCAGGTAGGAAACTGTTGCAAATGTTTTGTTTCGTCAAAACTGTGTAATTCTATACGCTGACAACCATTTAGATACATTCATTGTATGTACTTTCATGTAGCTGACATGCATACAATAGGATCTACTCTATTTTAGCATCCGTGAAGCCTGAGAAGTTTGTAGTGTCTACTCTAGACTGTCTACTCTACTAGACTTAAGACTATACTGAGTTCGTGGCAGTGGCCAGTGCCAGTTGTTTCGCCTTTTGCTTGGTAGGTTGCATCATGGATGTTAAGTACACTTATCTGGTATCAAATCAATCAATTCCTTTAATATAGACCCCCTTCACCACAAACGTAAAACTAAGTAAAGGCAACACATCTTTTTCATGTGCCCACCTCCATCCATTTAATAGCGACCCCCCCCCCCCAAAAAAAAAAAAAAGAAAAGAAAAGAAGTGTACCGGTCAGTCTGGTTATTATGTAAGCCTCAACTTTCTCTCTTCAGACACAGTATTCGATGCCAATATGCCGACTGGAGACAAGGAACTAAATGAGAGGATTGATGAATTCATCAGAGATCTCAAATCAGAGTAAGTCATTCAAGCTCCAGAACCTAAGAGAAAAATAAGCCCTCCTAAAATGTATCAGGGTCAGGCAGTCGGATCTAATACTAGTAATATTAATACCGGGTACATCCTGCTTGAATGTCTTCCAAATACTGTCAGGATTCACATTCAAGCTATTGAGGTAGGTACATCACACAATGCCTGCACCACTCCTCTGGGAGTGTCCATCATTTGTGACACATTTTTTGTGACCCAACAAATTCCTGCACCGGAAATTAAACTGCACTGAAATTGGCATATTCTTATAGAACAAAGAATAAATGAACACATATAAGAAATTATCTTGGTATTTCATGGCTTATTTTATCTATATGAAAATTTTTCGGGGAAATTGGTGCATTTCTAGACATTTTTGTAGATTTCTGAAGTGGATGACTGAAAAGGTCATCTAAATCAAGTTGTCCAAAATGAAAAAGTAGAATGAAACTAAAAGAAAGTAATAGTATGTTTCATGGCATTTCATATAAGGTCTAGTTTGTGCATGTGGACTGAATAGTACAGCTGGTGACTGCAAAAGAAATTCGAAAAATCACATTTTCCTGTGTGAAGGTGCGAAATGGTGATTTGGCAGTTTTAAAACCGTCACTGCATGACTCATGTACCTCATACAGGTGTGACACTTACAATACCTGCTAAGATAAACTTGTTTCACAGGCTCCCTGACTTTGGGAGCAATTAACTGATTTTTTACGATTTCCAGACCATGTGAACTTGCTACCACACAGGAAAAAATTATTTGATTGTGTCATCAAAATCTAGGTCATGAGCTAATGTTGGTCAAACATATAGGGTGGCCTGAAACTAGGTCAATAGGAAACCCATTAGGTGTCAATATTAGGTTCAAATACCAGTGGTTAGGTTATCAGAATGTCTACTTCTTCATATTTTACAGCGTCTATTCGTATATATTCGATCATAAGAGAATCTAGGTCATGAACTAATGTAGGTCAGATATATAGGTCACAGAAAAATTAGGTCAAGGTAAAATTTTGTACAGGTAAACATCCGGGTCAGATAGCTTTTTATTTCATGCTGATATTGTGGTTCATTCCAATTGAATTGACACTTTACTAAGTTACCTCCCTTTCATTTCTTCATTTATTATGGCTAATTGGCCCATTATTGGGATCCAGAAGGTCACAACAAATTGCCTGAATACTTAGGACAAAAATGTCAGATTTCTAGATACTAATTCTGCGAGAACGAATTGAGATATCAACATGATTCCAAAAGATTTGAAATCCTTGCACTCTCCTGCACAACTAAGACACAGTGGTTTAGCTCTAACTTCTTAACTTAATTTTCATGTGATGTACCTAATTGAGGTTTTCCATAATACACTCTGTTCGTGGAGGTTTCCTGTTAATTACCATAAGTAGGTCAGTCATGTGACCAATGCCATTGGCCAGAGCAGGTCACGTGACTGACCTAATTATGCTAATTAACAGGAAACCTCCATGAACAGAGTGTATTATGGGAAACCTCAATACCCTGAATACTGACATAGCCACCCGTTCCTTCCATTCCACTAAGATTATAAGGATGCACTACAGGGGGAACGGCCAGTTTGCCAGATTGGCATTTCAACAGGATGATTCAACAGGACTATTGGACAGAATTTGAAAGGGCTATTCCACAGATTTTTGGGACAATTTGACAGGTTAAGACAGATGTAATTAACATTCTAAAATAGTTTTTTTTAACATTCGAAAATAGATTTTGCTATTCCACGATTCTGCCACTCACTCACTGAGTGTCGGAGTCGGAGTGAGTGAGTGAGTGACAAGTTGAAGTTGAAGTTTGAAGGTGCCAACTTCAGCTTTCCGGGTGCTTAGATATCAAGTGGAAACACTGAAAATTCCCACCAGTGCATGCTGCCACACACTGGTCCCACTATGCAGCAGAACTCACATCACAGAAAGAGTAACACCTTTCTACCATTACTATAGTCCTACTTGCCTTCATATTTCGGACAATTTTTTACCTGTATTTCTGGTTCTAAACAAGATGAAAACATAATTCCAAAAGAATTTGAAATGTATCATTGAGATCTATCAAATGTGATCATAAATATCTCTCACCGTTCAGTTTTGATTTTTTGTTAAAGTGCTTTCTGGACTGTATCGTTAGGGTTGCTGTCCCTTCAAATTCTTTAAGAAGAGAGAGGGATATTATCATGGTTTGAAGTACCCCCAGAATCTGTTGAATCATCCTGTCGAATTGTCTCACAAAATATGAAATTCTGTCCAATTGCCCGACCTGGCGATCAGTTGAATAGTCCCACAACCAATGAACATTACAGTAAAGAGTTTTTTCAGCGAATGTGTATTCACCACCTCGGCGGCCCTGGTGGAGATCTGCAGTGTAGGCGAGTCTAGTACTGACAGTACTGTAGCGATATACTAGTCTGTACAAAATTCTGATTTTCTTCAAAATCTGGTGTTCAATCAAAAAAACCTTTTTACCACTAATAGTAGAGATAACCAAAGCATCTGCCACCTCCTGTGGCAGGTGTTAACCATGAATAACTTCGATTTTAATGGTAAACATTACCTACAAATCGCAGGCACCGCGATGGGAACCCATGTAGCTCCCACCTATGCCAACATATTCATGGGAGAATTTGAAGAAAGACATGTCTATACTTACCATCTCCAACCCCTGTTGTGGCTAAGGTTCATAGACGATGTCTTCTTCATCTGGACCCATGGGATAGATGAATTTGACCAGTTTCGAAAGCACCTTTTTTGAAGTCATTTATTGGGCAAAAACAAGGTACATAAAATGTAAGATGTTTAACCTAGCACCTACGCATTGTAGTGCTTACGCTAGGACCCACAATATAACTTAATTCAATTCAAATAGACATTTTTGATTAACATTAATAGCAGTCATATTACATAGTTTCTTCCACTTAGCCTACTAGGGTTTTATAGTTGTAAACTACCCTAAGTAACAAAAATCTGATGCTTTTAATAGTGATGATGATGAGATGAGATGAACATAGAAATATATTATCCTAGGTCTGATATATATACTTAGTTTATATAAAGCAATTTGGGTAAACTTTTCTCACACTATTTTTAAATTCATAGAAGTTATTAATGACAGTGTATTCTGGTTTTAGTTGATTCCATCTTAATATAGCTCTGTAATAGGCGCTTCTCAATACAGTTGGTTTCAGGCAATGTGGGACTAACAATCTTTTACCCTGATGGTACCGTGTAGCTATATTCCTACTATCTACAAGATTTATATTTTGGGTCAACATATAACCATAAGATAATAGATGTAGATCTCGTCTAACATGAAGTTCTGAACAATTACTCCTTTCTTGTATCTGTTTAGTAGTCATAACAGGATTTTCTTCTAGTTTAACTTTATATACCATTCTTAAGACTCTATTCTGTAACATTTGAAGGTCTCTATTTTCTCCTCTATAATCACGATCCCATATGAAGTCACAATAGTCGAATATAGGTAATAACATGGATTTGAAAACAGTTAGAGAGGCATTTTCATCCAACAGACCTCTTACTCGTCCCATTTGGAAAATCCTGTGTCTAATAGTTCGCATGGTATTTTCTCTGTGTTTTACAAATTTCAACTCAGTATCCATTAATAAGCCTAGGTAGGGAAAATTGTCCACCTTTTCAAGGATCACATTGTTCATTAAAAATTGAGTTCTATGATTGGGGTTTGTATTAAAAGACATCCATTTAGTTTTTTGTACATTAATAGTCAGGGTATTGTTAAGGCACCATGATACAATCCTCTGAATGACCTGGTTCATTATATAAGGTGAGTCCACCGATACAACCGCATCATCTGCATATAGTGTAATTTTACAGTCTACTGCTTTAGCTAACGAATTAATATAAATGGAAAACAATACTGGACCCAAAACTGAACCCTGAGGTACTCCATATGTAATGGGTTTCAGTGTTGAAACAATATCATTAGCCAAGGTACACTGCTGTCGATTTGACAAGTAATTTTTGAAAAAATCACATGTCTTATTGTTAAGTCCTAGATCATGTAATTTTTGGAGCAATTTTGGGTGTGAGACTGTGTCAAATGCTTTTTTGAAATCGATGTATAGACAGTAAGTAGGCTTATTTATAATATAATTATCAATAATTGTTTTCAGATGTTCAGTAATAGCTGTTTGAGTCGAATGACCTTTTCTATAACCATGTTGGGTAGGACACAGCAATTCTTGTCTCTCCATATATAGTTGTAACCTTTTACATACAATCTTTTCAAGTAGTTTTCCCATAATAGGCAATAGACTAATCGGTCTAAGGTCTTCCACATTCATAGAGTTTGTCTTTTTAGGTAAGGGTATAACAGTGGCTCGTTTCCATTCCTCAGGAAAGGTGGCGGATGTCAAACATTTATTATACAGTGATCTGAAGACATCTGGTATAGCAAACAGGGAATCCTTAATAACAAAAGACTTACAATGTATCATAGCTGAGGGTTTCTTAATATCTATTGATTTGACCAGTTTAATGAAGTCTATATAGGACAGCTCAAAGAGAAGATTTGTTTCCTCTACTATTGTACCATATGGGGTAGCCAGATTTTCATCACCATCACCAGGTGGGAGTGCATTAGCTAGTTTTTCTCCAATACCAGTGAAAAAACTATTTATATATTCAGCACAATTTTCAGGAGGAATAACTAGATTTGTTGTATTGTTTCTGAGTTTAATTAATGTAGCACATGTCTTATTGGGTAGCACCTTTTTGATCGCCTCCCAGTATTTAGCAGGATCATTTTTCCTGTATTCTAATAAATCTGACATTTCTTTTTTCCTATTTTTAAATATTTCAGTTTGAACTCTATGCTTATAAAAGCTGGCGATTCTCCAGTCATCTTCACTCATCGTATTCTTTGCAGTCCTATATAGACCATCTCTTACTTTCATTAAATCTAATATATCATCAGTTAACCATGATGGTGTATACTCGGGTATAATTATCGTTCTAATAGGGCACCTCTCATCCAGAAAATTATTTATCACCTTAAGAATGCTTTTCCACATATCATTTGGGTTATCTTGCAACAGTACTTCTTCCCAGTTATAGTTTACTAGGGCATTTTTTAAAGTTAAGAAGTCATAGTTTCTATATGACCTAGCTTTAACCCTTTTCTTCTTTATTTTATGTCGCTCACATTTGATTACTAAAAATATTGGGCTATGGTCAGAGATATGGTAATCCAGTGTTCCATAAGTAGAAGCATTATGAACGTTGGTATAAATATGATCTAGTAGTGTCCCAGATCTTGGTCGAGTGACAACATTAATCAGTTGGAAAAGGTTGTTTTCAGTACAGAAATCATCAACAGAAGAATCATTTACATCTTTTTTGTCAAATAGATTTACATTGAAATCACCCATAATAATTAATTTTCTGTTTTTCCTTACCTTACTTTTCAATTCACCAAGTTTAGTATATATTGATTTGAGATCATTGCAGTCTGGTGGTCTATAGCACACAAAGACTTTATATTTTACAACACTAATTTCTACATCCACACATAGGATCTCATAGTTTTCAGTTATAAAGGATGAATTTAGGTCTGGGCAAGCAATATAGTGATCTCTTAAATATAACATGAGACCACCCGCAGACTTTTCTCTAAAAGGAAATCTGTCCAACCGGACATATTGATAGCCTGGTACATGTAAGTCAGCGTCGAATACAGATGGAGAAAGCCAGGTTTCTACTATTCCAGTTATGTCAGCTCCTGTTACTAATTTAAAAACATCAGCTCTTTTCTTAAACATTGATCTAGTGTTGGTACAGATTATTTTTAGCCCCTTCATAGGGGTTAGTTCATGTAACAGAATCATATATAATTTAGACAATTTTTATCAATTAAATGCAGATGAGAATGAGGGTGAAAATGAATGATTCCTAATATGAAAAAGCATTTCTCAAGTATGGCAGTCATCATAGAAAAAGGGTCAGCTGGCGCTCTCCTGGTCTAATTATAACAATCAGCATAATGTATGTATATTCCTAGTCTTTCAATTAATTAACATGATATATGTCAATTCAAATTATTATAAGGATAACAAAAATGATCAAACAA
This sequence comes from Acholoe squamosa, assembly GCA_949317995.1. Classification (NCBI taxonomy): domain Eukaryota; kingdom Metazoa; phylum Annelida; class Polychaeta; order Phyllodocida; family Polynoidae; genus Acholoe; species Acholoe squamosa. Next base: position 47,408,171 of record OX439036.1, on the reverse strand, counting down.
TGTTAATATGTGTAGTGAGAAATATGAGGCAACAGTAAGAAAGGTAGAACGCTATGTACATGTTAGAGTATACAGCATTTGGGGGTATATATAGCAATCAGCTGATCATGTTTTAGTAGGTCATAGCTCCGTTGGTTATTAATAGCGTCCTGAGGGTGGGAGCCGCTGTAGGTAATACACTAGCGATAGCTAAATTTGGACGCGGCGTGGTTAATGAAGCAGTACTCTGATACAATCCTAAGTGAATGAGACGTAAAGAATCCATTATTCCATAACCCCTTAGGTATGCCTTACCAGCATAACATAATGTGTATAGTCAGCCAACAATACCGTGTCTGATCTATCACTTGAGGTGAAAAAGGATTCTATTAATAAATACTAATCATACATTCATATTTTATTAATCGTAAAGTATTTAATACACTATTTCTTTTTAGGGGAGAAAAAGCCCATCATTTTCTGCATGGCATTCGACTCATGGCTTCTCTCTATTTTTGGTGCCTCTTGTTTCTTTTTACGTTGATATCTCATTTTCTTGGTCTGGTCAGCTGAGGCCGTACTCGCTATGTTTACAGTGTTTTTTGTGGGAGTATTTGGTCCATGAGCAGCCTGAAGGTCCTTCATGGCTATTGCAGGTTTTGGAGTTGTTGTTGTCTGTTGTTGTTGTTGTTGTTGCTCATGTTGCGGATGTTGTTGCCCTTGTTGGTGTTGTTGTTGCTCCTGTTGATGGTGCGGTCTTTGTGGCAATGGTGTTGTAGTCTGGTTAGGGATAAGTGTTGGCTCGGGAGTTGTACCTGGGGTTGCTGCCGACTGCTGCTGCTCAGTTTCATCATCTGGCGGCACAGGAATGATGTGAATGTCTTGCTTGACTGGCCCTTTAGTTTCATCAGTAGTAGATCCTGCATATGGAGTGTACTTTTCCCTCAACTGTCTCCTAGCCTGCATTAGGACAACACCACCTCTATTTCTACCTTTGAATTTACCAGTTTTTACCACATATGAGTGGAGATTTGCAGCAGTTCCCCAATACATTGAGGATGTACATTCCAGCAATTTCCTGTTTCCTGTACATAGTATCATTTCTAGGAGATCAGGATCCTGCTCAAACTTTAATATGTTCAGTTCAAGTAACTCATCTTCCTCTCTATCTGACCATCCTGGGCAGTCAAATTTCCCTAACTTCTTGGCACCATAGGCTGTTTCAGCATCTAATATACGTTCAGCTTGGTCAGGTCTGCCTGCAAAGATTGCTTTTCTATAGCAGAAGGCATGCTCCACACTCTTAAAGACCAAACCATTGGTGGTGATGGAGCAGGGGAAAAAATTAGACAGAGGAGCTAACTCGCTGTGGTATCCAATGTATGTATCTGTAACCACTGTTCTTGTATTGGAGAGTCTTAATTCGGGAGGCAATTCGCCTAGTGCATGATGTGGGTAATATCTGCCATTGTAAGATACACCTCGACCTCTGGGTTTTATATCTAGCCCCGCATCCTGCCCCATTCTGGCTATAGCGCTAGCTTCAGCTCTCTGCTTTTTAATCACAACGTTACAGTCTTCTGAGATGAACACTTGTGAATAGTCTCTGGTCTTCAATAAGTCACTTTTCTTTGATAGGATTATATCCCTAATTTCCCCTTTGACGAACACTATGATCATATTTCTGTCACTCCTACCAGGTGTGCCCTGTCTATATGCATAGTCTATGAGGTAATAATCAAAGTCTGGAATTATACTGGTGATTAAGGCATAGGCAACGTCTTTTGTTTTCTCACCTTGATGAAATTTCAGTCCCTCTACCAATAAGTTCCTTCGCTTTAGAGCATTGTCTAGGATACATATCTGCTCCTGATTCTCAGCAATATTGCCCTTATTTAGTCTAATCTGTTTCTCCATTTGATTCATTTTAGACTGCATACTGCTAAGTTCAAGCTTCAGGGCTTCAGTAGACTTATTGATGTCAATGAGGTCATCGTTCCTCCATTGTACCGCTTGTGTCAATGCTTGGGACTCATTTACCAGATATTCCAGCACACTTCCAACTTTTTGTTGGGTCATTACCATCCCATCAGGTGTAGTGGCAGCCCTGGTAGCCTTTGGTTTGGATATTTCGGATATTACTCTCCTAACCTCGTCTTTATCTAGTATGCCTTCCATGTTTACAAATTGACAGCGACAGGAACACAGTGTGCGGTGATTGACCCCTATTCAGTCAAGCTTGACACGCTGTATATATATATATACGTATCGGTTGACTTCCACCGGTTACAGTCTATAAAGCTCAATCAGACAGACTCAATTTTCCAAGAAAACGTTGTGAATTTTCATTAGGCCTCACCCTAGATATGTGCCTCCAGTCTTTATATCCTTTGTTGAACGATATGGGAGTAATACATATCTGAAATAATCCTTCCGTTGGGAAAAGTGGGAGAGCGCCCGCTCGCACACGTCTCTACTCGATGGCCGCCATTCCTGTTTAATGAATGAGGTACATCCTACCATCAAATTCACGGGGGAGATATCTAATATCTTCGTTGACTTCCTGGACACTACAGTGAAGCTAACCCCCGACAGCCTAGAAACCGACCTGTTCATCAAACCCACTGACTCCAACAATTACCTGAGAGCAGATTCTGCACATCCGAGACACTGTCTCCGGGAGATACCCTATGGACAATTTCTCAGGATACAGAGAATCTGCACGAAGGATGCCGACTTTATACGCCATTGCGTTATGAAAGGTTGACATTTTGTAAGGAGGGGATATGACCCATGTCATATCCAATCTGCTTTCTTGAGAGCCTGGGCCCAAACTCGGGACTCTCTATTAGGACCGAGTCCTAAGAAAAAAGAAGCACACCCACAGATCTTGATCACAACTTACTCACCCGGCACCAGTTGCCTGAGTAACCTTGTTAGATCAAACTGGGACCTACTAGTGAAATCTTACCACACCCGTAAGATTCACTTAAAGGGCTTCCGTACCACCTACAAGAGGCCTAAGAACATAGGTTTGATCATTGTGAGAGCAAAGCTCCCGCCCCCTCCTAAGTAGGGCCCTAGCTTAAATGCCAATACCTGCAAAACCAAATATTGCAGGTATTGCCCCTGTCTCAACAAAACTGGAAGAATCACCTGTTCCATGAATGGGCGTGTCTATACCAGTAAGATGAATGTCTCCTGTAAGAGTTCAAATCTGATCTATTGTTTATCCTGCAAACGCTGTGGTAAGGGTTATGTAGGGCAGACCAACGGTCCACTGATGGATCATATCAGAACTCACTTCAGGAACATCTCCAACAATGTTGAAACAAGTATTGTTGGATCTCATTTCAACTCGGCCTTCCATAAACAATTGGATGATGCGGAACTCACCATAGTGGATTTCATTCATGCTCACCCTGCTATTGACAAGGCTACTTACCTGATTCAGAGACTCCATACTGATGCCCCTCTCAGGTTGAACATAGCGGATGCTCCCTTTGGGGCTGGCTAATCATAGGGGTTTCTCTATATAAGCCCAGATACAGTCGATCTGTATCCAGGGCGACCTCATTTCTGCCTAGCACTACGGGGACCCTCAACCTAGCCACGTCAACAATTTTTTTAAAAGATCTTTGATGGTCCCCACCACGGTAAAAATGTTGTTGTTTATTTAAAGGACCGGCCCTTTAAATAATTTTCAGAACACCCTGGGGATAACCTGTTTCTCTCCATGCTAGAAGAATTAAAGCTACTTTAATTCCTAATTGGTTCTGAATGTCACACATCCAGTCCCAGTGACACTGTGCTAACAGTGTCACCAGCACTATCCACCTACACTGTTATGTGGACAGTTTTATATAACATCAAGCCCCTTGGGGCTTGGGACCACTGGCAACTCAATATTGTCACATTTTTTACACAAACAAAAGCCTGATGAGTCCCCATGTGATGAAACTACTCTAATCTGCTACTGGTTACTAACTGGAGGCAGTGTCACCATGTTACCTGATACCATGGTTACTCCTGTGTTCTGTCACCTAGCGTAGAAGACGCTCCCCAAACTCACGGTAGGCTGGTTCGCGTAGAGGACACATCCAACCCCCCTGAATCGATTTGTAAAAAAAAAACCCGTACAAGACGCCCCCCCCAACTCAGCAGTGGGGGGGGGGGGGGGTTCGCGTATAAGACGCACCCCCCCACCCTCCACCCCCAAAAAAATTAAAAGAAATGTTAAGTCTATGCTGTCGTCGGCCCATGCGTCCCTACACCCCGGCAAGCCACACCGCATTGTCAACCTGTTGAGTCTATGCTGTCATCGGCACACGGTCGGCGTCTTCCCCACCGAGCAAATCTACAGCGACCGGTCTGCCGCGGTGCAGGCTCTATGAGTTCAAGCTGTCATCGGTACACGGTCGGCGTCAAACCCGCCGAGCAAATCTACACCGACCGGGCTGCCGCGCTGCTGGCTATATGAGTTCAAGCTGTCATCGGCACACGGTTGGCGTCAAACCCGCCGAGCGCGTCAACACCTCCCTGTCTGCCGCGGTGCTGGCGCTATGAGTTCAAGCTGTCATCGGTACACGGTCGGCGTCAAACCCGCCGAGCAAATCTACACCGACCGGGCTGCCGCGCTGCTGGCTATATAAGTTCAAGCTGTCATCGGCGCATTTTCCCAAATGAGATGTTGGAAAACCCCGCGTATAAGACGCACCCCCAACTTGAAGAAATCCTATAAGACGCACAAGGCATTTGTTTGGCGTAGAGGACGCGTCTTATACGCGGGAGATTACGGTAGTAGAGATAAAGGGGAGCATATGGTCTGTGCGAGATTTGACAGTGATTGGCTAGCTTTACTGTTGTGATCTACTACCCTTTACAGAATCCTGATTTTCTCCCAATCCTATTGCTTCATCAAAAAATCCCTTTAGCCAGTAACAGTAGAGATATAGGGGAGTATGCGAAACTAAGAATTATTAATGTCCGAATTATATAAATATTAAAAATCTAATGTGGAAGTATGACTGACTTGAGTGAGGCAAGCCTCACACTCACTGCTCTACCCCTGCCGCTCCCACATGGCACTTTCTTCAACTTCCACATAAGATATTTAATATTTATATAAAGCGGACATTCATGATTATTAGTTCTGCATGCTCTCCTCTATCTCTACTATTAGTGTTGTAAAGGATTTTTTAATCAAGCTACTGGAATAGGAGAAAATCAAGAGTATGTACAGGGTCGTAGTTTGCCACAGTGCATTCCCTATGGCAGCGTGAGTAGGGTGACCAGTGGCAGATCTCCACTACCATAATGTACTGCAAACTGACGTCACGTGAAAAAAACTCAGTAGCTTCGATTAGCTTCTCCCTGTCAACCAGGCTAGATTAACAGGTACCGATACATGTAATAAGATTACTAAATCTACTACCGTAGTACACAGTCAGTGCGCTTTTCAACTCTTACTCCTGTGCCAGGCTGTTGTTTTAGCTGCCCAACGTAAGTCGCTCTATTACTGCTTTCTTTTCAATGATTAGAAAGTGTTCAGAGTATGTTACTGTCCACTGAATTTTTATAAGTTTAAATTACTGAAAGGAAGGTGTGTTTTCTCGTCAAAGGCGCATCACATGAATTAAGCCAGAAGATAAAATACCCGATAACGTAATAAACCTAATAAGTGGTCTCCCCCAAATAAGCCCCCCCCCCTCATTTTTTTAAGCCTTTTACAGACTAGAAAAGGGCCTAGTGTTCATGATATTAGAGGCAGTTAAACTTTTAAGTAAAACTAAGATTCTGGACTACAAAAAAAAAATCTTTAGGGCGAATACGGTATGAATATGATGATGTGCTAAGAATTCAATTAATTTAGATTGTGTATTTACTTTCTCCAGAAACATCCAAGGATCATATGATGTTGCCCTTAGGACCGTTGGACTACTAAGACGCATTATCTCACAGACCAGATGGGCAAATGCCGGGTAAGTATTGTTTGAGGAGTTAGTAGGAGTTAGCGAACATCTATTTCATTCGTGAGATTAGTAAGGCCTGATAAAAGTTGTTCTCAGGTATCCAGACCGACTCAGATTTTTTAGTCCAACTCTATTTTATATTGCAAAATTGTCCAAATTGAGGAAAATTGATCAGAAAGATATTAAAATATGGGCCTACACAGGTATTTGGTATCAGGTTTCTACGGTCTGATCCGTCATGTAATATGTTCTCTAGGTTTTGCTATTACTTAAGGGCAGCAAAAAAAAAAAAGAATTGGAAAAGAATTCTGAACTACCGACCCAAATTTTATCCAGGATTGGGAGAGGATTCGTGGCTCTGAATGACAGCCCTCTTCCTAATCGTAACATAAATACCATTTACCATGTTGGACCATTGGTGATCAATATCACACGATTAACCATGTACTCTGTAGCCTTGCAATGATTTCTACTCAGAATACTTAAAACGGCCTTTGTGGTGAAACGGTAAAGAATTAATAATGGATATCTGTTTAAGGGAGTTGATGGCAATCATCAAAGAGGAAGGAACCCGCTTGATGGATGCACAACCATCTGAAACAGCCGTTGGAAACATGGTTCGACGGGGTAAACATAATTTATATCATTCTTCAATTTATTGTTTCTTTGTTGAATTAGAGGAATACATTCTGGATAAATAAGCTTTCTCCACAACCTTGTCCTATGTGGGTTGAGTGAGTGAATGAATTTTTTTTTTAAGAAAAATGATCTATTTAACTATTTTAAAACATACGCATTAGCCACAGCTTATACACAGATCAGATGATCAGTAAAGACAAATTCATGGTTCGGCTTATATGTGTGAGTTATTCAACAATAGAGCCATACTTTGTTACCATAAAAATTCAAAATCCCTGGTGTGGCTTACTGTATCAGAGCAAGTGTGCGTCCTTTACAGGAGACATGGCGTGTATCAAGAAAGGCTACAGGTTATATGTTTTCTTCTGAGGCTTACAAGTGTCTGCTATGCTCTTCACAGCACTGGGCGTAACCTAGTTCTTTTACATACAGTATCATTAACTCGGAAAGTTTACTTTTCCGAGTTTTTAGAGACAGGTGGGGGCAGGGTGACACTTTAAGAACTAAATTGCCTGTTTCAGAGACGGGACTGTTCACTTCAACCTCAAATAACATGAAAATGCTTAAATATGAGGCAAAGTGAAACCTGTCATGAAATAGTGTACATATTCAGGATCATAGAGGTGTAATTGTTACCTGTTATCTGGTTCTTATCTTTCTGATTTTAAGGTTTTTAAAAAGTAGGTCATCTCAAAATGGGTGCAACATCCTTTGTGCACTCAATGCTTTTCTATGGAGGTGTCAGCTTAGGGTGTCAGGTTTCCCACTCTTTTTAAGCAGGGTGATGGTCTCATTGTTCACGGGCTTCCCTATCCCACTTAAAAGGGTCTATTTCCCCTCTTTCCTATCCGCTCAGGATGTGTGTGGTGCACATATGTGCGGGCACTGACACATTCTTCTGAAATTATGTAATGTAGTTCTTGCCATGAATATGACCTTGGCTGTCAAAATGGCGTTAAACCTCTAATACTCACTCACTCACTCACTCATTGTTCATTATTTAGCAGGGGGAACTGAGATGTTTCCAGCTAGGGGGCAATGGGAAATGAATATTCTATACCATAGTGTTTTCTTCTTGCGTTATTCCACTTAAATATAGCAGCATATAACTGTGTATAATAGCATTATTCTAACACTTAATAGTACATGAATATATAGCTATAGATAAGATGTTTTGAAAGGGGAGAGATTTTCTGATTCTTGGTCCACCTATGCTAAGTACATCCTGTGTCCTACCCTGCTAAAATATGAGCCAGCTACAACCCTTCGGTTTGCCTAGTTCACTCATTTCTCACTAGGAGCCACCACCTCTATAGAACAGTGCTGATGTCAGCTACATCCTGTCACCCACTGCAACTCATTATTTAGCATGGAGGACTGAAATGTTTTTTATGAATAGGCACATTATCACTCTTAAACTTAACTTTTTATAGGGGGCAGAGAAGTGTTTGACACTGTCACAACACTTCCACCTGACACCCGACATCACAAAATTTCAATATTTTGCTGTTGTTGGGGGATTTACCCTCTTGGTGAAGGTTTGGTAAATTTTATGATTCCTTTTCAGGCCTCAGTTATTATTTAAGCACGAGTTACCTGCGATATAGATCGCTTCAACACTCGTTCATCTAATACATTTGAATTTATCTTCCAGTCTTAAAAATCGTAAGGGAGGAATATGCAGAGTAAGTGTTTCTATCTAATGCCCCAATATTAAACAGATTTCATACTGTACTCCCGCGTGAAAGCCGCATCCCGCAAATAAGATGCACCCATAGTTTTAGAATATTGGCAAAATAAAAACAAGAAAAAAAAGAATACATAACTTTTGTTCTACTGAATGGTTTTTAAATTTCATAAAGCTATGTGTACCTATGGCCCCCAAGACCTCCATATGTCCTATTATGACTTAGGGGGAGTGTAACATATCAAAAGTAAGGTCTTCATGTCCACCTTGCGGATCCAGAGAGAACTAAAACCCCACATATAAGATCCGCCTTATACGCGGAAGATCAGTGTCAGTGGCCATCATCTTGCATGTTTCAACCTTTCCTTGATATTCATAAAACAAAGTATTGCTAATTGATATCAAATGTGCACTGAATCAACGACCTAACTCCACTGACTTTTGCACTGTGACACTGTCGCCGATTCAGAGATTTACAGTGAATAGCTGTATTTTAAAAGTGATAATAATGGGCTGTCGTCTGACAGGGCGCGTGGTGGGACGGACGAAGGCGACCAACAGGAGTCACTCACCAATCTGCTCATGGCTGAGGGTGGAGTAGATGATTTCAGTGTTGGCCTACCCAGTCATAACCTTAAGGTGAGTCGTTCATATTTAATGTGGGGATAAAGCAGGAAATGTCACCTGTAAATCTTCAGGTGCGATGCACATTGCACTAATAACATCTGTTAAATCATACTCCCCACATAATAGAAACGCCAACATTGTGGACCAGTAATATTATCGTTTAGTATATGTTGTCAGCCATTAAAAGCTTACCAATATTATATGATAAATGAAAACATAACTTGACAGACAATGTTATTTTCTTAATCTAATTTGACCAGGGCGTTATCATTGAAGCTATCAACGAACTTATATCGGAGTTAGAAACAAGGTAAGAATGAACCTTCAAAACACCCTACCCCTCAACCCAAGTGGTATCTTAGTATTTAAAAAAAGACTCTTTAGATTCAATTAGTATTTAAAAAAAAGACTTTTTGAGGCAGTCCCATGAGGCCCTACGGGCCTTAGGACGTTAAACAAATCAATCCATCAATCAATCAAAAAAGACTCTTTATATTCAACACATACGTCACAAAGGTTCTCACTGTTACTGTTATTTTCATAGATACTGGATATAGTTCCTCAAATTGTAGCTCTATGACTGTTCAGCGGTTTACATTTCTGTTGATATAGCGGTGACAATATTGCGGCCCAAGCTCTGGAACACATACATTCAAACGAGGTCATAATGACAGCAGGCAAGTCAAGAACAGTTGAAGCATTTCTAAAGGTAAACCGAAATTCTCCTTTACCTCTCTCTTAGCTAAAGCTAGATTTTGGATGACTCGTTTGTTCGGGAGTATACATGTACAGATCACATTTGATTAACGCGGCAGAGATGCGTTTCTGGTATCGCCCAAAAGGCCATGAAACCGTATATGCCTATAATATGGGAACTGGGTGAACCCACTGAAATAATCAGTCCGATATATGAAAACCATAAGGCAACCTCTATTCTTAATACTGTATGTGGAATGTTTGGGGAAGGTACTGGAAGTTACTTTTTGGGTATTATTTTTGTTTAAAAGACAGTTTCCTAATATGAGAAAACATGGAGAGAAGGAGAAAGATTTTTCCCGTTTGGCTGGTCCCACAGCCCAACCTCCCACGCTCGGTATAGGACAGGTAGCTAGCAACTCCAAGCACTGGCAGCTACAAAGCCTTGGTATAGGCGCTTGACACACGTGCATGTGCATGCCCATGCGCATCCGTCACTCGCCTATACCAAGGCTTTGTAGTTTGCCAATGATTGAAGAGTGATATCAGGGGCGTAGGAAAAGGGGGGACCCCCCCCCCCAATCATGATGGAGGTGGGGCCTGAGTATGTCTGGGCCCCCCCCCCCCAATATTTTCCAAGAACTCATAAACACAATGGAAAAGAAGCTAAAACTTTACATCTCAATTTAGATTATTATGGTGATGTCATAGGGAGAATGGGGGTCTGAGCCTAAAGTCAGATCCAAACTTTACCAAAAATCACTTTCTATATGAATTCAAAATATGCATATATAGACGCCATCACGCATCAGCCGACAATTCAAGGTGGTCGCGATGGTGCCCTCGCCGGGCCCCCCCCAATGAAGATTTGCTTCGTACGCCTCTGGATATGCAAATCATAATTTATGATAATGATATTGGTGACGTCACTAGCTCTACCAGAGCTCGTGACGTCACAAGGTCAGTTGCTAGCTACCTGCGGGCTTATCGCATCGATCCTGCTGCGGGACCAGCGAATTTTCCCGTAAGACGCTTAGATTAAGTCCGTTTGAAGTCTCGCGTTATAACGTGCAAGATGAGAAATGACGAGAGGTGGTGTAAGCTGGCACCAACCTCCTATAGCCGTAGGTTTGTGCTTTAGAGATTGCCACACACAATCGTTCCCCTGGGAGGGAGGCCATGGCGGCAAAATGTACCCAGTAGATAATGAAATAGAATTATAGATTTACATTAATTAATAGATCTAATGCGGACATATGCAAGTGAATTATGTTTACATGATGGCTACCTTTCTTGCACTCTTGTACAAATGGTGACTTCTTGTGCATTGTCTAACTGTGATTTCAGAAAGCTGCAAAGAAGAGAAAATTCCAAGTTATTGTTGTTGAAGGGGCACCTTTCTATCAGGTACGTTTATAGTACCGGTACATATGAATTTAGAAGAAACGATTCTCCCCAGTTTGTATGAATGATATAAATTATATTTCTTGTCACTTTGCATGTTCCAACCTTTCCTCGATATTCATCAAACAAGGTATTGCTAATTGGTATCACAGGAAAATGTTAAGTGTAATTATTCTAAATCCTCTCTGCTAAGGGTCACAAATTGGCTAACAGCTTAGCTAAAGCAGGGATTGAGACTACGGTGATCACTGACTCAGCAGTATTCGCAATGATGTCACGTGTGAACAAAGTCATCATTGGTACCCATACACTCATGGCTAATGGCGGGTAAGTCATCACTAAACTTCCGTTAGAAATGTCTACCTTGACTGTAATCGGTTGGTACAGGTGTAATATACATGTACGTAATCTCTTAACTAGGAAAAGTTAGGTTTCTCTAAACTAACAATTGTTCAGAAATCTGATACAACAAAAATCCAAGAAACTGCAATACTCCCCATACACCATTCCCACTCGACTGGTGGGAATATATCAAAATCGTACGAATCCTTGTTGGTGGGTCACAGTCGCATTGCTCTTAAATGCTAGGCCAGACCCATCAGCCTTCTCCCTACCGTTCGATAAGCTACTAGACAGGCAGTTCGGACGGCCTATTAAATGCTTAATAAACACTACGATACCGAACTGAAATCAAGCTAAATCTATCTTAAGCTCACATTCAATTATTTATTTTTACTCGCAGGTTGAAAGCTATCAATGGCAGCCACTCGATAGCCTTAGCAGCTAAACACCATTCAGTACCGGTGAGTGGGAATCACATCAGCCAAATTCTAAAATACCGTAATCTCCCGTGTATAAGACGCGTCCTCTACGCCAAACAAAATGCTGGTGCATCTTATAGCTTACTCTCAAGTTGGGGGTGCGTCTTATACGAGGGGTAATTTTACTATAGAACAGTACTGGATTTACAAAATTGAGCCCTAAGAGGTGCGTCTTATATGCGGAAATGCCTCTGCTGAGTTTGGGGTGCGTCCTATATGCGCAGCACGTCTTCTATGCGGGAGAATACGGTAGTTTTATTCTTCTGTTATTTCAGTATTAAAAAATGTCTGTTCAATACAGTCACTCATTATAGGATAAGAACATACCCGGTAGTCGTATTACGGGCACACAGGAACGTGGGAGGGGGTGGTGGTCAGGCCCGATGCAGCTCCTGCTCTTAAAACCAGGGATGATGCAGTATAGATTGTATACTCTGTATATTCATGTTTGAATTGATGTTGATAGCCGCTGGCTGAAGCTTGTAGGAGGGAGCGAGGGTAAAATATTTCACGTATCTCACATGGCTTCTTGTCCTTTCAGTTCATAGTCTGCGCAGCAATGTTCAAGCTGTCTCCCCAATACCTGACCACGCACGACCAGGTAGGTGGTTTGTATCTATGTCTATTTCTTTTGTTTATATATCTCATATTATATTAAAGTTTCATACAAATACAAAATTGTACGAATAGGTATCAGTGTACGTTCCTGGAGCTGTATGGCAAGCAGTTTTTTTTCTTCTTTTCCTTTACTTCATTTGAATGATTAAAAATTAAGTGAGAAAGTGCAGGCGGAAGAGGTGAAGGAACACACTGCATCATACAATATTCGATAGGGCATTGGTCTGGGAAAGTACGCAGTGGTCGCATTAGAGGCAGGAAAATAGCACTTTGGACTGAGATTTTAGTTGTTGCAGGGTGAGGTGGTCGCATTAAAGGGAGTTTTATATGTTGAAATATAGAGAGAAATGATTCAGTCTTCCCATAAATGGTCGATGGGGTGGTAGCATTAGAGGGGTGGTCGTTTATTGGTGGGAGTTGACTGTATATACAGTAGTCTGGATATGAATTTTACACTGTTCGTTGACGTGTATTTTTCTTTCCAGGATGGGTTTAACAAATTTGTCAGTCCACATGATGTCATGAAGTACTCTGAGGGAGAGATCCTGGACCAGATCCAAGTTCACAGTCCGGTCTTCGACTATGTTCCTCCAGATCTCGTCACCCTATTTATATCAAACATGTAAGTTAACTGGTTACAATCACACTGCAACAAATTTATATCGTATAAAACAGAAATGAAAGTCCTTGAGCACAAAAATCCCTGAAATACTCCCGCAAAACCCCAAAAGTGTACGTTTTGTATAGTATCATATAGAACTATGGAACTCGAAAATCCCTGAAATCAGGGTAATTCCTGAGGACTTCCATCTCTGATAAAATGACAATTTTTGAGTTTCTGTGTATCTGAATGTTGAGTGCTGTACAACTGCTAAGTGTAACAAAACTGCTATAATAACACTAAGCAGTCAACTATCCAACTGCTAACTGTAACAAAAAATCGCTAAGTGTTACAAGCATCCAACTGCTATGTGTAACAATTGCTGCTAACTGTAACAAAACTATGATCATCCTGTAATTTTTTTTTTGTTACAGTTAGCAGTCAGATGGTTGAACACTAAGTGTTATTATAATAGTTAGCAGTTTTGTTACACTTAGCAGTTGTACAAGTGCTCCTTTGTATTTATCTCAAGTTAATTAAGTCAGAAATGGTCGAATGTTTTTCGTTTTATTTTTACATTAGAAATGAGAAAGGTTATCGCACTAGGGGTTGGGGGGGGGGGGGCAGGGGGTGCTATGAAGGTTCTTGGTTAAACCTCGTATTCAACTTGAGATTAGGAGTATTACAGGCAGAATCATCGAGTCTGCCTTTTGAGATATGGTCTGAACTTTAAAGTAACTTTCAGTTTAAGAGACACTTGTGAATCGTAAATACCGTAAACTCCCGCGTACAAGACGCGTCCTCTACGCCAAACAAAATGCTGGGGAGTCTTATAGCTTTCTCTCAAGTTGGGGGTGCGTCTTATACGAGGGGTATTTTTTCTATAGAAATGTACTAATCTTACAAATTTCAGCAGTAAAATGTCCGTCTTATACGCGAAAATGCATGTGCAAAGTTTGGGGTGCGTCTTATACGCGCAGCGCGTCTTATAGGCGGGAGATTACGGTAGGTTGGAATTATAATGGCAACCAATAACTCGTCTTTTATACCTTTTACTCTGCAGAGGTGGTAATGCACCGTCATACGTCTACAGACTCCTTATTGAACTTTATCATCCCGACGACCATGACTTGTGATGAGTTGACAGGTTTTTCTAGCCTCATGCATATTTTGAATGTGCGACACACACATTTCTCATTGTGCTAAAGATATAGATTGCCCATCTACATATGTAATCCTAATAAACCATATATCGATAGGGAGTGTTCTTGTTGTTTTCAACCATGAGTATTATAAATGTAATGAAGAGTTTACCCGTGCATTTTTCTCTGAAATCCATTGGACTAAAGAATCGTTTGTGTGCACAACTTTTTACCAAACCCAAAATCTTTAGACAGTCTGATTTTTTAATTTCAATATCTCAAGGGTATGGCTCTTGCGTCTTATATTGAGTAGGAGTGAGGATGGGAATAGGAAGCTGTAGTCGCTAATTCTAAGTACTTTATATCCTCGATTATAAGCCAGGGCCCAACTATAAGCCTGGTCAAAAAGTCTAATGAGTGTTATAAAAGCCGGGGCCTGAATATAAGGCTGGTCGGCTTAGGAATCACACAGTATACTTTCACTTCTATCAGGAATATTTTCAAATTTCTAAAACTTATATTTTATCTATTACATTAATTCCACGTTTAAGAGACAGTTGATATTTATCACCATAATGTGAGGTTCATTCCGAGATCTATGTAAAAAAGGTGGATAAAACTGATAATTCTATATAGTATACCATAGGGACTTTTTAAGTATATTAGGTAAAAGCCTGGTCAATTTCCCATTTGAAATCAGTATAAGCCCAGGCTACTTAGGTATTATCTTTATTAACTTTTGCATTGAAGCTGGAAATATGGCACAATATATGTGAAATAATTGAGTCGGGGTGGTGGAGCACAGACCTACAGGTTTATTACATCATTAAAGCAATACACTGTCATAGAAGTGAATCCGGGAATGTATTTGGTTACTCTGCAGTGGTAACATTGTAGGAAGCATTGTGAGGCATAAAGCCATTCAAAAGTAATGTATGGTTACTGGGTATCTACGGTGACATACACAAATAATTTCACTCATTCAATTCTCTCAGACTTACAAATGAACACATGCCATAGACATTAAACCATGCACATCAAATGGGCAAATATAGGCAGGTCGCAAAAAAAGTAAATGAAATGACTTTCAGAAATGATTTGCAGTCTCAACATTTTACATGTGATGTTGAATCGACACCTATATAAAACTAAGCACAAGAACAGAGAGGATATAACAACTATTAAACAAAATACAACACGTAAACTCAGACCAAACAACTGCCTTGAAAATAAGACAAATAAATAACTGCCTAAAGCATTCGATATATGTACAATATGGAGAGAAATTTATACAACAGAGTGCAAACTAATAGTATGTGCAAACATGAACAAATACTAAATGTCGGTACTGATCAATGCCAGAGGCTTCTATGTGCACGTACACTCAATAAATACATTATAGACATTGTATTTTTATTGTTAAAAGCCTGTGTAAGACAGCAATAGCATGTACACAGCTAATATGATAAAACCTCATACTATTGGTCACATCTTAGTAGAGCATAAAGATCGACATATCTCATACCATGACGGATCGCCTACTGATGGTTGATAATTTTAAAACAATGAGCACCAATTTGATATACCTATATAATAGGTGAAAAAAATGATCTTTTCATTAGTAAATTCCAGTATGTACAAAAAATTATGTAAGTCATGTTATATATAGTATGAATTCAGGCGATCAATGATAGCCTTTTGCAAGCTCTACTAGAGCTAATGCACCCAAGAGTCTATCTTGTTCATCCTTGTTGGACTCGTCATCCTCGAGACGCCTCACTCCACAGTTCTCAGCCATTGATTGGTCTAGTGGCTGCAGCAAACGTTTTACCATAGATGCTGGAGTAGATGTCGAAGCAGGCCGCTTAATGGGGCTCTCTTGTTGGTTCTCTATGTCTTGTTGTAAAGATCTCTTTGTGTTTCGGGGGCGGGCAGGGGACGGCCTCTCTTGTCGCTTCCGTAGATACCTTCAGAGAGGATGTGTATATAATTTAGTCATCTTTGATGTCTTGTACACTTCACTCTTGGGTTCTACGGTACACACTTTTCTGAACAAGTTGAAAACTTTAACCAAGATCTTTATCAAGATATTTGTATAATTATAAACAAATCTAAATTAGGTACGTAAAAGTACTAAAGTTGCTATCTTTTAGGCCTTACGCCATGCACAGTATCTAGCAGTGGTTACAACCATTAACTAAGTGACTACCGTAATAGCTGTTTGAACATGGTTCCCACAAGTATCTCAGATAGAAATTCCCTGACCAAAAGCGGTCATTTTCACTGACCAAATTCTGGTACCACAGAATATGATATACCAACATTCAACCGTTAATCTATACCAAGGGTCTGATTTAGAACAACAATAATAAATTCTGCTTTAAGTTATCAACAGTAAATCAAAACCTTATTTTCAGAATTGCCATCTTTGGAAAGAATATTTGAATTCCCTCAGGGGAGTCTTGTCTATAATCAAGCACAAGTGATGCATTTTGGCAGATTTTCCCTGACTCACTGCAAAATTTTGTAGGATTCCCTGACTTTCCTTGACCTGTGGGAACCCTGTTTGAAAACTTGCTGTATTCTTTGAGGTTAGTTATGCTGATCAAATAGCAAACATCGATTTTCGCTTACCCTTGCAGCCATGCTTGAACTGCCTCACTTCTAGACGCTTTAGCCATTAAGGGTAGTGATACCGGTGGACTATCATCTCGCTTTAGAGCTGCCAAGGGGTGGTCAATGCAGTGGCGGTTGGCATGTGTGAATCTGCTGTCACAGCCTTTCATTGAAAAAGGAATACAAAATGTTAATCTTATTTAAATTTAATGTTGATTAATAAATATAACCCTCAAAAATTGCTTAGGGGTTATACTGCTAAATGATAGACGCTTTTGTCCTCCATGTATGTATTTTTCTAAGTTCACTTAAGGTTAAGCCTGTCTTCTTATTTAGTAAAATGTATCACTTACTGATAAGAAATATTACACAACGGGTAATGTCTCCCACATGAGACATGATCTCTGCTATCTACACCAATATATTTATAATCTATTTATGATCTTACAGCCTTATTTTATAGCAAACACTCTGTAATTTGCGGCAAACTGAAATCTCTTACTAGTTTTCATCGATTTTAAATTCCCTGGTCGATACCTGTGTCTTTTAACTCTAGATTCATGCGAATCAGCCATTTCGCAGAAATCCGTTTTAGGAACCAATGCAAATTACTGTACATTATCTCACGTTAGAACATGGATATGTTAATAAATGAGAGAAATATACAAAGTCAACTTTTCCATACATTTCCAGTTAAAACCGTTCAGGGTTCCATTGGGAATTGTTCCCCGGCCGCTGTGGCAATAGGCAGACTCGCTGTCCATTGCTCCATGCAGACCGTTAGTTGAAGCCAACTTATATGAATGATTTGAACAAGACCAGGGATGAAAGTCTCAGAGCACGAAAATCCCTGAAATGGTCCAATATTCGCTTCAAAAACCTGGGTTTCTATATGAATGTATAGGGCCCTGGAACTTCAAAATCCCTGAAATCAGGGAATTCCCTGAAGACGTTCATCCCTGCAAGACGTCTGACATACCTGGATCTGTGCACACATATTTAACACAGAATCCAATGGTGCCGTCGATATCCTATATGATCCCTCCATGCCAAATTTCTCCATATTATTCAAAATAAAGAAGAATCCAATGGTTTTCCATAACATTACGTCTCGCCACCCACACTGCGGCTCGCTGAACTCTTGACCCCATAACTGTGTCACACGCTGGCTTCCGGTCTAATTCTACAATGTCATCACGCCCTGGCCTGGCTTATCGCTTGGATTTATAAAGAATTTGTCGGTATTTGGCCACTATATAGTAGGCACTTACCTAGTTTTCAAGACTTTGTCCCATGCATTTTATCTTTTAAGCAATGGATAGCTCTCATCAAAAGAAATGGATTTGCTCTTTAAATGAAGTCTTTATGCCAAGTATAAGGGAAGTTATGAATGATCAAAGACCCCAAATCGAACCCAAAATTCTGCCACTATTAGGAGTTTAAATAGGGCCCAGATTTGTGATCAAGCATATCTGACACAGGAGTGGCTACATCT
This sequence comes from Acholoe squamosa, assembly GCA_949317995.1. NCBI lineage: Eukaryota > Metazoa > Annelida > Polychaeta > Phyllodocida > Polynoidae > Acholoe > Acholoe squamosa. Next base: position 47,389,874 of record OX439036.1, on the reverse strand, counting down.
CTTAAATCATTATTTTTGACTATTTTCTTTTCATGTATGGAAGAGTTCCCCATAAAAGGTTGAAAATCAATGTATCATATCAAAATTTAACAATTTAAAGGGATTTTATCTTGACCTAATATCATCTGCTGTTTAGCGATCTCACAAAATTGGCGCAAAATTATGGAGTTGATATGAGATCTTTAATCGGTCAGAATTTCCCTTAAAATTGATGTAAAGACTTCATTTAAAAAGGAAATCCACTTATTTTTATCAGCTCTATCAATTGCTATATAAATGATATACATAGGATTGGATTCTAGCAAACAGACAAGGACCTAACATGGAGAAGCTGGTGGAAGGGTGATAGCGAATGGCACGCTAAAATTTTGTTAGGGTCTGGCAAACATCCTGTTCCCCTATGAAATGAAAAAACCTAGACAGTTTCTAAACCATTTTTTTCTGTAGAAAGTGTGGGAACTATTCTCTTTTATGTGAGATTTGTCCTTTATACCAAAAAAATGATTTCAAAGTTATTAGGTAACTTCACTTGGGGAGAATGGGATGTTTATCTGAATCAATTATTTCTCAAATAGATTCTTATTAAACCCCTAATCAATCCCTTTAAAATGAGCCCATGTTTGTTAAGATCCTCCAATAAATAGTTACACAATGAGCTTGCAAAAAAAGGAGAGTTTAGCACTCCCCAGTTTCAGCTTTATCACAGTTTCACACCTCCACTGCAGCAGAACCATGCACTGGGGGTAGGTAAGTGCCTATATATAGACCAGAAAGGCACTGAAACGTTGCCAGAATAATTGTAGGTTTCATATTGTATGAAATCATATAAAGGTTAGCAGCTTAATATCATAAAATTTCAACGTAACAACTTGATTATCCACATTCTGGGGCCCCGCATCGACCAGGCCCAGGAATATGGACAAGAAAGCACAGGACGACTTCCGCTGACAGCCATGGCAAGCGAGTGTGCGAGTCTTGCATTTATAAAATGTCTTCTCATGCCTTTATTATGGGGTTATATGGTAAGAGATTAATACAAAATGCTTTAACCCATGTTTATCCCAGCACTCGTTGGGTTTTGTACCCCAATAACTAGGGAAAACATGCCAAACTTTTATTTTGGATTTACCCGGATAATTTTACATCACCGGGAAGCTGGCATCTTGAGTAATTCATTGGTGTTTAAATTGTCTTTATAATGGTATTCGAACAGAAGTTATGAGGGATTAAATGTGGAATTTCTACAATATTTTCTGTCAGTGGATTTCCAGCTAGTGTGGGTCTTATCAGTCCCTGCCCACTGTGCACAGGCAGCACTGGTTCTCACACATTTCAGACCTTGCTTTACTTAATCTCAAATTAAAATTGATTGAATGATCAGAGGGTAAATCATGTTGGGAAGTCAAAATTTTCTAAATGGTAGTGTGATAAGCAGACCTGAAATTCTTGGATTTTTTACTCAACTTTCCTAAACTCTTTAGCATTGGGCTAATAGATAATAAACATCTGATTAACCCATTGAGGGCTAGCATCAACTAGTCGACACCATGGTAGGCCTAGCATCGACTATAGTCGACACTATCATAGGCCTAGCATCGACTATAGTCAATGGCCATTATATAGGGTTTGTATAGGAATTGAAAATGGGCACGTCCTCTAGGAACTATACTTTTTTCAGAGGCTGTCCCCATGGCCAGGGCAACCATTTTTGCTCTGCCCTTGGAGGGTTAAAGATCCTAAAAGTACACACTTTTGTGGTTATCCCATATAAGTTTAAAAAAGTTACACAAATATTTAGTTTTGATATTTTCAGGTTTAAGTCAAAACTCTTCTGAAATATGTACAATCTGTCCAGATATTTCATTCTTTCTCCCCCTATGGTAACTGATAATGTCTTAAGCTTTCAATAGAGCTATCAAATGTAAAAATTGACCAAGAATTGACAAAAATATCAGCATTTTATATTTCAAGGTTTTCTAGAAATTAGTCTGTGCATACCAATACCCCTTGAGAACTGATAAGATATTAAATCAATGACTGGATCTAGAATAAAATGACCCACAAATTCTTATTCCTTGGTTAGTTTTACCCTTGGTACATGAAAATAGGTAATGTTGACAGTGGAAAAGAGCCCTAAAATAGAAAATCATTTTGATTGATTTACTATAGTGACAGATAGGGACTCGCGGGAGTGGGTACAGGGGTGTTATTCCTATAATAACCCCTTACGCTGACGCGCTTGGGGTTATTAGGGTACAAACCCAACGAGTGCTGAGGTAAACATGGGTTAAACGTTTAGTATTCTCATTGCTTTATGTTATGATGATACCAGTAGGCTTGCCCTTCTTACCTTCTGTTGAGCAGATAAATGGTTTCTCTCCTGTGTGAAGTCTTTGGTGCGTTTTGAGTTGCCCACTCTGACAAAAGGCCCGTCCACATCCAGGGTAGTCGCACACATATGGCCTTTCCCCTGTGGACACAAGTTTTTCATAGTATGAGAACGATCTTCAAGGAGGTTCGCCCTCCGTTACACGGTGATTAATTTAAAGAAACGCATTACCGCCTGTACCCTATTTTCATGTTGATGGCCTTTATCATACTTCATGTCAAACAACAAGATTCTGGTATGGATACCGTACCAAAATATGTATCATAATTATAGAGGAAGCAGCAGGTTTATGTGATGCATCTGATGACGTACCTATTGCCAATATGTACTACAGTTGTGCTTACACAATACTGTAAGGGTGCAACCAGATGCTGTTTATCTGGCTGACATGCTTTAATATTTCCCTTAACAAATATCAATAAATGACATGTGACATAAAGGCCATTGAAATACACCATTATGATATTTTTAATAGGGTAGACTTATTCTTTAACTGCCTCGTTATATTCCGGAAATTTTTATATCTTCAAGGGATTATTTCACCCTTTGAACGGGGGGCAAATAATTTTACCGTGAAAAAGCCTGAGCGTTGGTAAAGGTTAGTAGGTGCGTTAGGACACAATTATCAGCTCCTTCTCCGGAGAGAGGGGCAAAAAATGATTGACCCTCAAGAGGGGGTTGATTGATTTTTTAACATCCAAAAGTTGGATCCTAGACATTAATTTACAGACATTCAGTCCTTTCTTTCTGTTTGGACAGGTATTCAAAAGCTGTTTGTCCACACAGTTAGACAGGTGTTTTTATGCTGCTTATCCATCACAGTGCTGACCGCATCTATGCCGCATAGTCTATGAATGAACAAATCTTTGAGACAAATGATAAAATCTAGGGCCAAGTTTAAAATTATTGCCAGGTGGTGTGGGGGCGAAAGAAATTCAGACCCTTCCTTAGGAGGGGGGGCGGTGTAAAAAACTACCACTTTTTTTTTTTTAAAGCAAAAAAGCCAGTGTGCTTCTATAGATCAAAGAGGGGTGCAGAAATTCTCGGCGACCCTGGCATGGGGGGCACAAAAAATTTAGACTGCCGTTTAAGGGGCATAATAATTTTCGTGTGAAAACCCACCACCCCCTGTTGATAAATAATGACCACTCCCTAAACTCTTAACTACTGAAAAATATTTGCTGATCCAACATGCCACCTAGCAATAAATGAATCGGCCCTTATGAGGAGGGGCGACGCCTACTGGGGGGGGGGGGGGGCTTTATTCACTTAAGGCCCTTATGTTTTCGAAGGATTCGAGAGGGGTAGGGGGTCAAAATAATTTCACCTGTTTTCAGCAAAAAGAGAAACGTATTACTATTACTGTAGGTTAAAAGTGTGTTTGCTTGGGATTTTTCGTCCCCTATGGCTATGGGGGTGGGGGTGTTTAAAAAAAGATTTGACCCTTGAGAGGGGGAGATCATTTTTTTTCCATGCGTCTGCACACAAACACACCTACCCACCTCCCCATTTGTTGATCACTCCCTGAAGCCTTAGGCTTTAGCTTAGTTTAACTTTTACTAGTTTTAGTTTAGGCCTACCGTAATCTCCCGCGTATAAGACGCGCTGCGCGTATAAGACGCACCCCAAACTTAGCAAATGCATTTTCGCGTAAAAGACGCACATTTTAAGGCTCAATTTTGTAAATTCAGTACATTTCTATAGTAAAATTACCCTTCGTATAAGATGCACCCCCAATTTCAGTACATCCTATTAGACTCCCCAGCATTTTGTTTGGCGTAGAGGACGCGTCTTATACGCGGGAGATTACGGTAGTTTGTATCCAACTTCAGAGTTTTTTTGTGTTTTTTTTTTCTATTGAAAATCAACAATACAGGTAGTCTTCCTTTAGGGACGAGTCATTTATTGCCAGCTTTGGGGGGGGGGGCTTAATGGATATTGGCAGATTTTCCCCTGACCCCCCCTCACCATGACAAAAATGATTGCGACCCCCCTATAAGACCTGATTTTGCAAAATGACCCCCAACCAAAAATCTGATACACGCATGCAATGATGCATCGTGTTGGGTATTTTAATTGCCTACATTTAGTTTAGACCCCCCCCCCCCTCCGTATGAAGCTGTATTCCATTTGCCCCCGCCCCCCACGAAGGGGCTCTTTTTTCAAAAAGACCCCTCCCCCTATATTTAACAAGCCAATAAATGACTACCGTAATCTCCCGCGTATAAGGCGCGTCTTATACAGGGGGTTTTAATGCTAATTGCATCCACAAGGGGGACTCCAAGACCTTTATTTTGACATGTTACATGCCCCCTTAGCCATAATAGGATATATGAGGGCCCAGGGGGGTCCATGGGGCCCAAGTTACACATAGGTCTTTGAATTTTGAAAATTCATTCAGTAGAACAAAAGTTATGAATTTTTCATTTTTTTTGACAATTTTCCAAAACTCTAGGTCGCCTTATACGCGGGAGATTACGGTAGTCCCTTATACCAATGTTTGGGTATAATCACATTTAAGTAGTCAACATTTCAATAGCCCGAGTATAAGATATAAATTAGTATACAAATGAATGAGTGAGTGAGTAATAGATGTTTAACGCCATTTCGACAGCTAAGGTCATATTCATGGCGAGAACGACATTACACAATTTCACAGAGGAATGTGTCGGTGCCCGCGCATATGTGCACCACACACATCCGAGGGGATAGGAAAGAGGAGATATAGACCCTTTTAAGTGGGCTAGGGAAACCCGACAAATGAATGAGAGATAACACAATCGACAAAAACAGTGTAGTCAGTGATATACAGAATCAGTCAATGTAAATAAAAAATACATCAAGTTAAAGCGGGTTAATGCATACAAATAGGAAGGTGGTGTATGAGCCTGAGGTGCACTCTAGAGGTGCATCATGGCGGTACAGAGATGAGAGTTTAGGATTCTAAGCTAAGGCCTAAAAAAAAAAGAAATTTTTTTTTTTTAATTTGGTCAATAAAAAATAAAATATGATTTGGTTAAATTATGTTTTTGACAGTTTTCGGGATCCAGGAACTTAAAAATAAAAATAAAAAAAAATCCAACCTACCTACCCTTATTTTTTTTAGCATGTTACCTGAACACAAGAATCTTTTTTTTTTTTAGGCCTAACGAAGTCAGCTGAATCTGGCTGCTTGCTCCCCGTATCTGTTACTATGATAAACTGGAAATACTTCAAATTAGTATCAAATGAAAGGTAAAACATAGCTCTACATCACTGGAAGTATTTTACTGTATTCTCCTGTTTTTTTTTTCTACAAATCCAGGCAGTGAACTTTTGAGTGAGCTTAATGACTGTCAGACCACAAAGTCGACTGACCTGACTGGCCATGCTCTTATTGCAGAAATGCATGGATACTCCCATTTTTACTAAAGGTTAGATGAGATATGATCTTGTACATGTACATGTGTAGCCAACATATAGACCTACATTTTAAGGGGATTTTGAGAAATATTGACTGGTTATTAAGAGTGGGGCAGCCTGACCAACTTATACAACTTTGGACAGATTTTCCAAAATAATTATCTAGCGCAGAAGCTATCAGAACATACAGGGTGATTCTATAGGATCTTGTTTATCACAATTTGGTTAGTTTTAACAGCTACAGGGCTGCGATTTTCTGTGATTTTTAATCTACTGAATGCATCATACCAAAATTTTCAACAGTAAATCATCAAAACTTCTGATTTCAATCTAAACTTTAAAATACTTGTACCTTTCTTATAGCAATGTCCTTTGGATATGTTACTCTGGTAATATTCAGCTTTAAATTAAAGTGGTATAATTGGTTAGTGCATCCGCCTATTCAGTCAAAATTTATCACCCATTAGGGAGTGGTCATTATTTATCAACAGGGGGGGATGGTGGGTTTGAGGGGGGGCGTAGAAATTTCAGACCCCTCCTGAGGGGGGGGCTAACAAAATTTTGACTCCTCTTGAGGGGGGGGGTTAAAAAAATTTACCCTCTTTTCAGCAAAAAAGCCTGTGCACTACTATAGCTCAAAGAGGCGCGCGAAAATTCTCCGCGCCTCCGGTTTGGGGGGGCGCAAAAAACTTTGACTGTTGTCGAGGGGGGGGGTAAAAAATTTTTGCGCGCCCGCCCCCTGTTGATAAATAATGACCACTCCCTTAAGTACAATGCTACAGAAATCTCTAGTGCATACAGCATGTTAAATCATCGATCTCTTTTCAATATTTGGGCCAAATTGCAGGGTGGGTAGTCACTAGTGACAGAAAAATAATTACATTCCAGAATTTTAAATTGTCATAAAAGCGCTTCTAGTAGGAGTATCAACTTGATCTAAAAACTTATGGATTCCACTCTTTTAGACATATCATTTGGAGTATGGCTTGCGAGATTCTGTTGTATCAATGATTTTTGACTGACTTCGCTAAGTCAAAGACTTGGCGAAGTGGTTTTACAATTACAGATCGAGTACTGGAGTAGTCTAGTTCAAAACTAACCTGTATGTGTCCTCATATGTGCCTGAAGTGATTTTTCACGAGGGAATACACGTTTACAAATGTTGCATCTGATATTGCTCTCAACTTGGGTCCCTTCAACCATGAGGTTTGTGATGTGATCTGCTCGAGGTCTCCCCCTTTTCAAGCCATCGAAATCCGGAGATCCACAACTACTGCCAGTACTGGCTGGACTGAAGTTTAGTGTGTGCGCTCCAGCTCCCCAATTCCACGGGTACATCGAATCATCCCGAAGGGGCGGGCTTGTAGGTGTGAAGTCAAGTCTTCCCAATAAGTTTGAATTCCTCTTAGGAGAGGTAAACATATTTTCCTCAGACATATTTATGTTGATAGGTGACAAGCCACTGTAGGTGCGTCTACTCCCCTCGAACGGCCTTTCCCTCCAAAACAAACTTTCCCGGTTTTTTCGCAGTGCATCATGGGATATGTGTGACCTCAGCTGTCAAACATTTGTTTACAGTCTGATGAGGGCACTTAGAGATAACCATGACTGCGCCAAAATCGACTCGATCATTTTCCTGATATTGTCAACGTGAAATCTTAAACTAAAAAAACTAAAAATTTGAAGCAACAAAACATTTCCCGCCACAATGCCCATATATGGAAAGCATGACATCACCAGACCTAGATACCCAAGATGCACCTGTGATAGGATCCACACGCCATATTGAAAATAACAGGGTAAGCCATCCTCCGCCACTGGGCAACAAAATCCATTGCCATCCTCCACAACGAGAGGAACAATGGAGAATCATTACGGTATAGCCGTAACGAATAAGTATTCCTTATTCTTGGACGATGATTGTGATCCGTATGAGATCCTTAAGTCGACGGAAGAGGCAACAGTAAAATCGAAAACTGACAAGAGCAAGAAGGATGCCAAGAACGAGGCGAAGGCTGCGAAGTCCGCCAAAAATAAAGGACCAGCAAAGAAGCCTGTCACCCCAGTAGCGGACCAACCGAAAGGTGTAGACGTTAACGCGAACAAAAAAGAAGGTAAGTACTAATTTTTACAATAAATGCATTGTGTGTCATTACAAAAACGCGTTTTCCCAGGTGCGACGTCGAGCTGTCAAAAATGACAACTGGCGCATGCTTCCATCCCCAACCTAGTCCTCAAAATGCACCCTCAAAATGCCAGTGCACTAATCTTTTCCTAACTGCAATCTGCACAATCTGCAAGTGATTCTTGGCGAAAACAATGATGTTTTCTTGTCACCTGCTACATTTGGATCGGGTTTCATTACGCGTCAGTGTCGTGTTTACAATTTGTGAGTTTGACATTTCCACGCCATGTGACTTCGTTTGACAGCTCGGTCTGGCATGGATAAGTAGGCTGGACAAGGAGGTGGGGGGGGGGGGGGGGTCTACATGAACATCGACCTCTAAATCTGACCTGAATAATTATGTGCAGCATGTATTTGAATAGAGAAAAATATCTCATTTGTACTTGTCGAAATGATGCGTATGTTACAATGCTTTTGCATTGAATGTATGAGGTTAAAGGTGCACGGTCGTCACTGACTGGTATCTAAGGTAAGACATGTGCAGACTTGAGTTGAGGAGCCCGACTCGATGTGGGTTCGACAAAAGAACACGTGCTACAGCACTCGAGCATTCCTTTGCAAGAGTAATGGAACTCAGGGATGTAAGTCTTCAGGTTTTATCAGGATTTCCTGATTTCAAAAAATTTTGAATGACATGTATTTTCCTGATATGAGTGGTAAGGAGGGCTGTTTGGAAAAATAAAAGGCTTTTTTATCAAGTAAATGTATGACTTCCTGATTTTTGCCCTTGCCTGACTTACATCCCTGGGAACTGATCAGTGTACAGGGTTTTCAGGAATAGACCGGGGTTGAAGTCTTCAGGGATTCCCTCTTTTCAGGGATTTTCAAGTCACCAGAGATGTCAGACCTTCAGAGGTCTGTCTATTTTCAGATGTTCAAACTTTCCCAAAAGTCAGACATCTCAGAGGCTTCTTCCATCTTGTGGTCATAATATAGATAGAGGGAATTACATTAATCATAGATACCCTTACAACATGCCCTTTCTACTTCTATGGAGCATAAGGCTGAGCATAGTCCAGGCTTCAGCAGGTGAAATTAAGCATGCCTTGTGCTGCCCTCTAGCCTTTTCTAGACAAACCACCTTTCAGAGATCAGAGGATCTCTGAAATCTCATTTCAGAGGACATGAATCTAAGCTGGCTTCTGATTGGCTGAAATTCAAATGCAGTCTTTTAATTGTTTTTCTATCACCATCCAATGTAGAGATGGTTTTAAAGGTTTTTAATGAGGGGAACAGGTTGAAATGAAGATGAGATGGGTGCTTTTAGTATAATAAATTGAGGGGAATGGGTGCTTTGCCAAAAATTTCAGAGGTTGAGCCCATACCCAACTGACATCTCTGAGTCACAAAGACATACTTTCATACACAACATCAGTATTTAGATGTGTTCATCGACTATAGTATAAAGTATAATCGAGCAATTTCAGCCCTGAATAGACTAGTGCTGTATGCCACAGTATCTGATCTAATGTGTGGTGTTTATATGGATATAGCGGTGACCGTGTAAATTTCATTGCTATTAGAGTTTTCAAGTCCAAGTGAACCAGGTCATTTCTTTTGATTGGTACAATGGTACCAGTAGTTGCATACTAGATCTACCTTGGGGTACCGTATTTTTACGCCATGGGAACTCAGGTTACAGTTAACCGTCCGAGCCATTTTGAAAATTGATGAGGCATTTTTTCATTATTCCTTATAATATAGATCTAGGTGCCAGCCTGGAAGTCTCCAGGTTGTATATGTCACCAAGTTATTTTCATTCCTTGCACTGTGAGCTTTAATTTCATACCAAATATGGCCCCCTTTGCTCATTCCTGCCAATTCCAAATACATTTTTTAAGAAATTCTGCAAAAAAAAATTTAGATAATAAATAATGAAATTTTCTCATGCGACCCTTTAAATGCATGCGGCCGATGGACGGTAAACTAATAGGAGTTCCATTGGCCTTATATAATACACAACCTATATGATATGAATGGGTTCTAATTTAAGGGATTTTGTGTCTGCATACCGGGTAGACACACACAAATAAATGACATTTCTGAATTTGTACTACACGTTAGATTCACATATAAGTTCTGAGAATCCCTAGGACATACTCTGCCTTGACAGAGCAATCTAAACCTAGTGTATACCAAGATTCCAGACTTGACACAAGTACGTTTTGTAGTATTGGCTTGTTGAAATTAGTGAATGTGTACACTGATATAAGGACTGTACATTGAACTAGACAAAAATGTTCAATATTTTTGTTCATGAAGGCGAACAGAAACCACGGGGTCGTGGTAAGTCAACAGATGGGGAACGGACGGGCAGTGCAAGGCCAGGTGGAAACCGTGAAGGTTTTGGAAACAGAGAATTTGACAGACCCCCTCGACGAGACAGACAAATGGACCGTGAGCGGGGAGACCGTCCTGCGACTGAATTCAGGTGAGTTGGTCTAAGAGTCTTAAAATGATTTTACTCTATTAAAGCAGACCATTTGTGTGCATTCCAATTCATTGAAGGCATTATTACCGGTATCACTTTTTTTCAAGGAAAGGTTTCAATGCTAAAACCAAAGTTCCAATACTGAAATACCAGTACTCGAATTTGGGTGACAATATACCGGAAAGTATTATTTTCAGTGTTAACGAAAGGGCAAAAATAAAATACCTGGTAATGCCATTTAATTCTGATAACTTGGAATACTGACCTTTTCATCTACAACTTTGGTTGGCCAGAGGGGAGGCAGATATGCCACTTTTCCTAACTTTTTAGGAATTCCGAATTTCGGAATTCATTTCCTGTAGGCATTTCCTACTGGGAGTTCCGAAAATTAGGATGATTTCCGAATTTTCATTGACCAGTGAGTGGCATCCCTGGGGAGGGGAGCTCACAAGATGATTTTTGTGTTCATTTTCCAAAAATTCCCGTCACCCAAATGCAAAAAGAAAAATCCCCTTTTTTTGCCACGGGATCCGTAATCCAAGTTATCAGAATAAAACAGTCTAAACATATTTTTTTGACACTTTACATCAGAACTACTAACAGAGATGTAAGTTGTCAGGGATTTCCCTGGAAATAGGGAATTCAAAAATGTTGAAATGTAGTCTGAATAGGGATATCCAGGGTCTTCAGGGACAGAATTTATTCACAGCCTTCTTTCCCTAGTCATTTTCTTCACACAGACCCAATCCTCAGTTGTATTTTCAACTAGGGACTGCACTAAGCCCCCCCCCCTCCCCCCGGTGTAAGCAGAGGGACTCACTGGTTCAGGGAAGACTCTGGACAGGGAATCTCAGGGGCAGACCCTCCCAGGGAGAGATGAAGGAAATGCTGCTCTCTGATTGGTCTAAAATCATCAGTCAGCAACATAGTACAATTGTTTAACACCAGGGTGTGCCATGATGCTGTGCTGGGCAGTCTACCCTCAACACTCTGCTTATATACCAGGGGTGCTGCCAACTCTCCCAGTGTCCCGATAACAGTTCTTCAGGGATTTTCCCAGTACCTGACTTACATCTCTGTACTAAGGCACCTATTGAAAAAAAAAGCTCTGGATAATTGCCGGATAGTAAATGAAAAAAAAAGACAAAAAAAAAATGCTTCAAACAAGAAAAATGTGGCAAGGACCACGGATAGGAGTTGTCATGCACTCTGCGGCCGTTGTGTGACGTCACGGCCGAAGTATGACGTCACAAATTACGTCACAAGGTGACCGTGACGTCACTGACAAACCAAAAACATAATGAAGTTGATATGATCGCTGCGCTCCCGGCTGCTATGCGGAAAGCAACTCCAAAAAAAAAATATCAAATCCTCATAAATGGAGTTAATATTCAATTGAGGTATCCAACGGGCTTCCCTAGCCCACTTAAAAGGGTCTATATCTCCTCTTTCCTATCCCCTCAGGATGTGTGTGGTGCACATATGCGCGGGCACTGACACATTCCTCTGTTAAATTATCAGCCTGTGAAGCACGGGATAGCCACTTAGTGCCGCTAAAGTGCTGTAAAACACAAATCAATCATTGAGGTATCAAAGACAATCACATTTGATTAACCTTGTAGGTATGAGTAGTTGCCATTCCTTACTACAGTCTATAGCTCAACTTTTGTGTTTAAACAGAGAAAGAGGTGACCGACCTGAGAGTGGGCGTGGCCGAGGACGTGGAGAACGCGGCGGCGGCAGGGGACGTGGCCGGGGAGGACGTGGTGGATTCGGTAATAAGAGAGAATTTGAACGACACAGTGGATCCGACAAAACGTGAGTTGCCCCCATTATGAGCATGATGTCACTAATAACTGATGAGGAAAAGACCATTCAGAGATGCCACTTTTCCTGGTTTACCAGGAATTCCTGGTTTTGATTCTAAGATTTCTGTATTCAGAGATGACAGAGTTTCAGATTTTCTCTGATTTCAGAGTTTCAAAGGTGATATTTTACTACAGAAATAATAAGAAAAAAAAATTTAAAATGAATATTTTATAATTCTGATAATCCTTAAAGATACACCCAACCCTAAGTGATTAATTTTGAAGGTATTTGTCACTCTGATTAGGGTATAACCCCACTTTTGAAGTGCCCAAAAATAATTTTCAGAGTTTCGCCAAATATCGAACTGACATCTCTGTGTATTAAATCGTGTTAAATTGCTGGGAAAATGTGTCCAAAGTCCAGTTTTCCTGGTTTTTGTCGACCAGTGAGTGGCATCTCTGCCATTTAAGTCATGTATGAAACGAAAGCCCTAACCAAAAGAAGCCATTTTGAGTTCAAAGGATCTGGATGTGAGTATGGTTGGCAGACGGGGCAATCTCAAGTTTTTAAAGTGCTTTTTGTCACTTCCATTATGTTTGCAGTAGGTGAACCAGAGGTAGACACTAACATTTTGGGCCTTTGGCCACCCAGGCCAGTAGTCTGGTATAGAACTATGTATTTTCAAATATTCTACTCGCCAAATGGCCAATTTTAAAGGAAATCTAGAAATAATCACTGGCCTGCAGCCAAAACTACTGGACATTAGCCACGGGGCCAGTGTTAGTGTCTACCCCTGGTGAACATTGGGCCAGATAGAAGTGAAGTTGATGAGACTTGAAGTGATGAACAAACTAAAACCACTGATGTCTGATGGTTTTTTACCGGATACTGATCAAGTCCCGCATGCCAGCTGCAAGCTTTGTACTGACAAATACTGCATCAAGGTTGACTTCCCAACAAACCAAGAATTGTGCTATAACAAAACATCTTAAAGGTGCTCAGAATTGGTGACATTGGCGTAGAGCTATAGTCTACTGAGTTAGCTCCTCGATTCAGAGCATCTTTAGTAAGCCTTAGTTGCATGGAGTTGATGCCAGGCAGGCTTGACGTCTGACATTGGTTTTCAGTGAGGCCACATTTTTTCCCCTTTTTTTGGGGGGGTTACGGGCACCCAAAATTAAAACTCAATGTCGGAGGACCAAATTAAAAACAAAAGCTTCCATCGTGCAGCTCTTGGACATTATATGAACAAGGTTTTTTTTTTTTTTTTTTTTTTTGGTGATAAACTTGGAAAGTTTACATATGCGCAGGCACTGACACATTCCTCTGAAATTGTGTAATGTAGTTCTCGTCATGAATATGATCTTAGCTGTCGAAAAGGTGTTAAACCTCTATTACTCACTCACTCACATCAAAATGATGAGATATGAGAGAAAATGAAACGTGTCATGAGGTATTGTACATATTCAGGATCATAGAAGTGTAATTGTTACCTGTTATCTGGTGCTTATCTTTCTGATATGAAGGTTTTAAAAAAAAAGTAGGTCATCTGAAAATGGTGCAAGTCACTGTGTGCACTCAATGCGTTTCTATGGAGATGTCAGCTCTGGTTTGCTTGGGCGTCATATATATGGTGAATTTCAAAAAGACATATTGCATGTTATTTTGCCTTCTATGTTTATATTGGACATTTCTCTGTTTCTTATTTAAAAACATAACAATAAAATCATTCTAGTAGCGTAATTGTCAATGAAACGATTTGCGTTCATCTCAGAATGTTTTTGCCAAAAACCGTCCAAGCGGTTAAACTTTGACATTGCGAGTGCGTGTCACTTTGATACAAACATGGCGGATGTTAAAGAAATCATAATATATTATAGTTTACAAAGAAGGTGGATCCATGCAAAAACAGGCCTCTAATAACAATGATTTGAGAAAATTTGTTACGGATAGGATGACATAGCTAGCCAGTTGACGGAAAAATCCAAAATGGCAGGTGCACAATACATATGGAGTGCGTTTCTTCTTTGTTTGGGATATTTCTTAATATTAACAACTACTACAGTTCTATATAATAGTTGGTAAGTGTTCCACATTGCTGTCACTATAGTGCCGAAATGGCCAGACCTGTACTTTCCAAGTAACTTGCGAGTTCAATTGCTTCAACACTCGTTTTTACTTTTTGATACAGGGAATTTGGTAGTTTTGGTACTCTTCTATGATCTACAATGTCTATGACACCACTATGAATGCATCCCTGATATGATAAGCTTCGATTTGATACCAAATACACCTACTTTTTCTATGACAAGTGTCATATCGTCGCCTTAGTGCAAGAAGGTTGTAACTGATATTTTAGAAAAAAAAAAATGCGTTTTCTTCTGTTTTAACATCTATTGATCTATAGCTACTATGAAAGTATTGAAGCTCTGTCTATAATATTTGTGCCTACAGGCCTTAGGGCAATATTGCTGTTTCCACTTTGAACTATAGTAGAACACTTCTTTTGCCTCTCCTGCAAAACTTGGAAAATGCAGATACAACCTTATTGCACTAAGGTGACAATATATGCCAGGGGACGTTGGAAAAAAAGTTAGATTTTTCAATTTTTATTTTCCACGTCGGCGGGCCCGTAACCCAAATAAAAAAAAATGTGGCCTAAAAGGCATTATACTCTTATTCAGAGATGTCAGACCCTCAGAGGTTCATCTATTTTTAGAGGTTTAGAGGCCCCTCAAATTTAGATTTAATGCAGTTTCATATGTTGAGAAATCATTCCATATGTGAAGTGTTCAAGGGCCCTGCAATTTTCAGAGGTTGGACCAACAGCCAACTGACACCTCTGCTTATTAGTCGTAATGAGCGCACATACCCTCTAAGGCCACATTTTTTCTTTCTATTTTTTTAACTTTGGGTTTCGGGCACCCCGGGACCACTATCGCGTGCCCAACCTGGTTATACTGGTCAACCGGCGGTACCCATCCAGCATATGCCACTGCTATACCCTGGATGTACTACCGTAATCTCCCACGTAGAAGACGCGCTGCGCGTATAAGACGCACCCCAAACTCAGCACATGCATTTTCGCGTATAAGACGCACCTCTTAGGGGTGAATTTTGTAAATTCAGTACATTTCTATAGTAAAATTACCCCTCGTATAAGACGCCCCCCCAATTTCAGTACATCCTATAAGACTGCCCAGCATTTTGTTTGGCGTAGAGGACGCTTATACGCAGGAGATTACGGTAGCTCCAGTTACCTGGTTAACCAGATCAGGGCACGCTTAAATAGCTCATGTTGGAGGACTTTTTTTTTTTTTTTTTTTTTTTTTTTTTTTTACTACATAATAAAAGCTGCATTTGAGATGGCCATAGTTTCAGTGCAGGTTACTTTTTTTATTTTTTATTAGCTAATTTAATCCTTTTCTATGGTGTAACTAACTTAAGTGCAAATAATACTTCATTGAATGCATTCCTCGTATAATAAGCTTCAATTTGATACAGGAATGACTTCTCTTTTTTTTTTTCTTTTTTTTTTTTTGGTTCAGATGTCTGTGCTAAATTATGTTCATAACCTGGGCAAAGGTGTCCACAAAGTTTTCCTGGTTTTTGTCGGCTAGCGAGTGGCATCCCTTAAGGCATAAACTTACATAGTAGGGTGGATCCTAAATGCATATGCATGTATTTCGCTACTAATAATGTCCAAAGTCAAACGTCAGTCTTGTGGGATTGTAATCAGATGTGTCAGACCCTTAGAGGTTTATCCATTTCAGGGGTTCTGAGCCCCTCAAATAGAGACTTTAGTGCCGTTTCAAATGTTCAAAGGTTCTAAAATTTTCAGAGGTTGGACCAAACACCCAGGTGACATCAGGATTGTTTGGAGCTCCCGAAGTACCGTAATCTCCCGCGTATAAGACGCAGTGCGCGTATAAGACGCACCCCATAAGTTGCCAATGGCTGTTTCACGTATAAGACGCACCTCTTCAGGCTGAATTTTGTAAGATTAGTACATTTCTATAGTAAAAATACCCCGCCTATAAGGCGCACCCCAAACTCAAGGCAATGTCCCTCCCACGTATAAGACCCAGCAGCATTTTGTTTGGCCTATAAGACGCGGCTTATACGCGGGAGATTACGGTATTACTAATTTACTAAATCGGCAAGCAAAGTTGGAAATTCTATTCTGGTCGGTTCTCCAGCGATGAATCCTGTGCAAGTCCAGGTCTTCATTTCACCTGTATTCAGTGAAATTTTTACCATTAATTAGGAGAGGCGCCAAATGCGTACAGGGGGAAAGAGGTTTCAATCGTGTTTCATCATCGAATTATTGTTTCATTGGTCAAATTGCGCGTTGGAGGAGGGGGGGGGGTCAGGAAGGTCAGAGAAATTGACAAAAAACTTAATATTTGAAACCTGGTATTACCACTTGGACATGTAAATTACCACTTGTATTGTATTATGCAGACAGCTTTAAGTTTCACGAAAGTTAATTGTGGGCTTGTTAATTTAGAAAATAGTGATTCTCGTTCCAGTGGAATCAAGCCCATCGAGAAACGTGAGGGTGGTGGAGCACACAACTGGGGAACAGTGAAGGACGATATGGAGTGAGTAGACATGTTATTTATAAAACAGATTTTAAAACACAATACGCAATAATTAGGATTGTTGGTTTTATTATTATCTCTTGATACCAATGCATAGAAGAATGTATCTAACATTCGGTGTGTATGTCTGTAAGCACTTGCTGTAAATCAAAAATCACTTGATACACTTGACTAAATGTATTCTCGTGAAACTTGTATCAGTACCATTCCACAGACGGATTTGTGCAGGAATTGGTTAAGCTACTACAACCAAATTGAAATCAATACTAAACCTAATTTAAGAGAATAACAATAATGCAAGTTCCCGCGACACTTCGCTTTATTAGGAAGCTGTCTGAATATAATATTTTATTTCACATGTGCTTGCCACCTTCACAACAGGAAGGAAAAGGCAAGGTTAGTCAATTTCATAATGAACGCCAAATAAAATAACAAAACCCAAAATGTACCGTATGTATTCACAGTGCTGCATGCATGTGTTCAGTTATTTATATTTATACATTTATCATGCCTGTATATCCTACTGATCAATTTATTTCTCAAGTCAGGTCATGCATGTGAAAAAGTAATTACTCTACATAGATGTTAGGGTCCCCGCCACACAATTAAAATATAGGAAGTTTCAGTGAATCAGGTCTCTCACCATGAATATTACCATAGATGTCGAAATTGCACTTAACATTTAGTACCGGTACTCACTCAGGAAGTTTGAAGGGGGGAAAATGCTGAAACCCAGGGGGGAAATAAACTAATGTAAGAACATAATCTTTAAAGGAATTTTGAGACGTAAGTAAATGTTTCAGAGATGCCACTTTTCCGAACTTTTTAGGTATTCCGATATTTTGGATGTAATTCCTAGACATTTCCTATTGGAAATTGAGAAAATCAGGATAATTTCCGATTTTTCAGAGACCAGCAAGTGGCATCTCTGATGTTGAGTTACCCAGTAGTTATATTCCACAGAGATGTAAGTCTTCAGGTTTTATCAGCATTTCCTGATTTCCGAAAATTTTGAAAGACATAAATGTTCTCTATACCAGTGGTAAGGAAGGCTGTTTGGAAAAACAGAAGGCTTTTATATGAAGTAAATGTATGGCTTCCTGATTTTTGCCCATGACTGACTTAGATCCCTGATTCCAGGGCCTTGTGTGCTGTGGCCATTTATTTGGTCAGTGTAAAAAAAAAAGGAATTTCGTTTTGAGGTTCTCGTGGAACCATGACCACAACTGTTCGTACTACAGGAAAATCCACTTGGACATGTAAAAAACTGAAATAACAAAATTTTGGTGGGGACCCTGATAAATATCTTGCGGTGTAGACGCACTAGTAATAGATGTGCCAATTCGAATGGAAACTGCTTGAGAATGCCTAATCACAAGCTCCTTCGACTTTTCACTTTCCTTACTTGCTGCCTTTTTGTGTAAATATGACCCTAGTATTTCTGTTAAATACACTTTCAGCAGGAACATTCTTGTGATGCATGAAAATCCTGTGATTGAAATTCCTATCTTAGTAGGTGAACACTCAACATCTTACCCATCACAGATTATTTGGCATTTGGGTATTTATGCAGTGAAATGCCCTGAGTTGTTAACTTGGCACAGAAGGCTGTAATAATACACCATGCTAACAGAGTTTCTTCTTTCACCTAGTGATACGCTGAATGAGTCTGTCAATGACGATTCTGTGGAGGCACCTGAGGGCAACGAGAACCAGAACCCCAAGTATGTACATTAATATCTTTAATCGTAACCATCTAATGACAAGTCCATTTTACACACCTTATAAAAAGACCCACCTGAATGATGTGGCCTCAAATATCAGAACAGTGAATCAACAAAATGTGTAATCCTGCTAATTTTGACATTTATTCTATTGCACTTAAGTGCTGAACCCGCTGAAGAGGAAACTCCTGCTGAAGAGGAAGGACCAAAAGAAATGACCTTGGATGAGTGGCGGGCTCAGCAAACTCAGGATCGGGCAAAGGCTACTTTCAATATCCGTAAACCTGGTGAGGGTGTCAGTGGTGACCAGTGGAAGAAAACCTATGTTCTGAAGAAGAAGCCCGAGATAAAGACTGAAAGTGAGGAGGAAGAATCGGATGAGGATGAGGTGTGTAGTAAATGATTCTATCTGGTTATACCCTCAAAAAAGTAAATTGATAACTGTTTAACATGCTGCCAGGGGAAAACAGCTTTACAGAGTGACAGCAACAGAATAAGTGGCTTAATGTACCGTATTCTCCCGCGTATAAGGTGCACCTAGAGTTTTGGAAAATTTTCAAAAAAAAATAAAAATAACTTTGGTTCTACTGAATGAATTTTCAAAATTCAAAGACCTATGTGTAACTTGGGCCCCATGGACCCCCCTGGGCCCCCATATATCCCGTTATGGCTAAGGGGGCATGTAACATCAAAAGAAAGTCTTGGAGTCCCCCTTGTGGATGCAATTAGAACAAAAACATAAGACACGCCTTATATGCGGGAGATTACAGTAGTACTGTATTTTAATTTAGAAATTCTGCAGTCTTTTGCCCACCAGGACCATTTCTGAAATTTGTAAAACCAGTTATCATTATGAAAAAAGTTTCCACAGATTGCAGACAGTTGAGATTGTCGTAAATCGTCCAAAATCCAAGGGCTTCCCTAGGCCACTTAAAAGGGTCTAGATATCTCTTCTTTCCTATCCCATCAGGGTGTGCATGGTGCACATATGTGCAGGCACCGACACATTCCCTTGTCAAACTGTAATGTAGTTCTCGCCATGAATATGACCTTAGCTGTCAAAATGGCGTTAAACATCTATTACTCACTCAGTCTCACTCCAAAATCCAAATGTGCCACTTTCTTGTATATGATTGAGACAAGTCTGCGCTGGGGCGTTCTAATTGAGCCCTTTGGTGTAGACATACCGTAATCTCTCGCATATAAGGCGCGTCGTATACGCGAGGTTTTAGTTCACACACCCACCCACTCAGATGCGCAAACCCGAGGTAGGCCCGCAGCCTACCTCGGGTACTCAGCCTACCACCTATTGAATAGTTTAAAATTCTTGAATGTCTGAGTTCCTCAATGGCCCCCGGACGTAAAACTAAACAAACAAACAAGAGGGAGATCAAGAGCTTTCTTTTGATATCTTACACTCCCACTAAGTCATAATGTGACGTGTGTTTAGGAGGTTACTGAGTGAGGCACACATAGCTTTTTGAATTTTCAAAATCCATTCAGTAGAACAAAAGTTATGAATTTTCAATTTGTTTGACCATATTCCAAAAGTCTAGGTGCGCCTTATACGCGAGGTGTGCCTTATATGCGGGAGATTACGGTAACAGTTACACTTCCGTAAATCATACTTAACAAATTCGGTTCCGGGAACCATTTTAAAATAAATGTATTGCAGAGCTAGCCTAGACCACTTAGTAAGGTCTAAATCACACCTTTTCTATCCCCTCATGTGTGATGCACATGAATGCACGAGCACTAACACATTCATCTTTGAAATGGTGTAATATAGTTTTTTCACAATGGATATGATCTTTTCTGTCGAAATGGTGTTAAACATCTATTTCTTACGGACTCGCATGTATTGCTAACTCAATGCATGTGGTGATTTTAGGTCTCCCTATCCATAGGCTGTGCCCAATTGACAATTAGAATGGCCTTTTCTAAGTTTTTCTCCATTTCTTTGTGGCCAGCAGCTAGCATTCCTGCTTAATATAAGACTTAATTACTCTTCATGAGTCAATGCATTATACTTGAATGGACATGGCAATTCACCACCCTACGTGTTGGGGTTTACTAGGCAAAAACTAATGTCGAATACTTATTTCAGGAGGAGGACCCCAGACAGAAGAAGAACCTCTTGAACATTGAGATCACATTCAACGACCAGCCAACCCGTGGACGTGGTGGAAGGCGAGGACGTGGTGGCAGTGAACGTGGAGGTGGACGCGGCAGAGGTGACCGCGGCGGGCGCGGCGGCGGTGGCGAGCGTGGTGATCGCGGAGATCGTGCTCCTGGAGAACGCAGGGGCTTCGGTGGTCCCCGTGGAGGCGAACGCGGCGAGCGCGGCGGAGACCGTGGTGGTCACCGACGGGAGGCAGCTCCTCACATCGAGGATGAGAATGACTTCCCAACTTTGGGTGCAAAATAGGGTTACAAAAGATGCAAGTTGTTTCTCAATGGCTGAACAGTTGACCAGCCACAGTGCACTGTAGTCATGGCATCTTTGTGAAAAGAAACCCTGAAAAAAAAGAAAATCCCTTCTCTGTGGAAGGAGCTGCCACTAAAGTGGATGGAATGGCTTACCTTGTTAAAACGATTAAGAACATGACACTTCAAAGACAGATCACTTTGTTTTCTAGTGTGGACGGATCATGGTTATTACAGAACTTTGTAATTATAATTGTAAGATACACTAGAAAACCTTTGTTATTACATGGATCTATTGCATAAAGTATGGACTTCATGAAATACAGTGAAGAGTAAGTACCCAACGTCAAAAGATTCCAGACTTGTGGAGCATATTGCCGTTTATTAGGTGGTCTCCCAATAGGTGTCCATGGTGTAGGTACCAAACGGACTGAAGACACCGTCAATATTTTGCTATTTTTCTATGTTACATCATACCTTTTTTTCTTTTTTTTTTCCTTCAGAACAAATTTGGGTACTGTGCGTGCATGGAGAACCACGTTTGGGGACTTGCCAAATGAAACAATGTGAAATAAGTGTCTAAAACTAAATCTCACCTAAAATATTAAAAACCGAAAAAAATGAAAAAAATGGCATGCAAGGATTCTCAAGTACATAATAAATGACCTTGTATATATAAGAAGTCTTTATTTATTTGCTTTTTTGAACTACGGTACGTTGTAGTTTCCCAATGGTCAGTGCTGTGAAGAAGTATGGCCAGGTATTATCTGCAAAACTGTCTTGCCCAAGTTACTCTTGCTGCCTCTTAGGGAGCCATGCAGCAGTTGGTAGGTCACCTCTGTAACACAGAGATGTCAGACCTTCAGAGGTCTGTCTTTTCAGATGTTCAAACTTTCCCAAATGTCAGACATCTCAGAGGCTTCTTCCATCTTGTGGTCATAATATAGATAGAGGGAATTACATTAATCATAGATACCCTTACAACATGCCCTTTCTACTTCTATGGAGCATAAGGCTGAGCATAGTCCAGGCTTCAGCAGGTGAAATTAAGCATGCCTTGTGCTGCCCTCTAGCCTTTTCTAGACAAACCACCTTTCAGAGATCAGAGGATCTCTGAAATCTCATTTCAGAGGACATGAATCTAAGCTGGCATCTGATTAGCTGAAATTCAAATGCAGTCTTTTAATTGTTTTTCTATCACCATCCAGTGTAGAGATGGTTTTAAAGGTTTTTAATGAGGGGAACAGGTTGAAATGAAGATGAGATGGGTGCTTTTAGTATAATAAATTGAGGGAAATTGGTGCTTTGCTAAGACCCAAAAATTTCAGAGGTTGAGCCCATACCCAACTGACATCTCTCAGTCACAGGCCAGATTAGGGATTGTTAGGTCAGGGATGTATGTTTTTTTCATGTTTTCTGAGAAGCTGTAGAGATGCCAATCACTGGCCAACAAAAACCAGGAAAACTGGACTTTGGACCTGTTTTCCCAGGAATTCCTGGTAAACCAGGAAAAGTGGCATCTCTGAAGCAGGGCGTGTGTGTTGTTGGGGGTGGGATGGAATTACCGGAGTCTGAAGACAAAATTTAAGGATATTTTTGAGTCTCTGAAAATACACAGAACTTTGAAGGTCTGACATCTCTGGAAGGTGTGAGAATGTCATGAGGTCTAGGGCAGAGGAGACCGTCCTGACAGCTACTGCTGGGGGGGGGGGGCGAGGAGACCATCCTGTCAAATTAGGTATTTTTTTATACTGACGGGAGAGGAGAGTACCGGTACTCCCGTCAGTGTGAACAGCAGTACCATGACACAGACAAGTCTTGGTCAAGGTAGGTGTAACCTACTCAGGCTTCAGAAGAAACATTTGGTGTGGGGGGGGGGGGGGGCAAAATATTTCAGAGTTTGGGCCAATACCCAACTGACATCTCTGTTCTTCACGATGCAAAACAAGCTGAAAGGGCAGAATATTTTCTGCTCTGATTGGTTAAAATTCAGGCATAGCTTTATGTTGCCCAAGAGGGGGCAGTGTGCTCTACTGTGCTGCGCAGGTGGCCTTAGAACTAAAACAAGTGGAACTGACTAAGGGGTGTACACGTGCAGGAAATTCCCTAAGACACTGCATTAGCTACACTTTTAAAAGGTTCAGACCATCTTGTGTGAAGGTTCAGACCATCTTGTGTGTTTGCGTTGATGAAATACTTGGCTCAGGGACCACCCTGAGTCTATACCGCCAGGTAGTTGGTGGCATTGGCAAAAAGTCAGTTATCCAATTTTCAATCTCAATTTTCTACAAGAAACAAAGCATGTAAACAAATAAAATCACCATACATGAGTAGTTCATATATCAGTCTTTAGTTACAGTGAAGAAAAAAAATTCAAAAATCCATGCATGAGTTCATACAAAATTAAACAAAGAAAAAAGTCATTTCATAAAAAATATTTTCCAATCCAGTCCCAGGCTTCCCTAGCCCACTTAAAAGGGCTCTTTCCTATCCCCTCAGGATGTGTGTGGTGCACATATGCGCGGGCACTGACACATTCCCTTGTGAAATTGTGTAATGTCATTCTCGCCATGAATATGACCTTAGCTGTCGAAATGGCGTTAAACATCTATTACTCACTCCAATCCAGTCCTCCATAGGTTTACCTCTGGGCTAAACTTATCTCTTTGTTTCTATCTGTTTCAAAAACAGTGTCTAAGAGTGAGACGATTTGGACGCCTTTCAAAAAACACAGGAAAAGTCACCCTGAGCCCTCTGTGCCAATGCACATCGTTGAATTTTAACAGTTTTTTGCCCATGTCTGACTTGCATCCCTGTTGGGAGTGATAATTTTTTAACAACGGGGGGGGGGGTCAGAATTTTTTCAACTCCTTGACCAGGGGGGTCAAAATAATTTCACCTGTTTTCAGCGAAAAAGCCTGCGCATTACTATAGGTTAAAAGGGCTCATTCGCGCACGATTTTCGGCCCCTGATGGGGGGGTAAAAAATATTTTGACCCATCAAGAGAGGGGAGCCGATATTTTTTTCATGCGTCCGTGCGCAAACCCACCAGCCCCCCCCCCCCCTTCAGTTTAAACCAGTCAAAAAGCTGCCATAGCCATAATAAGATGACTTTTTGGGCCAGAAAAGACCCCTTATTTCCAGAAACACTGACATGTTTTAGCCTAATGAAAGAAACCAATTGTGTTTATTAAACGAGGCAAGGGCATTTGACATCACCTTTCTGACCTCTTGTCTACTAGCCCTTAGCCGAGTTTCTTATGATAAGGGAGTGATCATTTTTTAACAACAGGGGGGGGCTGGTGGGTTTGCGCGCGGACACGCGAAAAAAATTTCGACCCCCCCCCCCTCTTGAGGGGTAAAATATTTTCGACCCCCCCCATAAGGGACAAAAATCGCGCGCGGACGTCCCCTTTTAGCCTATAGTAACGCGCGGGGTTTTCCACTGAAAACAGGTGAAATTATTTTGACCCCCCCCATCAGAGGTATTGAAAAAATTCTGACCCCCCCGTTCAAGGGGTTGAAAAAATTCTGACCCCCCCCTCAAACCCACTGGCCCCCCCCTGTTGTTAAAAAATGATCACTCCCTAACCAAGTTTCGATTGCTATTTTGGCCTCTAGCAGATTATATGCACCACCAAAAACCTATTCCATTACACATCATATATCTTTTGATATAGTTGATTTTGAAGCCCATACTCTCATTAATTCATTCATACAATGAAAAAATTGATTTGCCAAACCTCTGCTCGCAATTAAATGCAAACAAAGGGACAAGCTCAATAACCACAACACACACACATACATACAAATCACCAGTTCAATAGAATACACAGGTACCAGCACACCCCCTTATCTCCCTGATGTATTCGCACTCCCCCCTCCCCCTTTCCCTTTTCCCCCCGTACATTTTCTTGAGATATGACCCTTCTCTCCGCAGTCCACACAAGCATGAGTGCGAAAACATTTATCCCCCCACATGCAACGGCCATCATTAAATTTGTAGCAAATTTGTGTGCTCATTTCTGCGAAACTGATGGGTCTCCCTCTCCCTTTTCCCCTAACCTGCCCCCACCCCCCCCCTAGGCATAACTGCATCACTGCCCAAGTCTTCATGCACTTTTCGTTTCAATGAAGTCAGGCGACTTCTTTTATTCAATGTAATCTCACGTGGAAGATGGTCGTAAGGTAATTCTTACATTGAATCGAATCGAAATTGGTGGATTGCAATCCATTGACTTTAGTCATATGGTATTAACTACTTTTCATCAATGATAACATGTGTATCACTCTCTGAAGGGTCCTTTACAGTTCAGTTTTGTCCAGGCATTCTATGCCGTGTCTATTGGTTTGGCACATTGTGTGTGCATGAGAGTCACTTATTGATATGTATTTCATATAAATGTGAGATACAGCTTAAAACTAGGAAAGTAGCTCATTAGCCATGTGGCAACAATCATTACAATCAATAGAGCTATAACATATAGTAATACATATGTACCATTACCAATATCATTTTATTTTGTGCAGTTGTGGAACCCCTCCCCGGCTTGCCTCGGTTTTACCTATCAAGGAAATGCTTATGGCTGCAGAACATTGGGACATATAGGTGTGGGCATAGTAAAGAAGAGTTTTTTTTTTTTTTTTTTTTTTTTTGTGGCCGGTTTGACTTAGATTTGACTTTGATTCCATCCACCGCAACAATTCCCTCCACCCGCACATATTTACATATAATAATGAGCAGTGTAATGAAGAATGAATATAAATAGTATTCGCTTGATAACATCTATACCAAGATATAACTGCAGAGGAATATGTAGTAAAAGGCATCAAGTATTAAAGTGACAAAAGGTATAACAGTTGTATGACTACATACCAGTAAATAGCACACCCATTTACTATTTATTCCTGCCCCCCCTCTCCTTCAGAGTCAAAGTCAGAGTCCGTCTCTGGCTCCAATTGTGTTTTCCTGAGGTGCCTCTGGAATACGTTTTTGGACTCAGCAAGTTGTACCCGTGCTGGGATCCTGTCCCATAGCTTTTTACCTCGATACAGCGGGCTTCTCTTGTATTTTTCCAACCTGGGCCGTCGCAGCCTGATCTGTATCTTATGATCAGCCCTAGTTCTAGGGTTTTCCGCTGGTCTTAACCCTAATTTATTGACATATTTATACATTACTAATAATAATTGCTCATCCCTCCTATCCTGGAGCAGTGGCACCTTTGCATCCTTATGTAAAGTAATGGTTTCAATCTTGGAATAATCCCCTTTACAGATTTTAAGCCCCCTATTTTGCAGTCTCTGCAGCTTTTGTATAGAGGCAAGGTTTGCACTATTTGTGAGAAAACTACAATAATCAAAGAATGGCAACACGGTTTGTTTATAAATCTGCAGTGCTGTATGCTTGTCAACTAGGTATCTTATTCTACCTAAGGTATACAACTTGTGACTGACCGTTTTAATGGTGTTCTTAACATGTGGTTCCATGCTTAACTTGCTATCGACTATCACTCCTAGGTATTTGTAATTGTCGGGGTTACCCAATGCTGTATTATTGACTATAATTTCATGCTCCTGGCATTTCTGTATCTGGGACTTGTTGCCATGCCACACTACTTTTGTTTTACTAGCATTAATGGTTAACCCGTTTACCTTACACCAGTTAGCAACTTTAGACACATCGGATTGCAGCTTTAAAGCTGTTCTCCTGGGGTCTTCATCTTTTGCAACCAGTGCAATATCATCAGCGTACAGTTGAATAGAGCATTCATCTATACATTCCTTAATGTCATTTATAAACATTATAAAAAGTAGGGGCCCCAGGATGGATCCTTGGGGCACCCCAAATTTGACTGTTTTGGCTTTTGACTTATGATTGTTAAGCAGTGTGACCTGGCATCGGCCCTGGAGATAACCACCTAGCCATCTGGCAAAGCCAGTGCCAAAACCGTATGAGTGAATTTTACGAACCAATAACGTCTGGTGGATGGAATCAAACGCCTTGCTGAAATCGACATAGCACACACCTGCTACTTTCCCTTCGTCACGTGTAGTGTATAATTCTTCAGTGAGATTAAGAACCGCCTCTGCGGTGCCCCTCCCTTTTCTGAAACCATATTGCCTGTCAGATAGCAAGCCTCTATTATCAAGGCTGTTTGTAACGAAGCTATGGACCAGTTTTTCTAACAGCTTGCCCGGTATAGGCAGCAGGCTGACTGGGCGCCAATTAGAGACCTCCGAGAGGGAGCCAGATTTGGGTATCGGGATGACCATGGCTTTTGACCATTCGTCTGGGAAAATTCCCGTACTTATACTACAATTGAATAGATTTCTCAGTTGAGGGGTGATAACAGTGAAAGCATCTTTACAGACCCTGGCTGATATGAACTCCAGTCCTGATGATTTATCAATGCAGATGTTATTAACAACTTTGGCCACCTCTTCATGAGAGAAGACTGGCTTACCCTGGGGCCAGCCATTCTCCCCCCTGTCTAGTGCGGCCTTTTCAAGTTGCTCTAGTAGCTTATCTAGGTTCAGCTCTTCATCTGCCGGTCTGGTATAGCTAGACTCATTAGCTTCAAACAGCTTTTGACCAATTCCAGCGAAGTAGCTGTTGCAGTAACTGGATGCATCAGCTTCTACATGCCTTTTGCCCTGTTGGTCAACAAAGGTGGCCATTGTACACTTCTCTTTTGGGTTTAGGAACCCATTTATTACCCTCCAGAAGGCTTTAGGGTCATGTCTGTGCTCCCTGAGATCACCCTTAACTTGAGAACCCTTAGCTTTTTTACAATTCTTGGCAACGGTACGTCTTTGTCGCTTGGCTTCTTCAAAATTGACCTTATTTTTATTTGCTAAATAAAACCTAACAGCTTCATCCCTATCCCTCATTAGCTCTCTAATCTCATTGGTCATCCAGTCGTTGGCGTGGTCTTTGCATGTGATGTCCTTTATGGGGCAGTATACATCCAGATATTCTAACATGTTTGACCTAATAATATTCCATTTGACATTCGGGTTATTACTGATATAAAGGTCCTCCCATGAACAGTATGACAAATGGTCCTTAAAATCATCTGCATTATAAGATTTGTAACTGCGCCCCTTAAATGACATATCCCTGACAAATGATTTGGCCTTCTTCCTAGCAGCTATCACAGGAAAATGGTCGCTAACAAGTTCTATCATAATATGGCTTTGCTCAACACAGTGACAGTTTGAAAAAATTAAGTCAATGCATGTGCCTTTATCATCTTTGGGTCTTGTGATACCTTTGATGTATTGCTTTAAACCTTTGGATTTGGCTAGACCATCTAACGCAATACTGCTGGGTTCATTCTCCTTTAACACATTTATATTAAAGTCCCCAAGAACCCATATCTCAGCTCTACCATTGATTATTTTATCCAAGATTTTTCCCAATTCTTTTATGAAATTGGCCATAGATGTATTAGTCGGTGGCCTGTATACATTAACTATGTATTTAGTCTTTACCTGGGGTTTGGCTATTTTGACAGTTAAAACCTCTATATCATCATCCATGATACAACATTCCTCGATTCTGTCCGAAAACAAGGCGATATCATTTCTGAGATATGTCAGTAATCCACCAGCCAAGCTATTTCTATCTAAGCGGTAAAACTGTCTGCCCAGCCAGAAAAGCTCAGCATTGCCCCTTGTATCATCCAGCCATGTCTCTGTTAAACAGCATACATCAAGGCCATTTAATGTATTATGAACCACCAGCTGTGTTTCCGTATTATAACTTCTACAATTCACAGAGCCCACCTTAAAGCCCCTTGCAGCCTCTAGACTATGTCTATCTATGGTTATAGATCAGAGGGGGTGGGGAGGGGGGAGTCAAACCACACTGCACAACCAATATCATTCCCATGTACTTAATTCTAGAAACATACAAACCATATGTGGAGATCCAAATCACATACATGCATACCAAGTAATTATTCATAGTGACGAGAATATGTGTTTCTGGGCATAGCATATGTCCAGGAGAATGGTGTTAGCCCTCCCTAGCTAGCCTCTAAGCCATATAATCTAACACTCTATATTATCAAATGACTTTATAATAGCTCACACTATCATACTAGACCATACTATATAATGCTTATATAATCTAAACTATGCCTAAAGAAAAGGAAATTCAAATTCAAATGACTTATAATGGCTCACACTAGCTGCCTGCAGACTTAGTGTGTCCTAGTAGTAAATATAATACAATACCACCACCATAATCATTCAGGGCAAATAATAATTCAAGGAGCCAATCATCATATGGTACGCTTATTATAAATAAACCAGGTGGTTGTGGAGTGGTGATTGCAACTCAAAACACCTCCTCACACAACATTCCATTATATAAATATGATCTGGGTGCCGAGCGATTGCATCTCAAAGCGCTGGCAACGACCAGTATATAATTATATATGAGGGTTGACTAGGTCTAGACCACCTAAGACATTCTGTATTGATATATACAAAATCAACTGTGTGGTACTGTAAGTAGTGCAATAGGCGCTTACCAGTATGCTCCAGTTTCTCACCTCCTTTGCCTTTCACTGAGTATATATTGATAACATTCACCTCTCTTTCCCTTGCTATACTATGCAGGTGGGGTTCTAGTGCACCCACCCTGCTGTCCCCTGTTGTGGAGGTAGTAACACTGCACACCCCTTGCAATGTTATGGGGTCCCTACTCCTAGGTTGCCATTTAGGCAGCTGTGGGTCTGTACTGGCGACCTTTTTACTCCTTCTCCTGGTCCTTTTTCTCTTCTGCTGCCCCCCCATTTTCATCCGGTAGAGATGTGTCTTGGTCTTTCTCCTCTGTCTGTGTGTCTGTGTCTGTAACTGGCTGTATAGGCACAGCTACTGGGGGCTGGGGGCGTTCGAGAACTAACTTGTGACGTAACCTCTCTAGGATTTTCCCTAGATTATTCTCACCTAGGATCACTCCACTTTCATAGCAAGCATGTCCCAACATGTTTGCTCCTGCCCAATAGGAATCCTTGGTCGCTTCTATTAATGGGGTGGGGTGTGTTTGGCAGAGCTGGTCTGCTAATGCATCTGACTGTCTATATTTACACTCCTCCAGCTTCTCCATAAGCGCTAGCCTCTCTTCATCCATCCATTTTTTGGTCACAACTACCTCATCTCCATAGCTTTTAGCTGTAGGTGCATCTTTAGCCCCCATTATTCTTGTGGCAGCTCCTTCGTCTTTATGAATCTTGGCTTTCTGGTGTTGAAATGCCTGCTCAACTGATTTGTAAGTATTTTCAGTGCCAGTATCGTCTTTGTATTTCACTGTAGTGGGATAAAAGTTAGACAGGAAGGCACTAGCACCTTGGAAGGTTAACCCTGCAGCTGTTTTCCGAATGCCCCCACTGCATTTCACCTTCTGTTTGTGACCTACTGCTGACTGCCACCCACAGCCTGCATGGGGCCCCACACCACCCTGTCTCCTGCTGCCCTTTGCAGTAGACTGGCCCTGGTCTCCCTGAATATTGTTTAATTGCTCATCTTCAGCTGGGGTTAGCTCTGGCGGAATTTTATCCACATCATTTAGCCCATATTCAACCCCATCAACAACAATGCTATTAGGCAATGTTTTAACAGTTTTACCTAGTGCTTTGCTTTTGAGAGCCACCCTTCTGAGCAGTCTTCTATTCACCCTGGTTCCCTCATCCTCATCAGGATTTAGGAACACATTGTAGCCATCTTCTGATTTACGGAGCCAATGTTTCCTCAATAGAACTAGCTTGTATATATTCAGATTAGAGAATGCGATCTTGATTAGAGGTTTGCTCTTTGGCTCTTCCTTAGTAGTTTGGGGGGGTTTGCCTTGGGGCTGCACTTCAGATCTCGTGACTGATATTACATCTGATCTAGTTAGCATCACCTTTAAGTCATTACAGATACGCCTTGGGTAACTGGATAAATCTTCATTTGGCCTCTCAGGGATACCTGTCACAACTATTGTACGTGACCTGTCAGCGTGTGTGTATACTGTGAAATCATTTTCAGCTTCCTGTCCATTTACAACTGCTGCTGAATAAGAGCCCCTCTTACTCTTAAGCTTCTCTATAGCTTCATCTCTAACCCTCAGCTCCTTCTGGTAGTCCTCCTTGTCCTTCTTCCTCTCATTATCCCACCTATCTTGCACCTCTTTTATCAGTTTATTGTAATCTTCCTTACAATCTTCAACCTCCTTCTTCCTAGCCCTACTGCTCTCTCTGGCTTCCTTCTCAATGGTATCCATTCTGGAGTTAGCCTTCTTCTCAAACTCATTGAACTTATCCTGTAATTTAGTTATCTTCTTGTTACCCTTCGTCACCTTGCTATCTAACTCTTTGAACATTTTCCTGCTGGGCAGTTTTTTTTCTAACTTTATGAAGTAGTTGTCTAGCAACATGATTAGCTGATTGTTGCCTATGGTTGGGGTTTCTAGAGTTAATTCATCTAAGGGGCCCTCATCTTCACTATCACTCTCTCCTAGTGAATTGTAGTTAGAGCTACCACTTTTATTGACCTCGTTTTCCTCAATGTCAGACCCAACATTGTTTATATTGCTATTGTCAATATTGTCATCATCAGTCTCATTTGCCCTGCTCCTAAGATTCCTTTTACCAGCTTTATTTCCCTCATCAGAGTCTTTCTTCCCTCTGTCGCCAGCCATAGTGAAATAGGTGTTGGGGGTAGTGCAAGTCTATGTATACCAGTAGGGCTTGACAATGGAGTCCCTGACAACCAGCCTCCAGTCTGTGTACACTGAGAAGAACTACTGGGAAATACAGACTAACCTTGGGTTTCCCCTCGTGGAAAACTTAACCTATAGTGTCCTGTTTCCTTTCTACACTGACCCTGCTTGTGATTCCTCCCTATGTCTTCCTAAATACACCATAATCCCTTCCAAATTGCCAGAGCTCTCACGTTCAGCTACTGGCCATAACGATGACGTCACATAATACTCTGCACTAGATCACTATCTCTTTCCCCGAACACTTTCACACCGTCTTCTTTTGCTTTTTCTCACACTTTAGCATCATAACTTACAATGTGATCATATTTGTACAAAGCGATCTCCTTACCCACCATGAACCGTACATGACTAACATAAGGACCTACCGGTTCACCTTCGTCAATCTTTTTCTCCACATCTTTGAGCGAATAATATGTTTCTTTGTACGTTAACTGTTTGCGCTTTTTATTTTTTGGCAATACATTTTTCAAATCAAACTCATTTGTACCTGAACTACTGGAGTCCGACTCTGACTTGCTGCTACTGCTATCTTTCTTACTCTTTTTCTTTTTCTTGGACTTGCGCTTTTTCTTCTTGGCCTCTTTCTTGACTTCGTTGCGCTTTGACTCCCTCTCGGCTGTAGACTGCTTTTTCGACTTTTTCTTGGACTTCTTTTTTGCGTTCCTGCGGGCACCGCCAGTCGCACCTTTCTCCTCGTCCTCCAAGTCGGTGTGGGCTTTCTGCAATTTACTAACAGGGTCAGATTCAGAATCAGATTCGGAGTCAATAGAATGATCACTTGCATCCTCAACGTCACCATGCAATGCTGTCAAACGAATCTCATCCTCTCTTTCTTGACTACGCCTCACAACTTTCTTGACTAATTTTCCCCTTTTTTCTTGCTTCAACTCCAAATCATGGATTATTTCATCAGCCTCCTCACCTAATTTTACTTTAGACATTTCAGCCTCTAGAGTCTTTTGAAGAGTTTTAGCAACTTCCGCTCGCAGCCTAGCTATTTCCTGTCTTTCCTCAAACTCCCTCAATCTTAATTGTTCAAGTTCAAGTTCACTACGTAGACTCAAAATTACGGGGTCTATAGTGCTTCCATCCTGGCCCGTGCTTCTGCAAATTCCTGACGTTGCACCAATTGAAGCTGAGCCCCCAACATAGCTGCTGTCTCTCTCTGTATCATCACAACATGATTGCGAAGATCCACCTCCATCAGTGGCATCTCTTCCATCCATACCATCTTCACCCTTTCTAACCAACTGTCCCGGTCTGGCCAAATTTGACATCTCAACTCCAATTTCATTTGTCTTTCCCTGTGATCTATTATTCTCACTATAGTCTCTAATCTCCTTTCCATCACATAGCCTACAAAACGTACTTCCCTTATTTGTACGTCCATCATAATCCGTACCACATTTTTTACAAATCATGTGTACACTTTAATCACTTAGACAGTACTCAGAGAAGATTTACAAATGTAGGTCACTCACTGATCACAGATTCACAATGTTGTCACTCACTCAGAGGTTGTCAAATTCAATCAGTGGTTGTCCAATTCAGGTTCCAGCAGCCACCTTTTTCACACATCAAGTGTCTCTCACTCCTCTCTCATTCCTAAACGATCATATTCACTCCACAAAGTCTAAAAATCTTACATTTAGATACTAGCTGGCCCTGTTTCGTCTCAAAACAAACATGGCGCCTACCAGCTCTTTTTACCCTAAATAAAAGGGTAATCAAACTGTCTTTAACCCCACTTATAGACAGATTTCAGATTTTTTAGAAGAGGAGGGCATAGAGTAGGTATGGGGGCAGTGCGTTGCCATGGTTATCTGGGCAAATATCTTTTGATATAGTTGATTTTGAAGGCCTTCCAATTTGGTTTATTGATAGGTTTAATTCCAAGATTCTCTCATAGATAAAACATTAGTCTTGCATTGGAGGTGAATCTAGGTCAGTACATAGAGGAGCCCAGTAGGCTTCTCTATGGTAAGTATCAGTAGTGAGATAGCTGGGCCCTTTAAGAGGATTGGCTTCCAATCATTTCCCATGGGGAAGGAAGGAAATGTAACAAGTAATTGTAACAAGGTCACATCACCTTGGCTACTCTGTCTGTGATCGGGCTTCCCTAGCCCACTTAAAAGGGTCACATTCCTCTGTGAAATTGTTTAATGTAGTTCTCGCCATGAATATGACCTCAGCTGTCGAAATGGCGTTAAACATCTATTACTCACTCACTCACTCACACTGTCTGTGATGTTAATTGTAGGATGGATGGATGGGACTGGGACTTATGGCGGGACGATTTACTCAATATATGAAAGTAATTTACTTAACATTTGTCAGCAATCGTGCAATGTATGTCCGTACTAACTCACCATTTCTCTGCAAAAACCAGTAGTCCTTTTATGCTAGTACTATTTGTTACTAATAAGTCAAGACTATGGAACTGGACACGTTACTTTATGAATTGGAGACAAATAGCTAAGATAAAGTTAAAGCAAACGCTACCTTGTTGAACTTCACGTATCTTTATTGGGGTCTATGGATCTTTATGGGACTTTACAGATCTTTATTGAACTTTACAGATCTTTATTGAATTTACCATAACTGGAATTTTATGGAACTTTTTGGAATTTTGTGGAACTTTATGGTATCTTCGGACCTTTTGAAGACTGGGCCCTTTTCAGAACTTTTTCCGGACTTTGGGACCTTTTCGGGACTTTGGGACGTTTTTTTTATTTATTTTTTTTATTTTTTTTTAGAGGTGCGGATGCTTTAAATTTTTGTCCTATGAGATGGACCTTTTTTTAAGTTTGGGATCTTTTTGAGTCTTTGGGACCTTGTCCATCCCTGGAAAGGTCGATCATGGTACTGGACGCGTTCCTTTAAATGATACAGACAAACAACTAAGATAATGTTTGAGGAAACAACACCTTGTCTCATTTTGTTTGTATGTGGAAGATAGTCATTATGGATGCATTTGTAGGTAATATGGAATTCAAAATCATGTAGTTAGTATTATTAAAAGTAGACAATGTCATGAGCTGAAGCATGGCTAGTTGGGTTGGCCTTGAAGACCAGGGAAAGCTATTGTCATACTAGTAATTGTGCATGATCAAGTTGTCATATGAGAAATATCATATGACTAGTGGTATATAGTGTAACTCCAACAGGCTCTCATAAATAGTGTTATTTCCAGTTATCACTGGTTTATTCAGCTTTAGGCAACATGTAAGAAATATCAATCATACAGTAGTTAGTATGTAGGTAATTTATACATACAGTAAATATACCGTAGTTTATAAAGTATAATGTTCTGTTCCACTCCACCTGTAAGGTAATAATAATACAATGTCCAGCATAGTTCTAGGTGGGTTCCCACACCTAGCTCCTGACCTGCTGCTTAGAGGAGTAATGTAATAATGAATGACTTTACCCTCTGGTGGATGTCTTGAGGAAGATACCCTTTGGCCACTAATGATGGAAACCAATGCCTGTCTAGCATAGTTTCACCATAGTGCAGTGGTATAGCAGGTAGCAGGAGATGACTGGAGATGTTACCTCTGGAGTGGTTCTTGGTGTTCTGTGATGATGGACCTCCTACTGGAGGCCTTATATCCCTACTCTGGGGCTGATTGCCCCAGACAAAGTTAGGCCCAGCATCCAACTGTCATGTCTCCACTACAATAGAGTTACATGATTGTTAAGGGATGCATCCTTTGAACTGTGAAAGTAATTGGCTGGTATCACTGTCTGTGTGTGTCTTCCCCTATTGTGGTCTAGGCCTTATACAGCCATCCCACATCTCCAGTACAGACTGGCATTAGAGACACTATTGTTAGGCTGCTTAGTGGCAGATGGGCGTCTGCAGAGCGCGCAACCCGGTATGCGGGATGCAGACAGCACTGAGTGTGGGTCTTGAAGGTGTTTCATATACATGTGACAATGGCTCCCCCCTCCGGGGAAAATTGCGAATCTCCGACTATTCGCCTTATGATAAAGAATTTTTGATTTTACCTTGACATACATACAATTGTGTGAGTGGATTTGAAGTAATAGGGAGTGCTTCAAATACAAATTTTGTGGTAGAGCTTTTTCAGTATGTACAACAGTTTTGTTTTTTGGGTACATTTCCTTAACTCTAGGCGTATAACCGTAATTTGTGCAACTTTCTGGTTTGGATGCCAAACAGACCTAAGTATGCCTGACTTACAACATGGCTTGAAGTTGCCTTATTCCTTCTATAAATTGGTGTATCTGCCTATACATTTTCAATTTTGGGGTTCAACAATACAAATTTGTGTACAACATACAATTTTGGTGTGCAGTTGAGTACAAATGTATAATTTCGGTATACAAAATACAATTTTTGGGATTTGAGACAAATTTTTCCGAGGACCGGAAAAACAAAGTACTTCATGTACAATAGGCTTGTTTGTCTCTGAGTTACTCTGTAATTTGCTATATGGGTGTATTAATTGGCAATTTCGGCAGTGGGCCGCTGCTCTTAATTGACTTTTCCCTAGCCTTTTCGAGTATGTGTCCCTGAAAGAGATCATTTGGTGAGTATCTTAAGTAAACATTTTTTTTATGTCAACAATTTTCTCATTTTTTTTTTCTTTTTCATTCATTTTTCCAACAATTTCTTGGCTACCTAAAGTGTGTTACTTTAGGTAAACCGTGGTATAGTATACAAGTGCTAATGGGTACAAAAACTGTCTTAGTTATCTACCTTGCATTCATGTATATTAATGTTAGATTTGTACAATTTACAATTTGCAATTTTGCAATTTGCGCGTGTATGCGCGCATTAATCATCGATTTTTGTGAGAATACCATAGATTTTCATATTATACATCAACAAGTGGCTGTGTATATATTTTTTTTCTCTAAATCAATTTTTCAATACTTAGATAATTTCATTGACAGTGGAGGTGTGTGTCATGTGTGAGATGTGTCATCTCAGTGTCTCCTGGTGGTGGACTGGGGGGCAGTCTAGGCTGTGGGCAGCCTAGGCTGTTTCCACAGTCACCGGGGAGGGCTGGTGGTTTAGAAAATTAGCAATAGTCTGCATGTTTGACCTTGCGGTCTCCTCCTGGTGTTCGTCAATAATTATATCTGTTGTATTTTCCAGTGCTGTCTTGGTCACCGGGCTGGTGCCACAATCATTCTGGAGAAGCATGGAGTAGTACAGTCCTTTGTTTTTAAGGGCTGGTATGGTACTGAACCTAGTGCGCCAAGGTAGGTGTATCACCTGAGGGAGGTGATAAGCAAATTCTCCTCTCTGTGTTGTTACAACTGCTGGTCCATTCCAGGTAAATATAGCCTTAGGTAGTGGGAAGGTTTTAACCACTATATCCTTATAGGTTGGGGCAGCTGCTGATTTAATCTCATCAAATTCATGTGGTATTGGCCTCAAGGGTAGCGCAAAGTTTGAGTCTCCACAATATATTTTAAAATATATTGTGGGATTTGTGCGCTTGGCCACATTTTTCTTGCCACAGTGTGTCTGTGCAAATTTCTTAAGGTACTTCATTATTCTGTAGGCTGAGTAGATGGTCAGGGTGAATAATATAGCAATTATCAGGGTGTGGGTTTCCTGAATTGTGAGGAAAGGGGTGTGGGTTTCCTCTGTAGGGGTTAATTTGGTAGGATTCTTATCTGGGAGCAATTTGTGTAGGGGCAGCTCGGTGACCAGTCTAAATGCTTTGGCTGTAGGCAGGTAGGCTACAGTCCCTCCTAGTCTGTATAGTTTGAGTAGTATGTATACTATAAAAATGTGAGCTGATATCCCTAGGATGAGTCCTAAGCTTTGGAAGATTGGATGCTCTGTAACTCGACGTAGGTGTGATTCTACGTAGCGTGTTTCCATTGCCTTATCAAGGTTGGAGGCATCTTTTAATAATGTTTTGGCAAAGGGCTCTAGGTTTAGTTGAGTAATATCATCCATGATTGGATTTTCCTGTAGTTTCTCTAAGGTTCTAGAAAGGTTTACTACTGGGAAATTTGGAAGATTCTCTCTTTCATCTGGTTCGGTTTCAGAAATTTGGTTAAGTGCTGTCATGAATGGTAAATTAATTGTCTTGAGAATGTAATGGAATGATAAGGTTGAGTTACAGGGCAACCTTGTGTTTGGAAGAGAAAATTCTCCTACGCTGATTGTGCACCCACAGGGTACACCTATGATTGAGTAGGACTGGGCTTTTCGAGTTTCAGACGTTTTACCATGGCAGTTGATAAAGTAATGGGGTTCATTAGTAGTGACCAGATACTCATCTTCAGAAATAGAAATAGCATGGGTGGTAGGTGTTTGCAGTGGTGAAACTGTAAACTTGCAATGTTCCTTAATCTGTTGAGCCTGGTTAGTAAAAATGGCTACAGGGCATGTAGGCCTGTGTTTATAGATTCTACCATTTACATCTCTGCATACCTTTACTGTAGTACCTTCACATGCCTGCATATCTGCTGAGTCCAATTCGATGAATAATGATTCGTCGTAAGATACTGCTAGAAACTCAGTTGTGGTTTGCAACTTGGTGACTCCTCTGGTGGGGGTCTCCTGTGTGTCTATAGGCATGGGTGATGTAATCATTTGGTACAGTTTGAAGGTCGAGGTGGTAGATTGAATTATAATGTCCAGATGAATATATATATGGTGCGCTGAGTAAGTGTATGAGGTCAGCTTCTGTGAATAATAAAAATCTAAGTCATTAATTGCGACTTGTGCTCCAGGGTGTGTAATCCTAAGTTTGTTATTAATGTCAATTAAGTATCTAGCAAGGTCTGAGGGTGGTACTATATCAGGGGTTAGGATTCCTGATGATAGCATCCTCAGGGCTGCATTTGTCCTTTGCAGTGATTGAACTGTATTCATTCTTGCTGCTATGATAATTAATGCATCATTTAATACTTGCATTTTTTCCCTTTGAGTTTTCTCGTGCCTTGAATATGAGTCAAGTGACCTGGACATGTTAGAGGCCCACAGGTTGACGGTGTCACCTATGGTGTTGATTGTGCTGTCCAGTACCTTCTTATCTTGGATGTATGCTTTAACAAACTTATCTTGTCTGTCTGTGATTTTTTCAATGAGACTAGCTGCTTCCTGATCTTGTTTAGCAAATTTTCTTAGTATTTCATCTATGTTCTTGAGCTGTCCCATTACTTGGTTTACATCTTCTACTGTGGCTAGACCTAGCACACCGCGAAACAGGGGTGCTAGAAAACCCAGTATGGCCTCTCTTTTGGCCTTGTCCAATGTGTTTATGGGGTTGGATAGGAACAATTTGATGGAGGCTAATGTTTCATTTATCCCCTTGTCTGCAATTTTCAGCAAGGTGTCAAGCTCTTTGGCTTGTTGGATAATTTGACCAGAGGTATGATCTTGTAGAGTAGGAGTGGTCAATTGGAGTATTCTATCCCTTATGGATCCTTGGGTAACGGGTGCCCGAGGTATCTTGTAGGGGATAGCTAACAACAGTGTTGTGGTTGTATGTCCATTGACCAATGGTTGAGGGCTAGGTTTGAATACTACTCCTATGTTTTGTCTCACCACAGGTGTATAACCTGCAGTAAGTGGTTCTATAGTATATAATAACAGCATAGTTAGCAGTATGGGTGAAACTCTCAGTCTCCCCATGGTGCTTGTGTAAAGCAAGTTTGCTGTTTAAAGTCTTGTCAAATTTGTAGTAATTTGGTGCTGGTAAAGTCTAAGTGTATGGTGTAACACTTTAAAATGAAGTGGTTCAAACTGTACCTTTGCAAGATTGAGCTGTCTTGGCAATATGTCCGGTGAGTCTATAGAGATTGACCAATAAATGGTAAGGTCAGGTTGAAGGTGAAGTAGGTGTGTTCTTTATCCTAGTGCAGTCTCTCCTAATGGAGAAGTGGGCTGGCCAATTCCCAAGTGGGGTCCTGTAGACTTGTGTTCCAGACTGCAGCTGGATGAAGACTGATGGTGGGCTATGGTCCACAGTGCTTCTTATGTAGCCTACCCTACCCACATCCATTGTGGGCCTGGTATTGTTTCTCTGGAGTCCATGCATTGATCTCCAGTGTCTGCAACTGTGGGGGTCTATTGTGTAGTCTGTGTACTGGTAATTAGCTCCTCCTGTCATCCAGGACAGCCATTCATGACCGTCTAGACAGTTGTCTGAGGGTAGCTTATAAGGTCAATTGATCTCTATAGACTGCTATGTTGGCATAGCGCGCTCTTTCATGTGGGGATTAGGCTTTAGACACTCCATTGTGTTACCCTTACTCTTCTTAGACTTCATGTCTGCTTTACTTGGAGGGTCCCAGTCTTTGACCATTCAGTGGCAATAACCTACTGATATGTCTACAAATTTGATTGGCTTTATATATATATAAGTAATTCATTATCAGTCACACATGCCTATGTGTGGATGAAGAGAATTTGTAATAAATTTTGAAAATCTTATGTTCTTTAGGTATCTCAATATGTTTCTAATTTCTTGAAACTGCACCACACCTAGATGTTTTTCTTAGTATGTGGTGTGCAGGCCTAGGCCTGATAGGGCCTATGCCTGTGGTTTCTCTTGTAAGGGTGATATCATTTTTGTTCCTTACAATTTTGTTGTAGTATTTGGCTTCATGTGGAATAAGCCTGTGTGCAAATTCATTGTTCCTGACAGCCACAACCTTTTTCAGTCTGTCTATGTGCACTGGTCTGGCCACCAATAGATTGGTGTCCAAGTTTTTGAGTTTGGCACTTGTCAAACTAGGTCTATCTACTACAACATATGGTCCCATAAAAAGGGGTTGAAGTTTCTTACACTCTGTGTTGTTCAGGATTCTTGGTATGTTTAGGTACACCATGTCGGTGACCTTGATTTCCTGTGGTGTAAGTTTCTTATCATATCTATCCTTCCTTTCCTTTTGTAGCTTGGCGACCCTTTCTATAGCTTTCCTCCTAGAGGTATCTTGATTTGTTATCATGTTAGCTACATGGTCTGCTACGGTGGATATGTCTTCCTGTATTCCCAGCCCTAAGTCCATTGGAGTGGCTGGGTTTCTTCCATGAAGTAGGAAGAAAGGGGTGAATCCTGTGGTTTGGGATTCAGTGTTGTTTAATGCAAAGGTTATGGGTTCAATAAATGAATCCCAATTGTTTTGGTGCTTTGAGCAGAATGCTCTGAGTGCTGTGCCGATGCTAGCATTGAATCTCTCTACAAGCCCATTTGATTGTGGCCTGTAAGGTGAGGAGAATTTATGTTTGATCTTGAGGTGTTTAGTTAACTTTGTGAACTTTGCACCTGTATAACATGTTCCATTGTCTGTTTGAAGAGTGGCTGGTGTTCCATGATGACAAATTATATTCTTGTAGAACTCTGCTGCTGTTGTTTCAGCTTTTAAGTCAGTAGTAGCCCAAGCTGTTGCATATCTGGTGGCATAATCTATGCAGACTTGTATATGTTTGTTTCCCCTGGCAGTTGTGGGAAGTGGTCCCACCGCGTCGAGGTTTAGGAACTTCATTGGTGAAGCCATGTACTCTCTCACTGTCATTGGTGTTTTGTGTGAGTGTACTTGCCTTTTTGATGTGAGGCAGGTGGAAACATATTTTGTTGTGTCTGCTAGCATAGACTTCCAATATACCCTAGGTCGGAGTGCTGACAGCAT
Source organism: Acholoe squamosa (assembly GCA_949317995.1). NCBI lineage: Eukaryota > Metazoa > Annelida > Polychaeta > Phyllodocida > Polynoidae > Acholoe > Acholoe squamosa. The sequence goes on along the minus strand of OX439036.1, from coordinate 47,348,498 downwards.
CCTACTTGAACCAAGATGGCCGCCAGTAGGTGAGTCATGGAAATACTGTAGTGTACTTGTTACCCATTGCTGTGGTATAACAATTTGAAGTGGTACAGTATTGGTTTTTCTCCAATTTATGGGGCATATATGGACTAATGTACCATTTACCAAGGTATATGTCTGGCCTCGGTTGATGATTCTATTTCCTTGTGCTTTTGGTGCAGGCAAGGTCCCATCCTCAAGATATTGTATGAGGGGCAATAGGTCCTTGTCCTTCCTTTGTTCCAAGCCAAGGTTTGTACCTGAGATGGATGTGTCGGGAATCTGATCCAGTAATTGATTTATATCTAGCACATGTTGTTTTATTCTGTCTCTTTCTTTTTCTTTTTCATCGACTATTGGCCTATCTTGTGCCTTTTGTTGGGGTGTGTCACTTTTGTTTTGGTGTGTAGGCTCCTTTGGAGGGCCTATTCTCGCCTTGATGGGAGTGGCAACCGTTTTCTTTAAAGGCACAATTTGCTTATTGTCATTCTTCTTTGTGTCAGAGTTCTTTGACTTAGTAGATGCAGTGTCTTTTGTGACATTTTTCCTGGCAGGTGGGGTTTTGGTAGGTTTGTTCCCTGTGACCTTTTTCTCATTTAGAATAGTTTGTGATTGTGTGGGGGGTTTTGGTGTGCCCTCCTGAATCATTTCTCTAGTCTTTGAGCGTGTGGTCATAGGACACAATTGGTTTGATGTTTCCTCTCCCTGCATTGGTTCAAAGAATCTGACTGATTTGGAAGTTGCCTGAGTAATAGCATATATTGTGTCTTCTGAATCTTCATCATCTGAGTCAGGTGAGGTGAAGGGTGGTTCCTTAGGAGTTGCCTTCACCATCTGATTGAGTAATGAGAATTCAATAGGCTCGAAGTCATTATCTGGAAAGAGTTGTGAGTATTCTCTCTCACAGTGGCAAAACACATAATGTGTAGATTGCTTCAAGATACCCCAATGGGTGTCTCTGGCCTTTCAATGGTGTTGGGTGGATCATCCCTTTTGAATGGTACCTTCTTTGTTACTTTTGCAAACTTGGTTCTACTGGCTGCTCTAACTCTCCTTGGTGGGGGTGGAGGGTTTGTCATGGGTCCAGAATCTGGGTATTCTCTTCTAGACATAGCATCTGGTGGTATGTTATCATCACCTTTCACATGTTGGATGGTGAATGAAAATTGCTGTATGTCTAGAGCCCATCTGGCCCATCTATGTGTGAGTCCTGTATTGGTTAATAGTGGGATTAGGGCTGCATGGTCTGTGTATAATTGGAAGTGTCTAGTCTCTAGATAGTGTCTGAAGTGTAATACTCCATACACTACTCCCAGTAGTTCTCTCTCTGTGGTATTGTAATTTCTCTCATGTTTGGAGAGGGTTCTACCTGCAAAGGCTACTGGTCTGAGCACTCCTTCATTATCTCTCTGTGAGAGTACAGCTCCTAAACTCACATTGGAAGCATCAGTTGCCAAACTGAACTCTTTCTCATAGTTTGGATATCTGAGAAGAGCATTGGTACAGAGGGCATGCTTTAATGTTTTGAAGGCATTATCTGCCTCCTCTGTCCAGACAAATGCTTTGAGATGTGTCTGTAGATCATACAATGGTCTAGCAATTTGGGCATAACCTTTGATAAACTTTTTGAAGTATTGGCATAGGCCTGTGAAGGATCTGACATTTTTGACTGATTTTGGTGTTGGGAAGGTTTTGATTGATTCCACCTTTGTGGGAGATGGTTGCAGTCCCTTGGGTGTGACTCTCATTCCCAAGAAGTCTATTCTGTCTATGAAGTATTCACATTTTGATTTCTTCAGTTTGAGTTTGCCAACTCTTAAGCTGTTGAACACATCTTCCAGGTCATGGAAGTGTTGTTCGATTGATGGTGATAATACTAATATGTCATCTAGGTATGGTAGGGCACATTTGTATTTGAGTTTGTTCAGAATTAATCTGACTAGATGGCAGAATCCTGCAGGTGCGGTCGCTAAACCCATTGGCATCCTTTCGTAGACATATTTTTTGTCATTTGCTATGAATGCGGTTTTATGCTGGTCCTCCTGCCTTATAGGGATTTGAAAAAATCCCTGTTGGGCATCTAGCTTACTGAATACTCTTGGTCTGAGTGACCCTATCATGTCTAGAGTGTCATCGGCTCGGGGTGTAGATAAGGCTTGATTTATCGTGTTCTGGTTCAGATAACGAAAATCTGTGACGAGCCTATGGCCTCCCGATGATTTTTGTACTAAAAAGGATCTGGAAGCCCAGGGGCCCTCAGCGCATTCTCTCAGAATGCCCTGTTGTACTAGCCTTTCACACTCTTCCCCTATTGCGGCCTGTTTTTCTGGTGTTTGTCTATATGGTAGGAAATGACATGGTACTGCCTCAGGTTTTACATGTATTGAGTGGGTATACAGGTGTGTAGCACCAATGTCTCCATCTTTTCCTACAAATATATCATCATACTTGGTCAGCAGTGATTCTAATCTATCATGCTGATCTTTGGATGTGAGCACAGATTTTGGTGGAACATTCTCTTCCAATTCTGGCTCCAGGTCATGTGCCTCACTATGTATAGCAGCTATTTCAGAGAGTCTGATTGAGTTGGGTTCAGGGTCAGCATATGTGGACTCACAGTCTGAGTCTGTGTCACTGAATTGAGTTACATCCTCAGGCCGTATGGCTGAGATGGATTGATCAGTGTGTGGGGTAGTGTCTGACACCTGTTGAGGTTTTTCTAAATCAGATTCCTTGACTTCCTGAAATAGAGCTATGATGGCACCCTTTTTGATTTTATGTGGGCGCCTGCTGGTGTTGAGTAACACTAGGGGATGTTTGTTATTTTCCCTGGGGGTTACTGCTGCCCTTTGAACTAGATATGGGGCATTGTTATTTCTTTGGAGGTTATCTACTACTCCAGTTTTGCCTTGCAGTGATTGAGTAAATGTGACCTTACCCAATACTGCAAGTTCAGAGAATGGAGGGATGGTAAAATCCCTCACTGCCCTAATGGGTTTGAGAATTTGTTCAGGATCAACATTAAATTCAATTTGAGATTTTGTAGTGCTTAAGAAATCTGTGCCGAGAACAACGGGCTGTGTGAGGTTGGGTATTACAGCAAATTGGTATTGGAATCTGACACCTTGGATTCTAAAGTTCAGCATAGCTGAATGTCTAACATGACACACCGATCCATCTGCCAAATGGATGTTGATTTTAGATTTCCTCAGTTGGATATGAAATCTCTTTTGGAGATCCATGAGGAATGATTGTCTGACACAGGTGATAGTAGCACCTGTATCAACCAAACATTGCACATCTGAAACATCATATAGATTTGCATTGATACAGCCATTTTGAAGAAGTACAATAGAAAGCTTGGTACTCTCACCTGTATCCTTTGATGATGAATCTGGTGGGGTGATGTGTATCACTGATGGACGTCTCTGTCTGTTAGATGGCAGATTGGCACTAGCAATTGTCTCTGGTTGGATCCTTGTTGATCCTGATTGATTGTTTGTTTCTGGGGTGTCACAGCGCACTGGCCCATCGGCACTGTGACATCCTAGTTTTCCTGGTTCTGTGGGGCGGTTGAGATGCTAGCCACCAGGAGTTTGGAGATTTGATCCATTACGCGAGGTGGTATTTGGGGGTTACTGTGTTGGTTCCCCTGGTAACCTCTTGTGTCAGGCTTGTAATCCTCCTGACGTGGGTTGGAACCCTGGTTATAATGACCAGAGTTGCTGTATTGCCCAGAGTTATTAGAACCCTGGTTGCTGTAGGATCCGGAGTTGTTGGATCCCTGATTGTTGTAGGCACCGTTGTTGTTGTAGGATCCACTGTTGTAGTTCCTATGTGGACTATGGCTTCTACCGTTGGATCCTTGACTATAGGATCCAGAGTTGTTGTAACCCTGGTTGTTGTAGGATCCGTTGTTGTAGTTCCTATGTGGACTATGGCTCCTACTGTTGGATCCTTGATTATTATAGGATCTGCCATTACTTGGGGTTCTGTCTCTCCTATCACTGTATGAAGAGTTACCATTGTTGGAGTTGGAAGAGCTGTTGTCTTTCCTACTGTTGTGACCCCCCCGGTTGTTGTTGTTGCCCCCCCTACCTCTACCTCTATTGGATTGGTAGTTGGGGTCATAGTTATTTCCTCTATATCTACCGGTAGGGTCTTTGGAGACAACCTTATCTTCCTGTTGCCTTACATGGGCACTGGACATTAGGTTAACATCTTCCTTCTCTGAACCAGTGGTGACTTCCTGGACCTTTCTTTTTGTAGACTTTGGGTTAGACTCTGCATCCCTTGTTTTCCTAGATCTTTCTTGGGTCTCAACCTCTAAGGCTAGGTCTAGGGCTTGGTTAAAAGAGTCTATTTTCTTGTTTTCAAGAGCTACAGAGATCCAGGGCCTCATGCCTTGGATGAATGTTTTAAATAAGGTGTCGTCCTTTAGGCATTGGGCATTACACGCTTTTCTGAGATACATTGCATAATCAGATACAGGTTCATCTATCTCTTGTGCACGGAGTGCAGTCCTGGAGATAATATTGTCTTGAGTAGCAAAATACTCTTTTAGTTCATGTACTACATTGGACCATGTCAACTTATCAGGTGTGGCACTTTCCTTGAAGGTTTCAAACCAAGCCAATGCTTGTCCTTCAAGGTACTTGGGTAAATATGTTACCATGGTGTCACTGTCTGTTAATTTGTACCTGTCCTTCAGATACTCTGGGAATTTGTGATCAATAAATAGTGCTGTTGACATGAGTGGTGATGGGTGAGAAAAAGTTTTGGGTTTGGTTACCTCGTGTTGCCTGATCTTCCTGTCGTCGTGTTGTTGTCTGTCTAGGATCCTGGTCATGTTGGACATCATGGAGATCATGACATCCTCCTTGGATCCAGAGGCAGATGGTGTGACGACAGGTGTGGTTGTGGGTGTGGGAGGCTGTGGGGTCTGGGATGATACCATCCTCATGAGATCTGATATCTGTTGTTGTGCCTGTTCTAGGGCCTTCCGATGGTCATCTAATTGTTGACTGAGGATCCTCTCCCTTTCCTTTGAGGCAAGGGCATGAGCATCATGTTGGGCTCTGTTTGCTTCTAGGGCAATAACTGCATCTTGGATGGTCTTCTCATAGGCCCTTATCTTCTCAGCTGCCTGATTGGGTTGAGGACCTTCATCGGCGTCCGCCATGGTGGAAGGTGTGGGATCACTGGTGTGTTGTAGATATCACTGACATGTTGGAGATCACACTGAGATTGTCATTTGGGGAGACCTCACTGATGTTTGGGAGACCTCAATGATGTGTGGGAGACCTCACTGACGTGTGGGAGACCTCACTGATGTGTGGGAGACCTCACTGACGTGTGGGAGACCTCACTGAAGTGTGGGAGACCTCACTGACGTGTGGGAGACCTCACTGATGTGTGGGAGACCTCACTGACGTGTGGGAGACCTCACTGATGTGTGGGAGACCCCACTGACGTGTGGGAGACCTCACTGACGTGTGGGAGACCTCACTGATGTGTGGGAGACCTCACTGACATGTGGGAGACCTCACTGACGTGTGGGAGACCTCACTGACGTGTGGGAGACCTCACTGACGTGTGGGAGACCTCACTGACATGTGGGAGATCTCATTGATGTGTGGGAGATCTCACTGATATGTGGGGAGATCTCACTGTCGTGTGGGAGATCTCATTGATGTGTGGGAGATCTCGTTGATATGTGGGAGATCTCACTGATATGTGGGAGATCTCACTGTCGTGTGGGAGATCTCATTGATGTATGGGAGATCTCACTGATGTGTGGGGAGATCTCACTGGTATGTGGGAGATCTCACTGGTATGTGGGAAGATCTCACTGTCGTGTGGGAGATCTCACTGATATGTGGGAGATCTCACTGTCGTGTGGGAGATCTCATTGATGTGTGGGAGATCTCACTGATGTGTGGGGAGATCTCACTGGTATGTGGGAGATCTCACTGGTATGTTTGGGAGACCTCACTGACGTGTGGGAGACCTCACTGACGTGTGGGAGATGTCACTGATATGTGGGAGATCTCACTGTCGTGTGGGAGATCTCACTGATGAGTGGGATATCTCACTGGTATGTGGGAGATCTCACTGGTGACCTTTCTGAACATGGTGTCAAGGTCACTGGGTGGGTGTAGTGGGGTTTACTGTGTGTATGATTGTTTTTAGTAATGTTGCCAGCTTAATTTTTTTTATGAGAGCTTTGGGTAATTTGGGATCTTAGTAGGATGTTCTCCACCACTTTGTCATACTAGTAATTGTGCATGATCAAGTTGTCATATGAGAAATATCATATGACTAGTGGTATATAGTGTAACTCCAACAGGCTCTCATAAATAGTGTTATTTCCAGTTATCACTGGTTTATTCAGCTTTAGGCAACATGTAAGAAATATCAATCATACAGTAGTTAGTATGTAGGTAATTTATACATACAGTAAATATACCGTAGTTTATAAAGTATAATGTTCTGTTCCACTCCACCTGTAAGGTAATAATAATACAATGTCCAGCATAGTTCTAGGTGGGTTCCCACACCTAGCTCCTGACCTGCTGCTTAGAGGAGTAATGTAATAATGAATGACTTTACCCTCTGGTGGATGTCTTGAGGAAGATACCCTTTGGCCACTAATGATGGAAACCAATGCCTGTCTAGCATAGTTTCACCATAGTGCAGTGGTATAGCAGGTAGCAGGAGATGACTGGAGATGTTACCTCTGGAGTGGTTCTTGGTGTTCTGTGATGATGGACCTCCTACTGGAGGCCTTATATCCCTACTCTGGGGCTGATTGCCCCAGACAAAGTTAGGCCCAGCATCCAACTGTCATGTCTCCACTACAATGGAGTTACATGATTGTTAAGGGATGCATCCTTTGAACTGTGAAAGTAATTGGCTGGTATCACTGTCTGTGTGTGTCTTCCCCTATTGTGGTCTAGGCCTTATACAGCCATCCCACATCTCCAGTACAGACTGGCATTAGAGACACTATTGTTAGGCTGCTTAGTGGCAGATGGGCGTCTGCAGAGCGCGCAACCCGGTATGCGGGATGCAGACAGCACTGAGTGTGGGTCTTGAAGGTGTTTCATATACATGTGACACTATGACTGATGTTTGATTGGTCTAGACAAAGCTATAATTAATACTACTAACACACAAATTAAGGCAGTTGGGTCTAAAGGCAGAGGCAGGCAGGATAGGTGGTGACACCACCAGACAATCACCAGTGGGTGTGGGAGGCAGAGGGGATGGTAGGTAGGCACGCCACTAGGTGGGTTGGGGGGTACTCAGGCATGCCTCAATACTCAGAGCTGTGCTAGTAGTTGTGTTGGGAGGGGGAGGAAGACAATCAAGCAGCTAAATATGTCCTTAATGACATAGTGGGAAAGTCATGGGCAAGTCATCTAGCCTAGGCTCAACTGTTTTAAAATAAACGCTCTCTTGTTAGCTCAATGGGATATCTTTCATATAATTTGTAGATAAAATACAATTCTGGATGGAGAGCACTGTTGACTAAGTGGAATTCTCTCCCACAAAATCCACACTCATACAAAAACACCCCTCATTTCAAAATCCACAGAGATTCTTGATATAAAATTGACCCCTTATTTCAATATTCACAGGGACCCCTTATTTCGGATTTCAAGGACATTGGATGTGCTTGAAAATTGACCCTTATTCTGTGATTTTTGGAACACAGGTGACATACCCTAAGGGTTTGAAGTGCAGGGGCCGGGATGAGTACCTTGTCCCTGCAAGTGTGGTTGAATTATATAATGTAACAATTGTCAGTCAGTTGTGGAAGACCAAGCAAAATGTTTGTACTTGTGTGTTGTCTGTCCACAAGACTACCTTTTTATTTCTCCAATTTTCCCCCCATCTATTTAGAAATGCTAAAACTGGCCATAACTCGAGTAGATTTATATCATCTGTCTCATTGTACTCAGATGGTTGTTCTGACCAATGATGATTCAAATAATAACTAGCATAAGGGGACACTTTGTCATCCCTTACCCCTGCCAACCAGTCATTGTTCCAGTGCGCCCCAAATCCACTCATGGATGAATCTGTCTCGACCTGGGGGCAATATTCCTCAGCCTCACCTTTTTGAATGACTTTGGCCTTACCATTGAAAACTTCAATGAACTTGTCCCACCATCTGAGATCCTCCTTCAACCAGTCGGGCAAATGAATTACCCTGGTGCTATCCTTGGCATACTTTAACAAATTGATAAGTCTATGCGAAAAAGTGTGCCCCCCCTCACCACTTGACTGGCGTGGGCCAGGTAGCCACACAACACCTGTAATTCCTTCTTTGAAGCACACTTTTTAGCTTTGAATTCTTGCATCAGCTTTCTACACTTATGGACCTTATCTTGAGGGAGCCTTAGCTCCATATTTACACTATCTATTTCCATACCCAGGTATCTAACCACCTTGACTTGGCTGACCACCTTATGCCATGATATATGAAAACCCAGGCTTCTCAACAACTGAACTAAAGTAGCCTGCTTACTGCAACACTCTTCAAAAGAGGAACCCACCACCAAATAATCATCCAAATATCCAAAAACTTTATCTACACCTCTACGCCACAAACACCTCAGAACAAAATTGGTAATCTGGGTGAAGATGTATGGGGCTGACTTCAATCCGAAGGATAATGCGCAATCCTCATAATATTCCTCCCTTCCATTCAAGTTCCAAATGAACCCTTGTTTTTCCCTGTCGTCGGGATGCACAAAAATTGACCTGTAGGCTGCTCTTATATCTACCACCCAGAAATAGCAATCAGGGGTAATAGACTCCACAATTTCATCTATACTAAAATAAGAAAATTTCTCACATGTTGTGAGCATATGATCATTGATGCTTCCTGTAACCTCATCGCCTCTGCTACAATCCGCTATCGGCCTAATGCCGTCCTCTGGTTTTAAAATTGCACCCAGAGAATGGATGCATTTTGGCCTACCTACCACCTTCCTGGCTTTGCCACCTTCCAACTCCTGGAGGAGCAACACATCCATTTGGTCTTTTGCCTCACCATGAGTAATAGAGCTATAATTGTTGGCCCAGGGTATCCCCTGGGCTATTGGAGCTGGGTTTTCAGCAAGATCTACAAATTTGCAATCACCAACTTTAGGGTGTAATCCTTCAGTGATATACTGTTAGTTTACACATTTTTCAAAAGCTAAAGGAAAGTTTAAAATCTCATCTATCAGACAACATTTTGTCCTTTATGGTGAGTGATGTCTTTCTCTACGAAAAAAGCTGCTGTACTTACGTCATGTTATTGGAAGCTATACTGACTACAGGTCCTTTAACCATTGGGTCTATGGGTCAAATAGATTTTGGCCATGAAATTAGCACATGGAGTCCTATGGGTAATCACCAAGTGAGACCCTTTTTTTCAGCAGGCAATGTTTACAGTGTGCAAGCTATACACATAACACACTGAGTGATAAACTAAGCATGCTAAGGATAAAGTTTTCTGTACATCACCTAACTCCCGGTGAATTGACATTTGACTTGCTCAAGTGAATAGATTTATGAGGGAGGGATTTAGGAGCGAGGGGGCTAGGTTTCCAGGGGGCCAGGTGTCCAGGGGCTAGGTCTCCAGGGGGCCAGGTGTCCTGGGGCCAAGTGTCCGGGGGACTAGCACACCAGGGGGTCAGCAGTCCAAGGGGTTTAGTAAGAGAAGATTATGCCAGACTGGTGTCAGTACATGTATAGATAATAGTCTCTATTTGTAAGTAATTAGTTGAATATTTCGCTAAAAGTGCTGATTCCTGTGACCCTACAGGGTTGATAGAGGGTTTTATGGTACCTACCCTGAGCCTTCTGTGCTTCAATGCACAACGTCCAATTTTTATATTGGGGGGGGGTAGTAGACCCTGGGCCATATGTGATATATATCACACGTTAAATATTTGGACCTGCAATAGCTACCATCATAATCTACAATGTGAAAACCTTCTGACACACCTTGATATATGTAATCCACCATAATATCCACCCCAGCAGGGTTACTATTTGTCAAAGAATACACAAGGATTAAGTTGTCTGACCCCTTGTAAGATGTGTATTCTATCACACGTCGCATTGCAAGGTTTGTATACCGTCCTACCATCCTCCAATTCAACAAACTGTTGCGACACACCACTGAGCGATAAAGGGGATCTCGCTACAACTCACTCCATTGTCACTCCAAATACCTGAGTCCCTATCACCTTCATCAATGCACAACCTAGCAACGCCGTGGTCACCATAAGAATTGTTTAAGCCATGGTCCAAACAATTTACCTTAATTTCTGTAGCGACCGCTTATTCACACGGGCCCTCCGGTCCGCCATCATGATTTGTGACGTCATTGATCTCCACCCTCTCGCTAGTGGCGAGATTCAAATGGCGCCTCCCATGCCAGCTGCCACATCAACAATTTCTTGTGAGTTTAACAATAATTTCTCTCTTTGAACCTTGTCAACAACCCCCGAGCTTGGAGTCTTAACGTCAGGGCAACCAGAAAAAATAAAAGACACATGTGGGTCAACCACCCACGAGACCACTACGCTGGACAAGGTTGGGTTCCACGACTCTATAGCAGAGCGACCCTCAATGTTTACATAACAGCTCGACAAACCACGGAAACCACTTTGAATACCGGATTCACAGTTAGCATCACACCCCATTGATACCTGACTACCATCCGCCACAAGTGAGACAACTGAACTACTACTACACTGCCTACAATTAACACCCATATGAGTGTTGCTACACAATGTGTATCCCTGCCAGTCCTAATCCTTATTACCCCCTTTACATTTGAGCAAACTATGGTCACCCTGACAATCCCAGCAGGAATGTCTGTATCTACAGTTTGCCCACTTGCATCCATCCCGGGAGTTGAAGCCCCAACACAGATTTGACCTTGCATTGAACCCCCCACCCGGTCCAGACTGATTGCCACCCGGTGGAAATACCTGTCCAAAAAGAAAAGAAAGGATTTCATGTCTGAAATTGAATGTCTGGGTTCTTCGATGGCCCCCGGACGTAAAAATAAACAAATGAACCCGGTGGACCATAACCACCCCAATTATTCTGACCATAGCCTTGATGACCACGATTTTAGTTGAAAACCCTCTACCCCTGCCCCTCCCCCGGCCTCTGTTAGGATTGTGTGGTTGATTATTGTCTTTATCCCTCTCTACGTTCTCTGCACCTACATACTCAGTCCATAACTCTGAGTAACCATAGACAAATGTCTCCATACCGAATTCTTCTGCCCTTTCCCTCATAACCTGGTCATAAATGATGAGAGCTGCCTCTTTATATATTCCTTGTTTATCAATCAAATATCTAACGTGTTTGGCATATTTTTTCACTGGTACCCCATGTTCCATCATGCTATACAACAAGCTCATGTTAGCAGAAATAACATCTTTTAACGTAGGATTTTTTGCCTTATCACTGCTCATGTGTGAATCAATGTCAAAAGTCACCAACTTACGTTTGCGCACCTTGTCGGTCGGTAGAACCTTCCACCTGTCCCCCGGTAGAGACGCCCGTCTGTCCTCCAGTACCTCCGACCCCAGCTGTAGATTGTCCCTGACCGCCAGTACCTCCACCACATAGAAAATTGGCCAGTAAAATAGCACTAGGTGAGCCATCACCCAATACATCGTCCAACTGACCACTGAGGGTTCCATTGCCAGCCTGAGTACCAACCAACAGCTGTGTACCACCTGTTGCCCCTTCCGCCATGACACATTCCTCAGATTTTCCAGTCCTGCCAGCGCTTGGTGCCATACCTATGTGAGACATCATATTTGTCATCAGACGCATTTGCTCCTCCATAACCCTACGAGATTCATGTAGCTCACTCACTAGACCATCAATAGCAGACGTATTTACTCCAGTAGGGTTTTCTTCTTGAGACTTAATTCCCATGTACTCATTGCTATCTGCCAAAATCTTATCAGTGTCCAAGTAAATCTTCCAGCCTTCTGTTGAATTTGCCTGAATGGCAGCAGCTTTTGCCTTTTCCATGTACACACAAGGCTTTCCACCTTTGGTTGGGTGAGAATACCCACATTCCATGCACTGCTGTAACTTCCCCATCGTAACTCATACCATGAACACAGGTCTTTTATGGTCTGTGCCAACCACTAATGTGATTCAAACCGCTCACACACACCAGTTCTATCGTGTCCAGTCCTAGGTGGCACCAGGTGTGCACCTTTACTTTACCACTCTACTCCCAGGTAGCAGTACCATTTATATTTATCCCAGCATATTAAAGCTGGCACTTATGCACGTAACAATCTCATGATTTTTCCCTGCGAAGTGGGGACCTACATGTGAGGGCATGAAGAAGCAGTCCCTTACTAACAATGGGCATACCAGATCTGTAAAAGGCGACAAACTCGAGCTTGTGACATGAGGTGAGCATGTCATGTGAGCAGCTGGTGACCATATGTGCAGGCTCCAGGGTACATGCTTGTCTTTTTCATGGAACGATGTCTTGAGTGATCAAATGCCATGGTTTTCCTATGGGACTTGGCAAATAATTCAGCCATCCATAGATGCAGTCATTGCTGTGATAGACAGGCAGTGTTTAAATACCCGTTTGGGCAATCAGTTTTGTATGGTATAGAAACTTTTATGGGGGTTCCATGTGATTTAGATGCCTGACGAAGGAAGGCATCTTAGTCACATGGGAACCTCTTCTATCCTACTTAGAACATGGCTGGTTCGTCAGTGTCAGGATAATGTACCGACCGGGTGTCTATAGTTTGCGACATATTACCTGCGTGAGGCAGCACAATAAAGGGCCCGATGCCAGGAGTGGTATTTCACTGCTACGAGCGATGTCCCACTGCTACAAGCGGACTCATAAATACATGTGGGCATTCCTGACCCACATAAAAGGGTCTATTTCTACTTCTTTCCTATCCCCTCAGGATGTGTGTGGTGCACATATGCATGGGCACCAACATATTCCTCTGTAAAATTGTGTAATATAGTTCTCGCCATGAATATGACCTTAGCTGTCGAAATGGCGTTAAACATCTATTACTCACTCACTCATAAATACATGCACACACACACATGCACTCATATGCGCAAACCTGAGGTAGGCCTGCGGCCTACCATTACTATTGAATAGTTTAAAACTTTTGAATGGACCCTGGACGTAAAACTAAACAAAATTAGAACATGGTACTTTTATTGCCCAGTGATCTACAGCATATAGACAAATAAAAAGGTCGATTTAATAAGTTACTCACCCAGGTATGTGACAAACTTTCGAAAATCCATTCTTATGCAGTTTTTTTCCAGGGAATCCAAATTAGAGGAGCAGCACAGGGGGCCCTCTGGGGTCATTTAATTTGTAAGATTACTGATAGCTATAACTTGTGTTTTTTTTTATGTTGTCCAATATCTCTGAGTATGGAAAAGTGATGTTTGACAAATGAAAGCTTGTGCAGTCACTAAGAAATCTGCAATTCTATACAACCATCTCTTGAAATTTTAGCCTCGTTTTCAAGAGCTAAAATACATATTGACCTACCTGTTCTGGCACTAATATTCATCTTACAACAATTCCAATGGTACCTACCCCCCCTAAATTGGACCCAACGATAGCATTGCAGCCAACCATTTGTTGCTAGGACAAGCAGTTTCCTAGCAACAGGCGATTTTAGCTAGCAACGCACCCTTTCTGAGACAAAGAAAGACCTTTCCTAGGAGTGACTTACCGAATGGAGATCATGGATATCGTTTCTCATTTTGGTATTGAGAAGGTCCATGGATGCCATTGTAAAAGAGGCAATATTGTACCAAAGTACAGTGTGCTGATCAGAGAATGTAGAAAAAAAAATGATATAGCAAATATAATAAAAACATGCAACTTCAGCATTATCTTCTATTGGAAAATTTCTTTTTTTCTGGTATTGCCCAAAAGGCCATGACATGTATAGGGGAGGTTGATGTATTGCTTTTACAATCCGCCTTAAAAGTAAGAAATTTCAACCATCCTCTTTTCTAATTGTGTGGAAATGAAGGGGAACATGTTGGCAAACAATTTAAACCTTAAATTTCTTTGCGAAACAGTGTATTATTATGGGAAAATAGGTAGTAAAGTGACAAATGTTCCTGATGAGACGGTAAGATTAAGACAGGTTGAAGTATATCGCAATATCTTGTGCATATTGCGAGAAGTCACGAGAGTTGGTGCAAGCTGGCAACTCTCTAAAATCAGAGTGACAAGTGTACCTACAGAGACTATCTTACAAAAAATTTGCCATCGTTATATTCGTGACAGATTGTCAAGTGTTAGATTAGATCGTTATTCTTCCGCCGCCGCGTTTATTCCACGCTTCAGCGTGGAGGTATACTATATTCTTTGCTGGATAATTGTAGTGTGTCTTATATCCTCAAAAACATCTGAGGCTTTCACTTTACTCATAGAATAGCTGATTGCCTAGCAACAACAAATTTACTTAGCAACCTATATCAATAGGTTGCTAATTAAGTATCACAGGAGCTTTTTACCAAAAATGTCTATTGCTGGGCAATAGGCATCATGAGTGTATTGCTTGTAAACCAACCACATTCCAAGGATCATGTGCTGGCCAAGTACATGTACATGATTGTGTATATGTAGATCTAATGAGATTTAAATATTAATAAGTTATATTTGCTTGAAATATACGATCCTATCATAAAATGTCTCCATAAAAAAAAAAAGAAATCACCCAGCAACTTATTTTGGAAAATGCTCTAAACCATATCTAGTGGCCTACAAATATTCAGATTACTCATAATCTATAGTGTGGTACTCCCATTTATAAGCTGGACCCTAAGCCAAAGTAATATACTTTGAACTGCAGCCATGGCCTGAAATGACTTACTGTAAACGTAGATATTTTCGCGTGTATAAATTTTATTTTTGCCAGAAAACACCAAACATATGAGGATCATTAGTGCATGGGCACTTGCTTTTGGAATCTGTAGTTTACAACCTTCCACTACATAGTATGATAAAAGATAGAGGATACTGAAATGAAATATCTGATAGTCCACATGTAAATATACAGTCTGTCTCAATGTTTGTCAATTAAAGTCCTGCTTTCACAAAGCTCTCCTTGATCAAAGCCCCCTTTTCAGAGATGGCCTTATGTGCATCAATCAACCATTCTGCATGCCTAGGCTTAATGACTGAGAGCCTCAGATCGACTCTGACAGCAGAAATGTTAGCCTCTGCACCCTCATCCTCCATGGCAGAGAGCTGAGCGACTACCTCATTGGAATACCATGTATGGAATTGTCCCTTTAGGGCATCTTTGAATGACTTGTTAACAAGTAGATCCAATGGCTGGAGTTTATCAGTACATGCTGCTGGTACAAACACGAGCACACACCCTGCATCCTCCATCTTCTTCATCACAGTAGACACACGATGGGCAGCAAATACGTCCAGGATCAGGAGAGCCTTTTGGTCAGGCTTTTTGATCTGATTCCTGATGAACTCAATATAGGGTTTTAGCACTGTGTCCACATACCTCAACATAGTCTGCTCTGTTGACCAGTGGGATGCATTCTGTGTAATATCCCACCCTGGAGGAAAAGAGACATTTTGAGGCAGGGAACGTTCTGTCTTTCCTGTGTATATAAGCTGGGGTGGGAGGGTATGTCCAGCTTTAGTGATGGCTAGGAGTGCAGTGATTTGTCTCTTGTCCTCCAGTCCTGTTATAGGTACTTGACCAGCCCCAGACTGCTATGGGGTCCAGTCCCCTCCAGGTACAAGTGAGCAGCCAGTCTGATCTATATTTATCACAAGATCAGCTGGGATGTTGTGCTCACTAATAGCTGCAGCATAACGATCAAGGTGAGCCTGTTTGATAGACTCAAAGTCACTTGGCAGAGTTTTTGTCCCTTTTGTCCCTTTTCTCTTCACAAAATCCATGCGGCGAAGTAGAGACTGAGCATAAGCTGGGCTGATATCAATATGACCCCCATACTGAATGAGGAGTTTTTTGTTCAGCTTCATGACAATGCCCTCTGCAGCAGTCATCACAATCCTGGTGTTAATGACGCCCCCTGCTTGCCTCACACTCCTGATCCATTTCTGAACCTGGGAGTCAATGTCTCCAAGAAGCAAGGGTTTGCCTCTTTTACCCCTCGGCATGGTAGGCACTTGGGATCCAGTTTTAGTCAGCTCTAGGTATTTCTTCTTCATTGATCTGATTGTACTTTCATTTATGGTGTACCCCAACTCTTTACTATATCGTTTTGCAGTTCTGGTGACACCATTATTGATGGCATCCCTTGCCATCTTTGCCCTCTGCTCCTCACTGTAATTTCCATAGGCTTCACGTTTTCGTTTTCTAGATCCTGGGGAGAGATTTGGTAGGATCACTTTCTCTGCACTGTCATTAGCAGCTTGGGTACAGATAGCATCCTTTAAAGTTGAGGCAGATTTAGGTGAAGGGAGTCCTGGAACTGTAGGAGCCTTAGCAGTCTGTAGCCAATGCAACAGAGACATGCTGACACTTGGATGGTAGTTTTTAAACTGAGGCTGCCCTTAAAAGAAACATCACCCCCACCTCCCTCATATTGACATTTATCTCTCATATCTCAGTGTGTCATTTAGGACATGGAAGCAATTTAGAGCTAATCCCTGGAGTATCATGAATATCTAAGCTTCATAGATAGGCCTACTAAAATAACATGCCATGCATGTGGTAACTGAACATTGTATATATACAAGACCTTTTATGGGGCACCTGGGAGCTGCTCTGTGTGCACCCTGGAAACAAAATCTCATGTTTAACACATGTTCGGAACCAGTCAAATTGGTGAAAATCTGGTGTAGTTCAGGAGAATGAAACACAAGTATTCTTGTGATTCTGTGACCTGCCAGACTACTGAAATCACATGTTTTGAACACATGATTTATTCACATGAAATCACAAGATTTACACATGTTTTGCGGGTATTTAGGATCAATAATTATTAATATAGATTCATATATGAGTGATATATATTGAGACCTTCATTTGATAGAGGGTCTGTTTTAATGTATAAAGTAAGAGGCACCTGATAGGCATTGGTTATAAGTTGGGATTAGGTCTACCATTCCCTTACCTCAGAGAAAGGTAACCTTGGCAATGTAGGTACTCCAATCCATTGATCATCAGCTTTTAATCATCACTTTTCTCAACAGGTCTCTGAAAGTTCACCTTATATGCAAGAGCAATGAAGCCATGAAGTTTACAGCTGGTGTTGGTGCCCAGGCATATGAGCAGATCTTATACCCACAGAAATGGTGTCTGTGTCACCTTACCCATTGGTAGTCTGTATTCTACCTGCTTTCATGGATAAATAATTAATACATGAAGATAGTATTAAAAAGTTTATAAATGTGTACAGAAGTAACTATAGGTTTGGAGCATTATTGAAGCATAAGATGTAATAGATTAAGGTCTCAATGGTTTGAGGAAGATAAAACTGTCAAAACGGAATAGTGCTACCACCTAGTGCAGAATGAGTTTGACATGTGTAATTCTTGTGTTGATATCACCAGATTTTCTCAGGACAAATTCACATGAAGTTCTTGTGCTGGACACGTGAATTGTCATGACACCAGATTTTCACCAAACTGACACATGTAAAAGTGGTGGCAATCACGTGCCTTGTTTCCTGGGCAGCGACAGGGAGCAGCGTCGGTACCATGAGTGAGTGACCCCACATGACCCATGCAGGCGGCCTGAGGGTGTATGTGTGTGTGGGGGCCTGTCCTAGGTGCTGACAGGGCAGGTGACAGTTGCACCTCTACCCCTCCATCCCATCCCCTAGCCCTACTGCCTATAATTTTCGCGCTGGACATGAATTCGCGAATATTTCATTTCCGCGAAATTCGCGAAAATATGTACAGCGCGAAATAAAATACGTTTACAGTATAAGCCACACCTTATACAGGAGCTTCATACAAGTTCAGGAGCTTAATATTAAAAGGCCCTGCCAGCGCTACCCCTGGTAGCAATTTTTCTGCCTTATTCCTTTCAGCGATGGTAAGGTGAGACTCCCTTCTTTTCTCATAGCCAGCCTGATCATTACAGTGGTCCTCAGCCCTGCATACACTATTCCAAGCAGAACACACTGTGCACAGGGGCAAGAGGCCCACAGTGAAAGAATAGCAGTGGAAACACTCCTTCTCACAAAAGTGATTACACAAGCATTCTCCTTCCCTATATGAGTGTAGGGTGCAGTTGACCCCATACAGTATTCTCCCCCTGTGGAGTGGGGACCTTCATGTGAGGGCATGGAGGAGCAGAATAACTTCATTGGGAGTCCACAAGGAGAAATCTTCCATACTAACAGTGGACATACCAGATTCGTAAAAGGTGACAAACTCGGGGTTTCTTGTGTCTTGGGGTGAGCATGTGGGTAACTGGTGTCCATATGTGCGGGCCTGGCCTTACATGCTTGTCTTTTGCCATGGGATCCCCCCCCCCCTCAGTGAACCATGTGTGAGTGATCAAAGGCCATGGTTTGTCTGGCCCTACCTATAGGACCAGGCAATTAAAAGAACACTTGCTATCCTTTGAAAAGAGTAGGGGAATGAAGCCCCGGTAGTGGTTTTCCCCCTCAACCCTCCTCATAGATGCGGTCATTCATCTCATAGATTCAGTCATTCATAGATTCGGTCACTGCTGTGTCGGGCAAGCAGCATATAAATACCTGTCTAGCTCTCTGGAGAAGCAGCTTTGAAATACCTGTCCAAACAGAAAAAAGAAAGGACTTCATACTTTTAAGTACTATTAGTGGACGTAAAATCAACCAAACCAAACCAAATTCTTGTCAAGGAGGAGTCAGGGAATGCTTCCAACATTAACATTACAAGTCAAGGTACTATCAAGAGCTGTATTTATTGTAGATCCAATCAACCACAAGACATATACTGGTCTATACGAAGTGGTCTCCTTGTAATTTGGGAAGTGTGTTGACAATCCCTACAAGCAATCTTACGATACAAGGTAAATCCTAGCAAAGTCCAAGATACACAGGGATGTTCAATTAACCTCATTAATGTGTTACACAAATAGACTTCATCGCCATGTCAACAAGCACTCAGCCACAGTGCTGCATGAGAATATATTGAAATCTAACAACTCAATATAATTACTGACCATGTCATGCAGTCAGAGTTATTAAAATTACCTGTTGATAATGATCAAAGCTCTCCCACCACAATGGTAAGACTAACTAGTTACATATTGGGAGCAAGTGATTACCAAGCCTCAGATTCCCCAGGGTATTCTTTGTATGCTTTAGAATGAGAGCAGTCAAGATGGTGATATGTGTTATGTATAATGGCATGTAACATCACATAGGGGCAATATTTAATACCGTAATCTCCCGCGTATAAGGTGCAGCCCGCGTATAAGGCACACCTAGAGTTTTGGAAAATTCTCAAAAAAATGAAACTTTGGTTCTACTGAATGAATTTTCAAAATTCAAAGACCTATGTGTAACTTGGGCCCCATGGACCCCCCTGGGCCCCCATATATCCTGTTATGGCTAAGGGGGCATGTAACATATCAAAAGAAAGGTCTTGGAGTCCCCCTTGTGGATGCAATGAGAACTAAAAACCCCCGTATAAGACGCGCCTTATACGCAGGAGATTACGGTACTATCAATTACTCCTTTTGAATGATATTTAGCAACATTATTAGAATAAATTAATGACCCAGGATTAGAATTAAAGGAACTGTTACAAGAAGGGACTCCTTGTGTATCTGATACTACAATAGACCCATGTGAATAAGGCATGGCTTCTACATGAATTTAACCCTTGTCTTGTCTCGTCTTGTAGGATGGCCCTGTAACTTTTAGCCTTAGCCTCAAGTCAATTACCTTACGCCAATACTTAGAGCAGGGGGAGACACTAACATTTTGGGTATTTGGCCACCCGGCCAGTAGTCTGGTATGGGCAATGTATTTTCAAATATTTTACTGGTCAAATGGCCAATTTTAAAGGAAATCTAGTATTAATCACTGGCCCACAACCAAAACTACTGGCCATTGGCCACCGGGCCAGTGTTAGTGTCTACCCCTGTTAGAGTATTAGTGTGTTTGATCACTTATGGAATCAGTCAATGGCTACTTAGTAATGTATTAAGAAAATCAGTCCATGACTGTGGGTGTGTGTAGAGTATGTTGAAATTACCTCCTTATGGTCACTCAGTACCTTCATATGTTATGATTCTCAAATAAAATGCTGGTAAGTCCTTTAGCAAATTCGGGATTAATGTATTATGCCGGCCCTTCAGAGTGTCTCAGTACCAACTGAGAAGGTGCAGCCCAAAAATGAATATTCAAATGCTAAAGCACATTATGAATGTACATATGACAATGCCCTGAAATATGTAGGCTACAGTAGTTCCATCACTTCACTAGCACCAGATACTACCCCCTGAACATATCCGGATAGAATGTTGATTGTTATATGGATGTTTTCCATCATCTAGGTGATGATCACTGGTGACTGACAGATGTACCTATGTCTTTTCAAGAACATATCTATGTCTTAAAATAAGGTCCTAGCTAATATATTGTAACATGACCTTCCAGCAAGGAGAATGGTCACAGGTAGGGTCTTTTGGTTAGTTTGCTAGGCACATTCTGTTTGTTGGATAATATGGCTGGTACTTCTGGCCTTATCCTGAGTCCTACCAGTAAGGTTCCAGGGAAGTCCACTTCTGCCAACAGAAGTGATCTTATAAGGCAGCCAATGGGATCACCATTGACAGAATCATGATAGCAATTGCAAAATCCATGCAATAACAGTTATCTGATACTGTTAGATTAAGCTATAGTTTTCTTTGTAGAACTTCTACAGAAGGTTTGTGACAGAATAATCATTGTACATCTTAAGCAGATATAGTTCAATTATATCTAATTCAGATCACAATTTATATAATATTATAAATAACATAATTTAGAGTATGGCTTCTTAGCAAATATTTATTTGCTAAGTTGTAAACAGGTCTAGCGATAAGACTTTGACAGCACTGAGGGAGAGTAGACACAACTTCAGATTTATTTTCTTTTTAAATTGATAGGTTCCATAAGGTGTCACAGTAGTATTCCACCTCAGTAAACCTAGGACAGCTAAATAGTCCCAACTAAAAACAATGTTTTGTTTGGTATAATCAGTGCCACGGGACCTTATTTTTATCGCAGATTAATAATTTTGGTACAGAAGAAAGGTAATGATTTGGGGGGAAAAAGTTGCAAAAAATTGTTGGTCACCATGGAAACCTATTGTGTCAGAGAGGGGTCCAAGGACACATTTGTGACCTGTCAGGGGCGCCTGTATCATTTAATTTATTCAACATGGTGGTTTCCATGGCAACTGGTGCAAAAATGGATCTGACTCTGTTATGGGTGACCATGCTAAAAAAATCAAGAATGACTTCAGCTTTAATTTAAGCCTTTATTTATGAACGCCATCAAATTAGAACCCGATTGACGCCAGTTTTATGGTGGAAGATGGGGGGGATCAGAACGTCCCTGGCCCTATTAGTGCCGTGACACCATAATCATGTTTTCATATCTGAGTAGAGCAGCTCTCAGTTGGTGAGCTACTTGCTAAGCAAAAGCTAGCAAGGTTTAAGCAACTGCCAACCCTTTGAGTATTGGACAACTATCTGACACATTTCCTATTACTCCAGGGATTTCTAACAAAATCTACGCAGTTCTCAATATAAATTGAGTCCAATAATAGTTAACTCTCTTCACAACAATGCATATTTCTCTATGAACAAGCAACTCGTATAATTGCTATGTAAATTTGTTGCTAAGGAATCACTGCCCTACATGTATAGTAAAACCTCAGATGTTTTCTCATTTCATCATTTTCAGGATATTGTCAGTAGACTATTCTATGTATTATAATTATCAACGACATATTCAAACCAAGCTGACCAAGCTTCCCCCTTTGGGAACCAAGGCTCACCTATTTTTAACCTGACAGGGTGAGTGACTCACTCACCTCCGTCCTCCTCCAGTGAGCACCCCCAGGTCCCACCTGCGGATCCCCCACTGGAGGACATGATATCATATGCTATTTTTAGCCTCACCTGCCCAGGTGACTCACTCCTGAGAGCAGCTCCCTCCCTCCTACTCCGGATTGGACTGGATCCAACCAGATAGGGGCTGAGCTGCTCATTCCCCAGGCTGAGTCACCGAGCACCTCCAGAAATAGTATATGACATACACTGAGTAATAATCCCATCTAATAGTCCATGGAGTAGTCCTGTGTGTATGGTAACAAAGAAAGATGGTACCATTTGATTCTGTATAGACTACAGAAAGTTCAATGGAGTAACGAAAAAGAATTCGTATCCATTGCCTCGAATTGATGAAACTATCGATTCATTAGGTGGTAAAAGTTGGTTTACAATCTGGGTTTTGGCAAGTAGGAATGAATCCTACAGATATGGAGAAAACCGTTTTTTTTTTCTAGCCATATTGGATTGTTTCAATACAATGTTATGCCTTTTGGCCTGTGTAATGCACCAGCCACTTTCGAAGCAATGATGGAAACTCTTTTGAGTGACTTATTGTGGAAAAGGTGTCTCGTATACCTTGCTGACGTGATAGCATTCGGAAAGACATTCGAAGAATGCTCTCAGAACCTCAAGTTAGTTCTAGAATGAATCATTTCTAATGGTCTCAAGTTGAAACCTAAGAAATGTCATTTGTTTAAACAGTCCATAAACTATTTGGGCCATATCATTTCAAATGAAGGAATTAAAGCTGATCCGGATAAAATGGAATCAGTTACGAATTGGAGTAGACCCAGAACACCTGAAGAAATAAGGTCATTCTTGGGATTCTGTTCCTATTACCGGGATTTCATTCAGAATTACTCTAGAGTCAGCTATCCTTTACAGATTTTAGCTAACTGGACTCCAGGGAGTGTCATGCAAGGACAGATTTCCTTGGGAAATGAACAAGATCAAGCTTTTCAGAAGCTAAAGGATCTATTCTAGCAATGATAACATTGGTGCTGTACTATTGTCATGGTCCAACCAGAACAGTATCAGCACAGAGAAGAGAGGTGAAAATATTAATTAATTTAACTGATCGCTTAGTAAGACAGTTCACTGCAGGTGTGACTGGATGGTAGGATCAAACTAATAACTTTTAAGGTCATAGGACCAGTGGTTATTTTGGAAAGAAACAATCATTAGATCGTTTATCTAAAAAATACTACTGGCCTGGAATGTCTCAGGATCTATTAAGATGGGTCGCTACTTGTCCAGATTGTTGTAAAAACAAACCAGGACCCGGAATGGGCAAACTACCACTCTCACAAGAACTGTTTGGGGTAAGATTTGCTCGTGTTGGAGTAGATATTATTAGCGGATTAAATAAAACTGCTAATGAAAATACGTGCACGATGGTAGTGTGTGACTACTATACAAAGTATACTAAAGTTTTCCCACTACTGGATCATAAAGCTGTGACATGCGTTAAAGCCTTTGTAAAAGGCTGGGTGCTGACTTTTGGTGTGCCATTGATGCTACATAGTGATCAAGGCAGAAAATTCGAATCGAATCTATGGCAAGGTATGTGTGAGTATCTAGCCATCTGTAAGACTAGAACTAACCCGTACCATCCACAGAGTGATGGTCTGGTTGAGAGATTCAATAGAACTCTGATCCAAGTCCTAAAGTCACTCGTGAATGAAAAGATGGATGACTGAGATGAGCAGTGTCATTTTGTGACACATGCTTATAACAGTACTGTACATTCGAGTACTAACTGTTCTCCTAACCTGTTAGTATTTGGAGAGGATTTGATAATGCCTGCTGACCTGGTGTTTGGGGTTGTGGGAATAGACCCTGAACTACCTTCTCATGTAGTCTTTGTCGAATGCTTGAGGGACAGATTCAAGAAAGCCTATGAATCTGTTCGCACTGGCCTAGAGAAAAGTGCTTGCTGGCAGAAAGTGGGCTATGATGTGGATTTGAAGATGAGTACTAAGGTTGCATGAGCCCCTCAGGAATATCAAATTAGCATCCAATTGGGCTGGGAGACCTCCACAGAAATGTATCGTGAAGGATTTGATAAGATTCTAAATCTGAATCAAATTCCTGACCAGGAGAGTGACCAGACACCCAAAAGAAAGCGGGGCAGACCTAAGAAGGTGTCAACCGGGAATCCACCAATGTTAACACAGACTATTCGTGGTGGTGTAAAAAAGGTCCCAGCAGGTGTAGGCAAGAAGAAGAGGAAAGGGCTTCTGAAGGCTACAGAATCCCTAGAGAAGGCTCTGCAGACTGTCAGGTCTGAAAAGGAACTATCCAAAGTGGGGGTAGCCGTCCGCTGTAGTCCTCGACTGGCCCAGAGGACTGCAGTGACCTAACCTGTAAACACAACTATTGTGATGTCCTGTAACCCCGTTTTGTGTTAATTGTATATCTGAAAGGATAACAACTGACCCGAAAGGTGTATTTGTCGCCACTGTATGATGTACCAGTGGTTTGTGGATGGATAATTCGCCTTTTCCATAAACTCCACAAAATTTCCCAGATGAGTCGACAGAATGAGCAATAATTACCTGAAACAATCGGTTTGTTTATGTTTCGCGCCCTGCACATGTTCCGCCGCATGACGTCATCGCATCCAGTCTCGGCTGACCGCTTTTGGGCGTGGAAATGATGTCATGCGACTTAGCGTGTCGCCATATTGTTTTTAGTAGTCAATCGAGGCGGACGGAGTTTTTCCTCCGCTCTCTGGTTTGCTACTAAATGCATTCTCACCTATAGAGTCAAGTCCTTTGGGAGGCGACTCTGTTAAGTGCCGGCCCGTGATGCCGTTAAGTCAGGAAAAGGAGCTTAAAAACCTCCTGAACTTAGATTCTTTCAGATATGGCTGAAGAATCTGTAGCAATGGCTAAGCTATCCAGTGATCCGGATAAGCTGACACCGGATCAAGCCGTGCCTCCCACCTGGGAGGAGTTGTCTCCTGTTAGGAAGGAGCAGGATGAACTGATGGAGGTTTGACGAAACCGATCAGTGATTCGAGAACCAGCTGGCTTCATTTCACGTACTAGTGTGCAGAACAGCACACTAGTACTAAAACTACTAGTGAACCACTTGATGACTCTATGGAAGTAGAATCATCCGATGAGGAGACACCAGGGGAATCTTCCCTTGATTATGATGAGGAGGCTGTCCCATCAAATCAAACGGAGGATGAACGCTGGGTGAATGCCAAGTCAGGTTTTAAGACCCGGATACCCACTTCTTTCCAGGACTGTGCTTAAGGTATAAAGAAGGATGTCTCTGTTATGTATGCCGGACCTGTAAATAAAAATGGTGAATCCGATGATGAGGATTGGATGCGGTTATCCGATGAGGATCCGAATCCGTGCAAAGCCTATAGGAAACTATGCTGAACGCTGCTGGGGACTACCACACCCACACCCAGAAGCGCAAATTGCGTTGGGCACTTGAAAAGTGGTACGGGGACCATCAAAAGTCCTGTGCATTTTCTACCTGCCAGGATGCGAGTGGTGAGTCTGTCCGGACCTGGAGTACAGCATCCCGGTTTCAGGGGCTCACTTTCATCACCATCTGGTGTATATTAATTTTGTGATCCTTCATTTGGCAGTTTTTTTTTTGTTTTTTTTTCAGCAATGCATGGTGAGATGCATTTAAATGCTGTCAGAAACAGATTTTTTTTTTCCGTTGAACAATAACGTGTTTGTAATGTATATGTGAGTCCTAATGTACAACCAGTGCCTGATGTTGATACACATGGGTTTGTTTAAAGGTGTTGAAGGTGTATCATTATCAGTAAAAAGTGTCTAAGAATCTTGTCAATTAAGAGAAGATAGCACTACTTGATGACTAGCTTAAGTGTTGCATTATTATGTGGCCACATTAGTGGATAAGTGTTATTAGAGAGGAGTTCATAGTGAATTCAAGGCTTGTAAACCAAAATCTTGACACATACAATACACTTTAGAGTCATGGCTCAGATACCCAAACCTGTGACTAAATGTATGACATTTTCAAATCATTTTATACCAGATTGTACACATATCAATACATCATGACAACAAAGCTATATCACATACATTTTCTATGATTGTGTAATGGCTTCTAGATACTTTCATCTATACAAGAAGGAGGAGATCAGTGATTACTCAACATTATTAATATTATCATAGTATACAGCGTAAGGCTCAGACACCCAAACCTGTACTTACATCAGTTATACCCCTTCTTGAGATTGGCCCTAAGGTCCTCTATCTTATTGATCTCCTCCTTAGACTTAACCACTGGTAATAGATCCCAGAGTACAATACCTCTATAGTAAGGTGATCTCTTATATGTTCTCATGATTGTTCTACACAATGGGAATTTAAGTTTAGTACCTGATCATGTTTCATTACGTCCTTCATCAGTAACAACAAATTTGGATTTCTTGTACATAATACCAAGTAGCAAAAGATCGAACCTCCTCTGCACCATATCAATGTTACACAATCTGTGTAATTCTCTCACTTGATATTGTCTTATATTACACTTTAGGCAGATTCTTAAAGCTCTATTCTGTAGGTGCTGCAACAATTTCATGCCTTCCTCATTACAGCTTGATGTAATGAAACAACAGTAATCTAAAATAGGTCTAATGGTGCTATGATACATTATTCTTGAGTTAGAGTTTTTCGTTTTTTTTGCAAATCTAAACAATTTAATACAAATACTCTTTTTCAATATCTTCAGCTGTTTTTCAAATGAAAGTTTGGAATCAAGAGTCACACCAAGATATGGAAAACTTTCAACTGTCCTGATTCTAGTTCCATAGAACATAATATCAGTTTCTGGGCAACGTCTAATTTTGTACCCACTTGTAAACCACATAAACTCTGTCTTTTTGGGATTGACTGTGACTCTGTTAGTGTACACCCAATTTTTTAAAGTTTCAACCTCCGATATGAGCACCTCATTTACCAGCTCATTGGTTACCTATAACTGACGTAGTGATCTAGCAAGACACCAGAAGAAGGGTCACCCAGAGGGACTCGAAGCAGCTCGGAAGAAGGTGATGGAGCTGCATCGGGAACTGATGCGAGAGCTTGACAAGATTGACACTGATGCATGGACTAAGGTCAAATCTGGTGACCAAGTCTTATGCGAGTCGCAGAAGTCGAAAGACTCAAAACTCAGGGCCAAGATTGTCCTCACCCCAGGGAGAGGCAAGCTTCACATGCACGAGAGTCTTTGAAGGCTCTGTGAGGAATCCGGGAAGGAAGGCAAGCGTGCCAGGGAGAGGAACTGGAGGGACCAGAACCGAGGGGAACCCAGTGCTGGTCCAGATAAACCTGCTCACCGGACGGAGGATCGTTCCCGATCCCCTCTGGCGCATCACCTGCATGAACAGACCCAGAGTACTATTGTTTTCAAGAAACCTGGTTCTCCCAGCTCCTACTCCTCAGCAGCAGCAAACCCGGGAATGCTGGATAAGATGGCTTACCCGGCGATGTCCAAAGTACCAGGACCCGGGAGTCAAACTCTAGTTATTGGCAAAGGAGGTCTTCTTATTCCTAAGAAGACTTCCGCTGCTGCTACTGCCGGATCATCCACCAGTGTGTTAACCACCCCAAAACAGCTCCATACCTATCTGGATCTGGGGATGAGACAAAACCTGCCTCCACCCGGTTACTGTATCCCTATGGTACCACAGCAATCGGGAATGATCCAAGTACAAGTGCTCAAACACCTGGTGCCGCTAAAGATGCTGCAGTTGTACCTGTTATGCAAACACCTCCTCCGAGTGCTGGACAACCTGGTGCTGTTGTTCCTGTCAAGCCATCCGATGCCATTACCCTTAAAACCGATCAAGCAGATGTTTGGTTTGAGAAATCTTGCCAGGGAGAAGCAGATGTCCAGAAGGCCATCTACACTCACTGGGAGAAGTTAGTTAAACAGAGAGCCACAGAATTCCACTAGGGTCTTCTGAACAACACTCTGTTGTGCTTCCAAGAAGTGGGCGGTGCTGAAAAGGAATGCTTAGAAAAGAAGATCCGGGCTGATGTTAAATCCCTGGAAGAGGAAGCTGTGGCTGCTAAAGAAAAAGCAGCTATGGACATACACGTATTAGAGAAACGTGTAAAGGAGGAGATCCAGAGGAACACCAACCTGAACACTAAGTTCATGAAGGTGTTGGGTGTAGATATAGACGAGTGGGATGGTACTGCTGAGTTCGCCCTAACTCATCTGAAGAGGAAACACGCTAAGAAGACTGCTTTGTGTGATTCAGGTTATCTAATAACCAGTCTTTCAGGATATATTGTGTTATAAGGCGCACCTTTTGACACCTAATATGTGTGAGCAGTCCGGTAGAAACAATCATCCAAACAGGGGTATTTGGATGATCGTTTCTGCTTGACTGCTCACATGTTCTGACGACCCATATTTCGGATTCATATTTAATGGATCCAAATGTATATGTATACTGTTAACCGATGCTGCTTCATGTGGATTACGATTACGAGATGTGCTGTTCCTGATTTTACTACTTTACCTGTTCCTGTTCTGCTATCTACACGCAGATTGACACGTTTTGTTCAGTTTATTACTACAACTGAACTGTTCCTATTCTTATCCTGGATATACGTTTTGGACTGTCAAGTTATTCACGTTTACTACACTCAGGATTCGAATAGATTAGCACTTCAGGCTTCCGGCTTAGCTGGCCTATGTGATATTATTCTACTACTACAATCATCCGGATTATTACTACTACCGTAAAATCCCGCGTATAAGCCACAGCTTTTAGACCATCTCAGACACAGGGGGAGGGGAGGGAGCGTGCGTGGTAGAATGATGTACCACATTCCGAAGGCTTCCCTCACTTTCTCTTTCAGTGTAGGGCGATGGGAGTAGTGCTCAGGACCCCACTACTTTTTGAATTTTTAAAATTCATTGAGTAGAAAAAAAAATTCTTTTAGTGCAAACCACAAACTCAGGGTGCGGCTTTTACCCGGGTGCGGCTTATATGTGGGGTTTTACGGTACTACTAAAGGAACTTTAGCACTACGTAGAGGATTAGGGTAGCTGCCCTGTCAACATCCATGTTATTATTTACTAGAGACTAGCACTACCAACCTGTAGTTAGCTGACCACTTACGGATTAATACTTCACATCACCTTTACTCTACATCAGGACAGCATCAAAAGACCATACAGACGTGTGGCGGAACACTTTTTTGGTTATGTATTAATTTATCCGCAATAAATCTCTATTTACAAGTCTGTATATAACTATATTTTTAAACATAAGGAAAGACAGGCCCCAGGTGTATTAACCATAGAATAACCATTGAGGTTTACATCCAATCTGCTTATCGTAGTGTGGCTGTCTATCCGGATGATCGTTCCAAGCAAGGTTTTGTGTGGAGTCTGGATGGTGCGCCGGAATATTTTGAAGATCAAGCCTTATCGTTTGGTCTTAGGTGTGCGTCATTTATCTTTACACAATTAACCGAGTTTGTCATCCGGTGTATGAATTGCAGAGGTATTTTCAATGTCTTTGGTTACCTTGATGACTTTGTCATTGTTGCTAACAGCTATGAGGAGTGTGCGAGGCATCAGGCGATTATGGTAGATCTGCTTCGATGCTCGGTTTCCATATCTTATCCCCTGCTACCAAAGTCCAGTATTTGGGTCTGGTAATTGACACAGTGAACAAATTTGGATTTCTTGTACATAATACCAAGTAGCAAAAGATCGAACCTCCTCTGCACCATATCAATGTTACACAATCTGTGTAATTCTCTCACTTGATATTGTCTTATATTACACTTTAGGCAGATTCTTAAAGCTCTATTCTGTAGGTGCTGCAACAATTTCATGCCTTCCTCATTACAGCTTGATGTAATGAAACAACAGTAATCTAAAATAGGTCTAATGGTGCTATGATACATTATTCTTGAGTTAGAGTTTTTCGTTTTTTTTGCAAATCTAAACAATTTAATACAAATACTCTTTTTCAATATCTTCAGCTGTTTTTCAAATGAAAGTTTGGAATCAAGAGTCACACCAAGATATGGAAAACTTTCAACTGTCCTGATTCTAGTTCCATAGAACATAATATCAGTTTCTGGGCAACGTCTAATTTTGTACCCACTTGTAAACCACATAAACTCTGTCTTTTTGGGATTGACTGTGACTCTGTTAGTGTACACCCAATTTTTTAAAGTTTCAACCTCCGATATGAGCACCTCATTTACCAGCTCATTGGTTACCTATAACTGACGTAGTGATCTAGCAAGACACCAGAAGAAGGGTCACCCAGAGGGACTCGAAGCAGCTCGGAAGAAGGTGATGGAGCTGCATCGGGAACTGATGCGAGAGCTTGACAAGATTGACACTGATGCATGGACTAAGGTCAAATCTGGTGACCAAGTCTTATGCGAGTCGCAGAAGTCGAAAGACTCAAAACTCAGGGCCAAGATTGTCCTCACCCCAGGGAGAGGCAAGCTTCACATGCACGAGAGTCTTTGAAGGCTCTGTGAGGAATCCGGGAAGGAAGGCAAGCGTGCCAGGGAGAGGAACTGGAGGGACCAGAACCGAGGGGAACCCAGTGCTGGTCCAGATAAACCTGCTCACCGGACGGAGGATCGTTCCCGATCCCCTCTGGCGCATCACCTGCATGAACAGACCCAGAGTACTATTGTTTTCAAGAAACCTGGTTCTCCCAGCTCCTACTCCTCAGCAGCAGCAAACCCGGGAATGCTGGATAAGATGGCTTACCCGGCGATGTCCAAAGTACCAGGACCCGGGAGTCAAACTCTAGTTATTGGCAAAGGAGGTCTTCTTATTCCTAAGAAGACTTCCGCTGCTGCTACTGCCGGATCATCCACCAGTGTGTTAACCACCCCAAAACAGCTCCATACCTATCTGGATCTGGGGATGAGACAAAACCTGCCTCCACCCGGTTACTGTATCCCTATGGTACCACAGCAATCGGGAATGATCCAAGTACAAGTGCTCAAACACCTGGTGCCGCTAAAGATGCTGCAGTTGTACCTGTTATGCAAACACCTCCTCCGAGTGCTGGACAACCTGGTGCTGTTGTTCCTGTCAAGCCATCCGATGCCATTACCCTTAAAACCGATCAGGCAGATGTTTGGTTTGAGAAATCTTGCCAGGGAGAAGCAGATGTCCAGAAGGCCATCTACACTCACTGGGAGAAGTTAGTTAAACAGAGAGCCACAGAATTCCACTAGGGTCTTCTGAACAACACTCTGTTGTGCTTCCGAGAAGTGGGCGGTGCTGAAAAGGAATGCTTAGAAAAGAAGATCCGGGCTGATGTTAAATCCCTGGAAGAGGAAGCTGTGGCTGCTAAAGAAAAAGCAGCTATGGACATACACGTATTAGAGAAACGTGTAAAGGAGGAGATCCAGAGGAACACCAACCTGAACACTAAGTTCATGAAGGTGTTGGGTGTAGATATAGACGAGTGGGATGGTACTGCTGAGTTCGCCCTAACTCATCTGAAGAGGAAACACGCTAAGAAGACTGCTTTGTGTGATTCAGGTTATCTAATAACCAGTCTTTCAGGATATATTGTGTTATAAGGCGCACCTTTTGACACCTAATATGTGTGAGCAGTCCGGTAGAAACAATCATCCAAACAGGGGTATTTGGATGATCGTTTCTGCTTGACTGCTCACATGTTCTGACGACCCATATTTCGGATTCATATTTAATGGATCCAAATGTATATGTATACTGTTAACCGATGCTGCTTCATGTGGATTACGATTACGAGATGTGCTGTTCCTGATTTTACTACTTTACCTGTTCCTGTTCTGCTATCTACACGCAGATTGACACGTTTTGTTCAGTTTATTACTACAACTGAACTGTTCCTATTCTTATCCTGGATATACGTTTTGGACTGTCAAGTTATTCACGTTTACTACACTCAGGATTCGAATAGATTAGCACTTCAGGCTTCCGGCTTAGCTGGCCTATGTGATATTATTCTACTACTACAATCATCCGGATTATTACTACTACCGTAAAATCCCGCGTATAAGCCACAGCTTTTAGACCATCTCAGACACAGGGGGAGGGGAGGGAGCGTGCGTGGTAGAATGATGTACCACATTCCGAAGGCTTCCCTCACTTTCTCTTTCAGTGTAGGGCGATGGGAGTAGTGCTCAGGACCCCACTACTTTTTGAATTTTTAAAATTCATTGAGTAGAAAAAAAAATTCTTTTAGTGCAAACCACAAACTCAGGGTGCGGCTTTTACCCGGGTGAGGCTTATATGTGGGGTTTTACGGTACTACTAAAGGAACTTTAGCACTACGTAGAGGATTAGGGTAGCTGCCCTGTCAACATCCATGTTATTATTTACTAGAGACTAGCACTACCAACCTGTAGTTAGCTGACCACTTACGGATTAATACTTCACATCACCTTTACTCTACATCAGGACAGCATCAAAAGACCATACAGACGTGTGGCGGAACACTTTTTTGGTTATGTATTAATTTATCCGCAATAAATCTCTATTTACAAGTCTGTATATAACTATATTTTTAAACATAAGGAAAGACAGGCCCCAGGTGTATTAACCATAGAATAACCATTGAGGTTTACATCCAATCTGCTTATCGTAGTGTGGCTGTCTATCCGGATGATCGTTCCAAGCAAGGTTTTGTGTGGAGTCTGGATGGTGCGCCGGAATATTTTGAAGATCAAGCCTTATCGTTTGGTCTTAGGTGTGCGTCATTTATCTTTACACAATTAACCGAGTTTGTCATCCGGTGTATGAATTGCAGAGGTATTTTCAATGTCTTTGGTTACCTTGATGACTTTGTCATTGTTGCTGACAGCTATGAGGAGTGTGCGAGGCATCAGGCGATTATGGTAGATCTGCTTCGATGCTCGGTTTCCATATCTTATCCCCTGCTACCAAAGTCCAGTATTTGGGTCTGGTAATTGACACAGTGAACAAATTTGGATTTCTTGTACATAATACCAAGTAGCAAAAGATCGAACCTCCTCTGCACCATATCAATGTTACACAATCTGTGTAATTCTCTCACTTGATATTGTCTTATATTACACTTTAGGCAGATTCTTAAAGCTCTATTCTGTAGGTGCTGCAACAATTTCATGCCTTCCTCATTACAGCTTGATGTAATGAAACAACAGTAATCTAAAATAGGTCTAATGGTGCTATGATACATTATTCTTGAGTTAGAGTTTTTCGTTTTTTTTGCAAATCTAAACAATTTAATACAAATACTCTTTTTCAATATCTTCAGCTGTTTTTCAAATGAAAGTTTGGAATCAAGAGTCACACCAAGATATGGAAAACTTTCAACTGTCCTGATTCTAGTTCCATAGAACATAATATCAGTTTCTGGGCAACGTCTAATTTTGTACCCACTTGTAAACCACATAAACTCTGTCTTTTTGGGATTGACTGTGACTCTGTTAGTGTACACCCAATTTTTTAAAGTTTCAACCTCCGATATGAGCACCTCATTTACCAGCTCATTGATTACCTATAACTGACGTAGTGATCTAGCAAGACACCAGAAGAAGGGTCACCCAGAGGGACTCGAAGCAGCTCGGAAGAAGGTGATGGAGCTGCATCGGGAACTGATGCGAGAGCTTGACAAGATTGACACTGATGCATGGACTAAGGTCAAATCTGGTGACCAAGTCTTATGCGAGTCGCAGAAGTCGAAAGACTCAAAACTCAGGGCCAAGATTGTCCTCACCCCAGGGAGAGGCAAGCTTCACATGCACGAGAGTCTTTGAAGGCTCTGTGAGGAATCCGGGAAGGAAGGCAAGCGTGCCAGGGAGAGGAACTGGAGGGACCAGAACCGAGGGGAACCCAGTGCTGGTCCAGATAAACCTGCTCACCGGACGGAGGATCGTTCCCGATCCCCTCTGGCGCATCACCTGCATGAACAGACCCAGAGTACTATTGTTTTCAAGAAACCTGGTTCTCCCAGCTCCTACTCCTCAGCAGCAGCAAACCCGGGAATGCTGGATAAGATGGCTTACCCGGCGATGTCCAAAGTACCAGGACCCGGGAGTCAAACTCTAGTTATTGGCAAAGGAGGTCTTCTTATTCCTAAGAAGACTTCCGCTGCTGCTACTGCCGGATCATCCACCAGTGTGTTAACCACCCCAAAACAGCTCCATACCTATCTGGATCTGGGGATGAGACAAAACCTGCCTCCACCCGGTTACTGTATCCCTATGGTACCACAGCAATCGGGAATGATCCAAGTACAAGTGCTCAAACACCTGGTGCCGCTAAAGATGCTGCAGTTGTACCTGTTATGCAAACACCTCCTCCGAGTGCTGGACAACCTGGTGCTGTTGTTCCTGTCAAGCCATCCGATGCCATTACCCTTAAAACCGATCAGGCAGATGTTTGGTTTGAGAAATCTTGCCAGGGAGAAGCAGATGTCCAGAAGGCCATCTACACTCACTGGGAGAAGTTAGTTAAACAGAGAGCCACAGAATTCCACTAGGGTCTTCTGAACAACACTCTGTTGTGCTTCCGAGAAGTGGGCGGTGCTGAAAAGGAATGCTTAGAAAAGAAGATCCGGGCTGATGTTAAATCCCTGGAAGAGGAAGCTGTGGCTGCTAAAGAAAAAGCAGCTATGGACATACACGTATTAGAGAAACGTGTAAAGGAGGAGATCCAGAGGAACACCAACCTGAACACTAAGTTCATGAAGGTGTTGGGTGTAGATATAGACGAGTGGGATGGTACTGCTGAGTTCGCCCTAACTCATCTGAAGAGGAAACACGCTAAGAAGACTGCTTTGTGTGATTCAGGTTATCTAATAACCAGTCTTTCAGGATATATTGTGTTATAAGGCGCACCTTTTGACACCTAATATGTGTGAGCAGTCCGGTAGAAACAATCATCCAAACAGGGGTATTTGGATGATCGTTTCTGCTTGACTGCTCACATGTTCTGACGACCCATATTTCGGATTCATATTTAATGGATCCAAATGTATATGTATACTGTTAACCGATGCTGCTTCATGTGGATTACGATTACGAGATGTGCTGTTCCTGATTTTACTACTTTACCTGTTCCTGTTCTGCTATCTACACGCAGATTGACACGTTTTGTTCAGTTTATTACTACAACTGAACTGTTCCTATTCTTATCCTGGATATACGTTTTGGACTGTCAAGTTATTCACGTTTACTACACTCAGGATTCGAATAGATTAGCACTTCAGGCTTCCGGCTTAGCTGGCCTATGTGATATTATTCTACTACTACAATCATCCGGATTATTACTACTACCGTAAAATCCCGCGTATAAGCCACAGCTTTTAGACCATCTCAGACACAGGGGGAGGGGAGGGAGCGTGCGTGGTAGAATGATGTACCACATTCCGAAGGCTTCCCTCACTTTCTCTTTCAGTGTAGGGCGATGGGAGTAGTGCTCAGGACCCCACTACTTTTTGAATTTTTAAAATTCATTGAGTAGAAAAAAAAATTCTTTTAGTGCAAACCACAAACTCAGGGTGCGGCTTTTACCCGGGTGCGGCTTATATGTGGGGTTTTACGGTACTACTAAAGGAACTTTAGCACTACGTAGAGGATTAGGGTAGCTGCCCTGTCAACATCCATGTTATTATTTACTAGAGACTAGCACTACCAACCTGTAGTTAGCTGACCACTTACGGATTAATACTTCACATCACCTTTACTCTACATCAGGACAGCATCAAAAGACCATACAGACGTGTGGCGGAACACTTTTTTGGTTATGTATTAATTTATCCGCAATAAATCTCTATTTACAAGTCTGTATATAACTATATTTTTAAACATAAGGAAAGACAGGCCCCAGGTGTATTAACCATAGAATAACCATTGAGGTTTACATCCAATCTGCTTATCGTAGTGTGGCTGTCTATCCGGATGATCGTTCCAAGCAAGGTTTTGTGTGGAGTCTGGATGGTGCGCCGGAATATTTTGAAGATCAAGCCTTATCGTTTGGTCTTAGGTGTGCGTCATTTATCTTTACACAATTAACCGAGTTTGTCATCCGGTGTATGAATTGCAGAGGTATTTTCAATGTCTTTGGTTACCTTGATGACTTTGTCATTGTTGCTGACAGCTATGAGGAGTGTGCGAGGCATCAGGCGATTATGGTAGATCTGCTTCGATGCTCGGTTTCCATATCTTATCCCCTGCTACCAAAGTCCAGTATTTGGGTCTGGTAATTGACACAGTGAACAAATTTGGATTTCTTGTACATAATACCAAGTAGCAAAAGATCGAACCTCCTCTGCACCATATCAATGTTACACAATCTGTGTAATTCTCTCACTTGATATTGTCTTATATTACACTTTAGGCAGATTCTTAAAGCTCTATTCTGTAGGTGCTGCAACAATTTCATGCCTTCCTCATTACAGCTTGATGTAATGAAACAACAGTAATCTAAAATAGGTCTAATGGTGCTATGATACATTATTCTTGAGTTAGAGTTTTTCGTTTTTTTTGCAAATCTAAACAATTTAATACAAATACTCTTTTTCAATATCTTCAGCTGTTTTTCAAATGAAAGTTTGGAATCAAGAGTCACACCAAGATATGGAAAACTTTCAACTGTCCTGATTCTAGTTCCATAGAACATAATATCAGTTTCTGGGCAACGTCTAATTTTGTACCCACTTGTAAACCACATAAACTCTGTCTTTTTGGGATTGACTGTGACTCTGTTAGTGTACACCCAATTTTTTAAAGTTTCAACCTCCGATATGAGCACCTCATTTACCAGCTCATTGGTTACCTATAACTGACGTAGTGATCTAGCAAGACACCAGAAGAAGGGTCACCCAGAGGGACTCGAAGCAGCTCGGAAGAAGGTGATGGAGCTGCATCGGGAACTGATGCGAGAGCTTGACAAGATTGACACTGATGCATGGACTAAGGTCAAATCTGGTGACCAAGTCTTATGCGAGTCGCAGAAGTCGAAAGACTCAAAACTCAGGGCCAAGATTGTCCTCACCCCAGGGAGAGGCAAGCTTCACATGCACGAGAGTCTTTGAAGGCTCTGTGAGGAATCCGGGAAGGAAGGCAAGCGTGCCAGGGAGAGGAACTGGAGGGACCAGAACCGAGGGGAACCCAGTGCTGGTCCAGATAAACCTGCTCACCGGACGGAGGATCGTTCCCGATCCCCTCTGGCGCATCACCTGCATGAACAGACCCAGAGTACTATTGTTTTCAAGAAACCTGGTTCTCCCAGCTCCTACTCCTCAGCAGCAGCAAACCCGGGAATGCTGGATAAGATGGCTTACCCGGCGATGTCCAAAGTACCAGGACCCGGGAGTCAAACTCTAGTTATTGGCAAAGGAGGTCTTCTTATTCCTAAGAAGACTTCCGCTGCTGCTACTGCCGGATCATCCACCAGTGTGTTAACCACCCCAAAACAGCTCCATACCTATCTGGATCTGGGGATGAGACAAAACCTGCCTCCACCCGGTTACTGTATCCCTATGGTACCACAGCAATCGGGAATGATCCAAGTACAAGTGCTCAAACACCTGGTGCCGCTAAAGATGCTGCAGTTGTACCTGTTATGCAAAC
The DNA here is from genome assembly GCA_949317995.1 of Acholoe squamosa. Classification (NCBI taxonomy): domain Eukaryota; kingdom Metazoa; phylum Annelida; class Polychaeta; order Phyllodocida; family Polynoidae; genus Acholoe; species Acholoe squamosa. The sequence continues at coordinate 47,310,757 of OX439036.1, read as the reverse complement.
ACCTCCTCCGAGTGCTGGACAACCTGGTGCTGTTGTTCCTGTCAAGCCATCCGATGCCATTACCCTTAAAACCGATCAGGCAGATGTTTGGTTTGAGAAATCTTGCCAGGGAGAAGCAGATGTCCAGAAGGCCATCTACACTCACTGGGAGAAGTTAGTTAAACAGAGAGCCACAGAATTCCACTAGGGTCTTCTGAACAACACTCTGTTGTGCTTCCGAGAAGTGGGCGGTGCTGAAAAGGAATGCTTAGAAAAGAAGATCCGGGCTGATGTTAAATCCCTGGAAGAGGAAGCTGTGGCTGCTAAAGAAAAAGCAGCTATGGACATACACGTATTAGAGAAACGTGTAAAGGAGGAGATCCAGAGGAACACCAACCTGAACACTAAGTTCATGAAGGTGTTGGGTGTAGATATAGACGAGTGGGATGGTACTGCTGAGTTCGCCCTAACTCATCTGAAGAGGAAACACGCTAAGAAGACTGCTTTGTGTGATTCAGGTTATCTAATAACCAGTCTTTCAGGATATATTGTGTTATAAGGCGCACCTTTTGACACCTAATATGTGTGAGCAGTCCGGTAGAAACAATCATCCAAACAGGGGTATTTGGATGATCGTTTCTGCTTGACTGCTCACATGTTCTGACGACCCATATTTCGGATTCATATTTAATGGATCCAAATGTATATGTATACTGTTAACCGATGCTGCTTCATGTGGATTACGATTACGAGATGTGCTGTTCCTGATTTTACTACTTTACCTGTTCCTGTTCTGCTATCTACACGCAGATTGACACGTTTTGTTCAGTTTATTACTACAACTGAACTGTTCCTATTCTTATCCTGGATATACGTTTTGGACTGTCAAGTTATTCACGTTTACTACACTCAGGATTCGAATAGATTAGCACTTCAGGCTTCTGGCTTAGCTGGCCTATGTGATATTATTCTACTACTACAATCATCCGGATTATTACTACTACCGTAAAATCCCGCGTATAAGCCACAGCTTTTAGACCATCTCAGACACAGGGGGAGGGGAGGGAGCGTGCGTGGTAGAATGATGTACCACATTCCGAAGGCTTCCCTCACTTTCTCTTTCAGTGTAGGGCGATGGGAGTAGTGCTCAGGACCCCACTACTTTTTGAATTTTTAAAATTCATTGAGTAGAAAAAAAAATTCTTTTAGTGCAAACCACAAACTCAGGGTGCGGCTTTTACCCGGGTGCGGCTTATATGTGGGGTTTTACGGTACTACTAAAGGAACTTTAGCACTACGTAGAGGATTAGGGTAGCTGCCCTGTCAACATCCATGTTATTATTTACTAGAGACTAGCACTACCAACCTGTAGTTAGCTGACCACTTACGGATTAATACTTCACATCACCTTTACTCTACATCAGGACAGCATCAAAAGACCATACAGACGTGTGGCGGAACACTTTTTTGGTTATGTATTAATTTATCCGCAATAAATCTCTATTTACAAGTCTGTATATAACTATATTTTTAAACATAAGGAAAGACAGGCCCCAGGTGTATTAACCATAGAATAACCATTGAGGTTTACATCCAATCTGCTTATCGTAGTGTGGCTGTCTATCCGGATGATCGTTCCAAGCAAGGTTTTGTGTGGAGTCTGGATGGTGCGCCGGAATATTTTGAAGATCAAGCCTTATCGTTTGGTCTTAGGTGTGCGTCATTTATCTTTACACAATTAACCGAGTTTGTCATCCGGTGTATGAATTGCAGAGGTATTTTCAATGTCTTTGGTTACCTTGATGACTTTGTCATTGTTGCTGACAGCTATGAGGAGTGTGCGAGGCATCAGGCGATTATGGTAGATCTGCTTCGATGCTCGGTTTCCATATCTTATCCCCTGCTACCAAAGTCCAGTATTTGGGTCTGGTAATTGACACAGTGAACAAATTTGGATTTCTTGTACATAATACCAAGTAGCAAAAGATCGAACCTCCTCTGCACCATATCAATGTTACACAATCTGTGTAATTCTCTCACTTGATATTGTCTTATATTACACTTTAGGCAGATTCTTAAAGCTCTATTCTGTAGGTGCTGCAACAATTTCATGCCTTCCTCATTACAGCTTGATGTAATGAAACAACAGTAATCTAAAATAGGTCTAATGGTGCTATGATACATTATTCTTGAGTTAGAGTTTTTCGTTTTTTTTGCAAATCTAAACAATTTAATACAAATACTCTTTTTCAATATCTTCAGCTGTTTTTCAAATGAAAGTTTGGAATCAAGAGTCACACCAAGATATGGAAAACTTTCAACTGTCCTGATTCTAGTTCCATAGAACATAATATCAGTTTCTGGGCAACGTCTAATTTTGTACCCACTTGTAAACCACATAAACTCTGTCTTTTTGGGATTGACTGTGACTCTGTTAGTGTACACCCAATTTTTTAAAGTTTCAACCTCCGATATGAGCACCTCATTTACCAGCTCATTGGTTACCTATAACTGACGTAGTGATCTAGCAAGACACCAGAAGAAGGGTCACCCAGAGGGACTCGAAGCAGCTCGGAAGAAGGTGATGGAGCTGCATCGGGAACTGATGCGAGAGCTTGACAAGATTGACACTGATGCATGGACTAAGGTCAAATCTGGTGACCAAGTCTTATGCGAGTCGCAGAAGTCGAAAGACTCAAAACTCAGGGCCAAGATTGTCCTCACCCCAGGGAGAGGCAAGCTTCACATGCACGAGAGTCTTTGAAGGCTCTGTGAGGAATCCGGGAAGGAAGGCAAGCGTGCCAGGGAGAGGAACTGGAGGGACCAGAACCGAGGGGAACCCAGTGCTGGTCCAGATAAACCTGCTCACCGGACGGAGGATCGTTCCCGATCCCCTCTGGCGCATCACCTGCATGAACAGACCCAGAGTACTATTGTTTTCAAGAAACCTGGTTCTCCCAGCTCCTACTCCTCAGCAGCAGCAAACCCGGGAATGCTGGATAAGATGGCTTACCCGGCGATGTCCAAAGTACCAGGACCCGGGAGTCAAACTCTAGTTATTGGCAAAGGAGGTCTTCTTATTCCTAAGAAGACTTCCGCTGCTGCTACTGCCGGATCATCCACCAGTGTGTTAACCACCCCAAAACAGCTCCATACCTATCTGGATCTGGGGATGAGACAAAACCTGCCTCCACCCGGTTACTGTATCCCTATGGTACCACAGCAATCGGGAATGATCCAAGTACAAGTGCTCAAACACCTGGTGCCGCTAAAGATGCTGCAGTTGTACCTGTTATGCAAACACCTCCTCCGAGTGCTGGACAACCTGGTGCTGTTGTTCCTGTCAAGCCATCCGATGCCATTACCCTTAAAACCGATCAGGCAGATGTTTGGTTTGAGAAATCTTGCCAGGGAGAAGCAGATGTCCAGAAGGCCATCTACACTCACTGGGAGAAGTTAGTTAAACAGAGAGCCACAGAATTCCACTAGGGTCTTCTGAACAACACTCTGTTGTGCTTCCGAGAAGTGGGCGGTGCTGAAAAGGAATGCTTAGAAAAGAAGATCCGGGCTGATGTTAAATCCCTGGAAGAGGAAGCTGTGGCTGCTAAAGAAAAAGCAGCTATGGACATACACGTATTAGAGAAACGTGTAAAGGAGGAGATCCAGAGGAACACCAACCTGAACACTAAGTTCATGAAGGTGTTGGGTGTAGATATAGACGAGTGGGATGGTACTGCTGAGTTCGCCCTAACTCATCTGAAGAGGAAACACGCTAAGAAGACTGCTTTGTGTGATTCAGGTTATCTAATAACCAGTCTTTCAGGATATATTGTGTTATAAGGCGCACCTTTTGACACCTAATATGTGTGAGCAGTCCGGTAGAAACAATCATCCAAACAGGGGTATTTGGATGATCGTTTCTGCTTGACTGCTCACATGTTCTGACGACCCATATTTCGGATTCATATTTAATGGATCCAAATGTATATGTATACTGTTAACCGATGCTGCTTCATGTGGATTACGATTACGAGATGTGCTGTTCCTGATTTTACTACTTTACCTGTTCCTGTTCTGCTATCTACACGCAGATTGACACGTTTTGTTCAGTTTATTACTACAACTGAACTGTTCCTATTCTTATCCTGGATATACGTTTTGGACTGTCAAGTTATTCACGTTTACTACACTCAGGATTCGAATAGATTAGCACTTCAGGCTTCCGGCTTAGCTGGCCTATGTGATATTATTCTACTACTACAATCATCCGGATTATTACTACTACCGTAAAATCCCGCGTATAAGCCACAGCTTTTAGACCATCTCAGACACAGGGGGAGGGGAGGGAGCGTGCGTGGTAGAATGATGTACCACATTCCGAAGGCTTCCCTCACTTTCTCTTTCAGTGTAGGGCGATGGGAGTAGTGCTCAGGACCCCACTACTTTTTGAATTTTTAAAATTCATTGAGTAGAAAAAAAAATTCTTTTAGTGCAAACCACAAACTCAGGGTGCGGCTTTTACCCGGGTGCGGCTTATATGTGGGGTTTTACGGTACTACTAAAGGAACTTTAGCACTACGTAGAGGATTAGGGTAGCTGCCCTGTCAACATCCATGTTATTATTTACTAGAGACTAGCACTACCAACCTGTAGTTAGCTGACCACTTACGGATTAATACTTCACATCACCTTTACTCTACATCAGGACAGCATCAAAAGACCATACAGACGTGTGGCGGAACACTTTTTTGGTTATGTATTAATTTATCCGCAATAAATCTCTATTTACAAGTCTGTATATAACTATATTTTTAAACATAAGGAAAGACAGGCCCCAGGTGTATTAACCATAGAATAACCATTGAGGTTTACATCCAATCTGCTTATCGTAGTGTGGCTGTCTATCCGGATGATCGTTTCAAGCAAGGTTTTGTGTGGAGTCTGGATGGTGCGCCGGAATATTTTGAAGATCAAGCCTTATCGTTTGGTCTTAGGTGTGCGTCATTTATCTTTACACAATTAACCGAGTTTGTCATCCGGTGTATGAATTGCAGAGGTATTTTCAATGTCTTTGGTTACCTTGATGACTTTGTCATTGTTGCTGACAGCTATGAGGAGTGTGCGAGGCATCAGGCGATTATGGTTGATCTGCTTCGATGCTCGGTTTCCATATCTTATCCCCTGCTACCAAAGTCCAGTATTTGGGTCTGGTAATTGACACAGTGAACAAATTTGGATTTCTTGTACATAATACCAAGTAGCAAAAGATCGAACCTCCTCTGCACCATATCAATGTTACACAATCTGTGTAATTCTCTCACTTGATATTGTCTTATATTACACTTTAGGCAGATTCTTAAAGCTCTATTCTGTAGGTGCTGCAACAATTTCATGCCTTCCTCATTACAGCTTGATGTAATGAAACAACAGTAATCTAAAATAGGTCTAATGGTGCTATGATACATTATTCTTGAGTTAGAGTTTTTCGTTTTTTTTGCAAATCTAAACAATTTAATACAAAAACTCTTTTTCAATATCTTCAGCTGTTTTTCAAATGAAAGTTTGGAATCAAGAGTCACACCAAGATATGGAAAACTTTCAACTGTCCTGATTCTAGTTCCATAGAACATAATATCAGTTTCTGGGCAACGTTTAATTTTGTACCCACTTGTAAACCACATAAACTCTGTCTTTTTGGGATTGACTGTGACTCTGTTAGTGTACACCCAATTTTTTAAAGTTTCAACCTCCGATATGAGCACCTCATTTACCAGCTCATTGGTTACCTATAACTGACATAGTGATCTAGCAAGACACCAGAAGAAGGGTCACCCAGAGGGACTCGAAGCAGCTCGGAAGAAGGTGATGGAGCTGCATCGGGAACTGATGCGAGAGCTTGACAAGATTGACACTGATGCATGGACTAAGGTCAAATCTGGTGACCAAGTCTTATGCGAGTCGCAGAAGTCGAAAGACTCAAAACTCAGGGCCAAGATTGTCCTCACCCCAGGGAGAGGCAAGCTTCACATGCACGAGAGTCTTTGAAGGCTCTGTGAGGAATCCGGGAAGGAAGGCAAGCGTGCCAGGGAGAGGAACTGAAGGGAACAGAACCGAGGGGAACCCAGTGCTGGTCCAGATAAACCTGCTCACCGGACGGAGGATCATTCCCGATCCCCTCTGGCGCATCACCTGCATGAACAGACCCAGAGTACTATTGTTTTCAAGAAACCTGGTTCTCCCAGCTCCTACTCCTCAGCAGCAGCAAACCCGGGAATGCTGGATAAGATGGCTTACCCGGCGATGTCCAAAGTACCAGGACCCGGGAGTCAAACTCTAGTTATTGGCAAAGGAGGTCTTCTTATTCCTAAGAAGACTTCCGCTGCTGCTACTGCCGGATCATCCGCCAGTGTGTTAACCACCCCAAAACAGCTCCAAACCTATCTGGATCTGGGGATGAGACAAAACCTGCCTCCACCCGGTTACTGTATCCCTATGGTACCACAGCAATCAGGAATGATCCAAGTACAAGTGCTCAAACACCTGGTGCCGCTAAAGATGCTGCAGTTGTACCTGTTATGCAAACACCTCCTCCGAGTGCTGGACAACCTGGTGCTGTTGTTCCTGTCAAGCCATCCGATGCCATTACCCTTAAAACCGATCAGGCAGATGTTTGGTTTGAGAAATCTTGCCAGGGAGAAGCAGATGTCCAGAAGGCCATCTACACTCACTGGGAGAAGTTAGTTAAACAGAGAGCCACAGAATTCCACTAGGGTCTTCTGAACAACACTCTGTTGTGCTTCCGAGAAGTGGGCGGTGCTGAAAAGGAATGCTTAGAAAAGAAGATCCGGGCTGATGTTAAATCCCTGGAAGAGGAAGCTGTGGCTGCTAAAGAAAAAGCAGCTATGGACATACACGTATTAGAGAAACGTGTAAAGGAGGAGATCCAGAGGAACACCAACCTGAACACTAAGTTCATGAAGGGTTGGATGTAGATATAGACGAGTGGGATGGTACTGCTGAGTTCGCCCTAACTCATCTGAAGAAGAAACACGCTAAGAAGACTGCTTTGTGTGATTCAGGTTATCTAATAACCAGTCTTTCAGGATATATTGTGTTATAAGGCGCACCTTTTGACACCTAATATGTGTGAGCAGTCCGGTAGAAACAATCATCCAAACAGGGGTATTTGGATGATCGTTTCTGCTTGACTGCTCACATGTTCTGACGACCCATATTTCGGATTCATATTTAATGGATCCAAATGTATATGTATACTGTTAACCGATGCTGCCTCATGTGGATTACGATTACGAGATGTGCTGTTCCTGATTTTACTACTTTACCTGTTCCTGTTCTGCTATCTACATGCGGATTGACACGTTTTGTTCAGTTTATTACTACAACTGAACTGTTCCTATTCTTATCCTGGATATACGTTTTGGACTGTCAAGTTATTCACATTTACTACACTCAGGATTCGAATAGATTAGCACTTCAGGCTTCCGGCTTAGCTGGCCTATGTGATATTATTCTACTACTACAATCATCCGGATTATTACTACTACCGTAAAACCCCGCGTATAAGCCACAGCTTTTAGACCATCTCAGACACAGGGGGAGGGGAGGGAGCGTGCGTGGTAGAATGATGTACCACATTCCGAAGGCTTCCCTCACTTTCTCTTTCAGTGTAGGGCGATGGGAGTAGTGCTCAGGACCCCACTACCCAGGTAACAAAGAACGTTAATCCAACGTAGATAAACGTTTTTTATTGGTCAATCTTCTTAACGTCATGTGAAAAACGTTGAAATGACGTTTAATTTACCTCATCCTAATAACCTCAAATGGAAAATGTTCATTTGACATTGAATAGACGTTCATGAAAATGAGGTTTTTCTGCTCAACATTGAATTAACGTTCAGGAAAAAAACGTCATTTTACATAACATTAATTCAACGTTCAGTGAATAACTGATGTAAACTAAAATATATATAGATATCATATATTTTGGCTGATAATCCAAAAGGAGGTATACCTAAAGATAAAAATGGTTTTCAAACATGAGGAGAGTGAAGAATAACCTTGATATATGACATCACCATTTGAAATCTGTATAAGATCTATTGAATGTGCTATTCTGTCATAGTGTTTGCTGCCCCTATTAATGAAATACTTGACTTATCTTAATCAATATCCTTTTCTATCTAATTTTCTGTTGTAACTCAAACAATTGGTAAGCAGGCACCCTTGGAACAACAAATCATCCAAATATATACATCATTTCATATGATAATTACCATTTTCATTTGTCTATGGGGATTAACACTGTTTTGAGATCATGGACATTTTATGAAGAATCAAGACACAATTATGTCATGGTTGTTAAAAATTTGCAAAGAATCAGTGTTAGAGCACCCCATGGTATACCCCTATGTAATAGATATTCTGTATATTTGCAGTAAACAAGAGAAATAATAATAGTACTGGTCGATAATAGGGAATATTTGCACCATGTGCTGTTGAGAGAAAAACGTTAAAAAAACGTTTATTTAACGTTTTTCCTGGTTTCAGTATATCTCACCAGGTGGCCTCAGAACCAAACACTGTAGTATGATTGTCATTCCATATCATATTCAAGTAAACATATCAAAATAATAACAATATGATTTAGATTATATTAACCATGACTTCAGAATTCAATTATGGAATCTGTTCCAACTTATGACACATAAAAAAATTTATACCATATCCACCTAGAGATATCATATTTGGCCACACACCTTATGGTTAGAGATCAGAGAGAGACATAACCCCCTATCCCATGTGTACTTCTATGTATACAACATGAAATGATGGACTGCCCTGATGATTATACCCAATGGCAAGCTTATGGGTATGTGCACAGGAATATATGAAGTGATGATTCTGAATTGAATAAAAAGTATTACAATAACAGAGAAATTAAAGACACATTATTTCAAAGTTATTTTGAGGTTAAATCAACACTAAATCAAATAGTAAATCAACGTTCATTAGGTAGATAATAACATCAAAAATAGGTTGTTCTTTTGTTAAGCCAATTAACGTTATTCTATGAACGTCAAAACAACGTCAAATGAACCATCAAATGAACGTTGTTTTGAGCATCAAATCAACGTTTATTTGAGTCCACGATTTTTACTGCAATTTAACGTTGTTTCCCAACGTTTATTTAACCCATTATCAACATTAAAACAACGTTAAATTGACGTTGAATTGTTACCTGGGTACTTTTTGAATTTTTAAAATTCATTGAGTAGAAAAAAAAATTCTTTTAGTGCAAACCACAAACTCAGGGTGCGGCTTTTACCCGGGTGCGGCTTATATGTGGGGTTTTACGGTACTACTAAAGGAACTTTAGCACTACGTAGAGGATTAGGGAAGCTGCCCTGTCAACATCCATGTTATCATTTACTAGAGACTAGCACTACCAACCTGTAGTTAGCTGACCACTTACGGATTAATACTTCACATCACCTTTACTCTACATCAGGACAGCATCAAAAGACCATACAGACGTGTGGCGGAACACTTTTTTGGTTATGTATTAATTTATTATCCGCAATAAATCTCTATTTACAAGTCCGTATATAACTATATTTTTAAACATAAGGAAAGACAGGCCCCAGGTGTATTAACCATAGAATAACCATTGAGGTTTACATCCAATCTGTTTATCGTAGTGTGGCTGTCTATCCGGATGATCGTTCCAAGCAAGGTTTTGTGTGGAGTCTGGATGGTGCGCCGGAATATTTTGAAGATCAAGCCTTATCGTTTGGTCTTAGGTGTGCGTCATTTATCTTTACACAATTAACCGAGTTTGTCATCCGGTGTATGAATTGCAGAGGTATTTTCAATGTCTTTGGTTACCTTGATGACTTTGTCATTGTTGCTGACAGCTATGAGGAGTGTGGGAGGCGTCAGGCGATTATGGTAGATCTGCTTCGACGTCTCGGTTTCCATATCTTATCCCCTGCTACCAAAGTCCAGTATTTGGGTCTGGTAATTGACACAGTGAAAATGGAAATCAGCTTACCCCCAAATAAGTTAGACAACTTATTAGTACTGATCGACAAGTTCTTGGGTAAAACTATTGCTACCAAAAAAGAGTTACAAGAACTGTGTGGTCATTTGGCACATGCTTGTAGAGTTATTCGGGGAGGCAGGACATTTTCGCGTAGAGTCATTAACCTACTCAAATACATGGCTGATAGTGTCACGGTGGTTAAACTACCTGATTGATTTATGGATGACATCCGCTGGTGGAAAAGGTTCAGTTATGTATTTAATGGTTCTGCCAAAATTCTATGTCACCCTGTTGTAGACACTGACTCATCACTAACTGGATCCGGCTCATGTTATAATGGTGATTGGTTAGTAGGTGCATGGAAGCTACCTGCCTATAAGCAATTGTACAATCGTTTTCCTTTACATCATACTGTTGAACCCCCTTGTGAATATGATGAGTCGGCGATGAGTTAACCTTCTGGAAGTCTGGCCAGTGGTTGCCACAGCGCAACGATGGGGAAATGATTGGTCAGATACAAAAGTTATAGTCAGAACCGACAATACCCAAGTCCAACGTATGATAAATACGGGCAGATCACGGAGTGTTCGCTGTATGTGGTGGATAAGAGAATTGTTTTGGTTATCAGTTGTACATTATTTTCATATTGTTGCGACTCGCGTTAAATCTAAAGATAATGTTGTTCCTGACTTTTTGTCGCGCTTTACGGATAAAAGGTGTGCAAAAGGATTGCCTTCATTTCTGATAAATGACTTCTGCTGCAGGGGATGTCTTGACTCGCAAGCTACGGAACTACCAGTCGCAGTGGATGGCTGGAGCCACAGAGCGTACTACGAAGAGTCAATGGAACTCTTATATGGAATTTTGCATATTATATGGTGTGCTTGTTCCATTCCCTGCTAGTATAGAAGTCGTGTTGTTATGTGTTACACACCTAGCTGAAAGATTGCGCTACAGCTCCATTAGACAGTACCTAGGAGGACTTTGGATATTGCATAAGGTCCTAGGATATTCACATGTCAACCCTGATACATTTGAACTCTACATCACTATGAGAGGTATTCGAAGGACCCTAGGTGATCATGTAGACCAGGCGCGACCAGCGTCAGTACAGGACTTAAAGTGCATTTATAAACTGTTGGATATGTCATGTTCTGAGGACGTGGCATTTTGGATCGCTGTTATCATATGCTTCAGGGGCTTATTACGTAAGTCCAATGTTGTCAAACAAGGACTGGCAGTCTGCTTGTCAGACTTGACCTGGGAAGTCTGGGGTGTCTCTGTCAGACTTCGCCATACAAAGACTATTTCATTTAAAGAGCGGGTCTTGTTCATACCTTTCACACTCATCAATGACTCAATCTGAGGTAGACAAGCAATTCCTTTTCTACCTGAGGTAGAGAAGGCATACTTTGTCTACCTGAGGTAGAGATCTTGTGTCTACTTGAGGTAGAGAAGGCATCACTTGTCTACCTCATAAATCTGCCTCAAAACTGAGATATCAGTATGTCTTTACAACATATGCACCCTTAAACTGCAAGTGAGACCTCTGCCATATAATATTAGTTTATAGTAGCTGCTGATTGGCCAGTTTTTCCTGTCTACCTAGTCACTGCTTGTCTACCTGAGGTAATGTCTCAGTCGTCCAATGGCGGCTCTGCATATATTGTCTCACAGAATGAAATGCAGATACTTAATATTTTGTTTCATACACATGTCATGTAAGCTGAGGACATTTGCCAGGGGCCGACCGTTTGCCGCTGTCCTGCCAACGTTGGGCCAATGTTGGCATTTGGTTGGCATATGCCACTGGTCGGGCCTACTGGTCGGGCCTGGATGGGCAGCCAACATTGGCCCAACGTTGGTCCGATGCGTCGGGCCAACGTTGGGAAATTTTAATGTGCTACCTGGGATGTATTCCTGATGGAAATAAGTCCAAATCTCTCTGACAGACCCAGCAAGTCTTGGATATTAATCCTACTTGTGAGGCCAATTCAGCTTAACCAATATGGCATCTACTTTTAAAAATGGCTGACACTGAAGTATTTAAAACTGTGTAATTCTGCTTCTAACTTATAACCCCAATTTCAAAAGCAAAATCTATATATCTAAGGTCAAGGAATCCAATAACAATACTTTCATAAGAATACCTGGTAGCCATCCTGAATTCTAAGTAGGTTTTTTAAAGGTAGGTCTTTGAAAGAAATTCTTTTAAATACTACAAACTTGTGTTGCAGCCTTTCTATTCTACCTTAATTACATGCTCTGTTTCTGCCAGATATGCTTCTCTGAGGAAACCACCCAGTACCCCTATCATTAAGAGGAGGAATGGTAGCCATCTTGGAAATCTGAAGAAGTTGTACTGGAGGGAATGGACAGGGTTTCAGCATGACCTTTAAATGTGGGGACCATACCAGTTTCAAGCTGTACCATATTTCCCTGTGTATTAAAAATTAATAGCCTGGCCTATGCATTGACCAGAGAAAAAAATATTCTCTTTGTATTAGCTGGGGCAGCAATAAATGTCCAATACATGTTAGATGCTAGGGCATAGGACATAACTCCAACTCTAAGTAAGGCATCTGGACACCTTTTTCATTTGTGTAATTCAAAATCATGCCTCACCTATTGAAACCCCTCTAACATAAATCAAACAGAGAATAATTAGGAGTACTGTTATGAGATTGTAAGAAATATTCTGAGAAATATACAAGATGGAAGTGTGCCTCTACAGGTATTGAAATGAAAGCCTGCCCTATGTTTAAGCGTTTGCTACTCATTGCTTGTATAAGCCCCGGCCAATAGACAGAGAAATGCAGCAGTTTTTGTAGTAAATAATTGAAACTGAAGATTCTAAGCATCTATAGTTCACTATTAACATGATACCTCCATTTGATACGTCTGGGGATTGGTCTCCATATTCGAATATATTTAGGCACAGGACATGCACAGGTCATGAGCACTGAAACTCAGACTCAGGCTCTTGAGAAGGGACTGTTATTGTTCCAGCTATTTATGAATCAGTGCCCATAATGAGCAGCTTGTCTATTGATCAGGCTCATAAACAGGGCAGGTTTATAGTAGGCTTGTATTTTCATACTAAGAAAAATCACTGTGGGAACCCTATATTTCCTTGTATGGATGGACACGACAACATATATACACTTTGCCCAAGTCGCTGACAATCGCTGACAATTGGGGCGGTTTATTAAACTTTAAACCTAACAGACAACGTCAGAAACAGAAAGAAAAATTTTATGACCAAATGTCCATGGAGTCCATGACTCAGTTCCTTTGTTCAGTCTCAGTGCAGTGCCACCTGGTGTGGCAGCACAGAACCACCTGACCCAGGTGGTGGGGAGGTCCATCTAGTGGGGGAAATATACCCCTATATCTACCCCGTTCCTTTGTACATATAGTAGTCATATTTCCTTGTATGGATGGACACGACAACATATATACACTTTGCCCAAGTCGCTGACAATCGCTGACAATTGGGGCGGCACATGGCATACAAAAACACTTTGCCCAGTTAATACCTGCTCAATTCATGAGCCACACGTAAGTCTTTAACACGTCGCGAGCGGTAAGAATCTGATAAATAAATCAGAACCGCCCAGGATCTCCAGTTGCCATAGCTTTTAACGTCGTGAAGGTGCATAAAATCTGCCAAAAACATGGCGGCACCCCGACACACACTGTGGGTAGTGAAATCCCCTTCCAGCTTGGCGATCCGACAAGAGTCCTTGAGTTTGTATGAATAAACATTATAAGTCCATGAAAATAGTTGGTCATTGGGTTCGAGCCCAGACTCCAGAATATAATCCTTCAGCAGCTGTACAGGGCAGAGATTACTGCCAGGTGATGCAATAACAGGAATAATTTGTTTATATTGACGGAATTGAACCGTCTTCGAGCTGCGAATACATAAGTCAAGTCCACCATCCCAGAATTTCACATCACTCACTAAGAGGGAATGTATCGAATTTGTGATGTGCCCAACGCGCAACAAGCAACGGAAGGACAACAATAGCGCAGCCCAGAATTTCCTGTCTTTAGCCTTAGATAAGTTCAGGACAGCCTTAATACGTAATAAGTCAGAGGCTGTCAGGGGTTCGGCTGGCTTAGATGCTGAGCCCAGCAATCGTTTCGCACCATCCAAGGTAGATTTGATAAGGAAACATGCTCTTGTGGGATGAGGGTAGCCCATGAAGTCATGCAGAGCCCATAGGCCCGAGATGTAGTTCTCAATGGTGTTATAAGCCACGCGATTAACAAGATGAGTTATATATAGACAGACGGTTTCTATTGAGGCTGGTAAATAACACAGATCATATTCCTCACAGAAGTCCTCATATTGTTTCCATTGGGATTTCCTTGTCCTATAAGTGGTGGCAGACCAGCAATTCGATCTCAGAACCTCCCAACTGCGTCGCAGTGCCTCCCGCTCTGTAACAACAATCGATGAAGGTGTCAATAGTATAGCCACAAATAATTACATGGTCGGCATTATTCAGACGAGACAAGGCATCGGCTAATATGTTATCTTCAGAGCTGATTCTGAAGGCTCTTAGATGAATGTTGTATAAGGCGCAGCACCAAAATAATTCCCGCAACCAAGGCATGGCATGGGGGCTTGTACTCCTGCCAGAATTTATCATGCCCTGTACCTGAGTGTTATCTGTATACACAGCTACAAAGCCATCTTTCCACTCGTTGCCCCAGCGATGCACAGATACTACAGCAGGCCACATTTCTTCAATGTTAATATGATCACAGTACGACTCATTCTGCGGGGGATTTTCATGATGGCCACAACACTTGTCATCCCTGTACCAACAACCATAGAAGAAGTCATCTTCGATGTGACCGCCGAAACCATATTTTGAAGAATCTGTATACACAGTATGGGACGGGGTATCAGTTCTTATCATGCGGGCCTTGCCATTGAACCAAGTTACAAATTGGTACCACCACTCCAAGTCTAATAATAAACTTTCAGATAAGTTGAAGCAGTGAATGCCGGGTGGAAGGTCTCGAAGCTCATTATACACACGACGGTAGAAGGTGCCTTTAACGACAGTCGAACAATGGCCCAGGAGACCAGCTAATTTCTCCAAGCGTTTCCTAGTACATAATTTACGGCCCCTGAAGTAATTGACCTCCGCTTTCACACGATCAAGTCTTTCATTATCGATTGACAAGGTCAAGTTCACTGAGTCAATAACAATCCCAAGGAACTTAGTAACTTGAGACGGGGGGACCAGCTTGTTCATTTTTACCTTGAAACCCAGGCCATTCAACATTGCACACAATTGGCTCTGAGCTTCCTGGCAAGAAGACTCTGAATTCCCTATAACGAGGTAATCATCTAAATAGTTGGTACAGCGTGGATAACTGCCGCTGGCCCCACACTTCACTATGAAGTCGGAAACTTGGGTGAAGATGAAGGGAGCACAGCGCAACCCGAAGCATAATGACATATCTTGGAAGAATTCACTGCCATTGCCCACATCCCAGGCAAACCCCTGAAAGTCACGATGGGCAGGCAATACATTAATAGAACGATAAGCATCGGCGATGTCAGTCACTACAGAATGATAATGGAATTTTTCACATGAATCTTCCATATAACAGTTGATATTGATATGCTCAGGCATAGAGCAGTCAGTGATAGGGCGCAAGGTGTTGTCGGATTTCAGAACGCCACCCATAGCATGAACGCATTTAGGTCGAGAATCCACTGTCCTGACTTTTCCCTCAGAAAGCTCACTAATTACACGTTCAGTCATTTCTGAACAAAAGGCACTGTGTGTGAGAGAAGCAAAATTATTACAATTATACATAGATGGGCAGTCATGATCAACAATCCTAAATCCTCGGTAAATACCAGTCAGAAAAATTTTATGACCAAATGTCCATGGAGTCCATGACTCAGTTCCTTTGTTCAGTCTCAGTGCAGTGCCACCTGGTGTGGCAGCACAGAACCACCTGACCCAGGTGGTGGGGAGGTCCATCTAGTGGGGGAAATATACCCGTATATCTACCCCGTTCCTTTGTACATATAGTAGTCATTTTAGATTCATTTTCCCACTATTTCTCAGTATTTCTTGAGAACATACTTACAATAACAGATGAGGGGAAAGGGTCCTCCGAGGTGAAATGTGACATTTAAAATTGAAGTTATCAGCTTTAAATTGAGGTATCACCCTTGCAGATAGTCCTTTTGGTCTTGGAGATATTGCTTCACAAAAATGGAATGACATAACTGCATCAATACAGGCAATAAGCTGTATTATTCATTGTTTGCATTGAATTTGACATCTAATTAGCATAATGATTTAAATAATCAATCAAAAATGACCAAACAGTTTCATACTTTTGGGCACAGTTTTAGATCTAGAAATGGTATCTATATGCTTTTTTCAGCATATGAATCATGATGGATCATTCTATCAATTGACATTTTTTTTTCTATTTGGAACATTTATTTTAGTTGCCATGGTAACACATTTACCTGAGAACCCCTATTTTAGCCTCTTTTTGGATTCAAAACATTCCATTTACATTCCAAATAGACATGAAGTGCCAGAAAATAGAACATTTTTGAGAAAACCATCTTTTTCTATGTAAAAAAGTACATAATAGTAATTTTTGGTCTATTTTTCACATTTATGGTTGTTGTAGCTCCCCCAGTGGCCAAACACAGTACTAAAAATCCCGCAGGGAGGGCCCTTTCCCCTCATCTGCCCACAATTATGATGCTAAATCAAAACTTTATTTCTCTTATAGGGATAATCATCACAGAGGATAATGCTAGGGCTTGTATTCTATTAGCCAATTTGGTGAGTTTGCTCAAATTCAAAATTGATTAGCCAAACATTACTGTTACTTTTGCACGTAAAATCAATTAACCTTTAAATAAAAGATATAGAGCAGCAATCTTCCATTTTCACAGAAATGGAGAAAAGGGGGCCATCATTCCCAAATATACTCTGAAATTGGTGGCTCAGGGGCTGGAGGCAACCCTACCCAAACTGCATGTTCAGAAAAATGTCATAGCCATAATCATACATGCAAATATAAAAACAGAAAAATGAGCTTTTTAAAATGGGACATATCTCTTCCTTGTAAGTTTGACTTAAGAATGAAAATAGGGGGAAAATTTTGAAAAACTAGAACTCAAATGGTGCATTATCCCTGCCGTCTGAACTTTATATATTGGAGAGAAATATGAAAATGAGCTGAATATGTGATATGAAAATGATCTGATATATGATCCATGGCAGCCACTGATGTGGCTCCCATGAATCATTTACTTTGTTTCGTGTTATGTGTTGTCTCGTAATGTCCTGGAGTTGATTAGAGTGTCAACGAACCGTTACAAGTAGATGTTGTGATGAACACTGAATCCAGAGAAGTTCTTTGATCCTTGTTTATTGCATGATGACAGAGTGTACATATAGGTGGTAACAATGATGCACTTGCCAGCGTGCAGGCTCTGCCCCTAAGCTCCTAGCTCAACCTGTCGTAGGTCCTAGATACTAGGGAGGTTGTACGTGGTATATGTAAGTGGGAAAAGATGAGCTTAGAATAGATAGATGGGAGCTGCTCACCAGGTCTTAAATACTAAGGTGAGCAGCTCACAGGGTGATGAAAATGTCCTGGTAGGAACAGGCCAGATCTGGTCAGATCTGGTTGGGTCTGATCAGATCTGACGCGTCGCCATACCCGGTAATGATTCTATTTATAGATGGACCAATCAGGATGAAGGGAGGTTGTGGAATTTCCCTGCATCCTAGAAATGCGTCCACAGGTATGTTGGTATGTTGTGATACTCCCAGTGAGTCATTGCCCAGAAATAGGATGGGTCTGGCTCTCACAACATGGTATGGGTGATGTAAGAGCAGCTCACTGTACACACTGGGGGGGATTGAGCTGTGAGCTTGTGAGCAGGTCCTGAGCGTATATGGCGAAGTATTTTATAAATGTGTAAAATGATGAATAATACCCAGAATGGTCCATTGACAAATCCCCACATTCCCACTCGTCTCTGCACGAGGTTTAAGGGAGGAAAATCATTAATAATAATGGCTTTTGCCAAGCCCATTGACAATTTTGGGTATTATGCATACAAGGTACATGATACAAAGGGATTTTCGGTATGAAAATATGGTACAAGAATGAAATGGGTGTGCATGGAGGTTCTTTTTTTTATGTTCCATAAAGGAACCTCCATGCACACCCATTTCATTCTTGTACCATATTTTCATACCGAAAATCCCTTTGTATCATGTACCTTGTATGCATAATACCCAAAATTGTCAATGGGCTTGGCAAAAGCCATTATTATTAATGATTTTCCTCCCTTAAACCTCGTGCAGAGACGAGTGGGAATGTGGGGATTTGTCAATGGACCATTCTGGGTATTATTCATCATTTTACACATTTATAAAATACTTCGCCATATACGCTCAGGACCTGCTCACAAGCTCACAGCTCAATCCCCCCCAGTGTGTACAGTGAGCTGCTCTTACATCACCCATACCATGTTGTGAGAGCCAGACCCATCCTATTTCTGGGCAATGACTCACTGGGAGTATCACAACATACCAACATACCTGTGGACGCATTTCTAGGATGCAGGGAAATTCCACAACCTCCCTTCATCCTGATTGGTCCATCTATAAATAGAATCATTACCGGGTATGGCGACGCGTCAGATCTGATCAGACCCAACCAGATCTGACCAGATCTGGCCTGTTCCTACCAGGACATTTTCATCACCCTGTGAGCTGCTCACCTTAGTATTTAAGACCTGGTGAGCAGCTCCCATCTATCTATTCTAAG
Organism: Acholoe squamosa; assembly: GCA_949317995.1. Taxonomy (NCBI): domain Eukaryota; kingdom Metazoa; phylum Annelida; class Polychaeta; order Phyllodocida; family Polynoidae; genus Acholoe; species Acholoe squamosa. Next base: position 47,291,865 of record OX439036.1, on the reverse strand, counting down.
CTCATCTTTTCCCACTTACATATACCACGTACAACCTCCCTAGTATCTAGGACCTACGACAGGTTGAGCTAGGAGCTTAGGGGCAGAGCCTGCACGCTGGCAAGTGCATCATTGTTACCACCTATATGTACACTCTGTCATCATGCAATAAACAAGGATCAAAGAACTTCTCTGGATTCAGTGTTCATCACAACATCTACTTGTAACGGTTCGTTGACACTCTAATCAACTCCAGGACATTACGAGACAACACATAACACGAAACAAAGTAAATGATTCATGGGAGCCACATCAGTGGCTGCCATGGATCATATATCAGATCATTTTCATATCACATATTCAGCTCATTTTCATATTTCTCTCCAATATATAAAGTTCAGACGGCAGGGATAATGCACCATTTGAGTTCTAGTTTTTCAAAATTTTCCCCCTATTTTCATTCTTAAGTCAAACTTACAAGGAAGAGATATGTCCCATTTTAAAAAGCTCATTTTTCTGTTTTTATATTTGCATGTATGATTATGGCTATGACATTTTTCTGAACATGCAGTTTGGGTAGGGTTGCCTCCAGCCCCTGAGCCACCAATTTCAGAGTATATTTGGGAATGATGGCCCCCTTTTCTCCATTTCTGTGAAAATGGAAGATTGCTGCTCTATATCTTTTATTTAAAGGTTAATTGATTTTACGTGCAAAAGTAACAGTAATGTTTGGCTAATCAATTTTGAATTTGAGCAAACTCACCAAATTGGCTAATAGAATACAAGCCCTAGCATTATCCTCTGTGATGATTATCCCTATAAGAGAAATAAAGTTTTGATTTAGCATCATAATTGTGGGCAGATGAGGGGAAAGGGCCCTCCCTGCGGGATTTTTAGTACTGTGTTTGGCCACTGGGGGAGCTACAACAACCATAAATGTGAAAAATAGACCAAAAATTACTATTATGTACTTTTTTACATAGAAAAAGATGGTTTTCTCAAAAATGTTCTATTTTCTGGCACTTCATGTCTATTTGGAATGTAAATGGAATGTTTTGAATCCAAAAAGAGGCTAAAATAGGGGTTCTCAGGTAAATGTGTTACCATGGCAACTAAAATAAATGTTCCAAATAGAAAAAAAAATGTCAATTGATAGAATGATCCATCATGATTCATATGCTGAAAAAAGCATATAGATACCATTTCTAGATCTAAAACTGTGCCCAAAAGTATGAAACTGTTTGGTCATTTTTGATTGATTATTTAAATCATTATGCTAATTAGATGTCAAATTCAATGCAAACAATGAATAATACAGCTTATTGCCTGTATTGATGCAGTTATGTCATTCCATTTTTGTGAAGCAATATCTCCAAGACCAAAAGGACTATCTGCAAGGGTGATACCTCAATTTAAAGCTGATAACTTCAATTTTAAATGTCACATTTCACCTCGGAGGACCCTTTCCCCTCATCTGTTATTGTAAGTATGTTCTCAAGAAATACTGAGAAATAGTGGGAAAATGAATCTAAAATGACTACTATATGTACAAAGGAACGGGGTAGATATACGGGTATATTTCCCCCACTAGATGGACCTCCCCACCACCTGGGTCAGGTGGTTCTGTGCTGCCACACCAGGTGGCACTGCACTGAGACTGAACAAAGGAACTGAGTCATGGACTCCATGGACATTTGGTCATAAAATTTTTCTGACTGGTATTTACCGAGGATTTAGGATTGTTGATCATGACTGCCCATCTATGTATAATTGTAATAATTTTGCTTCTCTCACACACAGTGCCTTTTGTTCAGAAATGACTGAACGTGTAATTAGTGAGCTTTCTGAGGGAAAAGTCAGGACAGTGAATTCTCGACCTAAATGGGTTCATGCTATGGGTGGCGTTCTGAAATCCGACAACACCTTGCGCCCTATCACTGACTGCTCTATGCCTGAGCATATCAATATCAACTGTTATATGGAAGATTCATGTGAAAAATTCCATTATCATTCTGTAGTGACTGACATCGCCGATGCTTATCGTTCTATTAATGTATTGCCTGCCCATCGTGACTTTCAGGGGTTTGCCTGGGATGTGGGCAATGGCAGTGAATTCTTCCAAGATATGTCATTATGCTTCGGGTTGCGCTGTGCTCCCTTCATCTTCACCCAAGTTTCCGACTTCATAGTGAAGTGTGGGGCCAGCGGCAGTTATCCACGCTGTACCAACTATTTAGATGATTACCTTGTTATAGGGAATTCAGAGTCTTCTTGCCAGGAAGCTCAGAGCCAATTGTGTGCAATGTTGAATGGCCTGGGTTTCAAGGTAAAAATGAACAAGCTGGTCCCCCCGTCTCAAGTTACTAAGTTCCTTGGGATTGTTATTGACTCAGTGAACTTGACCTTGTCAATCGATAATGAAAGACTTGATCGTGTGAAAGCGGAGGTCAATTACTTCAGGGGCCGTAAATTATGTACTAGGAAACGCTTGGAGAAATTAGCTGGTCTCCTGGGCCATTGTTCGACTGTCGTTAAAGGCACCTTCTACCGTCGTGTGTATAATGAGCTTCGAGACCTTCCACCCGGCATTCACTGCTTCAACTTATCTGAAAGTTTATTATTAGACTTGGAGTGGTGGTACCAATTTGTAACTTGGTTCAATGGCAAGGCCCGCATGATAAGAACTGATACCCCGTCCCATACTGTGTATACAGATTCTTCAAAATATGGTTTCGGCGGTCACATCGAAGATGACTTCTTCTATGGTTGTTGGTACAGGGATGACAAGTGTTGTGGCCATCATGAAAATCCCCCGCAGAATGAGTCGTACTGTGATCATATTAACATTGAAGAAATGTGGCCTGCTGTAGTATCTGTGCATCGCTGGGGCAACGAGTGGAAAGATGGCTTTGTAGCTGTGTATACAGATAACACTCAGGTACAGGGCATGATAAATTCTGGCAGGAGTACAAGCCCCCATGCCATGCCTTGGTTGCGGGAATTATTTTGGTGCTGCGCCTTATACAACATTCATCTAAGAGCCTTCAGAATCAGCTCTGAAGATAACATATTAGCCGACGCCTTGTCTCGTCTGAATAATGCCGACCATGTAATTATTTGTGGCTATACTATTGACACCTTCATCGATTGTTGTTACAGAGCGGGAGGCACTGCGACGCAGTTGGGAGGTTCTGAGATCGAATTTCTGGTCTGCCACCACTTATAGGACAAGGAAATCCCAATGGAAACAATATGAGGACTTCTGTGAGGAATATGATCTGTGTTATTTACCAGCCTCAATAGAAACCGTCTGTCTATATATAACTCATCTTGTTAATCGCGTGGCTTATAACACCATTGAGAACTACATCTCGGGCCTATGGGCTCTGCATGACTTCATAGGCTACCCTCATCCCACAAGAGCATGTTTCCTTATCAAATCTACCTTGGATGGTGCGAAACGATTGCTGGGCTCAGCATCTAAGCCAGCCGAACCCCTGACAGCCTCTGACTTATTACGTATTAAGGCTGTCCTGAACTTATCTAAGGCTAAAGACAGGAAATTCTGGGCTGCGCTATTGTTGTCCTTCCGTTGCTTGTTGCGCGTTGGGCACATCACAAATTCGATACATTCCCTCTTAGTGAGTGATGTGAAATTCTGGGATGGTGGACTTGACTTATGTATTCGCAGCTCGAAGACGGTTCAATTCCGTCAATATAAACAAATTATTCCTGTTATTGCATCACCTGGCAGTAATCTCTGCCCTGTACAGCTGCTGAAGGATTATATTCTGGAGTCTGGGCTCGAACCCAATGACCAACTATTTTCATGGACTTATAATGTTTATTCATACAAACTCAAGGACTCTTGTCGGATCGCCAAGCTGGAAGGGGATTTCACTACCCACAGTGTGTGTCGGGGTGCCGCCATGTTTTTGGCAG